>OX424572.1:21461630-22661630 GCA_949152435.1 Gastracanthus pulcherrimus | reverse complement strand
CCATCCGAACCAACTAAGTTACGTAGCCAAACAAAAAATAGTAAGTTAAACAGAAATATGTCAGAACTGTTCTATCCCAAGTTGTCCGAATAAATATTTGAGGCAATGGGGAGGAATTTTCTTCTTATTTTTCTGATGAGGCGATCCGAAACATAACATTTTCAAAATGTAGGGAAAATCAAGTGAATTCAGGGGATATTAGTAATTCCTAATAAAGTATCTTGTATTTTACGGATAGTAAGATCTTTGTTTTTTCCATAGGATGGGGGGACAGAAATAATTTTTTTTTAATTTTCGTTGCGTTTTTGCCTTTTTAGCGGTATTTTGATGTTTGGGTTCTAGTTTTTCAGATTTTTTGTAGCGCACACGCAATTGAAAGAACAATTATTCGACTTTTGCGGCCTTAAAGTTTGGATAAGATAAGATCATGGGATGTTATCTTTTGCAAAATATGTGATGTTATGTATATTAAAAAAAAATGTTTTGATAGTTTAAATCTCGAGAACGGCTTAGTAGTTGTTTTATTCATGTCTCATTTTTGTCACTTTATGATAATGATTCAAATTCAAGAAGAGTTTTTAAGCTTCATCTATTGCATTTTGTTTTATAAGAATTGTTTTTATTTAGTATATTGTGAGTGCGTGTGTGTGTATGCGTGCGTGAATTGGCAGCGCGTTTGTATTATGTTAACAGAATATTCTTGTATATTTGAATCTGTTATGTAGAAATAGACTTCTTGAAGAACGTTGTATGAAAATAAAAAACAAATGTTTGCTAAAAATGGCGAGTTGAATATATCGGAATACATATTTTTAGACGAAGTAGTAACTTCAAAATGTTTAAGTACACCTCCAGCATATACCTAGATATTGAATCGTATAAGACTTCCCCTCGCATGCGCTGCTTTCTTTGGGCAAGCTTCTTTTCTCTTCCATCTCTTTTGTGTATTTTAGATTTAATACACATCAAGGTATTAAGAGTCGGCGAGTCGAGACAGCATCTGGCTATAGAAAATGAAGTCTAGCTACTTGTGGCTGTTCTTATACTCGATAAAAGGTTTAACAAGCACAATTTACTTTTATTGAAGCATGAGTCCAAGTAGAAATGATTTTATATTCACAAACCCGAGTGTGAGAAATCTATTACATCCTATTCACCAATACAAAAATTGCATATACATCCTATTCGCAAATAGGATCTTTTCATATTTGGAAAAAGGAATTAATAGGATTTAATAGATTTGTCACACTAGGGAAGAAATCTAGGCCCGCCGTAGTAATGGCGCTATAGTAAAACAATGTATAACCCATCCGTTATGGTCGTTAATTTAACGCGGAATTCTACATCTAAAAATGTAATTAAAAACAAAAATAATTGAATTTGTGTGTGTATGAGTGTGTACGCGCGCGTATGTGTGTGTATGTGTGTGTGAGAGTGCATGTGTGTGTGCATGTGCGTGTGCGCTTGCACGTATGTGCGCGCGCGCGTGTGTATGGTTGAATAATTTATGATGTACGAGTATATTATGCGCTAATTTTTAAGGGCTCAATTTCTTTCTTTCTTTTACGCAATTTGGGGCAAAAACAGTTTTATATCGATAAAAATGATTCTAACACACCTTACTAGACAAATAATTTATTGTTTATAATGTTTAGAGTATTAAAGTCACCTGAAACATCTATACATTGTAGGCGCTAGAGTCATTCTCTGAATATTCTTTGAATATTTATTTGAATATTCATTAACATTTTTATTTTTGTTTGATGCATTTTTGTTTCTATAACCGTTTTTATATTTTTGGGTTTTAGTTTTAAGTTTGGAATTATCACAAGCAATTTAACAATCAATAGCTGTCATCTGTTGACTGACTCCTGTATTTGCATATCATCAGTCATAATAAAAGCTATATATAATTATGTAATAAAACATTAACCAATAAAAATGTTTTAAAAATATCACCGGCAATGGAATAAACAACGCAGCCGTCGGTTCATATAACTGATGAACTTTCTTATTGCGTATATATTATATCAGTGAATATGATTAAACGATTGCAGATAAACAATACACTTTCGTAAGGAGCAATACAGATAAACCGTGGGTAGTTAAATATTCGGAAAGAAAAAATTGCATACAAGTAAAATTCGGAAAGATATTTTATGGAAAATAAAAAATTCTGAAAAGTTAAATTTGGAAAGAAAAAATTTGGAAAATATTAGTATTGAATATAGAAATATTGTAAAACCGAAGTATAAAAAAAATCGTAAGGGTATATAAAGAAAAGCAAACTAACAATTTTCAACATTTCAATCTATAAAATTATTGATTTTCAATATTTTGGCTTTAAGAATTTTTAACTTCTATATTTTCTGCCTTACGAATTTCATTTCTATACTTTTGTCTTTTAATATTTCTATATTCAATACTAATATTTTCCGAATTTTTTCTTTCCAAATTTAACTTTTCAGAATTTTCTATTTTCCATAAAATATCTTTCCGAATCACTCTTACTCTTCTTTCTTACTTTTATGCATTTTTATCTTTCCGAATATTTAACTGCCCCCGATAAAACCATGTTGGAAAAAAGAGAGGTATGCTACCAAGGAGCCTTCCGAACTTCCACCATTTATAGCTCATTGAAAATACGAGTAAATGAACTATAAATGGCGGACACTAGGAAGGCTCCTAGCGAACACACCTCTCTTTTATTTTCCACCATGGATAAACCTGCGAATATACATAGGGGAGAGTGGGGCACGAAGAACTCAGACGAAAAAGGGACATCCTTTTAAAAACTTCAGAACTGAACGTTTTTATTCAAAACTTTTAATGATTATAATCTAAACGTAGCATATTTGTTTCCCATATCATTTTATTTAAAAAAAATCAAATTGAATGAATAAGGTTCAATAGAAAATTAGAGCCTAAAAGTCATAAGCGCTCGTGAATGTCTCATCGACGGCTAGATAGGAAATAAGTATTCAAAAATTTTATAATTGACTGCATTTTAAAGTTTGATTCTTCAACTTTAATTTCCTTTTTGAATAAATACTCTAGAATGCGCAATTTAAAAGTTATATTAATAATAAAAATGGTATCGAGGTGGGCCACGAGGGTCACATGAAAATCGACGGGCGGCACAGCGCTAGATAGAACAGCTGATTTTTCTAACCTAAAAAAAATAAAATGCCCTATGGGACAAATAGACTGTTGCAACGCCGTTACCCTAAGCGGGTCCTGGGCGTAGTCGTCCAGAGCGGACGGGTGGGTGCCTATCACCACTATACAGCGCGTCCTCAGGTTGCGGATAGAGGAACGACCCCTGAGAAAGAGGTTAGCTGCGAATAAAGCGAATAAGCAGTCGCGGACAGCCGATAGGCCCAGGCGTGGGTGTGATGAGCCCGCACTGGCGAACGCATTCATCTAGAAACACTACGCAAGCACCGCAACAACTACAAACACTATACAAAATCTTCTATCTTACTTTCTTCTTCTACCTTACTCTGTAATCTATCTCTTTTACCACACATTTCAAACAAAAAATGGGCCAAAAATCCTGCTGTCGTGGAGGATGCGGGAGCGATGACAACTGCCCTGAGAGGGGATGTGTAGAATGATTCGCCACCTGGTTTTACATGGCAACGAAGCCAGCGAAGGCGCGCTGCCTTGCAGGGGGGCGTTAGGATATGAGAATGAAACCGAGTGTGTCTGACGACGAGTTGACTGTGTCCTCGCCAAAGTCAGAAAGCTCTCATACTTAGTTCTAGGGAGGTATGAGGGTTATCACCCCTAGACGGATGGACTCACCTGCGATCGGAACAGGATCCAAAACGCGCGGGTTTAACTTACTATCATGGCTCAAAGAAAACAAAACCAAACCAAAACGAAAAGAAACTTGAGGGTGGGAACCTGGAATGTACGCAGTCTACACAGAGCAGGCGCGTTCCGGGAAATCATAAATGAAACTGAGAGGTACAATTTAGATTTGGTAGCAATACAAGAAACCCGATGGAAAGATAACGCGATGCTAGGATCCGGTAACTTCACCTTTTTATATGGGGGCGCGAGCGGGCATTCTCTAGGCACCGGATTTCTTGTTAACAAAAGCATCATACATTCCGTTAAAAGTTGCAATTTCGTGAATGACCGACTTTCGTATATCATCATCGACGGAGCGTGGTATAATTACGTGGTTATTAACGTCCACTGTCCCACGGAGGACAAAGAGGAACAAGTCAAAAATCTTTATTATGAAACTTTAGAGCAATTAATCGACCAATTCGCGTCTTACGACACCAAAATAGTAGTGGGGGATTTCAATGCTAAAATAGGGAGAGAGGAAATGTTTAGGCCCACCATAGGCAAAGAAAGTCTGCACGAAACCAGCAATGATAACGGTATTATGGTCATAAATTTCGCAGCCGCAAAAGATCTTATAGTCAAGACCACGTGCTTCAAGCACAAGGATATACACAAGGCAACGTGGACATCGCCGGATGGGGCCACGCACAATCAAATCGATCATTTTCTTATTGATAAGAGGCGCCACACGAATGTACTCGACGTAAGGACCTATAGGGGGGCGGATTGCGACTCAGATCATTATCTCGTAGTGGCCAAATTAAGAGCCAGATTAGTAGCCGGTCAAAATAGTAAGCGAGCGAACAAAGTAGAAACCTTTGATATTGGAAAACTACGAAGCGGGATAGAGCGAATCAAGTACCAAGTAGAAGTTAGCAACCGATTTCAGGCGCTCGAGGAAACGGATGAACAGACGGGAGTAGATGACGATCCGAACAGGTTGTGGGGGGCTATCGAAAAAACTATAAAAGGGGCCGCGAATAAAGTACTGGGTAAGAAAAAAAGGCCGAAGAGCAAACCATGGTTTGACGAAGAGTGCGAACTCTGGTTTGAAAGGCGCAAGAAGGCTAAATTAGATAGTGTACACAATGAAAGCGATAGGGCCGTAGAAGAATACCATGAAATAAGAAAGCAAGTACGTGTGATTTACAGAAACAAGAAGCGCGAGTATCAGAAAAATGAAATTAGAAAAATAGAAACTAATAGTAGGGAAAATAACCCGCGCGAGATGTACAAAGGAATAAACGCTATTAGGAAGGGTTTTCAGAGTAGATCGCAGTTAATGAAGGATAAGGACGGGAACCTCGTGACAAGCGAAAATGAACTATTGAAATTATGGAAAGATTATTTCGATAAGTTATTAAACGTGCATGAAAACTCCGAGGAAATGGGAGACGAAATCCACACTGCTGAACTCCATATGGACGAAACGACCTACAAAGAAGTAGAGGCCGCGATCAAAAAGCTAAAAAACAATAAGGCCGCAGGAAACGATTCTATACCAGCTGAACTACTTAAATATGGAGGCACCGCGCTTACATCTAAAATTTTTTATCTAGTATGTGCTATTTGGAGAAATGAAACAATACCAGAAAATTGGAAAGAATCCATCATCATACCGATCTTCAAAACGGGAGATAAAACAGACTGCAATAACTACCGGGGAATCTCACTTTTAGCTACCTGCTACAAAGTTCTGTCAAACGTAATACAGGCCAGACTCACACCATTCGCGGAAGATATAATAGGAGATTATCAGTGTGGATTCCGGCGCAACAGGTCAACGAGCGATCAAATGTTTACCATAAGACAATTATTAGAGAAAAAGTGGGAATATTGCGAAACTATACACCAGCTATTTGTGGACTTTAAGAAAGCGTACGACTCTGTCAAACGAAGCAAAATGTATGAAATCCTAGTGCTCCTTGGCGTACCAAAAAAACTCGTAAAATTAATTCAAATATGTCTGAACGGAAGCACTGGAAAGGTCCGAGTAGGCGGTAATGTATCCGAATCGTTCATGATACGCGACGGTTTGAAGCAAGGTGACGGGCTTTCAACGGTACTCTTTAACCTGACGCTAGAGCATGTTGTTAGAAAAATGCAGGCTAGCGAGCTAGGCGCAACACTCAACGGAACAACGCAAATTTTAGGCTATGCGGATGACTTGGATATAGTGGGAGATAATGGTGAAACGGTGGCGAGAAATGCGGAAATCCTTATAAATGCGGCTAAAAACACGGGGTTAGAAGTGAGCGAATCGAAAACGAAATATATGATCATGGAGAAACTGGGCATTCGCGAAGCAGAGGGGGATCTCAGAGTCGGAAATTTCACTTTTGAAAAGGTTAGCGAATTCAGATATTTAGGTACAACTATAAATGATCGAAACGAAATTAAAGCCGAGATTAATAAGAGACTTCATTCGGGTAATGCCTGCTTCTACGCTGTGAACAGATTACTTAAGTCAAAGCTACTGTCGAAAAATGTCAAAATAAGGATATATAGGACTATAATAATGCCGGTAATCTTGTATGGGTGCGAAACCTGGGCGCTCACTAAAGCGGAAGAAAATCGTTTTAGGGTATTTGAAAATAAGGTTCTGCGGAAAATATACGGGCCAAAGAAAGATGAGGAAACTGGGGAGTGGAGGAAACTGCACAATGACGAGCTACATAATTTGTACGCGTCACCAAATATTAACAGAATAATAAAATCACGGAGACTAAGATGGGCAGGGCACGTGGCAAGAATGGGCGATGATCGTACAGCAGCGCGCATAATGAAAGGAAAACCGAAAGCAACTCGACCTCTTGGTAGACCTAGACGCAGATGGGAGGATAACGTAAAATCAGACATAACTGAAATTGGGCGGGAAGGCGCGAAATGGATGGGGTTGGTACAAAATAGGGAAACATGGAAGGCTTGCGTAGATGAGGCGATGAACTTTCGAGTTCGAAATGCCATTTAAAAAAAAAAAAAAAAAAAATGGGACAAATAGAGCATTTCGACACATATACATTCTGTATATATATAAATAAATGTAGTTGTAATACAAATGTTTCAGCATGTAATTAATTTTTCTTTAATCTCATTACAATTGAAATTGACATTAAGAGATCTCTTTAAAGTTAGGGTTACGCTCATGCCCCACTCTTCCCTACATACACTTACATCTCCCAAAATCAAAGCGCTCAGCACAAGTCGGCACGACTCCCTCTCAGCTTAAACACGCAATAAACATCACGACACAGCCGACATTATAAATTGACGGGGACCAAGGGGAGACGGTCACTCGATCGCGGGCTTTACTTCGTTCGCATCGTTACGCAGCGTTCGCAGATATAGTACCATATCAGAGCCACCGTGAGTCATATTTTTCGCATAATAACTACATACTTATTGAATTTCGAGAAAATCCGACAATTTATGTAAGTCGCTTGAAAAAAATTTCGTAAGTTGATTTGTTCCATCTTACTGTCGTTTTTTAATTGCATGCATAAAAACGTTAGAGCAAAATCTTACTATCCCGAAATAGAATGCTTTCTCAGTGTGGACTGTGGGTGTGTAACGTATACAGGGACAATGCGTACGTTCTTGCTCGGGTACATCAGGTATCAATATCAATTTTTTAACTACAAAGACGGATGGATACGTGTTAGAAGCATTTAACAAATTTCTTTTTAACCCGTTAACTACATTTGGGAAATATATTGCCCAACCTACTTTTCAAGAAATATAGCAATAACTTTGTTATTGTAAAAGGAAAAATTCTGAAAAAAATGGGTACCACCTCAGTAATATATTGCCACCTTAAGCAAAAACCTCCGTAACTTCAAAAAATTCGAAAATGAGATTTTGGGTTATTATGATTGCTTTTTATCATATCTTTAATAATAAAATAGAAAATAAGTAAAAGTGTAATATTTTGTGTTAGAACGTGATATTTAAAGTTAAGGTTTTATCGTTATATTTACCATTTGCTTAAGCGACTTTTTAATGTATTTTCTATTAGAATAATAGCTATTTAATAAAATAAGAGTTGGTTTTAACCTTATAAAATTATTGATAGCTATTAAATTACATATTTTTTAGTATTAAAATTAATAAAAATATAACAATAAAAAGACTTTTAACATTTTTCTCCTAAGAAAAATCTATGATTTTAAACTTTGAACATAACTTCGTTAGACCTTTTTCATTGTAAAACCCTTTAAAAGACTTTTATTGGATGGAACAAAAAGTGCATGAGTTAAAATTAACATTATAGTTTTACATTTTTATTTTGTTAACAGAATATTTTTGAACATGCAAATCTGTTATGTATAAATAGATATCTTTTGAAAAGAGTTGTATACAGTTCAATAGTTTGTATCCATATATAGTGTACAAATAGTGAGGAGTTGAAGTTATCGCGGATCCATGTTTTTGGTCGAAGTGGTAACTTCAAGATCTTTAGATGCACCACCATGCGCTATTGAATTGTAAAACTCCCCCTTATCACGATTTCTCGTCCCGGACAGCCGTAGTATAATATATGAACACTATTTAATTGAAGTATTGTCCAAACCGTGGAGTATTAAATGTTGTATGAAGTTAAATTGAAGAATATGATGTGTGAGGAATTCTATTAAAAGCTTGTTGGTAATTATGGGTCCCTAAAGTAACGAAAAAGTATATTGTAGCACACCGTTACAACCACATTTTTCTTATTCTTTGGATCATGCAATATACAAAAAAAATGTTTAACATAAAGACATAGTGACGATGTTTTATGATTGTATATCAATTTCTCTCATGGGAATTATAGACTAAAAATGGTCAACATTCACTATCTTTGACCCTTCATAACTTCTGATATTTTATAAATTTTTTAACTTAGCAGGTCTCAAATTAAAGCTATTATTTATATCTTTAGTTTCCTTTTGTATACAAAAAAAATGTTTTGCACCCTTTGGAGTCTAGTAGTTGTTATATCAATAATGACCATTTTTAGTCCTTAATTCCCAAGTTAAATTCCCATAAGAAATTGCTGTAAATGTAAGAGTGCCACATGGTCTATTTGACATGCAAGAAAATTTTTTCATATATCGCATGACCCATGGAACAAAAAAAAATGTAGTTTTAGAGGTGTGCTCCCTTAATTTGTTTTCATCAATTATTGCTGTTGACGTGCCGGTTTCTCTAGTATCTGCTGAGTTCAAAATTTTCAAAACTATTTATGCCATTTTGACTGAACAACAGCGATTTAAGTATGGAAAGTAATTGATTTTTCACCACACTGCGCGTAAAGTGCTGACTGTACGCCCTCTCAGCAGGCCGTACAGTACCGCATGGACTGCCTAGGGAATAAAGTGACTTGCGCATGCGCGATGCGCCTTTTTCCGCTCTCGACTGCGTCTCGAGCGGTAAAACAGCGCGTCGCGCGTACACAAGTCACTTTAGTTCTAGGCAGAGCATGGGGTACTGTACGGCCTGCTGAGATGCGTACAGTCATTTCTTTACGGGGGTGTGGTGAAAAGTAGTATACGCACCTCTGGAGTACAGTAGGCAATCATGCACTGTGTGAAATGCCGACCTCGCTTCGCTCGGTCGGCAACGTCACACAGTGCGTACATTGCCCACTTTACTCCCTCGATGCATAATGTACTATTAATCAGAAATATTTTCGCGCTAATCATCGTTTATATTCCACTTGGTATGATATCGGCTTAAATGATACTTCTTATAGGCCTGTCAATTTCTGTCATCTCGGCGCCGCGTTATCTCTTTCGTTTCTTCTAGATCTCTCGAGCTCGAGTATATAAATAAAGGAGGACTGGCGAGTCGAAGCTGACAACATCTTCCTACAGAGAAAATGAAGTTCCCGTTACTAGTGGCTATTCTACTGGTTCTGATTCTAAGCGCAGTGCAATCAGTTCCTGCTGATGGTATATGTTTTTTATTGTATTTAAAAATTTAACTCTTTGTGTGCAATGTATTTTTACTAACTTCGGAATATGACGAGTTCAACCATTTATTGGCTTTCAAAAAATCTGATAAAAATCAGTTACTTACAAACATTCTTAATCATCCAATATATTACTATAATTGTAAGTATTCTTAGAACTGGGAAAAATCGCTGAGGCCATAAAAGATCCCTACCGATTGCACACGGAGAGTTGAAAATTGAATTTTAAAGAATATTTGCTTGCATGTTTTTTATTGTATATTTTAAGGGTGAATTCCGATGATTTTGAAAGATCTCTCCCTTTCGTCTAAAAAAAAGATTTAATTCTCAAATAAAGCATTGATTTACAAATGAAAAATGTTACAAAATGAGGAATTGGGAGATGTTTTTAAGTACCTAGAAATAAAGCACAGGGCCTGTAGTTTCTACCTATGGGCTCTTGTATAATTTGGGATATAAGCTATTTTACTTCGAATACTTATTATTTAGCTATTATTGTGCTAATAACTATACATGTATTATTACTAGAAAAGAATACCCAAATAATAATAAGAGTAGGCTGGCAGAGCTTTAAATTAAGCTTTGTTTCAAATACGATTATTAATCTAGACCAAAGTTATTAACAATTGAAGATGGCAAAGGAAAATGTATGAACAATCACCAATTTTTAAACTTTCCACCTATTTTCATTATCAATTTGGTTATTGTTTCTAGTGTTAATACATGTATAGTTGTTACTACAAGAAGAGGTACCTATTTCACTAAAATATCGTGTATTCGAAGTAAAATAGCATGTATCTCGAACATCATTTCTGGAAACCAGAAAGAATCTCCCAAAGCCTCATCAAAATCCATTTCTTACAAATATGCCACTCTTCTTGCATTATTTTTAATAGTATATATAAATATATATTATATAATATGTATACCAACATATTTAGTTACATTTGGTGTGAATATTCTGACCTCCATTAGTTATAGCAATGTAAAGATAAATTCATTTCAATAGTACTTTGTCGAAAAATGTAATGTAATAAAAGAAAATGCGTTTGTTCATAAGTGTAAGGCGATCCTGGACTCGTGCCTACACTACCAATAGAGTCGTAAAAACTACAAATTTCTGATTCTCAGCCAAATTTCGAACTGAATCAAAGTAAGATGCAATTCACTCTTAAAGTCTATATAATATATATTTATATAAAATATATTTATCTGAGTTTAAGACAACCCGTGCAGCAAATCATATGAAAACCAGACCCGATTTAGACTAGATTTCCGTAGGTCAGGTATATAGGAATCGGACGGGAAAACCTCACTAGATCCGGGCTCCGATTTGTATACTACGAAGTGCGGGTCGCGAATTTTGACGAGGCTTTGAGAACTGTTTTCTGGTGCCTAAAAATGAACCTTAACACCGGCCGTTCTGCCTAACGAGCCCCTTTTATAGAAATATAGCCAATTGCGCACCAAATACCCATTTCTTAGTGAAGAAATGATACCTCTACTTCAGATCATAACTCCGCAAATTTTTACTTAGCAAAAATAACCCAAAAGTAGGTAAAAGTAGAACGAAATAGCTTTAATTTCCGCTTTATTTCATATAGAAATATCAATCATTTGCAAAATTATTAATTGTCTACGAAAGTGATAAAAAATACATGAGAAATTGAAGATTTGAATTTTATTTTAAATCGCTGATTTTCTATGCATTTCTTATTACTCTTTTTGATAGTTAATAAGTTTGCAAGAGATTAATATTTTTATACAAAACAAAGCGGAAATTAACGCTCTTTCGTTCTACTTTTATCTACTTTTGGATTATTTTTTCTGAGTAAACACTTTCGGAATTATGATCTGAAGTAGAGGTACCATTTCTTCACTAAAAGACGGGTATTTGGGGCGTAATTGGCTATATTTCGATAACAGGGGCACGTAAGGCAAAAATAAATGCTAGGATTCATTTAAAGACACCAGAAAACAGCTCTCAAAGCCTCGTCAAAATTCGCGACCCGCACCTCGTACACTCTCCTTGTAAGTCCTAAATTCAGAATCTCTCTTCGTCGGTAGTGCGAAGGAATCCAAAAGCCTCAAAGCGGAACGAAATATTCGCCTCGATAATTAAAACCCCGACTCTCGCGATAATAAACGGCGAGCAAAAGATTTTCATGAATTTCAAAGGCGCAGCGGAACTCGAGAATCGGGAGTCGCAGGATCGCGGCGGAGCGATCAGGCAGCGTCGAGTCACCTGCGACCTGCTCAGCTTCCTAGGAGACTCAGCATGCGCGGCCAACTGCCTGAGCATGGAAAAGGCCGGCGGACACTGCAGTGGCGGCATCTGCATCTGCCGCAGGTAAGAGATAAAGAGAGAGAGAGAGAGAGAGAGAGAGAAATAGATAGATATTCTTTTTATTCGATACTTATGACAAAAATTTATAGCTGTATGTACATTTGGTTAAAATTTGTTATCACATTATCAGCCATTATAGTTTAAAAGTTTGGATCGCTATCACAGGTCGTCAATTTATAGTCTAACATATCGTAATGTAGTCAGTTCTATCACATAAGGTTTCGTCAACTTAATAATATGCACTTAAAATAAATTAAGACTTCACAAAAATTTAACGAAGTACACGGAGAGAATTTTCTAATAAAAATTATGACGAAATTCGCAGTAAAAATTACCGTGAATGACTATAAAGCTGGGACACTCTAACTTTCCGGCAGTTTTTATTGATATTTACGATAAATTTTACCGTCCTGAAGGGTAAAATTTGTCTGCCGTAGAGTAAGAGTTCCCTGTATAAATCTTAGAGAAAACCAAAATTTGTGGTAAAATTTGTATGAAATATTTTTAAAAAATCTGGATTTTCTTCCAATTGTTGTAGCAGTATCATTAATACTTAAATAAGTACATTATACACATTTATGTTTGAGTTAACCTAAAATGTGTACACGCTCAGTTGTTTTCTTTATCAGCTGTCTTCTTTTTCTCAAATCAGGCAAATTTTACCATTCAGTGCGGTAAAATTTATAGTCTCTGCAGTAAAATTTGTAGTCAATGAGGTAATTTTTATAGTAAAATATCAGTAAAAAGTGCCAGAAAGTAGGAGTGTCCCAGCTTTATAGTTATTTACGGTAATTTTTACCCTGTATTTCGTTATAATTTTTATTAGAAATTTCTCTCTGTGTACAATCACAAGTTTTTAATCACTTATGGAGTCTTGTCGCAGTGTAATTCTTAAGGTGCCTACCTAACACCGTTTATAGAGAGAGAGAGAGAGAGAGAGAGAGAGAGAGAGGGGGGGGGGGCTTCCTGCGCCACCTTCTTCGTACGCCACCTCCTTCCTATACGCCACCTCCTACCAACGCCACCTCCATCCTACGCCAAGGGACTGCATGTATAGGTATACCAGACCTATGTTTACTTACATCTTATTTTATAATTACATCAAGAACTTTTGTTAACCCTAAATTCATACATATTAATAATATATAAGATAAATGTAGGGTTATGTTTAATAATAATTAAAATATTGTTATTACTTTTTGTAATTAAAAGGAAAATATAGTCAATAATAATAATACAACTCAGAAAATAAAAGAGCTGGAGTCCTAAAATTTTTTGTTAAAAAGTTTGTTTCTAAGCCTTCCAGGGGCTCTTTCTTTGGTTTAGAGTGTATAGGCTTACAAAGACATATTACCATAGCTATAGTGTATTATGTTCTGATATTCATTGTAATAATTGTTATTAATTGTATATTCTATTGAAATAAGACAAATTAGCTTGAGCTTAGTCATGTAAAACTCTAGAAATCATATTTCACTTGCAATATGTGTTTTCTCCATAGGCAGCATATAGTCCTCTTCCTACCCTAATCTCACAGTTCAGAAACTAAAAGAGCTAGTGTCCTAAAATTTGTTCTGAAAGTTTCATTTATCTTCGGAAAGTAAGAAAAGGTTGGTTTGTAAGCCTTCGATAGGCACTTTCTTTGATTTAGAGTGTAGAGGCATACAATGACATATTACTATAGCTATAGTCTATCAGGTTGCATTATTCATTGTAATAATTGTTATTTATTGTCTGTTTTACTCTAAAACATCATTTTATACTCAAGCGTACTCACTTAAAACTCTGGAAATCACTTTTGTCTTACAATATTAGTTTTTTCAAAATTCTATGTTTTGGCCTATACGTACACTAATCTCACAACTCAGAAACTAAAAGAGTTAGAGTCCTAAAATTTGTTGTGAAAGTTTCATTTATCTTAGGAAAGTAAGAAAAAGTTGGTTTGTAAGCCTTCGACAGGCACTTTCTTTGATTTAAAATGTAGAGGCATACAATGACTATAGTATATGAGGTTGCATTATTCAAACCAAAGAAAGAGCCTGTGGAAGACTTAGAAACAAACTTTTTAACAACAAATTTTAAGATTCCAGCTCTTTTATTTTCTGAGTTGTATTATTATTATTGACTATATTTTCCTTTTTATTACAAAAAGTAATAGCAGTATTTTAATTATTATTAAAACATAACCCTACATTTATCTTATATCTTCTTATTTTATAATTACATCAAGAACTTTTGTCAACCCTAAATTCATACATATTAATAATATATAAGATAAATGTAGGGTTATGTTTTAATAATAATTAAAATATTGCTAAGCAAACATAAAAAATTACTGCGTAATACAGTTGTGGGGTGTAATAAAAAATATATCTCATTGGAAACAATATACTTAAAGTATTCCACCAACACTCATTCCATGCATGGTAATGAGAAGGAGAGATTTTAATTTTCTTAGAAAAAAATTCGAATAATAGTTGTTTATATAGTAGTTATGTGTGAGGGTAAAGTAACCTGGAAAGCTACGTGCTTATTGAGTCGGAAAAATCTGGCCCGATACGCGCTCGCAGCTAGCCATCGTCCGGCGAGGGGGTAAGCTGGTCTATGCTGCCGGCATATGCTGCTGGCATATACAGTTGGCCTACCGTCACGGACCCAGTTCCTAATCAGTACCCAGTTCCTGATCATTTGGTTACATTTATTACTATTTACACATTTATTTATTTATTTATTTATTTATTTATTTAAACCAGAAAGATTTACAGGGTAGTTGAATGCCCTGTAAAAGTCCTGTAGAGATAAACACGTTATCTGTACACAGGCCTGGCAATACAAAAAAAGAGATACAAAAGAAGAAAATATATTAAAATTATATACTAAAACTTAGATCTAAACTTAAAACTACTTTAACTACAAACTACATAAAATTTTTTTGGTTTTAACATAATATGTATTATAACAAATCATTTTTTCTTCAATTCATAACAGTAAAATAAAAATGCGAAAGAAAACAGTAACCTTAACAATTTAATTTAATCCAATTTTTTATAATGTTCTTATGTGACACATTATCTATATTTAAAATTTTTAATTCATTGGGAAAACTGTTGAAAGTTACTATAGCCTTTTTATAACAATTTTTATCGCCAACTTTCTTCTTATAACTTGGTAAAATTAAATTCTTTTTCCTTGTTACACTCGTAGATTTGGTATATTGCATTTTGAGATCTGCATAATGATATTTTATAGCTTCTAAAATATATATTTGTTCTATGCTTAAAGGATTATTTTGTACAATAAAGTTTCGTTTATTAATGATATTTAAATTTTTTTTTGTAGATTTTGAACTAAAACTCGATTATTTTATAAACTCCACCCCAAGCTAGTATTCCATAGCTTATCAGACTATGGATAAAAGCATAATAAATCATTCTTAATGTCTCTGTAGACATTATTTTCGCAATTTTGTAAAATATAAATACAAGATACTTTGTTTTATTTACAATGTACTGAATGTGTTTATCCCATCTTAAATTAAAATCTATAACTATACCCAAATATTTATAATATTCTACTCTTGTTATATTTTTATTATTAATTTTAACTTCTAATTTATTTGGGACACAAAATTTTAAAGTTGGGCGTTGTTGGCAACGTCATGATTGACACCATTTTACTGCATTTGGCTACAAGTGAGCATGCAAAGAAATTTACATCATATCTTCAAAATTTTGTAATGGACCGTAGAAAAACTTATGTAATTAAGTTATTCAACAGTTTATTTGTATAAATCACTTAAAACATTCATATAAAATATTATTGATATTTGTAAAAACGTGTGATTAGAAATAGGGTCCAAATTCTTATCGTTTACCCAATTCCTGATCAGTATTAATAACATGTTTTATGTGTGTTTAAAAATCTTAAAATACACAAATATTTGTAATAACACAATTCTATAAGTAGTTTTTATCCATGTGTAAATAATTTATCAGGCAAAAGTCGCACAAAACGTGAAAATAAATCAGAACACTATGTGCGTTTTATAGGTTATAAATATATGATCGCACGCGAGACTATATCCTGCAGTAGACCGAGTACGAATAACCGAACACTTTTACCTCGCCTAAGTTTCACATGTATAATCACACAACCGAAAATGTTATATTTTAGTATATCTACCGTATTAGTATTGCTTAATAAGTTTTAATTTATCATATAAAATACTTGTACGTCAATAATATATGTTATCAGGAATTGGGTCTTGATATGATCAAAAACTACTCACATACAAATTTTAAGTGATCAGGAATTGCTCCCACAGCTTTTTTTCTTTGAGGCTTTATATTTAACTTAATTTTGATTATTTATGTATTTTTTCAATTTTATATTAAAGATTTACAGTTATATTTGTTATTAGAAATTTCATTTTCCATTAATACCTCATTTTTATGCTTTGACACAACAAATAACGTGACGACTAACTGATCAGGAAGTGGGTCCTTGACGGTATACGGCTGGCGCCCATAGCAGGTTTGGTATACCTATACATGCAGCCCCTTGGCGTAAGAAGCCCCTTGGCGTAGGAAAGAGGTTGCGTACGAAGGCGGTGGCGCAGAACCCGCCTACACTGAGAGAATGGTTCAGTTAGGCTTGCCGAAGTCGCATGGCTAAGTTTGTGGAGGCCATTGTTTGTCATTCTTACTGAGGAATTCGGTAAAAACTGCGGAACAGTTCGGCTGTTTTGGCGGATGTGTATTAAAAGTGATGTGTGGTGTTGCGCTTTATTGTAGCTTCATTATCACGTTTGTGATAGGGTAAAACAGAAGTAAGGTTAAAGTAGAACATCTAAAATGTAACTTAGACTAACTAATCATATATAAAAAGGTTACAGTAACAAAAAAATAAGAAATTCATTAAAATATTGATTATTTGTGAAAAAGTGAGGTTACGGAGACTCAGCTGCCGAACTTGTTCCGCTATTCTTGCCGTATACATACTACCGAACTCACTTCGGTCAAAACTACCAAACAGTTAAGCAAGTCTGACCGATGTATTCTCTCAGTGTAGTTTAGCTACTAGAGAGAGAGAGAGAGATAGATAGATATACTTTTTATTCATTAGAGACGAAAATTTACGTCTGTATATACATATGGTTAAAAAAGATCAATCAATTTATAAATTTGTTATCACATTATTAGACACATTTACATTTGTATTGCATTTATCTTAAATAGAATAAGAACTTCGGGCGCTATCACAGGTCGTCAATTTATAAAATCTAATATAATGCTATAAAGTCAAAAGTCAAGAAGTTCATCACAGAGTGCTTCGTCATACACAAAAAGTAAAATATAAAGATAACAAAAAATATACGCATACACACATTCAAATTGCACGTACATCTATCGCGTCATATATAAAATACACACTCATTGGACAATCATTCTTACAATCATTCACGTTAATAAATACTCCCATACTTAACATTTAACAGAGAGAGAGAATTCGCGTCACGACGATCGAGGCAGAAATGAAAGATGCGCAGAATCTTAAAAAGAGAGTTAAATTTATTGATTGTCTGTCTTGTGTCATACCTATGTGTGTATATAGGAAAATCTCAAGAGCTTTTAGCTTTTCTGTCATTCGAAATTTTAGACTTTTAAAGACATGGAATACATACTTTTTCCATGATTCAATTTGAATCATTCAAATAATGCATTTAGCTTTAGGGTATGTATCATCCAAATTTGACTGAATTACAATTAATGCTAAATCCAAAGATTTAAAAAAAAACTATCAAAATTTGTCTACTGTTGCTTACTTTAGTTACATTTTTTAATCTATTCCAAAAAATTGTAGCACATTCTTTACTCCAAAACAACAATTCAAGCCCTTATTCAATACTGTGCTACTTTAGGTTGATGAGTACCAACAAAATTTAATTTCAATACATTTAAGCGGACAGATATACATTTAACTGAGTTTTTCATCAAACATTACCTATTTTTGTCAGTAAAATTGAATATTTTATCAAAATATAACGGAAAAATTAAAAAAATAATTTATGTTTTTTAAGTCGCTTTCATCGGTTATAATGAAACCCTATATATTCCTCCATCAAACGTTCCGAGAGCCAATTAGATCGAATTGGGGTCTTTAAGGTTTTATTGCGTTTATAATATATTGATGGCCCTTACGAAGACTAACACGTTCGCGGCGTTTGCCACGAAGAGTAGCACATTTGAAAATCTCCCACGAAGACAAGCACATTTCGTAATTTCTCCACGAAGACTAGCACAATTCGCCATTCTTCCACGTAGACTAGCATATTTCAAGCTAATTTTATTTATTCGGGTAGCCTGATTTTCTCAGGTAAACCAATAATTTTTTGAGTACCAAAATGGTCTAGTACCGGACCCGAACCATATAAAAATAGAATCAACCCGATTCACCGAGAGTTTATCAGTACAACTTTAATTTACATATTCTACAGGAAAAGTGCTAGTCTTCGTGGCAGATTTCCAAATATGCTACTGTTCGTGGAAAGTGCTGAAATGTGCTACTCTTCGTGGCAGATTGAAATGTGCTAGTTTTCGTTAGGGATAAAAATTATTGACCAAAGTTATAGCCTACTTAAGCATCAATTGTTAAGTTTTTAAGAAATGTTATCATAGAATATGGTTTAACCCTTTGCGGCACGGTGGCTACTATAGTGACCATCAGCATGCACTTGAAATTTAGAGTTTTTTGAAGACTAAATAATGTATTTTCGCCCGGTTTTTTTTAATCCAATTTAAGTGGTAGTTGAAGAAGCGTTTAACATTGCATTTGAATCAATATTTATTTAATATTTTGTTGTATAAATAAATAAACAAATAAAAATCGTCATTTTTATGGAAAAAATGTGTGTCGCAAAGGGTTAAATAGGCTATAACTTTGGCCAATAATTTTTATTTTTAAATCCCTACATTGACTGCATAACTATCTCTTATAATATTAAGATCACAAAAGTCTCCGGTCCCATCAGTAAGTTCATATATTTTTTTAAAATTCATCATATATGTGCGCGAGTGCGGGTGGATTATTGGGAGGGTGGAAGTATGGACAGTTGAGTTTGTGGGTGGATCAATAGCTATAGCTGGATGGATGTGAGGGTGGATGATTTGGTGTGTGCGTGGATGGATGGCTTCCTAGGGATGTGTTGTCAAACTGTATTATTAGGCTTGATAATGTTTTGCACATTATAATTTTTTGAGCATTATCACATTTGGGCATTATTTTTTTGCGTTTTATAATATTTAGGTCTCATAATATATTGGTCTTCACAATTTTTTGGGCCTTATCATTTATTGCGTATCATAATAATTTTTTAAACATTAATTTTTTTTGTTTGACCTTATAATGTTTTACTTTTATAATTTTTTTATAGTCTTTTTTGATCGTATAAAATTTGGGCCTTATAATTATTGCATAATATAATTTTTGAGCCTTATAAAATTTGGGCCTTATAATTTTTAAGCCTTATAACATTTGGGGCTTATAATTTTTTGATTTTAGTTTCTTTGAGCCTTATAAAATTTGGGCCTTATAATATTCGATTTTTAGTTTTTTTGAGCCTTATACAATTTGGGCATAAGAATTTTTTGTTTTTATATTTTTTTGGGGCTTACGAAATTTGGGCATTACAATTCTTTGTGCCTCTTAATTTTTTGCAAAGTATAATTTTTGGGCCTTATAAAATTTGGCTCTTATAATTATTTGTTTTTATAGTTTTTTTAGCCTTATAAAATTAGGGTAGTATAAATTTTTATTTTTATATTTTTTCTGGCCCTTTAAAATTTGGGCCTTATAATTTCTTGCAAAGTATAATTTTTGAGCATTATAAAATTTGGGCCTTAGAATTGTTGGTTTTTAAAGTTCTTTGGGGCATTATAAAATTTGGACCTTAGAATTTTTTGTTTTTAAAGTTCTTTGGGGCATTATAAAATTTGGGCTTTATCATTTTTGTGTTATAATACTAGTTTTATAGTAATTATTTGGACTTTTTATAGTAATTTTTTTAATTGTATAGCTCCATGGCCATCAAAAAATTTGAACATTTAAAGTTTTTTGACACTATTATTTTTTGCGCAATTTTTGGGCGTTAAATTATTTGTGAATTATAAATTTTAAACATAATAATTTTTTAGGTTTCATAATTTTTGTCTATTATAATTTTGGAAATAAAAATTTGTTGAACCTTATAACTTCTTTGTTTCTATAAATTTTGGGTCTCATAATTTATTGGGATGTATAATTTTTGGACAGTATTTTTTGGGCACTATTACTTTTTGCGTATTATAATTTTTGCTTATTAGAATTTTATGGCATTATACATTTTTGGACCTTATGATTAGTTGGGTTTTATGGGTTTATGGGGTTTATGATTCTGATGGCATTTATGGTTTTTAGAGTTTATGGATTTTATGGGGTTTCTGTTTTTTATACATTTTGTGGATTTTGTGGGGGTTCTGAAGTTTATTGGGTTTCATGGGCTTTATGAGGTTTACAATTCTAATGAATTTTATGAGATTTTTGGGTTGATGGGATTTCCTGGTTTTACGTCTTTTATGGGTTTTATAAAGGCTTATAATATGCATGGGTTTTATGAGGTTTTTAGGTTTTTTAACGTTGATGGGGTTTACGATATTTATTGGTTTTATGGGGTTTATACATTATCGGGGTTTGTGGATTATGGGTTTAACGGGGTTTTCGTTTTTTATGGGTTTGATGGGTTTTATGTCTTTATTGAGGGTTATGCATCTTATGGGTTTTATTGGGTTAATGATGTTTATGAGTTTTATGGGAATTATGGGGTTCACGACGTTTATGGGTATTATTGAATTTTGCGTATTTTTTATGCTTGATGGGTGTTATTGATTTATAATTTTTATGGGTTGTATGTGCATAACCTTTTTTATGGGCTTTATGGGTTTTATGTGGTATAGGTTTATGAGGTTTATGATTTTTATCGGTTTTATGGTACTTATGAGTTAATGGGTTGTATGATGTTTATGGGTTTTACGGATTATATGGGGTTTAAGATGTTTATGGGTTTATTGGATTTATGAGTTTATGAAGTTTACGATATTTATGGGTTATATGGCGGTAATGGGGTTTATGATTTTTATGAGTTTTATGATATTCATCCGTAATTGCGGTTTATGAGTGTTAGGGTGGTTAAGGGGACTGATCAACCTTTAAATTTTAAATTAATTGATAATACATTTTAAGGTAAAAATAAGACACTCATCATATATGAATATTACCTGAATTTTTCGGTAAATTTGAACATTTTATCAGAATATAACTAAAAAATTAAAAACAATTTTTTTGATAGTCGTTAGCTCTCTTTGATTAGCTATATTGAAAACCTCCTTATTTCTTGGGCTACCGCAAGGTTTAGAGAGCCAATGTGATCGAACTGACGTCTTTAAGGTCTTATTATGTTCAAAATATATGTAGTTATGATATGAGTGTGGGAAATTGTATATAAAAATTATTGATCAAACTTATAGTCTTTTTAAGCGAAAATTCTTCGATTTTTTAAAATTTTATTATAAAATATAGCTTGAATAGACTATAACTTTGGTCAATAACTACATGTATTTTGAACATAATAAAACCTTTAAAGCGTCAATTCGATCACATTATCACTCTAAACCTTGCTGTAGCTCAAGAAATATAGAGCTTTTTATTATAACCAATCAAATAGACCTAACCATCTTTAAAAAAAGAATAATAAAATTTTTTTTAGTTATATTTTGATAAAATGTTCAAATTTACCGAAAAACCCCACGAAATATATGATGAGTGAGTTATTTTTACCTTAAAATGTATTATCAATTAATTTAAAATTTAAAGGTGTATCTGTCCCCTTAACGTCTTTTACGGTTTTATAAGTTTTATAAAGGTTTATGATTTTTAGGGGTTTAATGGGGTTTATGAGGCTTATGATATTTAACGGATTTTATGTGGTTTGCGTTTCTAATGGGCTTGGTTTTTATAGAGTTTATGATTTTTATGAGTTTTATTGGTTTAGGGAGTTTACAAAAAATGCATTAGGACACGCATAAGGCTCAAGCGAGCGTAAATAATTGTTTATTTCATTTTATTAAATCATTAAATGCTTATATCGATTTGAGCGACGTTAGGAGCGAGGATTATTTCCTTAGTTCGTATTATGACCATAATAAAACCTTAAAAACCCCATTTTGATCTCATTGGCTCTCAAAATCTTGCGGTAAATGAAGGTATATACAGATTTTCATTATGGCCAATCAAAGACCTAAGGACGATAATATAGTACATTGTGCAACTCGGGGAGAAAATGAGCTATTTCTAGCGAGGGTGAAGCATTCAGTACGAGACAAAAACGAGTCCTGAAATAACCTCATCCGAGTCTGAAATAGCTTTTCTTCCCGTGTTACGCACTGTATTTTTTTCAACAAAGGCATAATCGAGTATTTCAAGTCGTACACAATGGAATTGAAAATTGTTGTAATTTAATTTTCACTTTTCTTATTTCGGGTTAAATCAAAACTCGCGCATGCGCAGTTACGCACTTCTGACATGAACAAAGGTTCAACCTGATAGAATTTCAAGGCCTATTTCATGCATGAGAAGAATATTTTTTTTTAATTTTTCTATTATATTTTGATATAATATTCAAATTCACCAAAAAAAATTGATAATATATGATGAAAAACTCATTTTTACCTTAAAATGCATTAACAATTAATTTAAAACTTACAGGTAATCTGTCTCCTTAAAACTCCAAAAGCATGAACACACGTATACCATTGAGTAAGGGTTTAAATTTTTATTCTTGGCGTAAAGAATGTGCTACAATGTTTCCGTAATGACAGAAGGCGCAGTGCAATTGTTACATGTATACAAAGATGTAATTAAAATCTCTATTAATGTGCAAATAGCATGTACAGGAACTTCTATGTAAGGTATCAGATTAATTAATTAAACGCTGAATGAGACACATGGAACATTTTGAATCTTAGAATATTGAATTACGAATCAAAGTTTATACTCTCAAAGAATGTGTAAGTCAAAAATCTTTTCAATGTTTTATGAGCTTTACAATAAAATGTTCATAACGTTTATAATTTTTTAAACGATTGTGTAACATTGTTGGTACTAATTCTTCTCATACAGGTGTAAAAAA
The DNA here is from genome assembly GCA_949152435.1 of Gastracanthus pulcherrimus. NCBI lineage: Eukaryota > Metazoa > Arthropoda > Insecta > Hymenoptera > Pteromalidae > Gastracanthus > Gastracanthus pulcherrimus. Next base: position 22,638,251 of record OX424572.1, on the reverse strand, counting down.
ATGTAATAAACTAATATTAACTGTATATAACTAATCAAAATATTGAATTTTTTGAAGATTCTCAGCAAATTCCACCTAAACTATACTCGTTAATTTCTTTTATGCATCACGTTAAGAAAATAATAAAAGCTTGATTTTTCGTTCATTTATTGCAGAGACACCTTCAAAGAAGTTTGGAATGAGCGAATGAAGGGTAAGTAAGCTATGATGTAAAATCTCCGTAGTAATGTAAAAATTGTATACTGAAATATAATTTAATATTACAAACGCGGATTATTTTGCAATTCCATAACAATTATTTTTACATGTTCTTTTTTCTTATATAAGGTACTAGCTAATTGTCGCAATTAAAATTTCAGAGCCAGAAGAAATGAAGGCAAACAGAAAGAAGATGGTGGAGGACTTGTTGGAGAGACATAAATTATCTTCGCAATCTGGCTAGATTATGCTGTATCGAGCCGGCTAAATATCTCGCGAGTGGCGTTCACACAGAATCTAAAGTCAATACATATATACAAATTATTTTAAAAGCTTATTACATCGCTATTAGTTAAGTGAAAATAATACATGGGTGAAATAAAAAATTAATAAATTTTTTAAATTGATATACTTCGTTATAATGTGAAAATTAGAAACTACTTACATATTTTTCTGAACATTAGAGCGTTTTCTATATAAAGTTATTATTTCATATGAGGCATACTTTGAATGGGTACCTAATCTACTATTTTTGGAGATTTATTGATTAAAATAAATATACGAACAAGGAGAACATCAACCCTGTGGATATCAGAGTTTCATCAGACATCAATAGGTGTCTTCTGAAACTTATACAGTGGAGCCCATAGACATAATAAGTACTTATTATGTCTATGGTGGCGCCATAGCACCCATCATTCAATCAATAAACTCTTATTATTATTACGATATTGTGATCGGAACTGCAACTATATATAGATATACTAACCGTGTAAAATCAATTGGAGTAGTTTTCTCTCACAGCTTCAAATATTCGGGGGTCCAAGCAAAGTAGTCCCCACCTGGTGGTTGGATTTAGCACTACTGAAAGTTATAAGAAAACGGAGGTCTCATAACCCCAAATAAACTTTAGTACAAAACTATTTTAAAGTTAAAGAGTTTGAGCTGATAAAATAGAATTACAATCAATTCAAATACTTCCAAAATGATATGAGACCCTTTCTAATTGACTAGGTAACAAAATATAATTAATTTATTCTTCGTGTTTAAGCTTGCCTCCACGAATCATGTGACTTATTGTTATAATCTTAGTTTTAATTATATATCTAACCTAATGTATGTTAAAGAGTATGTGTGTGTGTGAACGAATGGGCATTGGGCGCAGCGCAGCCAAAACCGACGCCCGACAGAAGTGGAGGCAGCGCGAAATTCAAATAATGTAATTTTTACCCAAAAAAAATATATCCAAAAAAATTTTTTTATACCCTGATAAATTATCTTAAATCACAAGTAAACAAGTTACAATGACAGAAATAATTATTTATATTTCTTTATCTATATTTTTTCAATTTTAAAAATCCATCATTGTAACATGATTTCTTTTAAAAATAGACTTATTGTCACTTAAAAATAGTAAAATAAGATAGTTTAATGATGTACATAAAGTATGCATTCGATATAAAGTGGAAATAATTAGTTATTACCGTTATTAAAGTAATTATAAGAATAATGAGTTGATCACGCTTCAGCGCTACGTCGTTTGCCGACTCGGCAGGTAAAACAGCGTGGATGCTATAGTTTCCGTAAACTCAGGTAAGATCAGACGCCAAATGGTGGCACTCGCGATTTCTTTAAGGCTTTTCATTATGTACTCCGATGTTGATGAATTTTTTAATATCTGATAGAAGCTTTAATTCGCCTAATTGTTTATTTAATATCAAATATTTTTTTTTCGGATAAACAACTAAGCGTCCTTGTAAATTGCATTTATTTCTGTGTACACAGATAATTACAAAAAAATTAATTTTTTGATAAACTAATAAGTGTTTTTGAGTAAATTGAATTTATTTATGTCTAAACTGATAATTCAATAGAATGGGGGTTTCTGCAAAAGTATGTATATGAGTATGCACATAATTAGAAAACAATGTTTTTCATTGCCGTGATTTCGGACTGTATAGGATAAAGTATGTGCATAGTGCAAAAGTCTTTAAACGCGGGGTTCTGGTTTATATCATATTAAATACATATGCTTTGTAATCTAATATTTATCGATGAGTTGACTACATTTATTTCTGAATACACTGATAATATAGAAGACTACGAGATGCACTGCGGCGATTTTCAGTCTGCAATTAACGTAGATAGCTAAAGTGCAAAAGACTTTAATTGACGTAAATGTTTATTTTGGATTCAATTTTTTTTAAACATCTAAGTGTTTTACAGTAAAATTCATTTTTTTCAGAGTATGCATATGATTGGAAAACCATGTACTTCATTTAGGCGATTTTCGAACTACATCCAATGAAGTATGTACAAAGTGCAAAAGTCTTTAATCACGGGGTAATGGTTTATATAATATAATATAAATATTTTTTATAACTAATATGTGTCCATATTTAGACTTCATTTATTTCTGAATACGCTGATAATATACAAGTCTACGAGATGCCCCGTGCCGATTTTCAGTCTGCAATGAATGTACATAGTTAAAGTGCAAAAGTCTTTTATTCGCGTCATTGTTCACTAATATTAAATAATTGATTTTCGGATAAGTCGCTAAGTGTTTTCGATTGAAATGCATTTATTTCGGGGCGTGCTAATAATTTGAAAACAATACACTTCATTGCTGCAATTTTGCAACTGCATCGAATGAAGTATGTACAAACTGCAAAAGTCTTTAATCGCGGGGTAGTGGTGCAACTAATATTAAATAAATATTTATTTGAAAGTAATAAGTGTCTTTGAGTAAAATGCGAACTTTTCTGACTACGCTGATAAGTACAGGACTGTATGTACTCGTATTACCACTGCGATTCCCAGGCCGCATGGAATGTGCACAACTAAAGCGCAAAAGTCTTTAATTGGCGTAATTGTTTATTACGAAGTAAATTTTTTTTATTAATAACTCAGTGTAGTAGAGTAAAATGGATCTATAAATGCATTTATTTCGGGGCGTGCTAATAATTTAAAAACAATGCACTTCATTGCTGCAATTTTGCGACTGCTACGAATGAAGTATGCTCAAACTGCAAAAGTCTTTAATCGCGGGGTAGTGGTGCATATAATATTAAATAGTTATTTATTTGAAAGTAATAAATGTCTTTAAGTAAATGGCGATTTTTTCTGACTAAGCTGATAAGTACAGGACTGTATGTATTATGACAGCGATTCTCAGGCCGCATGGAATGTGCACAACGAAAGTGCAAAAGTCTTTAATTGGCGTAATTGTATATTTTGAATTATATTTTTCTTTTTTATAAATAACTCAATGTAGTTGAGTAAAATAGATCTCTTCTGAGTATGCATATGATTAGAAAACAGTATACTTCATTGATGCGATTTTCAGACTATATCGAATGAAGTATGTACAAACTGCAAAAGTCTTTAATCGCGGGGTAGTGGTGCATATAATATTAAATAAATATTTATTTGAAAATAATAAGTGTCTTTGAGTAAAATGCGAACTTTTCTAACTACGCTCATAAGTACAGGACTGTATGTATTATCATAGCGATTCTCAGGTGCGTGGAATGGGAATAACGAAAGTGCAAAAGTCTTTAATTGGCGTAATTGTTTATTACGAAGTAAATTTTTTTTATAAATTACTCACTGGAGTAGAGTAAAATTGATCTATAAATGCATTTATTTCGGGGCGTGCTAATAATTTGAAAACAATGCACTTCATTGCTGCAATTTTGCGACTGCATCGAATGAAATATGTACAAACTGCAAAAGTCTTTAATCGCGGGGTAGTGGTGCATATAATATTAAATAAATATTTATTTGAAAGTAATAAGTGTCTTTGAGTAAAATGCGAACTTTTCTGACTACGCTGATAAGTACAGGACTGTATGTATTACCACTGCGATTCCCAGGCCGCATGGAATGTGCACAACTAAAGCGCAAAAGTCTTTAATTGGCGTAATTGTTTATTGCGAATTATATTTTTTTTTATTAATAACTCAGTGTAGTAGAGTAAAATGGATCTATAAATGCATTTATTTCGGGGCGTGCTAATAATTTAAAAACAATGCACTTTATTGCTGCAATTTTGCGACTGCATCGAATGAAGTATGTGCAAATTGCAAAAGTCTTTAATCTCGGAGTAATGGTGTATATAATATTAAATAAATATTTTTTAAAAACTAATAAGTGTCTTTGAGTAAATGACGATTATTTACGACTACGCTGATAAGTTCAGAACTGCATGTTTTCTCACTGCGATTCTGCCGCATGGAATGTAAATAGCTAAAAAGCCAAAGTCTTTCATTAGCGTCGTTGTTCACTAATATTAAGTAATTCATTTACGAATGCTTATCATTGAGGGTATGAAATAGCACTCAACTTGAGAGATTTTCCATACAGGTTTTGTTATAAAAAATCTAATTGTTATGTGCATTGTAAGAATTGAAGATGTTTGCGCTTCCCGATTATCCGGTCCGACTTCCTTAAATTACCCAGAATATAATGTGGTAATTTTTCCAGAGACAGTGATGTACATTTTGCCCTTTACAATAATTATTTGTTAGTGAATAATGACTTTTTAACAATTATTTGTTAATTAGTGAAAATTAAATTGCTATGCTCAATTGACTAATGAAAGATCTTTGCACTTCCGTTACACCCACTTTGGCTTCTCTACCTTGGCAAAAGTGTGCGATAACAAGGGAGTAAGAGATATTAGCATAAGTAAAATATTTAACTTATAATAAATTTGCTGATAAATTTATTATATAAAAAAGGCAAGACAACAATTTCCTTGTTAAAATTTTTCTTAGAATATGTAAAGTAAAAATTGAAGATCTTTGCGCTTTCCCGATTTCGTTAAATTACCCAGAATATACTGTGTTGATTTTTCCACGGTTAGTTATTAATATTTTTTCCTTTTTAACCGTCAATTGTTTATTTACATTTAAATGTGTTTACTAAGATTGATAATTAAAAATTGTTCCGCTTTCTTTAACCTCGATGTGACTCTTGTACTCTGACGTTAGTATGCAGTGAGAACGGGGTAAGAGATATCGGCCTCGTACAATTTACTTGTTAATAATACGTCTAATATATATAATAATAATAACTATTGTCTTTATTTATTAAATTATTGAGAAAAAAATACGTTCATCACAGTTGCTGTAAAAAGTATCATAGCATATTGTGGGTAATTTATGGAAACAACTGGCCGCGGAATGAGAACGCGCAAAAATCTTTAATCTTTACTATGTACATAATAATTAAAATTTTTGATAAGTACATTATTGTCCAAAGTCTTTCTCAATTAACATATTAATAAACAATTGATTATTCTTAGCTGAAATATTTAACATGCACCAATACCTCTTATCAAATTTTCATTGCATACTTTAGTCGAGGTACACGAGCTAAACGGCGAACAGTATCTCATTTTGGTTTTTCTTGCTTTAAAATCAAATATCTTTTGATCTAATCGATGATTCGTCGTGATTCTTTTTTAAATTGAAGCTCAGATAATCAGGTATTTTGAAAAAATATTTAATAATGCCTTTTGAAGATATATAAATCAGGAAAAATTGGCGAAGTTGATAACTTTTGCAAATATCTAAAAAGACTTACTTCATCTTAATGAAATTTGTATTTTATAATTTGTAAACCTAATATCCGATGTAATAGGTCATACTTGACTTGCTTCAGTGTCTAAACGTTTTCTGGATTTTTTCTCTTTTCAATGAATGAGCAGAACTGTATAAAAATGCCAAAATTCTGATTTCTTTCAATTTCTGAGGATCTAGTTTCATTCTGAATACCTATTAAACTAATTATGAATAAAATATTATTAATTAACAATTATATATACTATTGAATCCATAAACTCCTGTACACTGTAAATTCATAACCTTAACCTCGACAAACTTTAATCCCGTGATCCTTTAACTCCACAAATGCTTAAACTTATCAATTTCTATACCCATAAACTCCTAAAACCTTGATTCTATAAACGCTTGTATCCATAATCCTTCATATCCTTCTCCTTGCAAACCCTTAATCCCGTAAATACAGTAAACTCGTAGACCTTTTCATCATTAATTTTTTAATCCATAAACCTCTATCCCCTTTAACCTATAAGTATCTGATCCCAATCGGCCAATCGACTTTCATTCACCCTTGCATTCAAACACACTTATAAATAATTATTCTATTTTATAACAATTATAGACCCTATTTTACAACTTGCTAAATGTTTTTTACACAAGACCTCAACACATTTTTTTTAATAACATCGAATAACAAAGTAATCAAATTTTAATTTAACTATATGTATACATTCAAGATTCTTTACAAGAATCTTCAAGAAAATCTGGACTATCAATGGTATCTTGAGTACTAATACTTTCTTCGTGTTCAACATTTTGCCTAAAAAGTAATAGGGCAACATTTAAATTCTGTCTTTGTCTATCTTATTTTTATAGAAAGCAAATTGCTAATTGTATAGAATAAAAATCATTTTTTCAATCTCTGCCTTATTGAAAATTTTTCTCAAAATCTTACATAAGATTTTACGTAAGATCTTAAATAAGATTTTACGTAAGTTCTTACGTAAGACCTTACATAAGATTTTACGTAAGATCTTACATAAGATCTTGTATCAGATCTTGCATTAGATATTGTATTAGATCTTGCGTTAGATCTTGCCTAAAGTAATATATAAAATTTTATCATTGATTTTTAACCAAGCACTTACATAAGATCTTACATAAGATATTGACTACAATCAAAAAATAATGATGTGTTTTAAGATCTTATTTAAGATCTTACGTAAGATCTTATCTAAGATTTTATGCAAGATCTTATGTAAAACCTTACTTAAGATCTTGTATCCCATTCAGTGTAAGATCTTAAATAAACCATTAACAAAAAATATTTTTGGTATATGAAATCACAATCTTGTATAAGATCTTACACAAGACCTTATACAAGACTTTACACAAGACCTTACATAAAATCTTACACAAGATCATCTATAAGACCTTTGAAATGAACTCTTTTTCATTGCCATATAAATTTTTTTTATGATAAGTAACTCAAGGTCTTACGCAAGATCTTGTATAAAATCTGGTATAAAACCTTGAGTAACTTATTATAAATGAATTTATAAGGTAATAAAAATAAGATCTTGTGCAAGATTTTATATAAAATTGTTTGTAAAATCTTATGCAAGATCTTGTGTGAGAACTGGTGTTAGTTCTTGAGTAAATTATCAACAACAAACAATCCGTATGTCTGTGAAAGCAAGATCTTGTATAAGGTCGTGTATAAGATCTTGCGTAAGATCTTACGTAAGGTCTTGTGTAGGATCCTATGTAAGATCTTATGCAAGATCGTGCCTTTGTGAATTAAAAAATTTTTTTGTTAATGGTTTACTTAAGATCTTACACCAAATCTATCACAAGGTCTTACTTAAATGTGAATATTTCACAATCAATGAAAATAAATGATATTTACTTGTGTCTGAGATATCTATTCATTTCGACAGTAACTGGTTTCTCCCATTGGCCGTTTAATCGATTTTCAATATATATTACTGAATTATATTGCAACAATTTCCTAATAATAATTAAAATAATTCAGAAATATTCCAAAAAAATATTTCATGAAAGATTTCTGAATTATTTCACCAGAAATTTTCAGAAATATCAAACATTAAAATAATTCTGAAATGTTTTCCGAATATTCCAAAGAAATATTTTATGAAAGATTTTTGAAATATTTCAGAATTATTTTATTAAAAATTTTCGGTAAATATTTAACACTGACATAATTAACAAATAATTGAGAAATATTTAAAAGAAATATTTTTTGGAAGATTGGTGGAATATTTTAGAATTATTTCGCGAAAAATCCTCAGTAAATTAGAGGTCAAGAAATCATTCGGAAATATTCCAAAAATATTTCAAAAAAATATTTCATGAAAGATTTCAGAAATATTTTGGAAGTTTTTTGTGAAATATTTTAATGAAAGAAATTCGGAGACATACATTTCTTCCAGGAATATTTAATTGGAAGATTCCTGGAAAATTTCAAATCTTTGTGCCAATATTTCGGAAATATTCCGGAAATATTTCATGCTGTGTGGGTTGTGTGTGTACGCGTGTATGTATACAATTAATATACATAATCTTGAAAAGCGAAAAATAGAGTATTAGCATTTAATTTCTAAAATTTATGCGTTTATGCTTTGGTAATATCAATTTTTTAAAGGGTTAAAAGTAGAGTGCAGCTTCATAATTAGCGATTCGACAATAAAATAAGAATAATTAAGATGATGAAAATAATCGAGTTTTACAGGTATTCAGAGTTACATCAAATACTGAGCAGATGAAGAAACTCGAACTCTAGCGTTTTTATACATTTCTGCTCATTTATTGAAAAAAATTTTATACACAGAATGAATCAACTCTAGTATGACCTAATACATCGGATATTATATAGGATATTAATATAGGAAATTATAGATTCAAGGGTTAACGGGATTAAGAAATTAGGAGATTATAGGTATAGGAGTTTATAATTTTAAATTTCTATGGGTTACAGGGGTTATCAGACTACAGTTTTGCGAGGTTAAGGTTATGGGTTCAGCTGTTTATATGTTAACAGGAATAGGGGTTTATGGGTTTGGAAATTTAATGATGAAAAGGTCTACGAGTTTGAAGGCCAACGAATTTAAGGATTTATATTATGAGTTTACTGTATTAAGGGATTAAGGGTTTGCGAGGTTCAGGGTTAAGGGGATTATAGGTTCAAGAGTTTATACTATTACGGGATCAAAGGTTTGCTAGGTTAAGGGTTTCGGGGATTATGGGTTCAAGAGTTTATAGAATAAAGAGTTTACAAGTTTACTGTATTACTGGATTAGGGGTTTGCGAGGTTAACGGTTTAGGGAATTATAGGTTCAAGAGTTTATAGAATCAAGAGTTTACAAGTTTACTGTATTTACGGGATTAAGGATTTGCGAGGTTCAGGGTATGTATTCAAGAGTTTATAGAATCAAGGTATTAGGAGTTTATGGGTATAGAAATTGATAAGTTTAAACATTTGTGGATTTAAAGGATCACGGGATTAAAGTTTGTCGAGGTTAAGGTTATGAATTTACAGTGTATAGGAGTTTATGAATTCAATAGTATGTATATAATTATTAATTAAAAATGTTTTATTCATAATTAATTTAATAGGTATTCAGAATGAAACTAGATTCTCAGAAATTGAAAAGAATCAGAATTTTGGCATTTTTATACAGTTCTGCTCATTCATTGAAAAGGAAAAAGATCCAGGAAACGTTTATAAGCAGAAGCAAGTCAAGTATGACCTATTACATCGGATATTAGGTTTACAAATTATAAAATACAAATTTCATTAAGATGAAGTAAGTCTTTTTAGATATTTGCAAAATTTATCAACTTCGCCAATTTTTCCTCATCTATATATCTTCAAAAGGTGTTATTAAATATTTATCCATGATTCGTGATTACCTGAGCTTCAATTTAAAAAAAAATCACGACGATTCATCGATTAGATCAAAAGTTATTTGATTTTAAAACAAGAAAAACCAAAATGTCACACTGTGCGGCGGGTAGCGAAAGCGCAAAGATCTTTAATCATAAATCCTGGTAAACAAATTTAACTTTAAATAAACAAGTGATTGATAAAAAGGACAAAATGTTGGTCGCTGTCTCTGTAAAAATTATAACAGCATATTCTGGGTAATTTAAGGAAGGCGGGCCGGGTAAACGGGAAAGCGCGAAGATCTTCAATTTTTACTCTGAATATACTAAGCTTAATTTAGCAAGGAATTTATTGTCCTGGTTCTTTTTATTAATGTGTTGAGCAACAACTTATTTATTAAGTAAAATATTTAACCTATGCCATTACCTGTTACTAACTTGTTATCATACACTCTTGCCAAGGCAGAGATGCCAAAGTGGGGGTAAGGAAAGTGCAAAGATCTTTCATCGGTAAGCTGAGCATAGCAATTTCATTATTCACTAACAAATAATTATTGTAAAGGGCAAAATGTTCATCACTGTCTCTGGAAAACTTACCACGGCATATTCTGGGTAATTTGCAGAAGTCGGGCCGGGTAATTGGGAAAGCGCAAAGATCTTCAATTTTTACTCTGCATATTCTAAGAAAAATTTTAACAAGGAAATTATTCTCTTGATTATTTCTATTAATGTATTTATCAAAAACATTCTTTTTTAAGTAAAATATTCAAATTATGCCAATACCGCTTACTCCCTTGTTATCGCACACTTTTGTCAAGGCCGAGAATCCAAAGCGGAGGTAACGAAACCGCAAAGATGTTTCATCGGTAAGCTGAGCATAGCAACTTAATTTTTTCTGTAACTAATAATTCTTAAAAGAGCGAAACGTGCATCACTGGCTCTGTGAAAATTACCACAGCATATTCTGGAACCTCCCTAAACTTGGCATGGACATTTTCTATTTAGGTTATATAAACTAATAGATAATTTGCCGTAATTTATCCGTGAAGTCGAAAAATTTGCCCCGGATTTATTTTTAAAAATAATCGGGTACCCTGCTAACTTTGGAAAAAGTTAGCAGGGTACCCCCTTAAAACTACCAAGGAAGCATTCCACGTCATTGGGACAGGGCTTAAAATTTGCCGCTTTTTTGCCGTAAAACAACCCTACACTCAGATTTAGACGAAAATTTTTTTAAGCGCTCATAAGCGCCAGAATACTCTAACTCAACATGAAGTTGGCAGGGTACTCCCGTAAAATCCACTAGACTAGATCGTACACTATTGGGTTAGGGCTCAAAATTTGCCGTAAATAATCCGAAAATTATCCGTCGAGGCGAAAAAATTGCCGCAGATTTATTTAAATTTAAATAACCGGGTCCCTGATAACTTTGGAAAAAGTTAGCAGGGTACCCCTCTTTAAACTATCAAGGCAGCATTTCACATCATTGGGACAGAGCTTACATTTTGCCGCTTTTTTGCCGTAAAACAAACCCTCTCACATTTACTCCAAACATTTTGTACCGCTCATAAGTGCCAGAATTTTCTAACTCAAGATAAAGTTGGCAGGGTACCCCCTTAAAACCCACAAAACTCCATCCTATACTGTTAGGTAAGGGCTCAAAATTTGCCGTAAATAATCCGCAAGTTATCCATCGAGATAAAAAATTGCCGCGGATTTATTTTTAAAAATAATCGGGTCTCTGCTAATTTTGGAAAAAGTTAGCAAGGTACCCAGTTAGTTTTAAAAATAAATCCGCGGCAAATTTCTCGCCTCGACGGATAATTTACGGATAATTTACGGTAAATTTTGAGCCCCTACACAATAGTCTAGAACGCAGTTTAGTGTATTTTATTGGGGTGCCCTGCCAACTTCATTTTAAGGTGTAAAATTCTGGCGCTTTTGCGCGGTACAAAATGTTTCGAGTAAATCTGAGAACAGTGTTGTTTTACGGCAAAATAGCGGCAAATTTTAAGACCTGTCCCAATGACGTGGAATGCTTCCTTGATAGTTTATGAGGGGTAAGTTGCTAACTTTTTCCAAAATTAGCAGGGACCCGGTTAGTTTTAAAAATAAATCCGCGGCAAATTCTTCGCTTCGACGGATAATTTACGGACTATTTACGGCAAATTTTTAGCCCCTACACAATAGTGTAGGATCTAGTCTAGTGGATTTTACGGGAGTACCCTACCAAATTCATCTTGAATTGGAAAATTATGGCGCTTATGCACGGTAAAGGGTGTTTCAAGTAAATCTGAGTGCAGGGTGGTTTTACGGCAAAAAAGCGGCAAATTTCCAATCCTGTCCCAATGACGTGGAATACTTCCTTAACAGTTTTAAGGGGGGTACCCTGCTAACTTAACCCTAAGTTAGCAGGGTACCCGGTTATTATTAAAAATAAATCCACGGCAATTTCGTTGCCTGTACGGATAATTTACGGCAAATTGTGAGCCGTAACCCAATAGTCTAGGATCTAATCTAGTGTATTTTACGTGGGTACCCTGCCAACTTCATCTTGAATTGGAAAATTCTGGCGCTTATGGGCGGTAGAAAATGTTTCAAGTAAATCTGAGTACAGGGTGGCTTTACGGCAAAAAAGCGGCAAATTTCAAACCCTGTCTCAATGATGTGAAATGCTTCCTTGGTAGTTTTAAGGGGGTACCCTGCTAACTTAACCCTAAGTTAGCAGGGTACCCGGTTATTTTTAAAAGTAAATCTGTGGCAATTTTTTCGCCTGTACAAATTATTTACAGATAATTTACGGCAAATTTTGAGCCCTAACCCAATAGTGTACGATCTAGTCTAGTGGATTTTACGGGAGTACCCTGCCAACTTCATGTTGAGTTAGAGTATTCTGGCGCTTATGAGCGCTTAAAAGAATTTTCGTCTAAATCTGAGTGCAGGGGTGTTTTACGACAAAAAAGCGGCAAATTTTAAGCCCTGTCCCAATGACGTGGAATGCTTCCTTGGTAGTTTTAAGGGGGTACCCTGCTAACTTTTTCTAAAGTTAGCAGGGTACCCGATTATTTTTAAAAATAAATCCGTGGCAAATTTTTCGACGTCACGGATAATTTACGGATAATTTACGGAAAATTATCAATTAGTTTATATAACCTAAATAGAAAATGTCCATGCCAAGTTTAGGGAGGTTATTCTGGGCAATTTAACGAAATTAGGTTGGGTAATCGGGAAAGCGCAAAGATCTTCCATTTATACCATGCATATACGAAGAAAATTTTTAACAAGGAAATTATTGGATTGCCTTTTATATTAATGTATTGATCAACAACTTTCTTTTTAAGTTAAATATTTAACTTGTGCCATTACCTCTTACGCCCTTGTTATCGTACACTTTTGTCAATGCGGAGAAGCCAAAGCGGGGGTATCGAAAGTGTAAAGATCTTTCATCAGTCAACTGAGCATAGCAATTTAATTTTCCCTAATTAACAAATAATTAAAAAAAAGGGCAAAAAGTTTATCACTAGCTCTGGAAAAATTATTGCAGCATATTCCGTGTAATTTACGGAACCGAAGAAATCGAGGAATTGTGATGCGCAAACATCTTCAATTTTCACTACGCATATAACAATTAGATTTTCTATAAGTAAACCCGTACGGGAAAATCTCTCAAGATGAGTGTTATTTCGTACCCTGAACTGAAATTTATTCGAAAATGAATTATTTAATATTAGTGAACAAAGACGCGAATGAAAAACTTTTGCACTTTAGCTATCTACATTGATTGCAGACTAAAAATCGTAGTAGTGCACACACTAGTCTTCTATATTATCAGCGTATTCAGAAATAAATGAAGTCTACTTATGGACACAAAATAGTTATAAAAAAATATTTATATTATATTATATAAACCATTACCCCGCGATTAAAGACTTTTGCACATTGCACATACTTCATTGGATGAAATCCGAAAATTGCATAGATGAAGTATATGGTTTACTAATCATACGCGTACTCAGAAAAGATCCATTTTACTCTACTACACTGAGTTATATATAAAAAAAATGTAATTCACAATAAACAATTACCCCAATTAAAGACTTTTGCACTTTCGTTATTCCCATTCCACGCGGCCTGAGAATCGCTGTGATAATACATACAGTCCTGTACTTATCAGCGTAGTCAGAAAAGTTCGCATTTTACTCAAAGACACTTATTACTTGCAAATAAATATTTATTTAATATTATATGCATCACTACCCCGCGATTAAAGACTTTTGCAGTTTGTACATACTTCATTCGTAGCAGTCGCAAAATTGCAGCAATGAAGTGCATTGTTTTTAAATTATTAGCACGCCCTGAAATAAATGCATTTATAGATCCATTTTACTCTACTACACTGAGTTATTAATAAAAAAAAAATATAATTCGCAATAAACAATTACGCCAATTAAAGACTTTTGCGCTTTCGTTGTGCACATTCCATGCGGCCTGAGAATCGCAGTGGTAATACGAGTACATACAGTCCTGTACTTATCAGCGTAGTCAGAAAAGTTCGCATTTTACTCAAAGACACTTATTACTTTCAAATAAATATTTATTTAATATTAGTTGCACCACTACCCCGCGATTAAAGACTTTTGCAGTTTGTACATACTTCATTCGATGCAGTTGCAAAATTGCAGCAATGAAGTGCATTGTTTTCAAATTATTAGCACGCCCCGAAATAAATGCATTTCAATCGAAAACACTTAGCGACTTATCCGAAAATCAATTATTTAATATTAGTGAACAATGACGCGAATAAAAGACTTTTGCACTTTAACTATGTACATTCATTGCAGACTGAAAATCGGCACGGGGCATCTCGTAGACTTGTATATTATCAGCGTATTCAGAAATAAATGAAGTCTAAATATGGACACATATTAGTTATAAAAAATATTTATATTATATTATATAAACCATTACCCCGTGATTAAAGACTTTTGCACTTTGTACATACTTCATTGGATGTAGTTCGAAAATCGCCTAAATGAAGTACATGGTTTTCCAATCATATGCATACTCTGAAAAAAATGAATTTTACTGTAAAACACTTAGATGTTTAAAAAAAATTGAATCCAAAATAAACATTTACGTCAATTAAAGTCTTTTGCACTTTAGCTATCTACGTTAATTGCAGACTGAAAATCGCCGCAGTGCATCTCGTAGTCTTCTATATTATCAGTGTATTCAGAAATAAATGTAGTCAACTCATCGATAAATATTAGATTACAAAGCATATGTATTTAATATGATATAAACCAGAACCCCGCGTTTAAAGACTTTTGCACTATGCACATACTTTATCCTATACAGTCCGAAATCACGGCAATGAAAAACATTGTTTTCTAATTATGTGCATACTCATATACATACTTTTGCAGAAACCCCCATTCTATTGAATTATCAGTTTAGACATAAATAAATTCAATTTACTCAAAAACACTTATTAGTTTATCAAAAAATTAATTTTTTTGTAATTATCTGTGTACACAGAAATAAATGCAATTTACAAGGACGCTTAGTTGTTTATCCGAAAAAAAAATATTTGATATTAAATAAACAATTAGGCGAATTAAAGCTTCTATCAGATATTAAAAAATTCATCAACATCGGAGTACATAATGAAAAGCCTTAAAGAAATCGCGAGTGCCACCATTTGGCGTCTGATCTTACCTGAGTTTACGGAAACTATAGCATCCACGCTGTTTTACCTGCCGAGTCGGCAAACGACGTAGCGCTGAAGCGTGATCAACTCATTATTCTTATAATTACTTTAATAACGGTAATAACTAATTATTTCCACTTTATATCGAATGCATACTTTATGTACATCATTAAACTATCTTATTTTACTATTTTTAAGTGACAATAAGTCTATTTTTAAAAGAAATCATGTTACAATGATGGATTTTTAAAATTGAAAAAATATAGATAAAGAAATATAAATAATTATTTCTGTCATTGTAACTTGTTTACTTGTGATTTAAGATAATTTATCAGGGTATAAAAAAATTTTTTTGGATATATTTTTTTTGGGTAAAAATTACATTATTTGAATTTCGCGCTGCCTCCACTTCTGTCGGGCGTCGGTTTTGGCTGCGCTGATTGGGCGAGAAGGCTGAATGTAGTTGAGTATATAAGAGTCGATTTGGCAACACTGGCGAATAACGCGCGCAAGGGCGCGGAGAGCGCGTGAAAGGATAGAGTTCGAGAGACCGCGAGAACGAGCGGACGCGGACGAGCGTGTGAGATTATTCGTAAGAATACTCGAGCGTACTTAAGGAGTCGAGGCTTGTCCAGGATTGGAGGGCTGCGACGAGTTTTCTTGTAAGGGGAGGACGATCATCGTCGGGTCGTGCGGGCCGATAAGGTATTTTGCGAGGATAATCGCGAGCGGGCACTACACTGTTTTAATAAAAATAAAAAATTGTAAAAAACGAAGAAAAGAACATTATGCATGTATACTTAAAATAGATATAATTTGCTTTTGATTTTAATATTAAACATATTTTGAATCTTGTTTCAAGAAAAATTGACATATTTTATAAATATTTACAAAAAGATGCTAACAAACAACTCTCGAACAAACTCGTACTCATTTTTGCTTAAGTTGTGCAAGTATAACAGGTACAACTAGACTTATAAAATTGATACAATAATCAAAGCATTTTTAACACAATAACTCCTTTTTCAGAAAGAATTCTGCTAAAGAAACTAGTAGCGGTTTCTTTTTGTCAAACTATAAACATTACATACGGTAGATTATATCAATGTGTTCTAAGTGCCGTGTTTATTTCACGTGGAGAATGCAAGTTAATCAAGGAATCTTAGTTACCGAACAAAGCAAAAAAAACAAAATGTTGGGATGTTTCTATACTTTATAGAAACGACTTTTTTCAATAATTTTAAGCTAAAACGGTGTATGTAGAAAAAAGTTACAGGGGTGCAAACTAAACAAAAATAAGATAATTAATTAATTAATTTGAAAGGCTTATAACTCAACTCCAGTTTGAAATTAAAGGGTTTTCCAAGACAAAAAAATGAGTTTTGTTTGAATTAAAATTACTGCAATCTATTAAGTTGCTTAAGGGCCTGCGATCGCCATAGCTGTAGTCAACTAATATATATAGATAGATAGATAGATATACTTTTTATTCATCAAGAGACAAAAATCTTACAATTGCATGTACATGTAGTTATAATTAAAATATCAGTCAATTTTATGTATTTGTTATCTTAACGTTCACTTATTGCATTTCTTACTAAATAATATTATTCGTAGTATAGTAGATGGGGAAAAGTTCGAGAGGTGCGATCGCTTCCTTTTACCTCTTTTATGGAATTATCTTGTTTGGTAATAATCTGTAGCTTCTACGATGTGACAAGAAAAATAAATTTCGAGGCGGCAAATTTTGACATGTCGCGGATTTTGAAAAACAACACGAGGATCGGGGGAGAACGCGCGTGAAGTTACTTCATATGACAACTTTCGTTTCCAGGTTATAAGGGAGGAAAAGTTTAGGATTTTTTCCTCCACTTATAAAGGCATATTCATACAAAAATGATAATAAATAGTAGTATTCTGGTCTATAAACATTAGCCTAAATCTAATTTCTAAAATAAAGCGGCTGAAGCTCTATGAAGCTGTTACCAAATAAAATAGCTTTGTTTTCAAAGACCACAACGTAAGTACGGAGGAAACTTTTCCTCATTTATTATATATATTAGTTGACTATAGATATGGCGATCGTAGGTTCTTAAGATAAGATTTTCATCATTTTTTTTAGGAAGGAATTATAGGAGAGAAATAATTTCTGGGTACAAACTGTTTTCGACATCTACTTTCATATAAAAAGTCGGTAACAACTTTGGAAAATCCCCTCCCTAATAGTTTATTAAAGATTTATTATTTTTATATAAAGTGATCCAACTAAAGTGATAAAAAAAAAAGTGATCCAACGATCCATTTATTATTTAATTTATGTATTTACTTATCTATTCATATAGATCCAGCTTTTTATATTACTTGCAGATTATTCACCATTATCAATTTGATGTGCGATTTTGATTAAATATATTTTACAAAACTAGAGCCCGGCATAACTTAAAATTGTATCTGTGATTGTACTCAAGCATACTAACCAGAATCCAAAGCAATTTCAAGACCCTCAGTTTTTTCTTCGTTTATTTCTGAAATATTAAAAGAAAAAAGAATATTGCTTATGCATGTTTACTGATTTAAATAATGTTTATTAAGAGGAGATCGGAGTCCTATACCTTATACTGAGATACCGACATGATCGATTTTTCGTTTTACGCAGTCAATTTTTACTTTGATAAAATATCACGAACGTACGTATATTCTTAGTGATAAATAGATTGTGCGTACGTTCGTGAAATTTGAAAATCTCAATTATTCATTGAATAAATCGAAAAACTGCAGTGTCGGTATCTGGCATCCTCTTAACCTCTTAAGAGGAGGCCGTATCTACTGTCCTTGTCTAATTACATTTTTGATATTTATTCAAATAGTAGTTTGTTAATCGAAAAACTAAGAGTCGTCCCCAATTCTTCGTAAAATAAGGAATCTTTTGAGACCTAAAAAAATATTTAAGATTATTTTCTTTCCGAGAATACTTCAAAACGCGAAAATTAAGGTTAGGTTTATATGCCTTTTTGAGTTACTATGAGCCCATAAAATGGCGGCCTTTCTAATTAATTATCCATTTACATACTAAATTTGAATTTCGCACTCAAATCACTAAACAAATTATTGACAAAGCTAATTATCAAATGTAAACAAAACTAATTATTAATGAGTTTAGTTCACGATGAATTTAATTTTTACTAGTAATTAAGCAGATAATTAAATATTATAAAGAGCCTAGATACGAAAATAAAATATTAAATCTATGAATGTTTTTGAAAGATGTTACAAAATATATAATAAATATAGGGTCAAATTTTTTTAAATTTGAGATACACATATGAGGCGCTTGGTTGCCAAGGGGTACAAGTGACATTTTTAAATGCCCTATACTTTTTCGTCAATCGAAATGTTTTATTTTTGAACGTATGCAGCATAACACTACGCCAATAAGTTTTTTTTGTAACACATCCACGATTTTCACGATTTTTTGCACTCAAAACCGGGCCCTAGGGCGTAAAGTACTCACGGCATATTATATTAAGGTGATGTTAAACCCTGTTACTGGTAAATACGGGGAAACACTTTTTTTATTCATTTTTCAATTTTAAGAAAATGAAATGAGAAAAGTGGATCCTTGTATTTGTCGGTGACAGGTGGCTTTAGCATCACCTTTAACAAAGTCGGGGAGTAATAGAATCCACTCATACCTAGAATTTCAACGCCTCTCTCAATAAAATCGTCTTGAACTGCTGTATCGGCATTCTCCTTGTACAGTATGTGATTATGCTTGTGCCTATTGATAGACACTCTGTATTTGGTCCTGAAAGGGCATAACTCGCACTGCAGATCGGGCTCTTTGTCGCATATCTGCTCGTGCAGCTTGCAGTCCAATTGCATCTTGAATCCCTTGCCGCACTTTCCGAACTTCGAGTAATCTTCTGGCGTCACAATCGCGTGCATTCTCCTAATGTAATACACCAAACTGTGTTTTATGTTAACTTTATAATTGCAGTGAGCGCACTGCAAGTGACAAATCATACTGCTGTATCTCATGTAAATCATGTTGCACTTACGGCATTGCAAGTGCGCCACCGACTCGCACTCGACACATTTACGGGATAAACTTTGAACAGTACAGTTTGATAAAATCTCTGAAACCTGTAGGTATCGAATTATTATTATATTTATTTATTTATGTATTTATTTATTTCTTATTTAAGGGGTCGAGATTGAGTTAAATTGTAAAAATAAATATAAATGCTTAAGGGCCCCTTAGCGTTTTTCCTTCTAAGTTTTAAGCCAGAGAAAAGACATTAAAAATTTTCTTTTAGGTAATATATAATACTTTGTGAATATGTAAAAAGATTATTAGGAGGATTACGAACAAAAATCTAATATATTTTATTTTCGGTATTCAAGAAAGAAATAAAAACCGAAAGTGAGATTTACTTTTGTTTCAGTACTTAAATAAATCATCTGTAATGGAAATAAAATGAAGTTACTTTTAAGGCCCAAATTATTTATTAGTAACAGCAAGATAGTTTTTTCACATTCAGTTACACATAATGGTCCCAAACCTAAAATTAGCAAGTTTATTAAATATCCCGCCGTGTACAATAGGGGTCTCTTGACCCCAGCAATTTTTCGATTGCGCATCTCTAAAATAAGAAGGATGCACAACCCTAGACACTATGAAATTTTTTAAATTTTTTATAAACCAATAAATCACTGTATAATACGGTATTAGTAGAAAACATATTACATATGAAGAGATATAATTAAATGGAAAATAATCTTGAAATATGATTTTTAGAGGTGTAATTTAAAAACAACAATAACGTACCTTAATTAATTTAAAACAGGATAAAGGTACGCGTTTTCTTAAATTCTATCATTAACAGTTTTTTATTCTAACCCGTGCATTTAGGCATCTGTATTTCCCATTTAAATCGCATTAGGAATTGACATTTTTAGGTAAGAGGCCAAAAATTTAGATCTAGAGATCTAAAAAATGTCTACACCATACATATAAAATCAAATGTCCTATTTTTTAAGAATTGATTTGTAGACGTGTGTAAATAAAAAATATATTATCAATAAATTTCAAATCCCCGTGTTATACGAATAAAAATTGTCAATGACTGCTAGGACAGGTAAAAGAAAAATTGTTCTCTTTAAAATTTCAATTATTCATTTAATATACGGATTTAATCTAGGGCGGCTTGACCACACAGTTCAGTTTGGGAAATAACGGTCACCCTAATATACATTTATTTCATCCTTAAAGGAAAGATTGATAATTTATGTTCAGTTTTCAAATTCACATAACTCAATATCTTCACCCCTTAAAGCACTTAAAATTAAACAAAGAATTCTTGTTAAAAATCACATAAACTTACGCAATGTTTTTGGCTTTATAGCTACCTGCATTTCATTATTAGTAGACTTAGATGCACTGCCTAACAAAATGAGTGCATAATTTTTAAAAATTGACTTAAAATGAGTGCATTATTTTGAAAAATTTAGATAATGTTTGAATGTAAAGTAGAAAGCATTCATACTAATTAACCTGTACTTCTTCTTCGCCCTATTAGCAAGAATCTTGTCGATCTCTTCCGTCTTCAAATCCTTGTGCTTCATCTTCAAGTGTCGCTTCATGCTTTCACTGAACCTCGTCATTAAGTGGCAGAGCTCGCACTTCAAATGCGGCGCCGAGCCGCACAGTCTCAGGTGTTGAACCAGAGCCTGCCTGGTCTTGTACCTGCCGCCACATCTGTCGCACTTAATCAATCTGTATTCGTCCAATTCAGGCTTGTGCTTGGCCAGTATGTGACGACGTATGTCGGACTTGATCCAGCTGCGACAGTCGCAGTGCTCGCATTGATAGAATCTCAGCGGATCGCACATTGACTTTATGTGCCTGTACAGTATTCTCAAGGAAGTGGTTGACAAGTTGTCGCAGTGTAAGCACTGGAAGTGCATTGGTACGCGGCAGGTTCGACACTGAGTTTTCGAACGTTTGACCTGGGACTTTTTGGTTGCGCTGCAACTGCTGCAGACGAGAATGGAGCTGCTGGTCAGACGGTCTGGAAATCAATCAGCAAGTTATATTTTTTTTACTGAAAAAATAAATTTGTTGTTGGCCTTACTCATTTGATTTTTGGTAAGCTGATTAAATACTATTGCGTGCATCGTTCTTGCAAACATCTAGTATTGGATTGTAACTTGGGACGGCCGATAATCTTTCTATTCTTACTGAGCACTGATCGAAGTTACTTTTCGAATTGGTGTATTTTCTTGGCCTGTAATATCTACAATATATATATATATATATATATATATATATATATATATATATATATATATATGTATGTATGTATATAATAACAATTGTATTAGGTATAAAATAACTTGGTTTATAGAAAAATTCATTCCTGGCAAAACGGTCTCATTTCTGATTTTTGCTAAATAATTTAGAAAGAAAATATGCAATCTTACCGATTTTAATTTTAGGCTCCATTTTTGGTAGAACAGCAGTTGATTGGTAAATGTCAACTATTTAGCGGAGTCAAGCTAGACATAAACATGTCACATTTCAAAATAATAATTTATATTAGTATAAATTTGAATAAAACATTTTGCAATACAATTCTAAAACTATCATATATAAAGTTTACCCATAGTAAAATCTGATTTTACAAAAACTATTGTTTATTGCAAAATTATATAACATAACAAATTCAATAACTTGATAGCTTAACGAATTTTGTATTAAATTCTTAGTTGGTAGTTTAAATATATATTATATTAAAAATTATTGACCAAAGTTATATACTTTTGAATCCAAATTTATTTTTTTTTAAATTTTATAATGAAATATACAATAGACAAAAATATATACAGTTTTCCACTATTGTAATTTGTAATTTAAGGCCAACTAATTAATGGCTATTAATTTAAAAAAATATTTTTTTCTGTTAAAATTTATTTTACCAACTATAGAAAGAACAAAAGAGCCAAAAGGAGCAAATTCATCGTTCTATTCTGTTTTTTTTCTTTCTATAGTTAGTATTTTAGAAAATTACTAGATATTCCAGCCGGCACAAACACGCTGGAACATCCTCCAACACGCATAAACATGCTGTTGTAGAACCAGCCTAAGTACTGTTTCTCGTGTATGCCATATATCACACAAATCGTAAAAGAAGGGTATACTACTTGTAGAAGAGTGACACTGAACGTTTAATGCTATTCACACGACTCGGTGCATAGAGAATGTATAGATTCTCTATAGCTGGTGCAATAGAGCGAAGTGTACAATAAGAGGAGCAGTAAATAATATGGGTGAATACCGTTTTATCTATAATGAAACAATTCGTTTAGATTTCTTTCTCACGAAAGCACGTAGCTGAGCTTTACTGATCGACGAATCTGGTCGGGTATCCAAGCACAACTGCCATGTACTCATAATGGGAGCATGCTGCATGCGCCGGCTACCGGCTGCCGCTCGCTGGCGGCTTCTCCTCTACACCCCACTTCTCCTCCCCCCACATTCAAAGAGGGGAACAAGATAGGTATCTTATGTATACCCACTGGGATAAGCCTTGGCAAGGGTAACACGAGCGCCAAAAATAATGATGGTATAATGCACTGCAGGGATATAAAAAATCACAATTTTATTACACTGCATACAATCTTGAGATATTTTTAATAAATAATGATTTGTATAATATTTTTCATACTACCGAAAAGAGTTTTTATAATAAATATTTGCCTAAATGATTAAAAAAAATATCGTTATATTTTGCACCTTTTTTATATTGAATCTGTTTTTTACAAAGCTGATCGGTATAATAATTTGTGTTACTTCAAAAAACACTCTTTTCAAAATCCCGTCTTAAAAGTTTATGATATAGCTACATACTTGCTTGAATTCTTTACCGTAAAATTTGGATTTTTACAAAAATCTTTTCTTTATTTGGAGCAAAACATGATAAGATAACATGCTCCATAATTGTTTCTGAGTAGGTTTCGTTGAAGGAGGAGTTTAAGTAAAATTGTAATTTTTTAAGTGATACACATACGTACCAGAGACTTTAAAGGGTTAAAGTAATGTTTAAACAAATTTTTTAATTCTATAAATAAGCTTTTTTGCAATCACTTTAAACATAGCATATTGTATACCATGGGGGAAAAGTAGGCTTTGTTCGCCCGCGTGTGTGTATTTTCTATATTTATAATATGATCACAGATATTTTTTAAATATAATAAATTTTGCATCTTCAATTATCAACAATGAAAAAAGGCACTAAACCCATCCAAATGTTACTTGACAGCACAATTTTTAACATGAGTCGTAGTTTTGGCGAAAATTCCAACTTTGCAGTACGTCTTACCGCATCCGTCGCAAATGTAAATTTTAAGTCAGGGACTTGTGAATTCGGTATACTTCTTCATGTGGCGCATCTGCGGAAATTTTTCCTGCCCTGAATGGCCTTCGTCCTACTTTTGCATTTCAAACATTATGGTTCAATCAGTTATGTATATCTGTGTAAGAATTGACATTCGGTATTGGAAATCGATCAATATGTCGAATCTATACTAAACTACAAGTAAAAAATTATACGCCGGATTCTTACTTGTTTTTTCGTTCTTACTCATTCACTTCGAAGCACCAGAATTGCTTGCTTTATCAGGCTTTCCAGTTCACTCATTCGAATGGCACTGCAACCTGAGGCACTGAAATTTGACAGGCTCTGAAACAGAAAGACGCTCGGGCACTTCACCATTTCTCCCATGGGTATTTTTTCTGCTTTGTCGTGGCGTTAATCGCTCCCATTAGCTGAGCGCGCGCATGCGCGAACTGCTGCGCTACGATTGGCTAGCTTATAGGTTAGGTCATTGTTGCAATGCCCGAGTCGTTGCAGTGCCCCTCAAACGACTGTTTTGTCTGCAAGTAAAGTCTGTTAGTTCAATTATCAAATTTGAATTATATTATTTTCCGTTTAAGTAAAGTTTTATGAAAATAGCCAAAATCGTTCATTATTACTTTTTTTAGTAGAGCTAGAAGCTTATCGAAGCAACCGTTCTATTGTTAGAATCATACCGATTAACCGATACATAACCATGGATACTAAATGTGATTCTGCACGCGTCTATTAAAATAAGCGTTGATTCTAACCGTAAATTTATCTTGAATATGGTCGTAGTAATAAACATTGAATAACTTATTCCCTATATGTAAATTAAAGCTTTTTCCCACCACTCATATACCTGCATTAACATTAATTAAAACTGCATATTACCTGCATCGTCATTCTTCGTACTCAAAATATGATTTCGCACGTGTCTCTTGAAATATTGCTTATTTTTACCCCTGAAAGAGCAAAATTCGCACTGGAAATGGGGCTTTGTGCCGCACAGCTTCTCGTGCTTGTTTCGGTACGTTAAGTGCCTAAATCCTTTGCCACACTTTCTACACTTCTCGTAATCTTCCGGCGCCACAGCCGTGTGCATTCTCTCGATGTGATAGCGCAAATCGCCTTTCGAAGCGACTTGGTAGTCGCATTCCGCGCACTGGAAATACTCCTTGAGTCCGCATTCGTTTTTCAAGTGACGGGTCATACGGCGCTTCGTCAAATAACGCACGTCGCACTTCAGGCATTGCAAGTGTGTTGTCGTGTCGCACTGGTGACACTTTCGCGCGTTAGGAGCGAAGTTTTCAAATTTCACGTCGCACTTTGAACAGTACAATTTGACGTGATCTTTGCAACCTGTGAGTTTCGAATTATTGTTTTATAATTAAAGCAGTAATTTTAAATAATGGATTCTTGCTAAATGAAATCGTGTGGACTTACTAAACTTTCTTAACTCCGTTGCCACTTTCCGTTCATTATTTGCAGACTTGGAGGAACTACCTATAAAGTAAATGTACAATGTATATAAATGCGTACTTTAACTATATTTTTTGTACGAAAAATACGAAGCATGAATACCAATCGCCTTAAGTTGTTTGGGACCCGCTGTAGCAAGAATCTTTTTCACCTCCTCTTCCTTCAAATCCTTGTGCAGCTGCTTTAAATGTATCTTCAAACTGTTGGTAGATCTCGTTTCAAAGTCGCAAAAGTCGCAATAGAAAACCATCCCCAAGCTGCACAATCTCTGATGATGCAGCAGACGCAGCCCGCCCTTGTACTTTTTGCTGCATCTATCGCATTCCGCCCATCCGTTTTCGTCCAATTTAAAGACGTGATTACCCTGTATGTGACGACGTACATAGCTTTTGATCGGACTGCGGAAGTTGCAGTGCTCGCAGTAATAGAAGCTCGGTCGACCGCACTCGAACTTTATATGACGGTAGACCGCTTTCACGGAGCCGGTTCGTAGTTTGTCGCATTTCAAGCACTGGTACAGCATTCGATTGTGACAGGCCTGGCATTGAGTTTTTGCGGCGTCGGCCACGGATTCCTTGGTCGCTTTGCAACACTTACAGACGAGAATTATGGTAGCGCTCAGTATGTCTGAAAAAGAGATAAAAGAGTTGTCAAACAAAAAAAAACAGTCCTGGTATAAATTATAATTGTATCAATTGTCTTTAATTATTCTAAAGTAGACTAACCAGAAGAACACTCAGCAGCAGGGTCAATAACTTCGGATTCGACTACTTCAGGTTTTACATCTGAAGTATTCGTAAAAGAGAATTAAATATTAGTGTTCATTGAGACTTATCAACAATTATGATATTAAATAAGTGCAGCATTTGTGATTAAAGAATCCCTTCTACTAATAATAAAAACAATTATTACACTTAAAACTAGAATAATATATTGTGTATCTTTAAGGTGATTCAACAGTCAAAATATAGAAAAAATGGTTTTTGCTATCTAAAAAATCATATAGACTAAAATTCAATAAAGGTAAATAAACAAGTTTCTCGTTTTTGTCTTACAAATATAATATGAATGTTTAAGTCTACAGAAAAATGTATGCGCTAGGAGTAAAATTTGCTTTATCAAAGTTTTCATTTGTTCATAAATTGTTGTTTCACACGCATACAAATTCTGAGACTTATTTTTCAAACTCCTCAGTCAAAATATAGAAAAAATGGTTTTTGCTATCTAAAAAATCATATAGACTAAAATTCAATAAAGGTAAATAAACAAGTTTCTCGTTTTTGTCTTACAAATAT
Organism: Gastracanthus pulcherrimus; assembly: GCA_949152435.1. Lineage (NCBI taxonomy): Eukaryota > Metazoa > Arthropoda > Insecta > Hymenoptera > Pteromalidae > Gastracanthus > Gastracanthus pulcherrimus. The sequence continues at coordinate 22,611,694 of OX424572.1, read as the reverse complement.
AATATGAATGTTTAAGTCTACAGAAAAATGTATGCGCTAGGAGTAAAATTTGCTTTATCAAAGTTTTCATTTGTTCATAAATTGTTGTTTCACACGCATACAAATTCTGAGACTTATTTTTCAAACTCCTCAGTCAAAATATAGAAAAAATGGTTTTTGCTATCTAAAAAATCATATAGACTAAAATTCAATAAAGGTAAATAAACAAGTTTCTCGTTTTTGTCTTACAAATATAATATGAATGTTTAAGTCTACAGAAAAATGTATGCGCTAGGAGTAAAATTTGCTTTATCAAAGTTTTCATTTGTTCATAAATTGTTGTTTCACACGCATACAAATTCTGAGACTTATTTTTCAAACTCCTTCTAAACACAAAGCCAAGAAACATGTAGTATTTACTTTTTTGCATTACAGCCGATATAATTTTTTAAATAAAAAAGAGCGTTTCTTTTTGTAATCTTTGACTGCACACTCATCTCAAAATCAAATGCTGCACATAATCGCCCCAAGCCAGTACTTATTTGCTACCTGTAAACAACGCATCGAACGCTCTCTCCACTTGTACCTGCTCCATCCTCAGCACGGCATTTCTGACTTGGCAATTGGCGAACGCATTGACGCGGTTCAGCTCTGCAATGACACTAGCCACGCTCGAGTCCGCCAGACTCAGGAATCCCTTCTTAACGCGACCGAGCTCCTGAAAAACATAGTCCAACGCGTGGCAGATCGCGACCCGCGCTCCGCGGCTGTCCCTTTTCTCGCCCAGCGACTTCACGCGGGAGATGCATTTGAAGAGCCGCTCCTTCGCCCGGGTCAGAGCGTTGTCGGCATTTGGACGCTTCGCTCGAGGCATCGATGTCGAGGATGCTCGTCTGCTCAGGTAGGAGCTCTCCCAATCGTACATGGATATTTTGAGCGACTCGAGCCTGGTGCTGAGTTCGCGCAGCAACTGCTCGAGGTGCCGTTGGGTCAAGGCCACGTCTACGGGAGTCTTGTTCTTCACGTTGACTGAAGAATAAATATCGGTGTTACTGGCAGAACTAATAATGAGAATTATAGTAAAGTAAAATTGACGGCGAATATGATAATGTTAAATTCCCTAGTGTGAGAAGTCTTTTAAATTCTATTCACCAATACAAAAATTGCATATACATTCTATTAACAATTAGGATCTTTTCATATTTGGAAAAAGGAATTAATAAGATTTAATAGATTTCTCACACTAGGGTTGATAACAACTAAATGTGCAGTGCTAAAGTGATGCAATGTATTAACTAAGGTAAAGCAACCAGTACCGGGACAAAGTGAAAATTGGGAGCAGTACTGGGACAGTTACAAAACACTTCTATTACTATTAAATCTGATAAAAATATCGATGCATTAACGTTGTTTATGATGTTATCTTTGATAGTCAAGGCGATATTTTGTTAATTTAGAGCTTAAAATTATTATAAAACAAAATACAAATCTTTTGAGGTTACGTTTCAGAAGCGTGTATAGGCGAATTTTAGTCCCACTTCACATGCCTCTCAATTTGTATAACCTAGTAGTGGGACACATTTAATAATATATGTTCCACTACTGCATCCAAAGGATGTCCCAGTACTGCGTCCAGGTCGATATAGCCCGTCCCACTTCTGTATCCTTGTGTACATTTTTTCAAATATACTCTTTTAATATAAAAAAAGCATTTTAATGTATGTGCATAAATAAGTAAAACTGATTGCAAATTAATGGTTAGATTCAAATGTTTTGAACAATTTTGCATGTTGGTTCTAAAATCGTTGTCCGTTCGTGAATTACATTAAAAACTGTCCCAGTACTGGGTACTTTACCTTACAGTGTTATGAAAGAAAGAGAACCAAATGAAATTGGGCTACGCGAAAAGGTTGAGCATGTGTTCTTTGTCTCGAGTGTATTTCCCGAAATAAGGTCGTAAAAAAGGGCCAACGTTGGCGCTCTCGACAACAACGAGGCAGTGCAGTTTAGTCTCTCGTATGGTTCACATCGTGTGACTATTAGGGAAAGCATCGGCTTTTAGCGTAAATGCGTCACAGGAATAAGGTAAAGTACCCTGTACTGGAACAGTTTTTAATGTGATTCACGAACAGACCACGATTTTAGAACCAACAAGCAAAATTGTTCAAAACATTTAAATCTAACCATTAATTTGCAATCAATTTTACTTATTTATGCACATACAAAGACATTAAAATGCTATTTTATATTAAACGAGTATGATTGAAAAAATGTACACAAGGATACAGAAGTGGGCAATATCGACCTGGACGCAGTACTGGGACATCGTTTGGATGCAGTAGTGGGACATATATTATTACATGTGTCCCACTACTAGGTTATGCAAATTGAGAGGCATGTGAAGTGGGACTAAAATTCGCCTATACACGCTTCTGAAACGTAACCTAGAAAGATTTGTATTTTGTTTTATAATAATTTTAAGCTCTAAATTAATAAAATATCGTCTTGACTACAAAGATAACATCATAAACAACGTTAATGCACCGATACTTTTATCAGATTTAATAGTAATAGAAGTGTTTTGCTACTGTCCCAGTACTACTCCCAATTTTCACTTTGTCCCGGTACTGGGTACTTTACCTTATATCGGCTAGGTATTTGAATAAATATAATTTTGAAAGTTTAAACTGTAATTGAATTATTAATTTCTCCTCTCGTGAATCCTGACTTTGTGCCGGAACAATCGGGAATATTGATAACAGCGTCGAATGGGGTGTTGAAGGAAAAATCGTTTTAATAGTGAGGAGATATCATTCCTACGTTGATTCGAGCTAAATCTAATTACCGCGCCAAAGGTGTTGGTCAGTTATTGAATAAACATGAAGTATTGCAATGGATAAAGCGGTTTTCGTTTTAAAAGGTTCATATTTTGTTCTAGAAGTTCTTCAAAGCTTCAAAATATTTATGTTGGTATTTTTATTCGGTATCTTAATAATCGTTTTATTTTACTCAAGAGTCATGAAAAAAGAGTTTACCTTGCCATAGATTACAACTGGAGTTGCTAGCGATGTCTTCCCCTGTAATTTAAATACGATGATAAATAAACATAAATATTCTACAAAAATAAATATGAGGATAATTTAAAATAAAAAGAAAATAGGTACCAGCGTAGTCGCGGGTTTCCGGTACCGCGACTTCTTCTCTAAGGTGCAGCGGTTGATGGTTCATCAAATCGTTTTCTAAAACATGAAAGATATGAAATTTTTCGATAATTATTCTATTAATTAGAAATTCATAATTGAAACACTGAGCAAACAATTAATTATTTAAAATAAAAAGAAAATAGGTACCAGCGTAGTGGCGGGTTTCCGGTACCGCGACTTCTTCTTTAATGTCCAGCGGTTGATGGTTCATCAAATCGTTTTCTAAAACATGAAAGATATGAAATTTATCGATAATTATTCTATTAATTAGAAATTCATAATTGAAACACTGAGCAAACAATTAATTATTTAAAATAAAAAGAAAATAGGTACCAGCGTAGTCGCGGGTTTCCGGTACCGCGACTTCTTCTTTAATGTCCAGCAGTTGATGGTGCATCAAATCGTTTTCTAAAACATGAAAGATATGAAATTTTTAGATAATTATTCTACTAATTAGAAATTCATAATTGAAACACTGAGCAAACAATTAATTATTTAAAATATAAAGAAAATAGGTACCAGCGTAGTCGCGGGTTTCCGGTACCGCGACTTCTTCTTTAATGTCCAGCAGTTGATGGTGCATCAAATCGTTTTCTAAAACATGAAAGATATGAAATTTTTCGATAATTATTCTACTAATTAGAAATTCATAATTGAAACACTGAGCAAACAATTAATTATTTAAAATAAAAAGAAAATAGGTACCAGCGTAGTCGCGGGTTTCCGGTACCGCGACTTCTTCTTTAATGTCCAGCAGTTGATGGTGCATCAAATCGTTTTCTAAAACATGAAAGATATGAAATTTTTCGATAATTATTCTACTAATTAGAAATTCATAATTGAAACACTGAGCAAACAATTAATTATTTAAAATATAAAGAAAATAGGTACCAGCGTAGTCGCGGGTTTCCGGTACCGCGACTTCTTCTTTAATGTCCAGCAGTTGATGGTGCATCAAATCGTTTTCTAAAACATGAAAGATATGAAATTTTTCGATAATTATTCTACTAATTAGAAATTCATAATTGAAACACTGAGCAAACAATTAATTATTTAAAATATAAAGAAAATAGGTACCATCGTAGTCGCGGGTTTCCGGTACCGCGACTTCTTCTTTAATGTCCAGCGGTTGATGGTTCATCAAATCGTTTTCTAAAACATGAAAGATATGAAATTTTTCGATAATTATTCTATTAATTAGAAATTCATAATTGAAACACTGAGCAAACAATTAATTATTTAAAATAAAAAGAAAATAGGTACCAGCGTAGTCGCGGGTTTCCGGTACCGCGACTTCTTCTCTAAGGTGCAGCGGTTGATGGTTCATCAAATCGTTTTCTAAAACATGAAAGATATGAAATTTTTCGATAATTATTCTATTAATTAGAAATTCATAATTGAAACACTGAGCAAACAATTAATTATTTAAAATATAAAGAAAATAGGTACCATCGTAGTCGCGGGTTTCCGGTACCGCGACTTCTTCTTGAATGTCCAGCGGTTGATGGTTCATCAAATCGTTTTCTAAAACATGAAAGATACGAAATTTATCGATAATTATTCTATTAATTAGAAATTCATAATTGAAACACTGCCCTGGTAGAAATCTTATCGTGGCGGCCACATTCACTATAACGGCCTTTATAGGCAAACTAGATAGTACAAGAGTGTACAAAACTCGATAAATCCACACAGATCTATATAGTTTTCTCAATAATAATATGTACGTATAAAATCTGTGAGGTTATATATTATTTATTGAACAGAAGTTTTATTGTAAAAATTAATGTTAAATAAAGTTTAACATGCAAGTTTTCAATTATAATAATAAGATCTACAGTTATATCCATACTATTTACATATAAAAGTAGTCAGAAAGCATATCTAACCTAAGAAATGAAAATTTAGAAACAATGTTCCTTGCATATGAAAAACAGTGATCAGAAAATAATGTTATTGATTGATGTAGTTGTTTCTTGAAAAGTAATGTATAAATAATAATAATATCATATGTACAAATATGTACTTTATGACATGCTTTATTTAAAAACTAGAATTTTAATTTCAGAACTACAAATAATTTTGTATCCATCTGCGAGTTTTTATAATACATAAACTGCTCATCCGTGACAACATTTTCAAAGACAAACACATTAGTCGAACACATGTAGACGATAATTTTCTTTATAAGTAACAAATTACTATGTATTAACTGGCCATAGATGTCAAATGAAAGTGTTTGATTATAAATTAATCACAGTAGGAAATACAAAAATAGAACATATATATATAATAACTCAAATACATTATTTCTTTATAAAAATAGAAAATTAATCAGTTGATAATGAATGTGTGTGAAAATAGTTTTCCTTACATAAACCATACAGGTTTGGAAACTAAGCCTGTGTTTAGTATGGAACATAGTCAAATGTAAGGAAAATAATTTTACATAAACAAAATAAATATATGCACTAATACTTCATATACTTAGTTATTTGGATATTCAGATTATTTTCTTATTTTGATTGTTTAATATATATGTGTAACATAATATTGTTATTGAGTTCTTAAATACAAAAACTCGATATATCTAAAATTAGATAACCTTACACTTTAGAGGTTATTTACAATTATTTACATTTGTAATAGGTGAACAATAACAAGTAAATACCTTTAAATCAAAATAATACATAATAAGCATAATAGAGTATGCTTCTGTTTCTTAAAACATAACCTTTAAGTGGTTGTTATTGTCATAATTTTGCTTATCTAGTTTTATCGGGGCAAATAATATGGGAAACTAGAAGGGTCGACCGTTACACGCCTTTATAGTAACTATCTAGTTTGCCTACATAGATCTACACAGTGCGAGATTATTCTACATAGATCTATAAAGTGGACGGGATAAATTTCTACCAGGGTGAGCAAACAATTAATTATTTAAAATAAAAAGAAAATAGGTACCAGCGTAGTCGCGGGTTTCCGGTACCGCGACTTCTTCTTTAATGTCCAGCAGTTGATGGTGCATCAAATCGTTTTCTAAAACATGAAAGATATGAAATTTTTCGATAATTATTCTACTAATTAGAAATTCATAATTGAAACACTGAGCAAACAATTAATTATTTAAAATATAAAGAAAATAGGTACCATCGTAGTCGCGGGTTTCCGGTACCGCGACTTCTTCTTTAATGTCCAGCGGTTGATGGTTCATCAAATCGTTTTCTAAAACATGAAAGATATGACATTTTTCGATAATTATTCTATTAATTAGAAATTCATAATTGAAATACTGAGCAAACAATTAATTATTTAAAATAAAAAGAAAATAGGTACCAGCGTAGTCGCGGATTTCCGGTACCGCGACTTCTTCTCTAAGGTGCAGCGGTTGATGGTTCATCAAATCGTTTTCTAAAACATGAAAGATATGAAATTTTTCGATAATTATTCTATTAATTAGAAATTCATAATTGAAACACTGAGCAAACAATTAATTATTTAAAATAAAAAGAAAATAGGTACCAGCGTAGTGGCGGGTTTCCGGTACCGCGACTTCTTCTTTAATGTCCAGCGGTTGATGGTTCATCAAATCGTTTTCTAAAACATGAAAGATATGAAATTTATCGATAATTATTCTATTAATTAGAAATTCATAATTGAAACACTGAGCAAACAATTAATTATTTAAAATAAAAAGAAAATAGGTACCAGCGTAGTCGCGGGTTTCCGGTACCGCGACTTCTTCTTTAATGTCCAGCTGTTGATGGTGCATCAAATCGTTTTCTAAAACATGAAAGATATGAAATTTTTAGATAATTATTCTACTAATTAGAAATTCATAATTGAAACACTGAGCAAACAATTAATTATTTAAAATATAAAGAAAATAGGTACCAGCGTAGTCGCGGGTTTCCGGTACCGCGACTTCTTCTTTAATGTCCAGCAGTTGATGGTGCATCAAATCGTTTTCTAAAACATGAAAGATATGAAATTTTTCGATAATTATTCTACTAATTAGAAATTCATAATTGAAACACTGAGCAAACAATTAATTATTTAAAATAAAAAGGAAATAGGTACCAGCGTAGTCGCGGGTTCCCGGTACCGCGACTTCTTCTCTAAGGTGCAGCGGTTGATGGTTCATCAAATCGTTTTCTAAAACATGAAAGATATGAAATTTTTCGATAAATATTCTATTAATTAGAAATTCATAATTGAAACACTGAGCAAACAATTAATTATTTAAAATATAAAGAAAATAGGTACCATCGTAGTCGCGGGTTTCCGGTACCGCGACTTCTTCTTTAATGTCCAGCGGTTGATGGTTCATCAAATCGTTTTCTAAAACATGAAAGATACGAAATTTATCGATAATTATTCTATTAATTAGAAATTCATAATTGAAACACTGAGCAAACAATTAATTATTTAAAATAGAAAGAAAATAGGTACCAGCGTAGTCGCGGGTTTCCGGTACCGCGACTTCTTCTTTAATGTCCAGCAGTTGATGGTGCATCAAATCGTTTTCTAAAACATGAAAGATATGAAATTTTTCGATAATTATTCTATTAATTAGAAATTCATAATTGAAACACTGAGCAAACAATTAATTATTTAAAATAAAAAGAAAATAGGTACCAGCGTAGTCGCGGGTTTCCGGTACCGCGACTTCTTCTTTAATGTGCAGCGGCTGATGGTTCATCAAATCGTTTTCTAAAACATGAAAGATATGAAATTTTTCGATAATTATTCTATTAATCAGAAATTCATAATTGAAACACTGAGCAAACAATCCTTTTGATACAAGAGAAATACGAGACAAATCCATATTTGGAAAAGGATTTCCAATAAGTTACCTCCTAGATACTTAATCATATTGACAAGAAATTTTTAAACAAACGCCACCAAGATTTGATTCCGAGTTGAAGAATCGTAAACCCCCCGCCACCCCAAAAAAACGTATGAGCCCGAAATTATTAAACGTCTATTCTAAAAGTGAAATTCTTGTTGCGGTAAGATAATTCAATTATTACGCCAACGAAATTTCTTGTTGTGTATTTTCTTTATTATCACAAAAGCAATTTGATTAGCTACAATATGATTAGATTTTTAGAGTGACATTCCCGAGAAAAGGGTCCTTTTTCGCAGTAATCGAAATAATTAAGAAATAGAATATAAAATGTTACCATTTTTTATTTTAGGCTCCATTGTTGATAGAACAGCATGTGACCTCGTAATCGTCATCTATGCAGTGAAGTTAAGCTAGACAAAAAAACATATATTTTAAAATAATATATGTCCAAATGAATTTGAATAAAACAATTTTACTAATTCTTTATATTTTATTGCAAAATGACGCATCTAAACTCTCCAACTATAGCCTTTATAAATATGAATATAGACTTTATAAAGCATGAGAATGTTACTAAAACTGTAACAAATTGTCTTAGGCAGAATATAAACCTATTGCTACCGCTTTAAAAAGGGTGATTTTCGTAGAAGGTGATGTCGGAGCTAAAAACATATTTTTTCCTTCACTGATAACTTTTCGAATATAAAATGGAATGGAACTGAAAGATATTTAATTCTGTTACATCGTTTTTATAAATAATTGGAAATACTAGTGGCATATTTTCCCCGGGAAAAAAATGTTATATACATATAACCATAGATAACTATATATAATCACTTATATATAAATATATATGGATTTTGACCACATATGAAGATATATAATTATATACAGTTTTGTTATTAATTTAATTTTTTGTATGTATATATTTTTAATATACACTTCTTTTATGAATACATTTTTTCGTAATATTGTAATTTTATTCATGAAATTCGAGTTTAAAAACATCGATTTTATTCATTTATTACAAAAATACCGTAAAAATGAAAACAAAAACAAATCTATAATTCTAAAAAATTCTGTTTGATCTTAAATCTGTATCAAAACATGAAAAAAAATGAGCTTTGATTAGTAAAAAATTGCTATTTTATTAATTCCCAAGAATTAGGCGATCAACAATTTGTTGAAAAGAAAAATACCATAAAAGTAGAGGAAGTAATTTGTTGCCCTTACACCTGCGCGGAAATCATGTTTTATATGCACGAAAAGCATCCTTTTGACGATTAACGTTCGTACTACGACTAGCCGTTTCTTGCCTTGGCCTGCAATTTGCACTCACGGTAATCGCATACTTTCCGCCGTAGATACACAATAGTACAATTTTTTAGTGGATATATCTTAAAACATTTAGATTAAAACTTTAATTTATTGCGTTATTTGCTTTTTTGCTAAATAGAATGAAGACCAAAAAGTTTAATTATATTCTTAAAATGATATTCAACTTATGAAAAACCATATATAGTAAGGATTTTTAAGTCGCTGGTTGTGAATCTTATGCCACATTTATAAAATGATAGTCTAAAATTATATACAAAATGTTTTTCTCGAAACTACTATTTTAAAGCTGAAATAATCTCCGACATTTTTAACAGATTCACTTGAATTTTTTATGATATAGGGGAAGGTGGGGCACGATGGGTTTGGCGGGTGGATTGGGTATTCAAATGTTCACTAAATAAATGAATATTCTAACATGATAGTATTTTTTATATGTTGTAAATAGCTTTTACTTTTTCCCTCTGCAAATCCTAAATGAAAAAAGTTAATACAAATCGTATGAGAATTATTAGAAATTGAGGACTTCAAAACGTTGTTTTTTCCACAATTCTAATCTATTTCTCAAGAACAAATAAATCATAGGAGCTTCGAAAGGGAATTACTTTTACAGTTTAAATCGTAAATTTTTAATAGTATTTTTGATTGGTGATCTCCGATGCTTAGGAAAAAAGTAATATTACATATAAAAATACTCTAAAATGGGGCACGACTGGCACCACTAGCGGGGCACGATTGGCATACGTGAGTCGTCAATTTATTTCCGCCGAGTTTAACAGCTGATTTTCTTAACCTTACTTTTGCGCCCTTAACATTTCGGAGTCGGAGTCTTAGATGTTGGTGAAAGAGTCAGTGTTAATGAAATGGTCTGGTTTTTAGTTTTGATCCTCAATCCTATAAAACGCAAATTTAATAGTAACGTCCAATATTTTTTTTTAAATAAATTTTTCATTAATTCACCGTGCCAATCGTGCCCCACCTCCATGCCAATCGTGCCCCACGGGTGGGGAAAATGGGCAGTTTTAGCGGTATTGTACTTTGCATTATAAAAAACAATGCAATATATATTTTATAATAAAAAATAATGTATCAAATCTTGAGATATTCTACTTTAAGAAGCACTTTTAATAATTTGTATTGGTACAAAATAGAAAGTACAGGATTCTTTTGAAGTTAGGGTGCCCGTACTGCCCCACCTTCCCCTATGGCGTAGTGGTTTTTTATGATATATGGCGTTGATTAAGTTTTTCTTTTTTCTTCAATATTAAAATAAATCGATAAATTTTTGTCGTATTTTTCCGATTTGTAAAAAAAAAAACAATTTTTAAACCCCTACTCTAGACTGAAGCTATTGTGTCATATTTTAAGAGACTATTAAATTTCTTTTACAAATCGTCTCTTAAACAGTTACACCTTCCGTTTGCTCTTTATTTTTAAGACCTTCACGTTATCGGCTCCTGCGCTAATAGATGTTAATATTTTTTTATGAAATTTACACAAAACTTACTTCAAGACATGTAGTTGATAGTGGAATTAAAAATATTTTAAAAGGAGTCGGATTACAATAAAAAGAAAGCTTTGAAAATATCTGATTTTGTTGTCCGTCGTCATGGTTTTGCCACAACAATAATAAATTTTAATAATGTATACCAGCTCCCTTGAAGTTCTAACACTACTTTTTCAAACAACAAATTAATTTAAAATAAAAGTTCATTGTAAACAAGTTTAAAGACTTTGTTTTATTTATTTAAATTTTGTTTTACTTATTTAGGAGATGCACACCCGTCAAAAGAAACCTGTTTTATCGGGATATATGATTTTTAATAAATTTTCAAATCATTTTCTTTGGCAAATAGAGGATAGAATTGGATTAAATTTGAACGAGATATTAGTTATATTTCGAAAGACCTACCACAGCGCTTTTTAGGAATAGTGTATTAAAACGAAAATATTGAAAGATGAGAGAAGTTATAATAATTTAAATTCTAGTAAAAACATTTCTTACAACATTTAAAAAAAACAGTCTCGCGGTATGTTTGACATCATATTTTTCAGAGAAGTGGATTTAAATAATTCGTTGAATATTCTCTTAAAATAATTGATGTAAGATGACAGAGAAAAATACTTAAAAAGGAACAAGCGATCTTAAATACCTCGTGAATTTCATTTACATACAAGTGTTGTACAGTAAGGTGCTCCACTAGACATGGCACTATCCTGCAACAAAAATGTTGCTTAAATCCGCTCGACGCACTGCAAATTGCGATACATTAGACGATTAGGCACATTTATTATTGTTAATAGCAACTACAGTTTATAAAATTACTTTTTCCTTCAAGCAGATACAAATAAAAACAACGAAACTCGTCCGCGCCACTACACTGTATACAAATATCATAGGTTACACAAATCATAAGAAGGGTGTAAGCAACCTAAGAACAGCTGATGCGATACTCAAAGCGACGAATGCAGCTGTTCTGATATCCATGGCTCGATGTATAGAGAATAAAAGAGAAATCTATTCTGCAATAGAGCGGAGCGTCAATAGAAAGAGTCACTGAATAATAAGGGTGAAGGAGACTTTATCAATAATAAAACAATTTTAGATTTTTCTGATCAGTTTAAGTATACTTATGCCTATGACTCGCGGTTCGGGCTGCCGAGCACAACTGCCGGCTCCGTCGCCTCGCAGACGGCTTCGAGTTAATTCTCTCCAATTCTCTCGCGCTTCCCTCTTTCACGGTTCGTCCCACCTACTTTCCCCACTCTCGCGGCGTTACAGGGACAAGCTGGGCAAGTTATAGGTGGTCTGCTTGCCTAGTGGGGAGCGGGGATTTTTTTACACAAAACAAATTGTACTTTGAACACTTCAATTATTTGAAACGTAGGTTAAGTCTTAAGGAGACGCCGGATATCTCTGTCCTTGTCTAATTGAGTTTTCATTCATAATTTTAAGAGCAATCATTTTTTTGAAAAAATAATAGTTGTCCCCGCTTCGTTTTATAGTAATCTAAATATATGTCCAAACTGGGTTCATATGATTGTTTTGTTTTCAAGAAAACTTTGACAAACTTAGTATGTAAAGGTTAATCTCCAGGTAGTTAGCCCTCTAGTGTGTCAAATTTTCTCGAAAACAAATCAATCATATGAACCCAGCTTGGACATATATTTAGATTACTATAAAACAAAGCGGGGACAACTATTATTTTTTCAAAAAAACGATTTCTCTTAAAATTATGAATGAAAACTCAATTAGACAAGGACAGAGATATCCGGCGTCCCCTTAAGTATATGTTTTGTTGAAAATTCAAATTTGTTTTATAACGGGTTTATGTCTGTGTGGCTACGTGCGTATATCTCCGTTTCTCCATGTTATTTTAGCGTATTTTTCGAAATTTACTTGTACGTTATTTATGCTCTATTTTACGTTATTTTACGTTATTCTACGTTTCTTTACATCTAAGAATCGGACTTTTTCCATATCCTTCTTTATCTACGTTAATTTGGTCTACTTTATTTTCACGTTATATCAAGCAATGTTTTTTTTTAGTACGTCAAATCTTTTGAGTACCGCTAGAGTACAGTTCGATCGTCTCGAGTAGCTTGCTCATTCCGAGTAGCTCGATTATTTCAAGTATCTCGATCATTCCGAGTAGCTCGATCGTCTCGTGTAGCTCGATCATTTCGAGTAGCTCGAACATTCCGAGTTATTCGACTCGACTCGGTACTCGACTTGACCTCCACGAGCCGAATTTTCCGGTCGAGTAGCTCGAATTTTCGAGTACTCGCACAACCCTAATATTTACCAACGAAGTTATAAATGTGGATTTAATGCCTTATCACTTTTATATTAATTATTGAGTAGCATTGTATTTTCTTAAATAGAATTATATTATAAAAAATAAAGAATAGAAGCCTCTTTATCGTTCGGGGTACAAAGAAGTGAAAAAGAATGGTTTGTATTTTCATATTAATATTTATAGAGACCCTTCAGGTTACATTTTCTAAGGAAAATACCTGAAATTTTATATTTTGTTAATACATACGCCTATTATTACTATTTTTTTTTACCTAGAAAACAATATTAAAATATTTACAGTACGCGACAGAGCTCTTCTTTATATAATGTCATGTAGTTTTAAACTTATTGCTATTTTATATTGCTACTACAGAATACGTAAGCAGTTGTTATTTTCATTTTTGTTTTTTGATAGGCATATTCCGTAAAAATTGCCACTTCGCTTAAGCCATGTTTACGCGACGTCGAACCTTAAAAATTAAATATTTACTGCACTTGCATCCGCAACGAAGTAGGTATGTGAGCGCGATTTTGGTAGTCAGAGTAGATACTAACGGTATCTTATACGACAGTATACAATGCGAATAATCCCTGCAAGCTTTGACTTTCTTCACCCGCCAAATCCCCATTAAAACGGTAAATGCAACAGGTATACCTTATGCACGTGCGTAATGAACCACCCAATCAACCACGTGGGTTCGAACTCGGAGCACTCTTACCTGCTCCGAGCACCCCTTTCTCCCTCCTCTGCCCCCGGATAATCCTCGATTCCCGAAACTCCGCTAATGTCGAAATCGACATGTGACATTACGACGCAGCCAAAAGTTCCCTTTTCGTCTCGAGGTGCCCGGTAATTATGAGCAACGAATTAGAATGCGCTCTCGCATTCGGACAGGCTCCAACAGGATCGGGTCTCCAAAAGGCAATTAAGGTCCTTATTAAAGGCCTGGTGTCAAAGTGACGGACATCAGTTGGTGCTTGAGCTTCGTCCTGAACGGCAAGTGGCCTTGTAAGATAGCGTTGATCGGTTCGAAGCGGCATTGTGAAGTAAAATCGTTGCTTTGGCAGTACGAGTGGTCTCAGTGAGATAGAAAGACACTGAAGTCAAAGTATTCTGCTCGGAGTTTACCGATTTTGTAGTAGAGTTGACTATTTTCTGGTGCAATAACGTTGACAATTAGTTTGCGACGGGCATTCTAAGTTGAAATCTAAGGTCCAAGTGTAAAAGCGTGTGCGCGCGTGTTCTCGAAAAGACAGAATAAAGTAAAAGAACGCGATGGATTGTAATATGGTGGCATGGTGCTTGGAGAGGGGCGTCGAGATCCCGAAGTTCAGCACTTTCGACCCGATTCCGCTGCATCAACGAGCCGCCAGTACGGTAATCTACGCGGACTTCGATGGGACCGTCAAGACGGACTACGTCGTCAACTGGGTTAATGCCGAACACTACGTGCACTCCTCGGCGTGTCAGCTGTTCACCAGTAGGTGCGTCAATCTCTCACGAGATTACGTGATACTCAGCACCCAGGCGAATCTACAGGTAAGAGTTGGACTGATTCGTTTTGTTGAAATTTAACTGTCTTAGGAGATTTTTAGAGTTTTTTATTTGCATGTGTAATAACTGATAATTTTTTGAAGAGTTGTACCTTTGCTATACTGAAATATTCAACTTTGGAGTTTTAATGTCACTCGTGATTAGCCTTATACCAAATAAATTATGCATATTTTGACATAGCTTCTAAAATATAAAATAAACCTCTGCTTGAAAACATTTGATTAATTATAGTTTTATAATTTCATTAAAATGACCCTTCTAGGCCAGCGTTGACTTTAGATCTGGATAAAATATGAGTATATTATATGTTACTTTCAAATAAATAAATGTTTGTCTATGGGTAACTTGAAAGTTTCATTGACTCCATTTTCTTTTAAACTACTTGAAGTAATCTTCGGCAATTTTACCTAAAACATTACGTAGCCCTATTTGATTATGAAAATTCTCTTAAAATAAATTTAAATAAAATTCCTTCGAAAGAACCATATAGTATTCTCATGTTTTATTCAGATATCAAGTTAACGCTGGGTGAAAAGAGTCTTTTTAATGTAATTATAAACCTGAGCTTGCAAACATTTGATTAATTGAAGGCATCGATTCTAAAACGTCCTTAGCGCTCGGCTCGGGTTGCCGCTATATACAAATTGACGTCATGGTGACCAATTTTTAAATTTGCAGAAATGAATTTT
This sequence comes from Gastracanthus pulcherrimus, assembly GCA_949152435.1. Lineage (NCBI taxonomy): Eukaryota > Metazoa > Arthropoda > Insecta > Hymenoptera > Pteromalidae > Gastracanthus > Gastracanthus pulcherrimus. The sequence goes on along the minus strand of OX424572.1, from coordinate 22,596,282 downwards.
TAAAAATAGCATCGTATAGAGGATAAAAAATGGCAACATTTTATATATATACTTTGTTTGTACAATGTTTAGTATTTGAAAAAAGAAAAATAAAAACGGCAAAATTTTAAATCTTATTTGCACCACGTTTTTTAAACTTAACTCGCTGCAGCTCCGACAAATATGAACGGATCTTGCTCATTTTTTGAATAATCTCGTAAAATAGTCTAGCGCTGCTGATAAACTCATAGATAGTTAAATATTAAATATTTTTCTTTCAACAATTTAATTGCAAACCAGTGAGTTACCTTTTATATGGTTAAGTCTATTCAACGAAAAAAAGTATCGAGGGAAGTTTAAGACTCAGTGAACTTTCAACGAGACATTTGTTTGTTCACATTTGAAGAAGTTTCTCAGAAAATTACAGATCAATTGGATGAAAAGTGGCAAAGATAGAGCGATTTTGCCAAACTCGCACGCTCCGCGCGAACATTAGCGGGTCTGCGCGATACATGACGCTCGCAGCGTATGTCAGTCATATAATGCCGTTTACTTGAAGATTTCCTGTCCTTTTTTTAAAAAATACATACTTAATCAAATCATACTATTTAATACTGTCGATTTATAGTGTAGAAGTTAAGAAAAATAAGTATCTGATGAAACAATAAGAAATTAAATAAACAAAGCAAAGGCAAAATCAAACGGCAGTTATTCATAAAGTTGTTGAATTTTTAATTCTTTGTACGAAAGTTTTAGAAATTATTGTTAATTTTTAATGTTATATACACTAGATAATAAATGGTTATAATAAAGCGTTCAAATGAAATTCACACACATTAAAAAGAATATTGCAGCGTACAGGAATTGAATAGTAAATTACAATCTTTAAAAATATAAATTTCTGGGAAACATATAAATTTCACAGATTTTTGACATTGTTCAGTAAATTAGAAACTTCAAATAACTAATACTTATATTTATTTATATTTCTACATTAAGATTTATTTACAATTTAGTCGCAATACATACAACGCGTTTCAAAAACATATTACTTTTTTTTCCTTTTATTGTTTTTGTTTTCTTTTCTTTTTTATTAATTTTTAATTCTAATTTTTGCTTTTGTTCGTCGCTTACTTTTCTTCTTTTTGTTGAGACAACTTCCGTTTTTCGAACTTTTTTGTTTTGTTTATTTCAGGATAACTTTTATCATGTTTCTTAAATTATTTCTTATTCTATGACTGACATACACTGAGCGTCATGTATCGCGCAGACCCGCTAATGTTCGCGCGCATAGTGCAAGTTTGGCAAAATCGCTCTATCTTTGCCACTTTTCATCCAATTCATCTGAAATTTTCTGAGAAACTTCTTCAAATGTTAACAAACAAATGTCTCGTTGAAAGTTAGTTGAGTCTTAAACTTCCCTCGATACTTTTTTTCGTTGAACATACTTAACCTTATAAAAGGTAGCTCACTGGTTTGCAATTAAATTGTTGAATGAAAAATATTTAATATTTAACTATCTATCAGTTTATTAGCTGCGCTAGACTATTTTACGAGTCTATGCAAAAAATAAGCAAGATCCGTTCATATTTGTCGGAGCTGCAGCGAGCTAAGTTTAAAAAACGTGGTGCAAATAAGATTTAAAATTTTGCCGTTTTTATTTTTTTTTTCAAATACTAAACATTGTACAAACAAAGTATATATATAAAAAGTTGCCATTTTTGATCCTCTGCACGATACTATTTTTTAAAATTCATTTCCGTAAAATTGCAAATTTTGGTCACTATGACGTCAATTTTGATATAACGGCAGCCGGGCCGAGCGCTAAGGACGTTTTAGAATCGATGCCTTCAATTGTAGTTTTATCATTTCATTAAAATGACCCTTCTGAGCCAGCGTTGACTTTATATCTGGATAGAACATGAGTATTTTATGTGTTACTTTCAAATAATCCTTTAAACACAAGAAGCACTTACACGAGTACAAGGCTTCACAAAGACCCTCATCAATAACAAAAATTTGGGTTAAAAAACAGTACATCTAATGGAGTATTAAATATTTAACAGATGCTTCGACAAATCGTCGTACAGAGATTTTTTCATCACGTAATAAAAACAAATCACGTAAAAACAACCCGTTTTATTTTAATAATACAAATGACACAAACGCATCCTTTATCCTTCAACATTTTATTTTAATAATAGGTTAGATTTTGTGGTTGTCGTCTGCACTGTCTGCAGTCACTATATATATATATATATATATATATATATATATATATATATATGGTCTGTATGTGTGTATATGTGTATTATACATATGAGTAGAGAAAACGGAAGTCACATATATATATTTACAAATATATATATATATATATATATATATATATATATATATATATATATATATATATATATATATATATATATATATATATATATATATATATATATATATATATATATATATATGAAATGGCCGTTAAACTAATAGATCAATCCATTTATGATAAAGGACTCTTATCGTTTTAAAGAATACACTTACAAATTTATAAATTATACTTATATATGTAAAATAATAATTTTTAAAATTGCTTTATTTTAAAGTTGTTTTTATAACTTTTACATGTACTTTTGATAGGATTGATCAATGGGTTTAATACAGCGTCCATTTAAAGAAAAGTGCTTAAACCATCCAACATCGTTAACGTTATTTTTATACAAGTATTAATTTAAACACACTCTGCATACTATAAAAAACTAAATTAGTAAAAATTTAAGAAGTTTATGGAAAATTATAATAATTGTTGTATCTTTACTTTCAGTGCGAATTCTGTGATAATTACACGATTCACTGCGCGGCGCTCTTTGGCGATACCAAAGTGATGAACATCCTGGTGAACAGCGGAGCGGATTTGGATGTTGTCAATGATAAAGGCGAGACCGCGCTTCATTTAGCGTGCAGCGAGGGAAACGTTGATATGGTTAATTATCTACTCCGACGTGGTGCAAACCCGAATATTAAAGACAATTCTGGTACGGTGCCGCTGCATATCTGCCTGAACAGGTGTCAACCCCAAACGGCAGAGTGTCTTCTAAGGTATAATGATTTTCTTGTTTATATAACGTATTATTTTTCCACATCTATACAGATTCCCAATAGGACTTTGTGTATTACCTCGGAATACTTTAATTTTCCATCCGTATCAAGTAATATAAAAAGATGTTGAGGCGATGCATTGTTATATAATTTATTATATTGAAATTTTAAAAATTCAATAAATAATTAGATATGATTTAATTGCTCTTGAGTTTTGGACATGTATAATAAAATTATTTTTCTTTTTTCGGCTGATATGGTTAACTGCACTGCGTATAAACTCTTGAAATCCTGAATATAGAAATCGTTGATAAAAAATTCTGAAAAAATTGAGATCTAATTGTTCTTGAGTTTTGGATATGTGTAATAAATTTTTTTTTTTAATGCTTATTCTTTTCTCGATTCCTGTACGTTAAAAATGATTTTTCCCCCATAGCATTACGAGATTGAAAATGGTCCAGCTCGGCCTAATCGACATATTTATTTCGCATGATATTTCAAGTTTATTACGTGAAAATTGAAGACAAAACGTATGGGTTTTAGAGAATCTACCGGGAACAAATATACTCATCCAAAATATACAATACATGAACAATCTATATACTATCTTCTATATACTAGTCAATTCGCTTTATTAAGGGCACAGTGGCGCCAAAAACGGAACCGAAATTACTCCGAATAAACACATTGCTCTTCTAGGAGGTCTTATAACAAGGCAAATCACAAACTCTCCTTATTAACGTTCCCACATTAAAACAACCCCTTCAAATGACCATTCCAGATACCGCGCAGTCGCGGATGAGTTCCTCTGCGAGAGACTGCGCGTCACGCCCCTCATCGCCGCAGTGACGTCGGGCTACCATGCGATGGCCAACGTCCTGGTGGCCTACGGCGCAAACGTCGACGCCCGTGATATCTACGATCAGACGCCAACGTACCTGGCTGTCAAGAACTCGGACCACTTGAGCCTGGACATGCTCATCCGCAACAATGCCAGCGTCAACGAGCGCTACAGGAAAGGCCGCAGCCTCCTCCACCTGGCCTGTCGCATCGGCAACCTGAGGACGGTCCATCTGCTCCTGGAAGCCGGGGCCTACTCCAACGCCATGGACGACTCCAAGATGAACGCTCTGCACCTGCTGGCCAGGTCGGACAACCCGACCCTCGTCCAGTTGCTGGCCATGTACGGCTGCGACGTCGATTTAATGGACCAGTGGAACCAATCGCCCCTGAAAGTGGCCATCCTCGCCAATCAGCCCAACGTGGTGGTCTGCCTGCTGCACTACGGCGCCAGCACGAGGAACATCGCCTCCTCCCTGCAGAAGGCCATCGGAAACGGCTTCCGGGACGTGGCGAAGATCCTGGTGCATGGAGGCGTCCACGTCAACGTCCTGGATAAGTTCAACAAGACACCACTGAGGATGGCCGTTGAGTGCGCCGACCTGGACATGATCAGCTTCCTGCTGTCCCACGGCGGGGATCCCAACGCCAGGGCTGGCGCCTCGAGCAGACCCATGGTCACCGAGGCCATTTTCCAGGGCAACGCGGAGATGCTGCGCTTGCTGATCAGCGGGGGGGCGGACGTTTGCGCGCTCGACGAAATGTCCAGGTCGCCGATGTTTCACGCGATCAGGCAGAAGAACATGGCGGTCATCAGGGTCATGATGGAGACTGGAATTGCAAGTGTTGCGGACGAGGCCACGGCGTATCTGTTAGCTAACAAGGAGGATCTTGGACCGAACTTCGATTTCAGTAGCTTGACCGGGGATGAGCCAGAGGATGTGACCGCGAGAGAGAAAATGAATGAGTGATTGACAAAAGTATATGTTGAGAGCTCGGGGGCGAATACTGGTCGAAAGTACAAGTAGCTTTTGTATGTTTTGTAGCGCGGCTGGAATTACATTTAGAATCTATTTGATATCCAATTTACCAGGTGCTATTGCGTTTTCTTTATTTATGCGATAATTTGTAATAATAGGATTCTCGTATATATTATCATCGGATAATTATCAGTATTTATGTACTTTAAAATTAAATAATTATATATAAAATTATGTAAAAAATTTGTACCTAATCAAAGAAAACGAATGTACTGTATGCAAATAAATTAATAAATAATAATTATAAATACAAACACAATAATGTAGTAGTATCTTTAGTTTAAAAACATCTTTGAATCCCTGGTAGAAAAATGAGCATATTAGATGGTCGGTTCACGATCTATTGGGCAGATCCGTTTCCTAATAGTTCGCCAGAAATAAACCAGCATCTGACCAGAAATTTATAGAAAATCTAAATAGCTTACATAACCCTAAAAAATTATTGAAAATGTAAATCCCATTATAGTACTTCTGCGTTAAAACAGCATGCAAATTTTTATTCGATTATTTATTTGATTTTTTTATGTTTTATTTAATTATAAAACTCTAACCTTAAAAAAACTTTTAATGAAATAAGTTTTTAGTTTTTATTTCGAATCTATCCCAAATATATCTTAGCATTCTATTAACAATAAGCTATTAAATCCATGACATAATAATCATTATTAACTTATAAAAATTCGTTAAACGTTATTTTTTATTTATTTATTCATTAACCTGTGGAGTATTAGTAGTATATATAGGTATACAATCAGAATCAACAAAAAAAATGTATAAATGAGGTTCACGACTATACGATGGTTCGAGTATATTTGATGAATATTATTTATTAATTACAAAATAATTCGCAAGATACATGGTTTTTCTTCTTCCTTTTTTAAATCACCCTGCGCATACATCCACACCCAGCATTCACACACCCATTCGCATGTACATGTATATATAATCACGACAGGACCCAATCTGCCATCGTCACAATTTAGTGGTCTATAGGCTATAACCCATTACAATGAGCGCGTCCCAATACGTATACATTAATATTCCGCGGTATCGCGGATAGTCAAATAATTCTAATGTTAATAATGTTTTATTTGTGCGTATCTCTTATTCTTAGAAATCTGAGTTATATTTTATTTTTATCAGGCTCTCATGAAAAGCGACATTCCTCGAACGCACATTTATTTTAATTTCGGTGCAGCGAATAATAGACAGAGCATATATATATATAGGTTCCAGCTTACTCTCTTTGGCGAAGGCAATATGCGCGCAGAATCTACGGTTTATTTCGAAGCGTTCTGCGACGTATAGTTGACCATTCACGTCTTTTGACTATGCCTGGATGCAGCACTCGTAATGAACACCACTCGTCGAATTATCGCTGTTATTTATGCGCTTCGCTCGCAGAAAATGCCACCGTCTGAAAAACCCTTTCGGGACTTTCGACTTGCTTGAGAGAGATATAAAGAAATACAGTATATGCGCAGGAGCCTTCTATCACGCTGGCCTCCTCGCCGCAGTCTACTTCTACTCATCGCTCTCGAAAGTTGCCTTGGCCAGCGAACACACACATACATTTATTTCACTCACACTTTAAATACATACATTCATACACTCATCTGTATCGAAAAGTCGTTCGCACATCGACTTTTCACGGCGCGAAATTTTAAAATCTAATACTATACTTTCTGTACTGTTACAAACCATAAGTTGGTCAGGTTTCTGACGAGAAAACGTCGACAGGTAGCGGGGTTTCTGGCCAGACTTTTAAGCAGAAATTGGCCATTCCCTATAAAATAGAGTAAAATCTGGCGAACATATGGGGAACGTTTCTACCAGGGATATCGAAGTTTTTATCACATACATATATTTATCAAGAATGATGAGTTGATTAGATACAGAACTTAAAACTTATGACGTATTCATTATTATAATGAACAGTGTTGAAGCTACGTTCGTTCTAATACCATTTTCCTTCAAATAATCGTGAAGTAGTTTTAATGATCGCAGTATGAATTGTCCAAAAATATTACATTTAAAGATTTTTTGACTTACTACAATACTTAATATTCTCTTGCTCGTTCCCATTAGTATTTGGTTTTGGCCGTGTGAGTAAATAATTGACTTTAGATTAGGTTATCAAATAAGCATATCTAATAATTAATAAAATATTATAAAATATCCAGGTAATATTCAATATATGATAACATACGGCCATATATTACTTCTCATATATAATCAAATATAAATGATGTCTCTAAATGGCCAAATCTAATCGTTATATAGCAATATGTGACAAACTGAGGAAAAAGTTTTGATTGACACAAGTATATGTTGAGACCTCAGGGACGGGTACTGGTTGAAAGTACAAGTAGCTTTTGTATGTTTTGTAGCGCGGTTGGAATTACCCAAGTAAAAAAATTGTATACAGACTATGTATAAAATATATATAATTGACTATTTTTATAGATCATATATGGTTTATATACAGGAATGAGCATATATAATTTGTATATAATAAATATACAAACTTTAACCTAAACAATAAACAGTATGAAATTTTTATATAAACATGAAAATTATTAAGATATAAAAATAATACTCATTTTTACTAATACACCGATGCTCCTTATAAAAACTAGCATATTTTAGATGTCTTGACAAATACTTATTTTTTTAGAAGTCTTTTACCAAAACTATTACTTTGTAGATTATCTGACAAAAAACAATCATTTTTCTGTGGTTTTAAAAAAGCGTTATTCTTTATCAAAGAATTTAAGAAGTACTAGTTTTTATAAGAGACCTCTAACGAGAAGTATTTTTCGAGGAATCAGAAAAGTACTAGTAAGAGCATTTATAGATAATATTGCATAATATAGGATATGAAATCATTTATTATATATTATATATACAAAATTGTAACATACGTATCAGACGTTGATAGACTAACGAACACTATATAACATGACAAAAACTTATGTTACTTCTTAGAATTTTGTATTTCTGTGAACTTTGAGCTCATACTAAATTTCACGAGCTGTTTATCTTTTGGCTTCCAATCCATCTTTTTACGAAATGCTTCCACATACACTATAAACAATAATAAAATAATACAGTTGTTATATTCTATTATAATTAAATATCAATTAAACACGCTAAATTCATAACTAACATAATATAGCATCAACTCCTTTTGAGTTGAGTCCCGGTTTGACTTTTTCGGTTTTGCCTAAACCGTTCGCCTTTTTTCCAGTCAATGAATAGTTCTTTAAAGCGGTTTCTTTAAAAACAATTCTCAATAAAGTTCTTGCTAAATCTGTTTGGCTTTTGCAAATGCTTCTTGCTGTTCTCAACTCGAAATCGTTTACAAAAATTGTTGATCCTTTTATCAACTCAGAAATCTATGGCAAGATAAAACATAATAATAGTTAAAAATACTTGTTTAATTACAAATATATCAATTTCAAAATAAAGAAAATATGTCAATTACATTTTCTCCTTTTAGCAGATGTTTCAGAGTACATGTAGTATCTTCAGATTTTTCATCAAACTGATATTTTTGAGTTTGCTCACAATCTAAACTACCAAATTTCACTGTACAATTTTCACTTTTGATACTTGCAGACGGTTGTAGAACCTATAGTTATGTATAAATATATTTTGTGAAATATATATGCGCGAGAAAGCTCAAAAAAATAATATTTATGGATCTGTCCCATTTAGAGCAATGCGTAAAGTCAAATGTGTTGAAAAAAATGTGTTTCCAATTTTTACCGCGTTTTATTCAAGTTTCTCCAGAATTTTTTTTTTTTCAAAATTCATATTTTGACGAACTCTAAATAAAGTTATTAGTTTTATACGTTACCCTTGAACAGCTAAAATATTATAAATCTGTGAGCATCCTCCATTTATTTTTAACTTACATTTTGCACTTTCTTTGATTTGTTACCCGTAGAATTTTCCTCTTCATTATCAGACAAGGAACTCAACAAAGTTTTTTTCGGAAACGACATTTTTTTAGAGAAAGAATTGTGAAATTAATATTAAAAAGTTCAATATTAATATAATAATTGTATAATTTATTTAATTTTATTAGTTTTACTATATGTATCTTACATCTTCCGATTCAACGCTCATTCTGTTTCCCTCGTCCTCATCAGATGACGAAATCAATAACGTTCTTCTTGGAAATGAGCTTTTGTCAGAGAAATCTTCGCACTTGAGCTAGAAATTTCAAAATTTATAGTCATTTTAATATAAAAAAAATACCATGATGCTACACAGAAAAAAGTAGGATGTCTATACTGTCAACCTTTTAGAGTTGAACGTACAAAATTTATACCATTGTTTAGAGCTAATCGAAATTTGAATTTAGGTATGTATATTATTTTTAAAATTTTTAAAAAAAAAAAATATATATACCTAAAGTGTAGGGAAACTTGATAAAAATGCAATCTAAATTCTCAAATATAAGTTGAATAGACCAACTATGGTTAGACCTAATACATTACGTCAAATAGGAAAAATGCATAGATGTTATCTTTTTTAACTTTTCCCGCACTCAAGAAGTCGACATTTTTTTCCAAGTTCATGATTTGATGAGCTCTAAGCAATGGTGCTAGTCATATAGGTTCTACCAGAGGGACCACCATGGGCATCCTACTTTGGACTACGAAAGATTCTTAAAAGGACAATACCCACAGATCAACAGACTAAAACCATTAATAGTGTGACCTATCTAACTAATATAGTTGTTTAGAGCACACAAAAAATATGAATTAAAAATGTACTATATTGATCTTTTCACCACTTTCCCGAGGGTTATTGGATCCAAATTATTTTTAAGTTCATGTTTTATTGTGTTCTAAAGAACTACAAAGATCAGATAGGTGACACTCTTACGGTTTCAAAGTTCGGTCGTGGGCATTCTCCTTTCAGGAGAAATGCAGTTCAAACGTTGGAATATATTAAGTACGATGAGTAGGGCAACAGGTTGGCTTACAGACGATTTATTTAAGGTTATAAGTGAAAATAATATAAGCAAGTATTAATTGCTAAACTACGCAAGACAGTAGCAGATCACGCATAGAATCGAAAGTTCACCACGCAAAAGAGCCGTTCTGTTCGCGGTGAGGGTTACTCCGCCCCGTACACTGAGAGAATGGTTCAGTTAGGCTTGCCGAAGTCGCATGGCTAAGTTTGTGGAGGCCATAGTCTGTCATCCTTACTGAGGAATTCGGTAAAAACTGCGGAACAGTTCGGCTGTTTTGGCGGATGTTTATTAAAAGTGATGTGTGGTGTTGCGCTTTATTATAGCCTCATTATCACGTTTGTGATAAGGTAAAACAGAAGTAAGGTCAAAGTAGAACATCTAAAATGTAACTTAGACTAACTAATCATATATAAAAAGGTTAGAGTAAGAAAAAAATAAGAAATTCATTAAAATATTGATTATTTGTGAAAAAGTGAGGTTACGGAGACTCAGCTGCCGAACTAGTTCCGCTATTCTTGCCATATACATACTACCGAACTCACTTCGGTCAAAACTACCGAACAGTTCAGCAAGTCTAACCGATGTATTCTCTCAGTGCACCTGCGTGCGAGCGTACCTTTGTGTAAGCGAGTGTGTATGTGTGGGTGTGTGTGTGTGTGTGTGTGCATTGCACAACATAGTGCTACTTTGCAAGACTGAAAAATAAAAATGTCAAAAAACAAACAGCTTTACAAAATTTATCAAATTCGCTCAATATCACACTAAATTTTTTTTATTTGATTTCTAAAATCATATACATATATACATAATTATATATTCTAACATATTATATTATACTATATAGTTAATAAAATGTTTCGTAATAAATCATTAGTAATAAAATGCTACAGGATTACAGCCTCCTGTTAATCGTACTGTTTCAGCTCGAAAGCTTGACTCCGCGTGGTTGAACACTCCCGGATGAACCCCCTGTAGGTGAACCATCAGCTGCTGCTACGCGCGCGTAATAAAACCGCAATGCTCGCACGCAGTCTTGGCGCGACACTTCGGCCCGTGAGCAATTATAGCCTCCAAGCGTTCTTGTACGTCCTGCCGCACTCGTCGCAAACGCAGCTCTGTGAACTTTCGTTCCCCAGTGAGGCTGTGCTTGTACCTTTACTTGAAGTCACAGTGGCCGCACCGGAAACTCGGCTCCCTCCCGCAATAGGGGAGAACGGGGTATTGCCGGTCACCTAAGCAAAAGTGCTTGTTATTTCCACTTCCAAATTGTTTTTTATTAACTTTAAATAATTATTCTGTCAGTTCAAACCATTGCCTTTAAATATTTCGCATTGGTTTAATATAAAAATGTAAGATATCGAAGCTATAAGACGAAATAAAAAAAAGAATTTTGACTGAATTTACTTCACATCAAAGGGTAATATCGGTCAGCCTCGGTACAATTCCGGCCACTATTAAAAAGTTACTTATGTAGGTGAAAAATTTCTTTAAATCAGTTATATGAACCTTTATATGATCAGTCGCGTTATTATTCGCACTTACATAGAGAAATAGGTAACACATAACCACTGTTCAATCAAAAACACTTAAGCAAAGTTACCCTACCTGAGAGCGCAGCGCGACGTTTTCTTAGCCTCACTATCGGGAGCGTCATATAAATAACATTGTGACCGGTATTACCCCAATTCTGCTTAGTAATTTAAATTGAAATGACAAAAAAGCAATTGGTTTATACTCTTTTTTCTTCATTACTACGTATTCTTAGATTGTTTAAATTAATAAAGTTGCAAAAAATAACTGCATAAAATAACAAATAATATGCATAAAAGCTTATTTTACAGACCAGTTTTCTCATAAGAAATGTAGGCCTAAACTTTGATTGTATATAATTCCTTAATAGAGCTGAATAGAAGGTTGTTTGGACAATAGATTAGTTGCATTTTATGCCCCCTCCCAAGAAAAGTTTTTATGTTAACCCATGAATTCTTAACTTAAACCCTAAACCAATAACCATTTGACCCTGATCACATAAACTGTAAAACCATAATCTTATAAGTCGAAAATCATTATTTAATCAATAAACGCATAAACCTCAAAACCCAAGATAAGCAATTTAGAATTAAATAAACAAAAAAAAATGTAACCCATAAACCCTAAGCCCAACTTAGAAAATTTTTAGCAAATTTCAAATTTTTCAAATTTATTTCGTTTATTTAACTACTGTAATAATTTTTATACATTAATATTCATCTATAAATATTTGTTCAACTTTCTGATGCACATTGAAATTAATATTTATAAAAACATACTTATAAAACTATTAATTAGACTAAACTTCTGTTTATACATAGAATTACCGGTCTTCTTACAGTTTCATAGCAATTTATGAAAGTTATGCATAACTTTTTCCATACATTTAAGGAAAAACAACTTTTGTTGGATTTACTAAAATTGTTCGTATCCAAACCAACGTTTGGTAGATTCAACAAAAGTTTTTATTTGCATTTTTCAATTGATTGAACAATTTAAAAAATATTTCCTTACTTGATAAGCTTTATAATAATATTCCCTCGCTTGTTTTTATTTTTTAGTATAAATAAGTTTGAGTATGAATTAATTAATTAATTAATTAGAAACTATATCCTTTGCATGTTTCATGTGTAGGAATTTATTTATAAAACAAAAAAAAACAGTCACATTTTTCACAGTTAATTGAAATATCGATTTCCTTTCTTTCGTTTTACCGATAAATGGTATCGCCCCCCCCCCTATACGCTTCTCCTAGATCCACTTCACGTACCAAAATTTTTCGTTGTACAGACCGAGGTTTGGTAGACTCAATAAACATTTTTTTTCGTGTTTCTATAAATGATAAATATGATATATTTAAAAGGCTTTTCATTAAAATAAAATAGATATTAATATTTTCAGTTATGAAACACCTTGCTTGCAATTTAGGGATTTTCAACTGATTCAATAATTTGAAAAACATTTCGTCATCTGTTAAGCTTTGTAATGGTTTTTCCTGGCCTGTTTTTATTTTTTAGTATAAGATTCGAGGATATACAGACTTATTAGTCTCGCACTATCGTATTCATTTCGAATTTCGTATTCAGTACGTAATAAAGTTAGATTTAGATTCCATTGTAGATAGGTTTGTGAAGACCGACTGTAAACATACATTAGAATTAATATTATAAGGGGAAATGGCATATAAAGGCATTCATTTAAAAATTTGATTATATTGTCATACGCTATGCTATGTAATTGTTATTTTAAAAAATGTAATCATTTAAGTGGCACGTATGGAATGTAAAATTGTTATGGACTTTTTTTTTTTACTAATTTGGGCACCACGATATCACCCCCCCCCCCCCCCATCTATACGCCACTTCTGGATCCGCCGCTGTTCTAATGGGCCCTTAATCTCGAGATATGAGGTACTTTACTCGAAATAGTCATTATTTTAATTAAAAAAGATACCTCTTCTTCTAACCATAACTCAACAAGTTTCTATTATGCATATTGACTTATAATATAATAATAAGTAGGCAAAAAGACCTTTAATTTAAGCTCTGATACGTATACAAATATTAATCTGATCAGAAGTTATTTACAAACACCTTTCAAAGTCTGACCCAATTTCGTTTCTCGGAGAGTGTGCCCTGTCCTTGTAAGGTACTAAATAGTACCATCATTTAGATTTATTTCTGCCTCACATTTATTAGAAATTATTTATTTTGTACGCATTTTACATACGTATGTTTGTTTACCATCAAAAGCGTAGTTCTTGAATGGCCGCTGAGGGGCACTAGTTGGAATAAATTAAAATAAAATATTTTAGTATAATTTGATGAAATCCCATCAACGTTAACTAAATTAATTTTCTGTTATTTAATTGTCAGAACAATATGACAAATATGACAGTGCATAACATCAGTAGTTATGTGTATAATATAATTCATTAACTACAGTTGTATACAATCTAGTCTAGAATAATATATTCTAATATGCGTTTTTATAAACTTCTCTGTAAACTGTTCACTAAAACTCACCTTGTATACACTGCGCTCAGTTATCCTGCGAATGCGCTCATCACGTTTACATGTATATAGTAATAGCTCTGCACGGACGACACAGCCCATGACTATCTGACATAGACTATCCGCTGAATTCAAGTAAACGCAAGTTTACGGTAGTGCCAATTAATGTCCTGCTCCACGGATTCAATTTCAACCATTGCATAATAATGAGAAATTTATAATTTCAACGCTCAAAGTAACAAACTGTTTAGGTCGATATTTTTTTCCGGAAAATCATAAAATAAAAAATAAATCCAGAAGCAAAGTCCCGAATACTTTGGTATTTTATAATATATCAATCGAAAACTGCACTCAATCCATCTTCTAAGATATTTTCATGATGCGCGTAATATAAAACAATTACACCGACGCAACTATTAGCACTGACGTGCGCTTATCAGATAATCACCCTTGCAAGCGGCAGCATGCACCGGCGAGAGACATACACTAACGTAAAGTACCCAGTACTGGGAGAGTTTTTAATGTGATTCACGAACGGACAACGATTTTAGAACCAACAAGCAAAATTGTTCAAAACATTTAAATCTAACCATTAATTTGCAATCAATTTTACTTATTTATGCACATACAAAGACATTAAAATGCTTTTTTATATTAAAAGAGTATGTTTGAAAAAATGTAGACAAGGATACAGAAGTGGGACGGGCTATATCGACCTGGACGCAGTACTGGGACATCCTTTGGATGCAGTAGTGAGACATATATTATTAAATGTGTCCCACTACTAGGTTATGCAAATTGAGAGGCATGTGAAATGGGACTAAAATTCACGCTTCTGAAACGTAACCTCAAAAGATTTGTATTTTGTTTTATAATAATTTTAAGCTCTAAATTAACAAAATATCGTCTTGACTACAAAGATAACATCATAAACAACGCTAATGCATCGATAATTTATCAGATTTAATAGTAATAAAAGTGTTTTGCTACTGTCCCAGTACTGCTCCCAATTTTCACTTTGTCCAGGTACTGGGTACTTTACCTTATTACTACCCCGAGTTTTTGTGCCATCGAGTAACAGAAAATCGTGCGCGTATTATATGCAGTTATTTACAGATGGCGTTCAGACGCGTCGTCTACAGTATAGGTACTGGTATATACGATGACCCAGGCTGGGGTTAGGTTAGGTAGGGGGTGAACCGAGAACGGTTAATTTTAATAAATTAGAAATAATTAAATGAAATAACAATATAATAAACGTCGATTGAAGTAAGGATGTTTTGATTAACAACGACACTTTCTCTCTGCGTCTAATCCGAGCTTGGAACTGGCTACGGACGCATTAAAAGTGTTTGAAACGAAAAATAACGAGGAAAATAAAATAGATGAATATCGCGAGAAAACCCGTAGGGGAGAGTGGGGTAAAGTGGGCAGAGCAGCTAAGTGTGGCACCTTAATATTATAAACAATAACGTACGTTAAAAATCTAATTTTGTTTATACACATTTAGAAATGACTCTAGTATTTTTTTCTTAAGTCATAAACTCAAAAATTAATGTTAATAATTATTAATGCAAGTTTGAAAATCGGAGCATGAAAAAAAGGTTGCCTTCATTTTTCGTCGGCTCATTACGGATCGAAAATGATTCCTTTTTTAAGTGAAATTATGCGCGTTTCATAAATTAACTTTTAAACTTTTAGAGTCTTTCTTTTGTTTTTTCAAAAGTGCCGTAAATAATTAATTATAAATGATTAAAAATTGAATTAAAAAGGGGCTATCGTGGCATACTAAGTGGGGCAAATGTAGCACACACAGCGCCGCGTAGTGAGTTCGTCTTGACGCACCTAACCTATCGAACTCAAAACGGAGCAAGGTGGGATAGAGCGCACGTGTAATTCACAGGTGCCAACTGGTTCAATTGTAGATTTACCTTCCTTGGATAATATTCAAAGTATTATTGAAATACCAGATCTGCCAGTTCTAAACAATGAGACATTTTTTAATAATGAACCGGTGGACATTTATTACGTAACTGAAGATGTTGCCAAAGCCTTAAATATATAATTATATCTCAAAAGATTATTTATTTTTGTATTGCCAAAGTAAAAAAAATTAATTATAGAAAAAAAGAATAAATGTATCAAAAAAGTATTAAATTGTGATTGATATTATATAAGTTCTTTGTTACATTTTGATAAAAAAATTAAATTTTAATTGAAAAAACTATTATTTAATATTTTATTAACCTATTAAAAAGCCTCTCTCAATATTCCTAATAAATATTTAAAAAAAACACAATTTTCATGAACTTACCAGCAGAAATAAAAACTTCATTCGGCCGTGCTACATTTACCCCACCCCGTGCCACACTTGACCCACCGGTGGGGCAAGTGTGGCATTTTCGATCGCTCTAGAATTTGATTTTTTAAACTATAATATAATTCAAATTAAAAATTTGCAATGACGAATCTTAATACTAGAAGAATAGGCCTATACATTGCAATTTTTAAAATATTGATATGTTTTAATATTTTAATGATATGTTTAAAATAAGTTAGGGTGCCACGCTTACCCCACCCTCCCCTATGTCCTTTAGCACGCCTAGACTCTGACTGACTTTTCTCGTGGTCTACAAATTCGCTGTAGCCCTGTTGAGCCCATCTCCTCCTCCGGTCCCTTTTTGTATATGCTTATATAAGGCTGTTTCCAGCTTCATGTTGTTGTCGTGCGAGCGACACGCTTTTCTTCCTGGAAAAGCACTTGAAGTCGGACCCCCAATATTGCGTAGAACAGAGGTTCTCTGTTTTTTAGTGAGCGTGTTTTCTTTGCCTTTCATACACAGTTTGTAAAATTGAATGTTTTGTGCTGAGTCTGTTCGAGAATCGAGTGATTATATATTTTATAGCACACTAACCTCAAAATGCCAACTTTATTGTCGATTTTGAGGTTGTTGTGCTATAAAATATCGTATGAGACTGTTGTGGGAGGTGTTTTTCTACCTTGCTCGATTTTCTCACTCGCTTCGCTCGTGCGAAAACCCTCGAGCAAGGTAGAATACCATCTCCCACAACAGTGTCATAATATACTATTCGTGTACGTTACATATATCTTCATATAAGAATTTAACTGCGAGATTTGAACATGTGAATTTATTAATTTAAGGATTAATTCGAATTTTTTTAATTAATATGCAAATTATTTAGTATAGGATAATAAAATACACTCCCAACTTGTAAAAAGAGGTGAGAGAGATTTATTAAATACATAATAAACACTGTGTTAGTAATGAAGTAGAATAAAAATTTCTAAAAAAATGAATCGACTTAAAAAAATATAACGCTCTAAAAGGTAAAAAATAATACTTTCTGCAATAACGGGATTGAGAAAATAATGGGCTCGATCAAATATTTATTATCTTTAATTATTACAAAGTCAACATTTATTGAAACTACAACTTCTTGTAGTCGGCGCTAGAATAGTCTGATATATATAGTAATTTGCTGAAAATGTTGGCGCCAACTCCAAAAAGTTGTAGTTTAAATAAATGTTGACTTTGTATTAAATAAAGATAATACACATTTGATCGAGCGTATTATTTTCTCAATCGCGTTATTACACGCCGATTTTTTATATGAAAGTACATGCCAAAAGAGCCCCAAAAAAATCGTAGTCGCGCAATAAGTGCAAAATACAAAACCAAACTAAGTGCGTTGTTTTGTAGGAGGTTTGAACTATATTTCCATTAAATTTGAGCTCAATTGGTTTTGGTAGAAAAAGTTACAGGGGTGCCAACTTAGCAAATTTCGAAAACACCCTTATCTTTCCAGAGCTGTATCTCGACTTCTATTTAACGAAATCGAACGTTTCAAAAAAAAAGAATTGAAGGTCTTCTCAAGACGAACAAAATGAGCGTAACCAGATTTTATTTTTAAAACTCGGTAAACAGTAGAGGATCAAAGATAACCTAAAAACCGTAAAAATGTGGGTTTATCCCAGACGGAAATCGTTTTAGCACATAAAAAATAGAAAGTATTTATAACTGTTTATAAAAATTTATAAAGGTCGGAATTGAGACTATGTATAATATCTATAAACTGGAAATATTTCGTCGTGCAAAAAAATTTATAACTATTTATAACTGTTTTGAATTATAATTTACTGCGTATAACTATTTATAATTTTAATATCTTCTTTCAAATTCTAAGCTATATATAAAATTTGTCATGTGCCCAAATTCCACGTATTGAGAAAATGATAATAACAGTTATAATTTTTTTTATGTGCCTATACTTGACGCATCGAAAAAATTGAAAAAAATTTATAACTTACAAATTTTTATCGACTAATAATTGCAGTTCATATTTCATAATAACTATTATAAAAGTCTCAATTCTGACCTTTATAAACTATTATAAATAGTTTTAAATAGTTTCTATCTATTATTTTCTTTCATAACTAGTTATATATAGTTATTCATACAAGAATATTTCCGTCTGGGATGGTTTGCTTTGTGTAAATAGCCCATTGCATTATTTAAGATCCTTATATTTTTCTTCTAATAGTCGGCGAAAAACGAAAATTTTCTTTTTTGAAAGGTTATATTGGTCAAATAGAGAGCCTTGTAGATTTTTCTGAAAATAGGCATATTTTGGTTATTTTCCGAAATTAAGAGGTCCACCCTTAGAGCTAGGGTACACCTAGGGGGCTGAAAAAAATTTTTTGGGGCTCTTTTGGCATGTACTTTCATATAAAAAATCGGCAGCCAAGACGGCTGACCCCCCCCCAACCACCAGTGACAGAATTCCACAAGAACAACCCATATATATATATATATATATATATATTGAAGTCGGTTAATTTTTTTTGTTAAAAATGTTTATTTAACTCTATTTGGTCCAAAAAGAATAAGAAATATTTTTTTTGTCAGTACTGGTAGTATTGACCCAATATCAACTCAAAACTTATATAAGACCACCAGTAAAATGTACTCTAACAGATAAAACTTAGAATTATCGAAATTGGTACATCTAGAAACAAGTTAAGCATCAAAATTTACGACAGTGACGGACACATTCATGTCAGAAACTGTTTAATTGGCCGGTACTGGTAGTACTAGCCCAGTATTCATTCAATATTTTTATGGGACCACTAGTGGAACATACTCTATCAGATAAAGAAAGAATTTTTGAAGTCGATTCATCCTTTTTAAGGAGTTATGCGTGAACAGACAATAAAAATATACGGGTCGAATTGATAACCTTCTTCTTTTTGAAGTCGATTAAAAATCACTAAATTTCATGATTTCTCATTTTTGACAATTTTTTCGTGTTCATTCACTATCTTTGATCATTCATAACTTTTGATATTATTAATCTTTTTTAACGCAGCACGTCTCAAATTGAAGATCTTTATCTAATTTATATTCTTGCATGAAAAAATTGTTTGCACCCTTATGAACAAAGTGATTGTTATATGAATGATGATCACTTTTAGTCCAAAATTCCCATCAAAATCTGTGCCACTACCCCTATGGAAAAAAGATCGCTGTCTATTCATTGGCACTTAGCTTTGTCAAACCTAGTTAATTATTCCCACATGAAATTGTTCTAATATGAACGTGATATTTTACCCATTACCTTTTTTGCTTTCTCAAAGAGAAAGCTTTGTGACGATGAAAATTTTTAATTCAGCGATTTCGATGAATTTCGATGTTTTCGAGGTCTTCAAATTTACAATAAAATATTGAATAGCTATGAATTTAAAAAGGATGATGCATGTCATACCCCGTGTATCTTTAAAGTAATTTGTCGTTTGTGTACGGGTATTCAAATAAATAATAATATAATAATAATATAATAATATTAATATAATTTTCAGCCTCATTTAAATTTTTATAACAATTTCAATGAAAATTCGAAATTCCACCACTTGACATTTCCTTAAAAATAGTTGTAACTATTTATATAATCACAATAAAGTGAAATGATGCAAGTCTGAAAAGTAAGTTTTAAAAAGCAAAAATAAATTTCAAAAATATATGATTTTTTTCAATAAGAAACTAATTATATATTATAACATTTTATATCATAATAAACTAGTATGTGTTGTTGTTATTACAGATGGTAGAAATACCCTTCTACCTGCTCTAGTTTTTATTTGGTTTAAATCATGCATAATACAAATTTCAATGGTTTTCGTCGAACAATCTTATTATTATATATATATAGCACATGCCGAAGTTTTTGTTATTATTTATTTGTTATATTTAATCATAGCCATATCAAAGACAGCTATTTGTATAAACTGAAGTACGTTGCTTTGCTAGGTTACTTATAATCCATGCTCATTCATCTATAAGAATGCCAACGCTATAATAAACACATAGACCTAATACTAAAGTCATTGTCGGCGGATCCAGATGTTACTTCACGCCACAATTTTTAAGGTGCACGCCATGCGTATATACGTTAGAGCTCTCTTTACCGCACACTCTGCATTTCAGGACCTCCTGGGTGAACAGTCGCATATGAAGCCTGTGCATGTGAATTATCAGCTGACTCTTCGTATGCGTCTTAAAGCTGCAGTGATCACACGAGATATTCGGCTCCTTTCCGCAATACTGCTTGTGTCTGGTCAGATTCCAATTGTTTTTGAACCTCTTACCGCACGTCTGACAACTGCAGCTTTTAAATCGCGGATCCGTAGAGTCGAGATGTTGCGCCTGCATATGTCCAACTAGACTACTTTTATATTTGGACCTGAAGCCACAGTGATCGCACCGGAGATTCGGCTTTTTGCCGCAGAGAGCCTGATGTTGCTGCAGATCTTCGTAGGATACGTATTTCTCACCGCAATTCGAGCACTGCTGACCTTTCAACAACTGGCTCTTTATGTGTTTGCGTACGATGTGCTTGCGTAGCTCACTCTGTATGGGGTAGCTTGTGTCGCATTTGCCGCAGTGGAACATAAATCTGGTTGCACATCTGAAGCATTTTCCTTGGGCCGGGATGCCTTTTGTCCGCCTCTTGCATTTAGAGCAATATGCTTCGATCATCTCTTGTACTCCTGCGTGAAAGTAATTGTCATTCGTTAATGTAAATAAAAATATGTGAATAACTTTAAGTGAAAATTGATCATTTGTTCTTACTAGATTTCTTTGTTTTACTCGTTTCCTTCGAAACACAAGAAACGCTTGCTTCATCTGCAAGATCAAAAGCGGTTAGTTTATCAAAGTTAAATTATGTAATGTTTATACTTTATACTTAACTGAACAATATAAGCTCAGTTAAACTTAAATAGAATAACAGTAAAAAAAGTTTCACTATTTTTTTCAATTGCACAAAATCGATTGAATCCACAAACATGAAAATTAATGAAACAAAAATAAAATAAATTATAAATTCTTATCATAAATAATTTTAAATTCTTGACTGTAACATTTTTTAAAAATGTTTTCGAATGGTGAGTCCCCCTCAAAATTGCGAAAAACCGTATTTCTTATAATTTTTAAACAGTTTTCGGCCTATAAGCAGTCCCCAGTCATTCGATTAGTCTCCAAAGTGAATAATTTATTCACTTCTCATCAAAAGATATTATAATTAGTTCATTATCAAGCGCTTTGTAATTTGTATTATGAACAAATCGCCCCTGGTAGAAATTTAAGCTGGTTTCTAGCCAGATATTAACTAGATTTTCTAAATCTGCTTTAATTCTGGTTACAACTACTGGTGGTTTTTACTCTGTGAAATATATTTTGTATATTCTTATTAAAATTCTCATGTTTTTTTATGTTGCAATGCTGAAGATAAAATGAAACCTGATGACCAGTCACTGATGAAATGCAGTAATTTTAATGAAATGGGTACAAATGTTTCCAACAATGTAAGAAAGGAAGCTAGTGGTAGTCATGCAATGTATACTAAAACAGGTGTGTTTCAATATTATATTTTATATACTCTCTAAATTCTGAAGTGTGATATCTCACTCTTAGCGAGTGATAAGTGAGTCACTCGAAGCCCTTCGAGTACAAAAAAAACTCTTCAGAATTTAGAATACAAAATTATTTTTTGTCCCCATGTTTGTAGTTCTTATTTAAATAATTAACTTTTATTCTGATATAGAAAATGCATTGAACATTTTTTTCTTTCAACATGATTTTGTAATTTGTTAAAAATTATTTAACTGTTTGTATAATAAATATAAATATTATTTTTAATATAAATTATGTTTAATCATAAAATGATTTTATTTTAAATAAGCGTTCAATGCAATAATTTTTGTTTGTAATATACACAAGCAGTTTAAAGTTACAAAGCACTTGAGAATGCATTGTTTATAATATCTTTTGATAAGAAGTCAATAAATTATTCACTTTGGAGCCCAATCGATTGCTTGGGGAACAGATTAAATGCCGATAATGGCTTAAAAAAATCATGAAAATTGCAGTTTTTAGCCGTTTAATGAAGCCGTTTAAATTAATTAATAAATTTATTTATTTTCTAGGACATAGCCTAGAGCTAATACCTACTGGAAAAAAAAACAAATTTTGTTGAAATTATATGCATTTGGCATTGTTCTCGAGTCTTTACATTTAAGAGATCCAGTTCATTTCATTGCTAAAACAAATATAGACTCTTGAAATTCGGGTCGATCAGAAATGTTGTCAAACCCTTATTCTTCCAGTCAAGCAACTGTAAAGATACTTAAATACATTCATATCAAACTACTGACTGAGACAGAAATAAGAAAACTTCTTGGTAAGAAAAATATAGAACTTACGCAACGAAAGAAAGAAGAAGAAAATTACGAAAAATTTTCGTTTGATAATGTTCTATCACAACTTCAAAATACTATAATTTGTAAATGTCCAGATGAAACAGCTGAAGATATTTTTAAAAAAATCTCTAGTAGTCCACTAAAAAAAGAGACTGTATTTTTGATTGGGCACAGTGGATGTGGAAAGTGCACTATTGTTACAAGCATAATAAAAAAATTCGAACATGATTCTGTCAACTTTACATTCTTTGAAATGGATGAAAAAGGTTGTTTAAACATTTTCTGAAGAGAGATTCGTCAAATATGGGTCAATAAGGTTTCCCGATATGGACGACTTTACTTTTTCTCCTTTGAAAGTCTTTCACACTATATATGGAATGAGAACTGTATTAAAAACCATCAACAATAATAATAGTACGCACAATATAGTAGTCGTTTATGTGAAGATAGAAAACAAAAGAATAAAAATCATTGATTTTCCTGGTCTTGAACAGGCCTCTGAAGTACCAAACGATCTTATGTTTCGATCGAAAAACATAATAAAGAATACTAATTCATTCATCGAGTTATTGTCTCGATTATAGAAAATATTTTTTTGATACTTAATTCGTTATCTCATATCCAGTACGGAAATACAATCCAAAATTGACTAAAAAACTACAAACTAATACAGTGCCTTTGTACAGTTCACCATATGTGCTCAAATCTACACAGACGAAAGCACCATTAAAAATGCCTGAGTTAACGAGCAAAAATTGTAAAACGGCTGATGGGTCAATGAATTCGACTATACCAGTGACCGATGATGAATCAGAAAATAAGGATGATTCTCTTGTATGCAGTATCCAGAGAGACCATAGAGGTAATCAAGACATTAGAGTCAAATCCATCGAAAGACTTACTATTGATGGTTGTTAACAAACTACGAGAAAAATATGACTTCATCTATAATCTCATTGAGGAAGATAATGAAATTGATTTAAAAAGAAAAAGAAAATCGTAACTATCTCTCAGATAAACGATAGCATATAGTCACACACATGGAAGATGAACAATTGAAATTGTACAGTTATAATGAAACAGCATTATTAACAGAGGCACCAAAACAATTACAAGAGTATTGTAAAAAAACAGATAAAGTTTGTTAACATAACTGATGAATTTCCCGATATTAGTCATACTCTTGGAATATTCTTAACCATACATAATATCATTCGTAACGTACAAAGGATGAAAATGAAATGGAACAATAATACGTTAAAACTAGCTACCTATGTTAAAATATTTATACAAATAAATGCGGTTTTTCGTAATAAAAATTATAAAGCGCTGAATAATGCATTGTCTATGGTATCTTTTAATAAGAAGTGAATAAATTATTCATTTTAAAGACTAATGAAATGTCTGAAGAATACTTGAAGGCCGAAAATTTCTTAAAAATCATAAATAATACGGTTTATTGCAATTTTGAAGGGGACCCGCCATTCAAAAAATCTAAAATAAATTATTAATTATAAAATATTAAAATACATGATTTCTAGCAAAAATTAGTCCGGCAGGTCTCGATGGCTTGGAGTTATAGAACGTATGTGCGTAATTTTTACAATGATTTTCACCCTGAAGGACTGGAGAAAAAAATAATAATGTGATTATAGATGGTTTTCGCGATTCAGGGGAAGGGGGGTTGGAAAAATTACCAAAAATTCTTTTCTTTTTATATAAACATATATAATATAAACATAGTTAGTTTTTTGATTCAGGAGAAGGGTCAGTTTGACTATCTTAACGGGGGGTATACCCTTTGACACTGTCCTTAAGTTGGTGAGCACTACTGATAATTATATTTTAATATAATTATTTTTTTTTATATAAAATAAGCTTATTTTATATTATAACGTTTCTGATATTGTAACACGTAAACAAACTATTATTATTATATAAATTCTTATTTTTTAAGGAGATTCTCATGATAAAACCATTTTAAACATTAAAAATTAATCTATACAACGAGTTATCCTTAACGAAAAATACATTCAAATTAACAGTGAACTCAAACGCTAACTGTAATTGCACAACACTAATAATACACTAATTTTAGTTGAGCGTTCGAAATGACGGTCAACTTAAACGTATTTTTTGTATAGGATCATCGAATTCAATTTTTCTGCAACAATATCGTAATAGCATGATAGCATATCATTCATTCATACCTAGAATTTCAACACGATCAACCGATGTTTCATTGCTAGAACCTGCCTTAACCTTCACATCGCCATTCTCTGGATGTAGTATGTGATTCTGCACATGTATCGCAAAAGATCGCTTGGCCTTACTTCTGAAATGGCAAAATTCACACTGCAAATCAGGCTTTTTGCCGCACATTCTTTCATGCCTCTGCCGGTCTAATCGGTGCTTAAATGCTTTGCCACACTTCTGGCAATTCGAGTAATCTTCTGGCACTACATTCCTGTGTATTCTCTCTATGTGATACATTAGTCGAAGTTTCGAAGTAACTTGATAGTCGCAGTCGGCACACTGGAAATATTCTTTGGGACCACATTTGCTTTTCAAGTGTGCATACATACTGCTATTTTTTAAGTAACGTCTGTTGCACTTCAGACATTGTAAGTGCGTCTTTGTGCCACATTTGCCGCACTTCTGATCACGCAAATCGACTTCTTTGATGTTCACGTCGCACTGCGAGCAGTACAGTTTGACGAAATCCTTGTAACCTGTGGATTTATGGTTATTATTGCAACCAATTTTAAATAGAGAACTCGTAATAAAAAGCACATAATCTTACTGAATCTCTTTGGAATAGTAGGAACTTTAGTTTTGTTATTAGTAAGCTTGGATGAACTATCTATAAAGTAAGTAGGCACAATTTGTAAAAACATACGCAAAACATATTCTTTTTAAAGGACAATGTAGAGTATTTAGTACCAGTAAACTTATATTCTTTCCTTATCGCTCTACAAAGAATCTTCTGGAACTCCTCTGTTTTCAAGTCCTTGTGCATTCTTTTCAAGTGTTTATTCAGATTCTTTCTAAATTGCGTCACAAAGCCGCAAAGCTCGCAATTCACAAAAAGCGCTGAATTCCGCACTGTCTGGTGCTTCAGCAGGCTTTGCCTGTACTTAACTGTAGGCAGTAATTGTTCCAATCGATCTCTAGATGCTAGTGTATAATATATTAGTTAGCAAAAAATGGGATTCTTTTAAAGAATAGAAATTAATTATTAAGTATTTGTACACATGTAATAGTATATTATGTAACTAGGGGGGTAATAGGGCCATTTCTAGCGAGGGTGAAATGATTTTAACGTAAGTGGTAGTCGAGAGCGCCGCAGGCGCCCGAGATGAAGACGAGTACTAAAATCATCACCCGAGCTAGAAATTGCCCTCCCCCTTGTTACACACCGTACTTTTTTTGACAAGTGCATGTAAGGTCCTTTTTTAAGCATATTGGGCGAATGGGCAGTTGCACATTTTGAGTCGTACGCTATTTATTTACAGAATTAAATTACAATTTCATCTTCAAAATAACAATTTTCCAAAATTTTGAAAATTTTGAAAATTGTCCAAAATTTTCCAAAATTAAAGTTTTCTACAAATTTGAAAAATTTTATTTAGAACCTCAACTTGCCATTTGCTTTAGATGCATGGAAAAGGGCCTATTACATGCACGTGTCAAGAAATAATATTTACCTAAAAGTATATTAGCAGGAACTTGTTGAGCTGCAAGTTGTTCAACAGTTGACCTTTCATTTTTAACTTGATCTGACTCGACGGCGGTTGCAACTTTCTCAAAGTTTCTCTCGTATGTTACTTCGCACTCTGCAACTTCGGCAATGTACAATCTTATTTGTGATAATAAAGTCTTATATAATTCAGAATCTCGATTTGAACCGGTGCAAAGAATGTATACTAACCAGAAGAATCAGAAGCAATCTCAATGAGCTCGATTTTTACTTCGTCCTTCATTTCTAAAATATTCATAAAAGAGCATAAAGTTTTAATGTCGATTGTTTATATTATTATTGTTAATTATTGATACTAGCTTTAGTTCTTAAGTACTCCCTGGTAGAAACGTTGACTAATTATTCGCCATATAATGCCTAATTTTATGGTGTGTGGTCAATTTATGGCCTATATTATGGTCAACAACCCAGCTTATGGCCGACGGTTTATGACCAAAAGGTGGTGTAATATATATATATATATATATATGTATATATATATATATATATACATATATATATATATATATATATATATATATATATATATATATATATATATATATATATATATATATATATATATATACCAATCAATGTTATTCTTATATGTTTATGTTTATTGTATATACGATAAATAAGATGAATACAAACTTATTTCTCTTGTATCTGTATATTTCTGGTGTACCTATATATATATACTAATCAATGTTATTTTTGCGTCTTATGTTCTTATATGCTTTTAGCGAGCAAACCACCTAAGCGCCCGACGCCGTTCGCGTGTGCATGGACTTATGCTATACTATACTAGGCATCATGGGCATATATTTGACGTATAGAATCAGAGTTAAAATTTGTAGAATGTATGAATACTGCAACTTCGCTTATATATCTCCTCGCATCAGTAAACTAAATTTCATATTGTAAATTCGTTTAAACCAAAAAACATTGTTCGAATTTAAACTTTTATACATATGTATTTGAGGTTATAGTACATTTATCTTTACTCATAGTATAGTCAACTTATGGTGTAAAAGTTGGCTACACATTGACCACGGAAGTTGGTCAATAGATAGCGAACAGGCCATAAATGATGGTCAATTTTTTACCAGGGCTCTGATAGCGTTAAAAACCCACTGCCAATTTATTAGTTCTTAGCTTTCTCTCAAACGTAATTAATTATTCTAATATGAAAGTATTTAATTATGAAAAGAAATTTCCATTTTACACTTTCTTGACAATAGACAAGAAAGTACAGAATCCAAACTGATTGCTCCTTGGGTATTTAATTATTTTAAAGAGAATCTAATGGACTCCACGAGCTATAAACCCATATACAACTCAAACGGACTTTTGTCATTCCGCTTTCTCCAATTCGAATAGGTGACTGTATTACGAGGGTTGATCGATAAGTAAGTTGGTTCGATATTAAATAAAGAAAACTGAGTTGTTTAATTTGTTTTATCTTTCGACATAATCCCCGCGAAGTTAGAATGACTTGTAACTATAGAGATTTTATACTAAGAGAGCAAGCTTCAAATTCACATACACAGATGTCGCTGTCCCCTCCTATTAATACGTGAAGCAAGTTACTTATCGAACTACCCTCGTATAACAGTCTTTTACCCTCCGAAAGAGAATTAATGCGAAAATAACATCCAAAACAGAGGAGAGTTAGAGCAAAAAAAACATACATTTTGAATGTAAATACAAGTTAAGAATAAGTTTTTTTTAAGAAGTAATTAAATAATTATATAATGGCATTTTGGCTACAGTACTTTGCCAGTGAGCCATCGTCAGTACAATGCTGGCAAGTACCTATTTCAGACGCTAAATAATACTCCAGAGTTGGTCATCTGTTTTGTAACACGGTGCAAGCATGCTCCTGCTGGATTGCAAATTTAAATTTAACAAGTTTAAATATATCCAGGTCCTTCTAAATAAATATGTGGTATCATTCGGATGACACAGAGGATGTCGGATGTCAAATATTTGTAAAAACTACAGTACAAGTCGGATCGACTGACTTTATTTTGTACAGATCGGTCCATTATATAGTAAGCACTACACGGCTCAACTCCAATTCTTACACTAAAATAACATTACATAAAGTTATTAGCAAAAGTTTAATAAATTAAAATTCTGAGATTAGCTTTCAGTGTGTCAGCACCGTATTGTATTTCCAATTAATCAGAAAAATAACTCATCAGATCAACGTTATCTTGCATGCAAAAGCTTTATTATAAAGAGCGCTACGCGGCTCTGCTCTTGATTTTTTTCCTGCAATCTAGGGTGGATGTCCGTACTACTGACACCCCACCCAACTACTGACACTCAAATCTATTTTATTATAAATAAAATATAAACTCTATCAAATAATATCTGAAAAAAATATATAATCTATCCGTAACTGTAATTAGTATAATGAATAAACAAACGTGACATCTATTAATTCAGAAACTTTTAAAAAATAATAATAAAATTCGAAGATACGAAAACGTTTAAAATTATGTCTGTGTTCAGAGTGAACATGAAAATATTGCGAAATAGAGAAGACTATTATTTCTATATTAGAGCGATATATGCAATAAAAAGTAGTTTAATAGGTAATATTTATATACCAGGTATATCTACTAGATAAAAAAGAAGAATTTTTAAATGCATTTTATTTAATTATTGACATGTCAGTAGTTCGGCAAGATAACGGCGCATTTGTCCAATTACTGATACTGCCGCGCGAGTTAGTGAGTACAATCTAACCTCCTTGGCTTCAACGGCGACGTTCATTTTGCACGATATTTAACGCTTCCTGGGGAAAGATTTCAAATATTTGTGACAATACATTTAAACTAATCATTTAGATACCTATACGTAAAAGCTTAAGTCCAAAGTATACTTTAAGAATGTTATGTAATTAATAGATATAAAATCAAATATTATTGTTTCGGTAAGAAAGTAAATGGGTGTCAATAGTCGGGGTATCAGTAGTAGGGTCTGGCATATTTTCAGGGTGTCAGTAATAGCTCATGAGAATATTATTATTAATTTCATGAATTTATAATTAAAAATAATCTTTATTGAAATTGCAACCTCGTTTTTATTATCTACATTTAATATATAATGATAAATGAATAGAAAAATATACATTTTTGTTTTGCAAATAGTATAAACTATGCAATAATATCATTAAACTATGCAATAGTATCAGTAGTCGGGACATCCACCCTATACTTTAAAAGTAATCGCTAGAAAAACACGATTTTAGATCCGACAGCCTCTTATCTGGACATTAGGATAGCTTGATTTGTTCTAAATAGGTATTAATTATGTCCATGCCCCTAAACATGTGGTAGCATCCGGATGATACCACATGTTTAGAGTTAGTAGTATTAGCGAGAGTAATGTAATTTTTTCTCGTTCATCTTTTTATCGCCCACCAGTCGATAAACGGACACTTTAATCCTCCTATTTACATAAGCGTAAAAAAACGTGATTTCATTCAAGTGTGACAAAAATAAATTTTTTAGTAGATTAAGATTCTAAAACTATTAAACTATTTACATAATGAATTATTTATTTAATAATAAATAAGAAAAATAAATAATTTATCTTAAAATTACAAAACAAATAGTTTTCATTTTTTAACCTCCGGAGCCTTAAATAACTACTTTACGCAAATTTTTATTATTAAATGTTCCCAAATATTTCGTTCTGTATCACATTTTTAGTAACGTTTAATACCTTTGCTTTGTAAGATGATTTTTCCCTATTGAGATTTTTTTTATAACGTTATAAAAGTCATGGCTAGTTACTAGGACATCAAAAGTTGGACACTGGGACAGGTCGATTTTGGGTGGCCATGTACTGGTACATCGAACACTCTGACGTTTTTATTTATAATTTACTTAATGTCGGGAGAAATATTGTTTTTCCACTGTTGACTGAAAGATAATAGTAATATCTTTCAATAAGCAAAAGTTTTTTAGGTCTAAATTTGATTTTAATGCATTATATTTTAGATAAACCGTTCTCGTGTTACTAAGTAGCCAGTTACTGGTACATCTACCATATGGGTTTATAGCTGGAGTCCATTAGATTCTCTTTAAAATGAAAGACTTTCTTCTAATATGTAGATTAATTATTTATAAGGGGAAACTTTACAAATTTTGCACTTTCTAACTTCATAAAATTCTTTGCGCAACCCATGACCATGAACATTTTTTAAACTTCCAGAAAAGGTTAGTTGTTTTGAAAAGAAGTTAATATTCTGTTTTTAAGTATTCTGATGTTAAATGTTTTATTCATAAATTGTAAGGGTTTAAACATGTTCTAATTATCAATTATTTTTTAAAGTTATAGAAATTTTACATTTATTTCCTACCATAAGTTAGATTTAAACAAGTTTAAAAACCAATACAAATCTACTAATATTAACTTTTGTTCATTTAGAGTTTAAAAGTATTTATAAATCTTCTAAAATGAATTTAGTGAATTTGTTTGCGCAAGGCTTTTATCACAAAAATATACATTTTTGGAATCACTTTTCATTGAAAAATTATTAACCTTAAAAAAGTATATCTATATATATTTGATTTATAGCATTGCCCATACGAGCAATGCTAATGTTTTTCGGCACTATCTCAGATTTAAAGACCCATTGGATAAAACTACGGGTACTGAGCTTCATTTTTAGGTTCCAAATGTCGATTCCCAAAGTTTCATCAAAATCCAAGACCCGGACTCCATGGTCTCCCCTTATCAGATGCATTTGCAACTGAGCCAAAGATATTATTTCTAACATATCAAAAAACCGAAAAAACTAAAACCCAAATATCTAAAAGCAGCTAAAAACCAAAACCGAATTCAATAATCAATAAGAATTGGATGTGTCTCCACAGCGTGTAGAAAAATTGTATTTCGTTTCGAAATGCCACCAAAAACACGTGTATAACAAAAACGTTTCTTCGAAAACTTTTTTCTACTATTACAAAGCTTTTTATGAATAAACAAAATAAACTTATTTAAATACAACAACATTTCTTTTACATACCAAAAAAGTAGCTTAAATTTGTATGACCTGATAACAAAATTTTATTAGTTGCACACACGCACTCTATACACTCAATACACACATACTAATTGTTGTTGTTTCTTGCACAAAGTACGTTAAGGGGATGCGTCAGACCTACTTTACCGACCGAGATAAACAAAAATAAAACTCGGAAAATTAAAATTCGGATCACTGAAGTTATTGAAATTAAATATTCGGAATGCCGGAAATTTGGAAAATTAAATGGCCTACCGTTATACGTCGTACTGAAGGCATAGTGCGTTTCTTACACATAATAATTGTACACGTAATTATTGTGCACAATTTAGTATTGGTCAAATATATCTATATATAATTTGACCAATGCTAAATTGTGTACAATAATTTATACGTGTATAATTCTTATGTGTAAGAAACGCTATATGCCGTACTGAAAGTATGCATTCTGCGGGGAATCTAATGTTAAAATAGCATATTCGCCTTGTTAACGGCATAAGCGCTAAGAAACTATGTTCTCTCATATTTTCTCAATGTAGACTACTTCCCAAATCTAGACACTTTACTTACTTTAAATGGGCCTTTTGGCACTAGTATGCCGTTAACAAGGCGAATATGCTATTTTAACGTTAGATTCCCTGCAGAATGCATACTTTCAGTAAGACCCGTAACGCTATTTAATTTTCCGAATTTCCGGCATTCCGAATATATAATTTCAACTTCTTCAGTGATCCAAATTTTAATTTTCCGAATTTTTAACACTCGGTAAAAATATTTTCCGAATTTTTTAAATCCTATTTTTCAACTTTCTGATGTTTTGATTCACCGAATTTTGAATATTCCGATATTTTGGCTTTCCGAATAAATAGCTTTCCGATATTTTAAGGGGGCCCAATTGTTTCTGTTGTTCTAATAAATATAGTAGATTTTTTATTAAAGTGTATAAGACACCCTAAAAATTTCGTCTACAATTTGCTGTTAGAAGCAATCATCTAAATTTGATCAAAGATAGACGTTCAAATCATTTTCACGAAACGAATTTTCGTATTAACATCGTACAAACATTCCAATAATTACCTTGTAAATATTGCGCACGGCTCTGGCTCTGGTGTAGACTACGAATGCGCGCGCTCCCACGTGTATGGCTCTACACGGAAAGTTCAAGTCCTTTGTCCATACACACCACTATACACTCCAAGAATCGTGCGCCTAATCGAT
Source organism: Gastracanthus pulcherrimus (assembly GCA_949152435.1). NCBI lineage: Eukaryota > Metazoa > Arthropoda > Insecta > Hymenoptera > Pteromalidae > Gastracanthus > Gastracanthus pulcherrimus. The sequence goes on along the minus strand of OX424572.1, from coordinate 22,563,511 downwards.
TCATCCAGTCTAGAAACGTATGAATTCTCACCCAACTCCAAAGACATTCTGACGATAAACAAACGAAAATAACGTATACATCTAGCAGTAAGGGAAGAGAGTAAAGGATTAAACGTTCGGACGTGCGGTTATCACGGCTGGAGAGCGGCAGCGTACACCGGCTTTAGTAGTATACATATACTGCGTCCCGCGTGTTTTGGTTTCTTGTGCCGCGAGTACACGAGCGAGTTCCAACTTCCAGCGTCGCGGCGGGCAGCAAGCATTGTCGACTGCAGCGCCGCCGAATAGGAACGTTTCCTTGTACTCTGTATCGTAGTAAGTATATCATGTTGTATATATAATACTGATTCGTAGTCGCTCGGTTACCATGAATGAATACTATAGTGCAGATTGTGTAGCGGACTTGAAACAGTTGTTTTTATTGGGGTGCGTCGTGCGTGAATTGCAGCAGATGAAGCGTTATCAACTTTAAAGGTATCATTCGAACTATTTAGAGTTTTACGTAATTGTGGATTGATTGTTACGTTTTGAAAACGTAACTGTATAAACACTTATACTACTGTAACATTGATGAAAGGTGAGCATAATTTTTTGCTTACTCCTAATGGAAGCTTTGTAATAGTAAAAAGAAAAGTTTTCTTAAAAACATGTTAGAAATATGTTGTGGGCCATTTGGGTTCAAAACATATTTTTAACATGATTTTAAGAAAACTTTTCTTTTTACTATTACAAAGCTGCCCTTAGGAGGAAGCAAAAAATTATGCTCACCTTTCATGTGTGTGTATGTGTGTGGATGTGTACCACCATATCTCGAGTAATCCAGGGCAAAAATTAATGTTTTAGGGCTCATTTTCTCTGTTTTTATTAGAGGCCGGCGGCTCAAAAATAATTTTTTTTGTCTTCCGATACGTTTTTGTTTTTTAGCGGTTTTTCGTTTTTTGAGTTTTAGTTTTTCGGGTGTTTTAATATATAATAATATACCACAAAAAATATATCATCAAACCAGCGAAAAGGCATTTAAAAGAGCATAAAATTTCCTAACTTTTCTGACCTGAAAGTTTGTATAAGGTCCCTTCTTTTGCTATACACGAAAACGTAATTTTTTGTTTATCGGTAATATCTCAGAAACATATGGCGAAAAGATTTTGAAAAAATTTGAGATGATTAGGTATATGGAGAGGAATGTACATTCAAATTTTTGGGCCGTTTTATTTTTCTATTGCCGAGAAAACATAATTTTGTAAAAGAAATCGATTTTCTATGTCGAACGATAACTTGAATAAAACAGCATTATTCTTTTTGAAAAATTCCAGAAAGGTAGCTTTTAACTATCCCTTGGCTAAGATGTTTGCCCAGATCATGAACATTTTTATTTTTCAAGATATTTGAGGTTATGTTTTTTTTTCTAATTTTTTTTTATCGCTTATATCTCGAGAACGGCGCGGTCATATTTTGAAAACTGGGGAACATCTTTTTCATTTCTTAAGGGGAGGTCGGAGCTATCCTAATTGGTGCAGATTTTACCTAACCTCAAAAATTAATATCATAAAAATAAAAATTTATGGTCATTTATGGTACAAAAATGCAGTTGTCCGGTGTTCTTGACATAATAATAAATGTTTGTAAAGCTTCAAGCGTACATAATTGCGTACAATTTCGTAAAATAATGAAAAATACGGCGCGAGGTGAAGCTAAGGCTAAGAAATGGTAAGATGACCATCACTTTTACCGTTTTCCATTCGTAAATTGTAACAATATTTCATAATAAAAAACTTTTGAGGCTACTAATAAACAAAATTGCTGTTGTACGGTATTCTTTACATAATAACAAACTATTATCAACCTCGATGTTGATGTTACTATGTGAATTTTAGACGTATAATGAAAAATACGGCGCAAGGTAGAGGTCACAATGGTAAAGTTCGCTCCGACCTCCCCTTAATGAGGATTCTGAATTAAAATTTGTTTTACAATGATTTTTCTAGTTTACATTATTCTGAAATCAATGAGGTATATTATTTTGGTATGTAGAAATAATATGATCAGTGTAAATGCATTTGAAAGAGAATAAAATTATCTACCTTTCCCGACGCAAAATTTTCTACAAGCTATCTGTCTTCTTTTTTATACTCGAAAACGTAATTTTTTGTTTAAATGGCGATATTTCGGAAACATAATATATGATGGAAATTGTTTAAAATAAATTGAGCTGATAAAGGTAGCTTTCCCATATTTCTTGACTGAGCTCTTTGCCACGACCGTAAGTCTCTCATCTTTCAAGATATTTGAGGTTATATTTTTTTAAATTTTATTACTTATATCTGGAAGATGTCGCAGTTATATTCTATTAAACAAACAAATTTTTAATTGTTATTTTTATAAACATACGAAATTAAAAAAATATGAAAGATTCCTCGATTTATTTTAGTTTTACATATAACGATTTTTCTATTTTAATATTTTTAAATCGATAATATGATCACAAGCTTAGAATTTTTTGTAATTTATCTTTTGACAATAATCGATGATAAAATCCCACCTTTTCGGTGGCTATTAATAATAAATAAATATAGCAATTTAAAATAATGTGTTAGAATAAAGAAATTCATATCAACAATTTATTTAGTTTGAGGAAGCTAAGTGTCAATGAATTAACAGTGGTTTTTTATTTATTGCAGAACCTGCAGCCTAGTGGAAATGGTTTTTTATGCCTAAGTGTGACAAACGTCGGAAAAATATGTCAAATTGGCGCATTTGGCACACTAGTGGCACATATTGGCACACTTTAGCACACTTTAACATAAATAATATTCACATTCAATTATACATTTTATCGAAACAATTTATTTTAGGTGTGTCAATTTTGCAAAACCCTGCCAAGGTACGTCAAAATTTGGCCAAGTGTGCCAACAAGTATGTCATTATAGTTCGCCAAAGTAAGCACGTCGTTAATTTGATATATCCTTCCTAGCGTACTTTGGCGTTACATTCTTGCATACTCTGGTAGATTTTGAAAACCTTTGACAAATTGTGGACAGACTTTGGTACGCAAAATCTTTTCTATTAACCGTCAAGGATATTTATAATAAGCGTGAAGAATTCGAAAGAAAATAGCAACCAATTTGAGAGTGAATTCAAAGAGTAACATTTCGATTTTCGGCATTTTTACAGCGGCGGCATTCACCTACTCAGTAGCAAGAAATCGAGACGATTTCTGTTGTGTTATTATATGCAAAAGGTAAGATATTATAATATAATATTAAACACACACATACATATACACTGCCGCACACGCATGCATACATCCAAACAATCACATATATACAAAATCACTAGGAAACATTTTTTAAAAGTATTTTCTTTGATAATAAAATTTTTATCTATAGAGTCACCTATAAAACGTGCACGTCGCAAAAATTTTCCCAATAAATATGTTGTATTGACAATGGTAATATATTGTGTCACGTATTAGGAGCAAGGTTTTAAGGTTTTACAACGGTTAAGTTACAGATAATAAAAAAGTTCACTTTTAGAATTTCACTCTCTAAAGTTAAAAAGAAACAAGCCAAATTTATATTTAACAGCTCGGTGTATTCACGTACCTCCAGTGTAATTGTGTGTAAAGATAATCCATAAACCAAAATTAACTATCAACAAACACCTTTTTAAATAAATGAACAAACAATCAAGTAGCCGTTAGTACAAGCAATATATTTTCTAATTTGTGGTTTTTTTCTTATGTAAAAAATTCCAACTTACTTGCTCTGGTAATACCACAAGCGCGAATGCGTGCATTACGAATGGTATAAATAAAACGTGTACGACTCCGCTCGGTATGTCCAAACGCGTTTGTAAACAAACAGCCTTTGCCTATATAGATACAACATTCGAAAAAAGCATCCTTTTCAGATACTCATCGTAATTGCAATCAGCCCGGTGAATATTTTATAAGCACAAGATTCTTTTATGCACATCGAAATCTGAAGCTACCTATTCTCAAGAGTATTTATCTTATAAGAACTATAAAACTCAAGTAACTTGCGGATGAGCCAAGCGTCAGCTATACCGTCAAGGACCCAGTTCCTGATCAGTTAAGGCACGTCGTCATGTTATTTGTTGTATCAAAGCGTAAATATGAGGTACTCATGGAAAATGAAATTACTAATAACAAATATAACTGTTAATCTTTAATATAAAATAAAAAATACATAAATAATCAAAATTAAGTTAAATATAAAGCCTCATAGAAAGAAAGCTGTAGGAGCAATTCCTAATCACTTAAGATTTGTATGGGAGTAGTTTCTGATCATATCAAGACCCAATTCCTGATCACATATATTATTGACGTATAAGCATTTTATATGATAAACAAAAACTTATTAAGCAATACTAATACAGTAGATATACTAAAATATAACATTTTTGGTTGTATGATTATAAATGTGAAACGTAGGCGAACGTACTCGTACTCTCTCTATTGCACGATATAGACTCGCGTGCAAGCATATATTATAACCTATAAAATGCACATAGTGTTGTGATTTATTGTCACGTTTTCTGCGACTTTTGCATGATAAATTATTTACGCATGGATTAAAACTACTTATAGAATTATGTTATTACAAATATTTGTGTATTTTAAGATTTTTAAACACACATCAAACATGTTATTAATACTGATCAGGAATTGGGTAAACGATAAGAATTTGGACCCTATTTCTAATAACACGTTTTTACAAATATCAATAATATTTTATATGAATGTTTTAAGTGATTTATACGAATAAACTGTTGAATAACTTAATTACATAAGTTTTTTTACGATCTATTACAAAATTTTAAAGAAATGATGTAAATTTCTTTGCATGCTCACTTGTAGTCAACTGCAGTAAGATGGTGTCAATCATGACGTTGCCAACAACGTCCAACTTTAACATTTTTTATCTTAAAAATGTATTTTACTAGTAACTTTTAAAGTTCTTTTATATGACTACGAAATAGTTTACTATTACTAATTATTTTTTTAAAACAAATTTTGTATACATTAAAGTCAAAATAGTAATAAATGTAACCAAATGATCCGGAACTGGGTACTGATCAGGAACTGGGGCCGTGACGGTATAGGCTGGTAGATCATAAGTATAGTACTGCTGGCTGTTAGCGCTTTTGTACGAGCGAGAGGATATGACTATATGTATATATAGTGATCTTCCAGGTAGTGATCGAAATAAGTAGACTTCCGGTTTCGCCACTTTGCTTCAGAATATTAACTAAACTCTGAATGTATTAATAACTTATACAAATTTGTTAAAAAATGCCCAAGTTAACATACAGTGAGGGTGAATTTATGTTTGAATTTTTTTTATTAACCGAAACTGGGCCCTTCCGGTTTTGCCACTTTGCTGCATTTTATGATCCCTCCCTATAAGAGAGTTCCCTAGTATATAAGCGTTTCAAGTGCAGCCGCAATTTTGGAACTCGCTCTCGTGTGATATATTACTCAAAACCACGTTAATAATCAGTATTGGCCGGTACTTACATGCATGCCGCTTGGCGCTTACATGTACTCGCGTATTTAACCGCTGGCTCTAACTGTGATCATAGACAGGCGCGGTTTCTTTTTTCGACCAAAATGCTGTTTGTACCCCAACCACCCCCCTCGAGTAGGAAATTTCAAGTCAATTTGACAGATTTTTCATTTTTTTTTTGAGCATCAAATATAATCGGGAAAAAGTCATGTTTTTTCACGACTTTTCCTCACTTTTAAAGAGATTCTTTGGACTGTTAAATAGAAAAATTGTAATTCATATTTTGATTATCTTATAGAGCAAGTCTTAAGCTTCAATTTGCACGCTTGCTCGCTGCTGTAAGTTCAATAGGAGCATAGCTATAAACAATAATGTCATGACGAGATATCTCATCATAGTGCACAGAGGGGTTAATTCACATTTGAGCACTAATCCGAATTCGATGACCATATAGGTATATATAACTATTATTAATATATATATATATATATATATATATATATATATATATATATATATATATATATATATATATATATATATATATATATATATATATATATATATATATATATATATATATATATATATATATAACAGTATCTTCTTAAGTAATGGGCAAAGTGTAAAGTGTAAAATATCAGTCCTCAAATTTTGCAATTCAAATTGAATTGAGTCTTACGCAACGCTTTGTCAACAAATTTTCATTTTGGTCTAATGATTGAGGGATAAGCTTGAAGAACTCGAGGCAAAATTAGATTAGATTTTTTATTGTATATACTTCACAAGAGTTATAAATACAGTATTATTTGAATAAATTATCAAAAGATTGTAGTGAAAATGATGTAACATTTCTCTTTTAATACCGTGATAATTTAAATGAAAATTCGTATTTCAAACACAAATATTTCTTGAAAAATAGTTGATCGTGTGATGAAAAATTATTCCTTTAGTTCTTCTGTGCAAGTCTGAAAAAAAAGAATTTGGAAAAATTATTAACTCAGTAAGGACGAGATACTTTTCCCGTCGAGAAAAACCCTTTTTTAATAAAATCATCTTTAACACGTTGACTGCATTTGGACAATATATTGCCCAACCTACTTTTCAAGATTATTGAAATAACTTTTTTATTATAAAATGAAAATTACTGAAAAAAATTGCATACTACCTCAACAATCTAAAAAATTTCTTGTAGTCGAACAAAAAGATAATATACAAAATTCTGCAACGCTCAAATTGACGTTTTTATCTATTTTTGATATAAGAGAGACATTTACACCGAAAAAATGATTTTTCATTCTTAAAAAAGAATCTGTCAGTTTTTGGTAAAAGAAATGTATATCGACGGTCCAATTATGTTTTCTTAAATAATAGATGGCAAATTCGTGTTCAGCTCGAATCGGTACCCTATATTAAGGGTGTAGTCTCATCACCGGGCTACGAAAAATCAATTGTTTACGTATTTCAAATGTACAATATATCGAGAGTATATTGTAAACCTTTTAGACCAAAATTCAAAATGTTTACGAAGTTATAGTACATAGTCAACAGCGCGATGTGAACGCACGCTGTGAACCGTGCATCTTACCTCTCTATTATTCTCACGTTACCTATAGTCGCATGTCCAAGCAAAAATGGCACACCTAGCAGCAAGTGCCGAAAGCGCTGAAACGTATAATAACATAAACCAGCTTTATCCTAAAAGTAACAGAGCAACAAATTTAAACATGGAATTATATTCATAAAGTAGAGAAACTAATAGAAGAAATTGAAGAAAAGGTGATGAGTCTGAATAGAAGTGTTGAATGAAACAATGCAATTGTATTTGCATGATTTGCGAAAAGCGTGTTTACACGAATCACGCGACGTTATTATACTATTAAGACCTAACAACAGCGCCCCCAGCGGGACTTGGACATGCGAATACCTGCGTATAAATATCTTTAGCCTTGACCCTTTGTTAAATATTTACCTGTACAAGTGAGAAAGCGAGCACTGTATGCATCAGGCATAGCTGATTAGTGTGGGTATAAATTGTCTACAAAAAATCTGTTACTTCAACTTTATACGCGTTTTTCTCGAAACAACATTTTTGCGATTGGCCATGTTGATTAAGAAAATTCTCTCCAACCGATTGCGCTCATTTTTTCACACGTTATTCTACACACCAATGGCTCCGGCGAGTAGCAGAATTATTTATTTATAATAATAATTGCTTATTATTTGCCCGATTTTAACGAAAAAAAAAATCGATTTTTGAACTTTTGATTTTAGAAGTCCGCATTTTGTTGTTTATTAGTAAAATTGTTTAAATCTGCTACGGGCCAGAGCGACAAGCATGCAGAATAGTAATCAGTTTGATTTTTTTGTTTCAGATGACTACAAGTGCCGTAATCGCCATGGCCAACCACCTACCTCTCTTGAGACGTCCACTTTGGCCGCAAAAGACATTAACAAAATATTGTAAAATTAAATGAAAAAGAGGGCGACACATAAGACTACATCCTTAAAAAAAATCATCCATTTTCGTTATTATAGAATCGCGATAATGAAGGTTGAACAGATTTGAAGCCTGAAAAGCAGTTTTCCCGCGCGCATACTTCTACTATATTAATTTTTTACACAACAATACAAAACTTCATATAATCTAATTTTTTTTACATATACAGTAACTATCTAGGTATATGATGCAATTTTTTTCAACCCTTAATATTGCAAATGGAAGCCACAATAATTTAAAAAATAAATTATTTTCAACTGATATGCTATCTAACTATTACCGAAATAATACTTCATTTTCAAATATCCAAACGCAAATTGAATTACAATTTTATTGCAAAAGTTATTATATTTGCTTATAACGATATTTTTTGGACGCTATTTTTAAAGACATTAAAGTTGAAAAATAAATAATTTTCAAGTTATATATGAAAGTATAATTCTTTAAGAAGAGAATGAGATCTCAACCGTCGCTCTTCACCGCCGAGAGTTTGTAGAAATTAAGTTATACGGAAGCACTTTTTTAGTTGCAATATGAATTTTCTCGTTAACAATAAAATATTTTTGGCTACAAATTGGTATACATTATTATCAAAACGAAAACTATATTCTATCAAAGTTTCAGACCAAGCTTATAATCTGCACGAGTAATTAACAATTGAAAAAATGTAATTTTTTAGCAGTTTTAGATTTGTTGTTAATTAACAAATTGACCATTTTTAACTTTACAGCGGTCGTTTTGTAGATATTTTGAATACCTATAACTGCATTTTTTACTTCTTACGATTCTATTATTCGAGTCCTGTTAGTCAAAAAATTGGTTTTTCCAACCTCCCTTTCTTTTTCACGGGTTTCAGTAAACAAATGCGTGGTTTAAAGCATATACATTATCTTCCGGGTATCAATTAATGCAAGTCAAATGTTCTATTTCATTGGCCTAATACCGAAAGCTTGTTCAAACTGACGACTCTCCCCTACAAGGAGTCTACACTGATAGAAAGGATTTCTTTGCGGCAAAGAATATTTCTTAATTGTTAAGTTTTGTGGATTTGAATACGGTCAAATGAATATTTCTTAACAGTTACACACATCGTCTTAATAGTTAAGAACTGAGTACTTGAGTCGCTTGTCTAGAACTGACAGCCTGACAGCCGATTATGTCTACGTATAGGATCTTTTTATATTTTAATGCTTGAAAAGCATCATTATATGCTAGAAAATCGTCAAATAACCTTTCGTACTCGGCATGTTTATCTTCCTCGTGCAGACTTTTCTCAAGTTCGAGTTCTTAACTATTAAGAATTCAACATTTGCGGCAAGTACACTCTAAACCTAAAAGATTAAAAATTGACGCAAAAAAGATTAAACTGAGAAGTTTACTCATTTGCAAAGAATAAACTGCTGATTCTCTACTTTATAAAAGTAGAAAATGTTATTGTAACTTTTAAAAGAGTAAAGTAGCGAATTTCATTTCTACGGAATGAGTAAATACCAAGATTTCTACTTTTTTACATATATCTATGCACAGAACCTCTTTAGTCAATTTAATGATTTCTTTGCTTAAGATACTACTTAAATTCATCTTTATTATGGATCACAGTGTACATAGATAAAATTAAATCAACTATAAATGCTTTGATCCATAATAAAGATGAATTTAAGTAGTATCTTAAGCAAAGAAATCATTAAATTGACTAAAGAGGTTCTGTGCATAGATATATGTAAAAAAGTAGAAATCTTGGTATTTACTCATTCCGTAGAAATGAAATTCGCTACTTTACTCTTTTAAAAGTTACAATAACATTTTCTACTTTTATAAAGTAGAGAATCAGCAGTTTATTCTTTGCATATGAGTAAACTTCTCATTTTATTCTTTTTTGCGTCAATTTTTAATCTTTTAGGTTTAGAGTGTACACGAGAATTCGATTCCGCAAGTACACGATTCACTTGCCACAAGGAATCCTTTCTCTCAGTGTACGTAATAACTTTAATATCCAACAATCTCCCACCTGCTGCTCGACGATCCTCCTGAGGTGTCCGGCCATGTCGTTGCCGGTCTGCTCGACCATCCTGGCCAGGTGTCCGTCCTTCCTGGCGAGCAGCACCCCGGGCCTGTCGTACTCCACCAGTCTGCCCCTGTCCATCACCATGACCCTGTCGCTCTCCAGAATCGTGTTCAACCGATGCGCCACGGTCAGCACCGTGCAGTCCCGGAATTGTCGACTGATCGTCCGCTGGATCAGCCGGTCCGTCGCCTCGTCGACGCTGGCCGTCGCCTCGTCCAGCACCAGGATCCGATTGTTCTCGACGATGGTGCGAGCCAGGCAGAGCAGCTGACGCTGGCCCACGCTCAGACCGCCGCCCGCGTGGTCCAGCCGAGCGTCCAGCGAGGGGATGGCCGCTTTGAGGTCGACGGCGTCCAGGGCCGACCAGAGCAGCGAGTCGTCGAAGCGCCCGTAGGCGTCCAGGTTCTCCCGCACCGTCGTCGTGAAGATCACCGGCTCCTGCGTGGGAAATGGGTTAGATGTTGAGTTACTGTATAGTGGGAATGAGGACTCGAATTAGGATGTTGCATAAAAATAGAAAGTTGATTTTTCGCATGAAATAAGTAGAATAGCGAAAAATAATTAGGTCGTATTTTTTCTTTTGTCATAAAAATGAAAATTTTGAAAGTTACAGACGTTTAAAGTTTCATAATTTTCGATATATATATAGATATACTCTAATACTATGTGACGTCATGAAGGTATACAATCGTGACGTCACGTAAATTTCAAATGGCTGTAACTACTTCAATTTTCGTTAAATTGAAAAACTAAAAAATACGACCTAATTATTTTAGCATAAACTATTTGAATATGAAATAAAAAAAATCATGCAACAACCGAATTGGGAGCTAGAATAAAAGATATGACTTGAGGGTGGTTTTGTGTTGCTATTAGGTGACACTTAAGTTGAGAGTAACGCATGATTTTGGTGTTACTTTGATTAACTTGATGAGCGTTAATTTTTGTGCTAGTTTGATCTCAGATGTATCATGCTGAAAAAAATGCGATTTGAACAACAATCGGAACTCGTACGAGTTCATCGGATATTCGATTACCCTAATGAATTTTAACAGTGTCCGAAACTGAATGCGTAATTTTAATTTTGGCTAGATGTTTGTATGTGGGTGTATATGTCCTCCGATAACTCAGAAAGACACAGCAGAAAGTTTTCTAAGCTGATTTATTTGCTCTTTATTTCTTTGATAATTAATAGAGTATAATTAAATTTTACGAAAACTATTTTATTACTTCTAAAAAGGTTCGTTCATAGAATAAATATTACTTTAAAAGGAAAAGTTATAGACAAAATATCTATGGCTGGCGGTATTGTAAGACTCTCCTCTACAGCTGATCACAGTAAAAATGGTGAGCGAAATCGTTGCTTTATTTTACCTGGGGAATGATGGAAATTTTCTCGCGCAACTGGAGGAGGTCGATGGTCTGGGTGTCGATGTCGTCGATGTACAGCGAGCCCTCGATCTTAGCCAGGCGGAAGAGAGCGGATACCAGAGATGTCTTTCCCGCACCAGTGCGCCCGACTATTCCAATCTAAAAATAAAAAACTAATTAAGAAGGAAATATAATTGTTATTGCAACATTGATTGCTACGTTAGCCACCATATTTACGTTTTAATAGGAGTAAAATTACTAATTATTTGGCAAAAGATAAGCATAATGGAACCAACATTTATTTTATTAAAATTTTACCCTATACCCTATTGAGTGAATACAATTAACTACTATAATTTTCAGTAAAACCGTTCTGAGGACGCGAATTTTAATCCCCGTCAATCAGATTTAGTCGACGTCGAAGATCTCTTGTCGATCGGGACTTATTGATGGTGAAGATTGAACTTTAACAAACAGTCTTGATCGACTGCTACGTTTACGTGTGATTTCGAGTTTGAGTCGCGACTATGAATTTAAGTCTAAATTATGCATATATAGTAAGTTTCGAGGCTGCTAATTTGAATTCTTGATTGACTTTGACGTCTCTCAAATGTATGTCAATCCCATTTCCGTGAACAAATTTACACATACCTTCATTCCTGCCTCGATAGTGAAGCTGAGAGCCCTCAGAGCGGGTTCTCCGTCCTCCGAGTACCTCAGGCTCACTTTCTCGAATCTGATCTCTCCTTTACTAGGCCAAAAGAGGGGCGGCATCTGCAGGAGCATCGCCCCCTCCTCCGTCTCTTCCGCGTACTCCTGCTCGAGCTCGGTGAACTGGAACATCCTCTCGACGTTGGTCATCTGGGCGACGACCTCGCCGTAGTTCTTCATGCAGGACTGCATGGAGCCACACAAGCCGATCACCTGGGTCATGGCCAGACCCACGTAGCTAGCCGCGATGCCCGCGCCACTGCCGCCGCTGCCGACGAACAGCAGGAAGCTGTAGCTGACGAGGCAGACGAAAGCCACGGACACGGCGTCGATCCAGAAGCCGAAGGCCACAGACGAGGCCAAGACCAGGAAGTGCGCGGACGTGTGCGCGTCCTGGTGCTCGTCGAACTCGCGGCGCAGCATCGACGAGGCGCCACACGAGCGGATCGTCAGCAGGCCCGACAGCGACGAGTTCACGTGCGAGAAGACTGGACTCTTGGCTAAGTAAGAGATACGATTTTATTGAAAACTCGTGTGGATTCGAGTGGGTTTTAGGTTTATTCTAATAGAATTCCAGTTGGATTCTAGTTGATTCCAGGTAGATTCTAGCTGACTCAAAGTAGTTTCGACTGGGTTATAAATGCATTCTAATAGAATCCAAGATTCTAGTAAACTCCAGGATTCTAATAGACTACAGGATTCTAATAGACTTCAGGATTCTAGTAGAATTCTAGTGGATTTCAGGATTTTAGATGAATTCTAGTAGACTCTAGGTCTCTAGGTGGATTCCATGGATTTTTGATAGGATCTAATGGATTCCATGTGAATTTTAGTGGGGCCTAGCTGATCCTAGCTGTATTATCGTGGATTCCATTTGTACTTTTTCTTCTGGGATTCTATCGTGGCACCCGGTATGTGGACTATGCAGGACCCATTTGAGACTTGTATAAGAGATATCTAAGATCCCATGTGACTGCCACGTGAAACCCTAGTAGGAGCCATGTAGTATTAAAAATTTGCGAAATTTTCACCGTCCCATATTGAATTCTACGTGACATCTACACGGGATGGATTTCAGCAGAATATTGTGTTCATGTCACATATGGGATACCACATGAGTCTTACATGGATCTTACGCGAGTATCACATGGCACACATGTAAAATACCACGTGGCAATACATATTGTTTTCATAGAATTGCCATTGATTTTGTAGTAGGGTATTGATCGGAATGGTATTGTTAATGCTTATGATTTCATACCAATTCCCTCCAGCCTCTTGATATTTTGAGCGGTCGCAAGATAAATGTCTTTGATTTTCGAATAGAGGTAGAGAATAATGAGAAGCGGGAACGCGGTGAGCCAGTTGACGATGAGAACCTGTAGCATATTGCCGATCACGATGGAGCACCATTGAACCGTTTGGAGCATCGTCACCGGCAGCGTCTCATCCACGGCTCCAACGTCTTTCGAAAACCGATTCAATATTCGTCCTTCAATACGGGAATACGAAAATTAGCTTACTTCAACCACATATATTGCGTTTGTTCGAAACAGTGACATATATACCGGATGGATTGACCTCGAAGAATCGCATCGGCGCCCTCAGCAAACGAACGAGCATAATCTTGTGAATGTTCTCGTTTGCGTTCAGACAAGTTTTGAACAGGAGCACGTTGCTGACCAGGCACATGAGAACGCTGGAAAAGGTCAAACCTCCGAGAATCCAGAGTGCTCGATGAGAGTCAAAATTTTCATTGTTCGCCCTTTCCGCTTTGTTCGACATTTCCGCGTTGGACGTATTCGACAACAGCTTATCTTGGCACTGAGTCCTGCAAACAACAAACCTCTGAGTACCTAACTAAGCTAAGATTTGTAAACGTGAATTCCGTATACCGTAGCAAAAAATACCCAGTTAAATTTCCAGCTAGATTTTTAATTAGATTTCCATCTAGAGTTTATACTAAATTTCGGAATAGATTTTTACATTTGTATTTTTTATATAATAATACATCATTTTTACTCTACTAGTATGGTACTACTTGTAAGCATTACAGTCCAATATACGCTGGAAATCTAATTAGCAATCTAGGTTGGAAATCTAACTAAAAAAGTCAAAAGCGAATCTATATGGTTTGTTTTAAATGATATAAATTACATCTTTCGTCGCGAAGCACTCACCAATACGCTATCCAGTAAGTAGAACTACTCAGCAACGATTGAGCCAAAACGAAGCACAATGCCGTGGCGAAGAGCAGAGAGTACGAGCCACTAGCGCGAAAGTACTTCAAGTACATCGACTTCTTGATGGACCTCTTTTCGATGAGTTCCTCTGTCTCTTTTGGCTCCTCGTCATCCTCTTCCAATTTACTTGCTTCGTCGTTTTCAGGTTCCTCGACTGACAAACGCGTCTTTTGGATGCTCGTAATCAAAACTCTCTCTTGCTTCTCATTCTTATCGGTGTCCAGAGGCAAGTGCCGAAATATCCTGTCGTTCTTCTGGAATTCCGCGAAAGTCCCCTGAAACTCTATCCGACCCTAAAATCGTGAAAAACGGTCACGTCGCAAACACGTATGAAAGTCGAAACTGCACTTTTATCAATTTCATTATACTTTAATGACCATACATTGTTGAAGAAGATAACCACGTCAGCTTTCTTCAAGTACTGCACTTGATGAGTTACGAGTATGCGAGTTTTGTCTTTAAGCAGCCCATCGATGCAGTCATAGAACAGCTGCTTTCCGACTTGAGTATCGACCGCAGAAAGTGGATCATCGAACAAGTAAATGTCGACGTCTCTATATACTGCTCTAATGAAAACAGAAATTCAAAATTAACATTCGAAAATTTATTTTTTTCATGGTTATAATGTGATTTATATTTATAAAACATTTATTCAAGAAAATCATTCTCAGAGCGGATTTAAACTCTTGGCCTTCAGAACGAGTAACTCGAACACTTACTGCATAGAATTCCAAGCCATTTCATTTATAGAGAAAAATAATTTAAAAATTCACTGGAATTACAGATATTGACATTTTGCTTGATAAATGAGTAATTTTTTTCTTATAAAATTACTGGGGACAATTAGTTGTTTATGGGTATATAAGGCGTTCAGAACCATAACCAGATAATTACATTTCAGACATTTTGGAAACAATCGCAAACATTTAATCACAAGTGGCATGTAACTGTATAAATTCTAGTGAACCTTATCACTGCAACATGAATTTTGAAAATTGACTTATGCGATTAAGATCCTGAAAGCCCCATACAAAGGCTATTAATTTCTACGAAGGTCGATAGTTCAAATCCCCACCGACGACGTGTTCTCTCTATCATAATTCCTAACACACCATGTGATCGAAAACACGACGCAGCGTACTGCAGTTTTAATAAACGACATTTTCAAAGTATCACCGACATACCTGGCAAGGTTGATCCGGGCGCACTGTCCCCCGCTGAGCGCGGCGCCCCGGTCGCCCACGAGGGTCCGATCGCCGTGTGGCAGTTGCTCCAGGTCCTCCTCGAGGGCGCAAACCCGGACAACCTCGCGGTACCTCGCCTCCTCGTAGGGCTCGCCGAACAGGATGTTGCTGCGGATCGAGCCGGTGAAGAGCCAGGGCTCCTGGCTCGCGTAGGCCATCGCGGAGGAGGTCGCGGTCACGCTGCCCGAGCTCGGAAGCAGCTCGGCCAGGATCAGCTTCAGGAAGGAGCTCTGAAATGTGCATTGTGGAAAAATTAAGGATTGGCTTGATTGTACACTCTGAACCTTAAAGAATTGACGCAAGAAAGGTAAAACTGAGAAGTTTACACATTTGCAAAGAATAAACTGCTGATTCTCTACTTTAGAAAAGTAGAAAATGTTATTGTAACTTTTAAAAGAATAAAGTAGCGAATTTCATCTTTACGGAATGAGTAAATACCAAGATTTCTACCTTTTTACATATATCTACGAATATAACCTCCTTAGTCAATTTAATAAAATCTTCGCAAGAGATATGACTTAAATTCATCTTTATTATGGATCACAGTGTACATCAATAAAATTACATCAACTATAAATGTTTTGATCCATAATAAAGATGAATTTAATTAGTATCTTAAGCAAAGAAATCATTAAATTGACTAAGGAGGTTCTGTGCATAGATATATGTAAAAAAGTAGAAATCTTGGTATTTACTCATTCCGTAGAAATGAAATTCGATACTTTACTCTTTTAAAAGTTACAATAACATTTTCTACTTTTATAAAGTAGAGAATCAGCAGGTTATTCTCTCAGTTTTACCTTTCTTGCGTCAATTTTTAATCTTTTAGGTTTAGAGTGTAGAGAAACTTCCGTGATACATGTAACGGAAGCAACTGTTACGC
This sequence comes from Gastracanthus pulcherrimus, assembly GCA_949152435.1. Taxonomy (NCBI): domain Eukaryota; kingdom Metazoa; phylum Arthropoda; class Insecta; order Hymenoptera; family Pteromalidae; genus Gastracanthus; species Gastracanthus pulcherrimus. Next base: position 22,546,966 of record OX424572.1, on the reverse strand, counting down.
GTGTATATTAAAAATTGTTTATGTTGTGGCTGGAAATTAATGTTACAATTACTGAAATTTAATGCACATTTATATGAAATTTAATGGACATGTATACTAAATTTTATGTAACTAAGGTGATTGCGCATAGTTTGTGAATCTTCATGCGGACGAGTGTTAAAATGACTTAATCCACATCGAAATCAAGCTGCGATTTTATATGGAACTTCCATGGATTTTCCCAAATTAACTATAGTGCTACTAAATTCATAATTAAATAAAATCAAGTGTTCACGTATAATGGAACTCTATTTCAGAAGTACTATCGGGGATGACATCTACTAAACAAAAAACCATTATTTACAGATATTTCTTTCATGATCTTAGGTGGTATCCATCTGGAATTCCACATGGGACTACAACACAAAGTTTATTTTCAATTTACAACTATGTATAAAATTCCGGATTTTAGGCCGAATAATGGTTTGTAGGAATATATTAATAAATAAATAAATTAAATAAATCAATAAATAATGTAAGGATATCACAGAATAAGAAAAAAGTAATCGGTGAATCTAATGTATGGCTTCGTCTTTTAGAAAAGCAAACCATATTGTAGAAAAGCAAAAAGCTTATCTATGCATAAACATACCTTTCCGGCTCCAACTGGACCTACAACGGCGTACAATTTTTTTGGTGAAACGCAAACATTGATGCCATTCAATGTATTGACTATCGATTTTTCGGACCATTTGGCAGTTACATTTCTGATTAATATGCACTCGTTATCTTCGCTCGAGCTTGAAAAGTCTATTGCTTTTTCAACTTCTTTGAGACGCAAAAATCTCTGTAAAATCAATATATGCATATCATTAATCAGTATCATACGACGGGAGCTCAACAACGGAATAAAATAAAATTTAAAATGGTCATTACTTCAATGCGCTTAACGGAAACGCTCGTTTCGGCTAAATAATTTATAGCATACGGAAAGTGGTAAGTCAACGTCAACCGTAGATAGTAATAGTAGTACGTTATGACGTAAACTGTATTAGCCGATATAGCATTATTACCCTGAAGTACGTATACCAAAAGCGTGAAAAATAATGTCGTAAGATTAGTGAACATAAGGGTAGCAAGAGATATACCTTTTAAGTAGGAATAGAGTTTAATGATATCGATTTCTTTTCTGCAATACACAAACGTAGCATTATTAATTTTTTTTTATTTTATTCGTCATTCTCGAATTTTGGTTATTTGTTATTAGAGCAATCATAACTGACCTTCTAGTTAGTGATACGAGCCGTTCAAACGGTTTTTCCCAGACGTACATTTTAATAGCGCGAATCCCACTGATCAATTCGCTTATTATGAGTATCCGCTTATCGGTCACTGCGGCCACTTGCATGCGCAAATTCGATGTTATTCTGCCGAATAAAACTACAAATAACACAGTTTATAGTTTGTCAATAACTTAGAAAAACATATAGTGCATGATTTTAGCCTTCCTAGTGAACAAAATGCGAGAAAATGTGCACACATGTGAGAAACATGATTTTGTTCACATTTCCTCTCAACATTTTTGCACGTTTTTATATATTTTTTATCACAATCACCTATTAATTCTTTTCAGACTATAATATTGTTACAGATTTTACTGCAATCTTATATATATACTTCATTGACATTTTCGCATATTTGTTTATAACTCTGTCGAAATTATTCAGCTTATTTGAGTTTACTATCAGAATGGTAACATCTGCATGGAGGACCATTTTAAGCATTTACCTATTTTAACTCGCGAGAAGACTGTTTTCCAAAAGTTTAATTTCTGAATATTTTGCATATGTGATTTTACACATTTTGGCTTGTTTTGGCTTCCCTTGTTTTTATGCACCACATACGCTAGTTTAATACAAAAGTAACTGAAAACTTATCAAGTTCAAAAAGATGAGGGATTTTGGTCCCGAGCTGTTAGAATAGGTGAGGTAATACTGTATTTAGGAGTATTTTTTATCATTCTCTTCCAAACACTTTATTCGAAAGTTAGAAACGGGTGAATATGTTTGTACGAAACAAAGCTGAAATTGAAGTCTACTTTCATTTACCTCTGTATCAATTTTTCTAGTGCAATAATTTACAGAGCCACGCAATTTCTGCGCGTCGGATACATCATACTACCGAGGGTACTATATACCATCAAAATGCCAATTTCACTGTGTCAAATTTACTTCGAAGATTAAAAAAAAGAAGAGGGCTTTACATTGTATGGGTATGGTGGTGATGGTCATGGAGCCAATGCCTACTAGAGTGGCTAAACCGATTCGCTGCCAGATCAGACAGGCCATGGCGATCGCTTGTAGCGGTATGATCCAGACGTAGTGGAGGGATACGAAGAGCGTGTCGAACTTGGCGACGTCGCTCGACAGCAGGTTCAGGATCGAGCCGCCGGACACTTGGTGCAACGACGAGCAGGACAGTCTCGTCATCTGTTGGGTGCAAACGAGACGGTGTTACGTGGGATTCGTATCGCCGATTCCCATGGAAGAATTTACTCTCGGCAGAATACTGTTCGAGTATTAGTTGTCGGCACTACCAGTACTTGCAAATGTTAGAGGTTCAGCACTGAGATGTAACGGGGATGATAAGAACGGGCCAGTACAACACTTTTCACCACACTGCGCGTAAAGTGCTGACTGTACGCCCTCTCAGCAGGCCGTACAGTACCGCATGGACTGCCTAGGGAATAAAGTGACTTGCGCATGCGCGATGCGCCTTTTTCCGCTCTCGACTGCGTCTCGAGCGGTAAAACAGCGCGTCGCGCGTACACAAGTCACTTTACTTCTAGGCAGAGCATGGGGTACTGTACGGCCTGCTGAGATGCGTACAGTCATTTCTTTACGGGGGTGTGGTGAAAAGTAGTATACGCACCTCTGGAGTACAGTAGGCAAGCATGCACTGTGTGAAATGCCGACCTCGCTTCGCTCGGTCGGCAACGTCACACAGTGCGTCCATTGCCCACTTTACTCCCTTGATGCATAATGTACTATTTCTTCTTGATATATTCAAAATTGTACAAGAAATATACATTTTTAAACACACGCGAGACACTTCACTCAAAGTTTAGTGTAATAATCATATCTACAGATTACTATTGCGCAACCGAAAATTTCACGTAAGCTTAGTAATCGTACATTAAATTAATATTTTATTAAAAACTAGCCTAAAAAGTAGGTTAAGTTACTCTTGACGATTTCGCAATGTTTTGGTTTCTTTCAATATCGGCAAAAAGTATTGCACCGACTCTGAGACGTTTTTCGGGCCAACGTCGATTCTTTCTACTAGCTCATTCTTATAAAAGCGATATAATCCCTTTATTGGTTCAGTGCCGAAAAATAATTTACTGGCATACAATATTCAGCCAGAATCGGCCCGAACTATCACTGCTGGCAAATTCTTTCATGGGAATTCAAGGGGAGCGTACAGTCGGAGTCTATGCAAAAACGGCTTTTGTGCCCGAAGAGTCAGTGTTATTTGTAAGGCAAAAGCGAGAAAGTTGTAGGTTTTATATACTCTTTTGTGTTTGATTCAATTTAATTTTTTAGATCGAAATGCCGGCTTTTTTATAGGCTTTGACTGTAGATTCACCTTAGATGTATATTTTTAATATGACGGAAAAAGTTTTGTGAATAGCTGTTAATATTTGTGAAAATAGATATGTCGCACTGACATAGAACAAGGCTATGACAATTGACAGCACCAAACTAGTTTTTGAGAAACTAAGCAGCTGTAAATGCAAATTTTTTAATGATATAGTAATTTTTTTACTTCAATTTTGATATTGTATTACAGTTTCTCAATCTTTTTTACCTGATTTGCGAAGTGCACGAAGGGCTTTTTATTTACGTTATGAGCTATTTTTGAGTAGGAAATTCAAGTTGGAAACATTTTGAACTGTTATTTATAGTCTTGTTTAGAGGGTGCGAATAATAAAAATTATTAAAATTAAAAAAAACACGAAAAACTACCGATTTTACGCATTTGAGAATTCACATCATTATCAATAAGAATCAACAAAAATTAACAATTTGTAACAAATCAAACAAGATATTTTTTTTAACAAGGACTAATTTAAGGAAAATTTGATAACGTGTTAATAATAACCGTTAGTAAATTTTGATTTTTCTTTAGAAAGGAGGCAGGCCGAGAACGGTGCAAAGCTTTTATAGAAGGCATCCAGACCTCTGCAAAACACACTTATAAATATGTTTTTAGGAATGGACAAACTAAGAAAGAGGTGCAAATTATTAAATTAAAAATCATTTACGAAAGTTTTGTAACTCTGGTTTGTCTAATTCAAAAAAGGTTTTAGAAAGTTAGTTTATAAGCGTATTTTGAAAAATTTTAAGTACGACGCTTTTGGTTAAAAAATCTTAGTTTTTGGCCCTCCTCTAAACAAAAATAAACAATTTCTTTACAATTTAAATTGAAAAAAGTCTGATAAAAAATATAGAAATGTAAAAACTTAACATTTTTTTTATTATAAGTTGCAAAAAGTAACTGTATTCTATTACTTGTCATAAAATGTTATTTATAATCTATCAAAAATTATGTTAAAATGAATAAAATATTATGATACAATAATATAAAAAAGATAAAAATTTGTTAAAATTCATAGTAAAAATAGTAAAAACTATTCAAAACAGTTTTAGATAGATAAAAAAATGCTTTGTAATGTTTTGTTTACATTGTGTCAATAATATTTGTCATAATGTAAACATGTGAAAATCCGTAGTGAATTAATCTGTTTATCGTGTTTAAATTTATTCAAAATTATTTCATTTTACGTTTATAAAAATGTTATTATTTTAATTTTATTTTTGTGACTTGTTGATTAAATTAACTTGCTCACTACCGCGAATTCGTGGGTATTTCCAGCAAACTTAAACAGTTATTGACAAATTTTAATAACTTCTCCCAAATATTTTGGACAAATTTATTTCCGACATAAAACTTTCGTAATATACGTACTTACCTTTCTATAAATGAGAGACGAACAGGCGATCCTCAAACGCATTCCAATGACGCTCAAACCGTAATTCGCGTGCTGTATCAGCAATACTTGTAGAATTATCAAACAAACGAGACTAGTAGTGTACAGATAAGCGTCCCACGTGGTTGTCTTTGAATTTTCATAAAAAAGCGATACCAAATTACCTAAGACTAATGGCTGGGTAACTCTATTAAACATAATTATTTCAATTTTTATTCTTCAAACGCGTTTTAAAAATTAAAAGTTATCGAATGTACCTTACAAACATGTTCAATAAGAACATGTTAATTCCATATTTCATGTATGACCATCCGAGATACTTTATTATTGCTTTTAAAAACTTGGGTTTCCGGTGATCTTGGCTGGAGTTGTGCAGTTCTTTATTCCAACAGCTGGCGATTCGAAGAAAAACGCTGTTAGTAGATGTATGACTTGACTATTTTTTAAAGTGAAATAGAACTTTTAATTACATACGTTTCCAAGCGATTGCCGAGAGTTTCGCTAAGATCCTCCGGTAAAACGTTATAAAGATCTTTTGCTTCCAGTTCATGATACTTTCCGTGACTAAACAATGGGTATAACCAACTAAAATATTTTTAAAAAATATTAAAATATTATCAAAAACATTATCGCGAGCGATAAAGTCCAATATATTATATTATAAACGTTAAATTTGTATTAAAAAATGCAAATTAATGTTGCTATTCATTTACCCATATTAGGAAACCCAGTATTATAACTGAAATAAATATGAAGTATTTGTTACTATAAATACTAAGAATTAAAGTAATAATAGAATTACTAGAGTTTCTACTAAATTTCCCTAGTAGAAAAGTTAAATTTATTTTTAAAATATTTCAGCTCCAATATTATTAAATTTCTCTAACAAATAATCACTCTTATCTAAATCACATTTTCAACATTGTCAATCAAATCCTAAATCTCGCTATAAAAACCTGGCGTAATACCCCCAACTACAAATTGTGTCTTCCAAATTTCCCCATTTGTTTCTCTCACCAGCCTAACACAATAACAAGATCCCACGGCAACTCACCCGAATATCAACCTGCTAAGCAAATTAGCGTAGAGCTTGGGATTTGGATTGTTGTGCTTCCTTCTACCGGCGTACATTTTCACACAGCTCAATATCCGCAGATCCACTCTCAGCTACTCTCCACCATCGACCAATTATGAATTTCAGGATCCTGACAATTATTATCCACGCGGCGATTGCAATTATCCTCGGAACTGTGCATCTTGTCCCTTTGCGAGCGAATGGAACACCTGGTGATTAGTCCCGGTGCGACACGCGATGTTGTGTGTGCTCCGATCCGACGCGCCCGCGACACTGAGGAAAGCGAGAGAGGAGAACGCCACACGTGCTGTGTACGATAAGTTTTCCGTATTGTACTTATCTAGACTTCAAGAACGCGTGTTTGATGTAATAATATTGTATCGACGAAATCTGTTAGAGGCCGCGTGTACGGCATGTGTATCGCTCTTTTTTTCTTTTATCGTAAGAAATGTATTTCTTCAGCGTTAATTAATGCGCGGTAAAGTGGGTGGATAGACACTATCGATCGCTTCTAGTTTTTGATAAGAATTAATTATGTGACAGAAGTGGTAAGCGTAGATCGCCGTACTCTCTGGTATTCGATTGAGAATTTGATGAAACGATTCGTTATTGATGAAAATAATTTGAATGGGCGCGGGATGCTTTATAAAGATATAAAACTATTTGTTTTATATGTTTCTAGAAAGGTCCGATTTGCACAAGAAAAGATCAAAATAATTGTAATATCAATTTTTTGAATATACGTAATTTCTTTTAGGTACAGATTATTTGTATACTTTTATATTATGACTTCTTTTCATTATTATATAATTTATTTTATTATCTATTGTATTTTCATACTTATTGACTTTTATTACATACATCTATACCAAAATCTACATTGAATCTTGTCGTTTCTAGTCGAATAAAAAAAACTATTACTCTTCAATTATTTGATTTCAAATAATTGCGTCTAGGTAGGTTATATATCAAAGTAAAAATATATCTTTCCGATTGTATACGCTAATTCGAGTTAGTAGAGCATACTAATTTCTGTTTATTTTTCTTTAGCTACATCATTTAAAGTCATTCTATTGTATACTAAATTAAATTTATACTTCTATCCATAATCTATGTATCTAAATATATGTGCACCAATGTAATATACATTTTAAATAGAGTTTTTTAAATTCTATAACATGAATTTAATTATATATCGCGATAATCATGCTGATTTTTTCAGAAAAAAATTCCTCTTAATGTTTGAGTGCCATGATCACCTCTGATCATAGTAAAAAGTTGATACCTTTGCGGTATCATTGTAAAAAAAATGCAAAAAAAATTTTTTTTCGAAAATTTTCACGTTTTTCACGTTTAAATCGGCCATATTTTTTTTCTCGGTGTCTAATCGAAATTTTGAGCTCAGATTCTGAAAGAGCATCAAATTTCGCGTAGGAATAGAGGTATTGCATTATTTTTTTGGTCCGATAACATAATAAATAAACACGTTGAAAAGTTAGTAAAAATTCTGATCACCTCGGCGTTAATGGGTTAAGCAAAGTTGCCCTACCTGAGAGCGCAGCGGAACGGTTTCTTAGCCTCACTTTCGGAAGCGTCATATAAATAACATTGTGACCGGGATTATCCCCATTTTGCTTAGTAATTTAAATTGAAATGACAAAAAAGTAATAGGTTTATACTCTTTTTTCTTCACTACTTCGTATTCTTAGATTGTTCAAATTAATAAAGATGCAAAAAATAACTGCATAAAGCAACAAATAATATGCATAAAAGCTTATTTTATAGACCAGATTTCTTATAAGAAATGTAGAAACAATAACTTTCGATAGAGATAATTAATTAATAAGATTTCTCAAACTTAAACTATTAAAAGAACCCACATTCTAAACAGGGTCAGGGTGTCTACCAGAAGCCTGAAAAAAAATTCCCTGATATTTCCAGGTTTTCCAGGTTTTCCAGGATCGCTGGACACCCTGCTTATAGTTTCTTTTGTCTTTACAATACATCAGAAAACGTAGAATATGGAATATTTTTAAGGAAATTATTTATTTGATAAAATTTATATATCCAATTTTTAAGTTCTGAAACCTCATATGACAGCTCACCTGAGATTTCACCTGAGGTCTCATGAAAGAATTTCAGTGAAACTTTACTTAATTTTTTTTTCTACGATTTCAATGCATTATACAGGTCAATTTTCAACAAATTTCGAATTTCCACTGATTTTGTAAACGCATGAGGTTTTGGCATGAGATCCCACCTGGAATCTCACCTGAGATGTTTCGGTAACGAATGCATAAGAGTTTATAACGTACAAGACGTAAAAAGTGCTTTAAATTATTCTGATCTTATTTTGAATATATTTTTATACCTTCACAAGCATATAGAACTTTATTTCTAGTTTATTCAGAAATTGCGGACGTTGTCTGGAGCTGAAACATCTTTGAAAAAAGAATATAAGACGTATAATATAATAATGGTAGTCATTATTATAATTTTAATATTGTGTTGATATCATAAGTTTCTAAGAAGAAGAGAATCATAAACTGAACTGAATAATTACAATTTAGCTTTCTAAAGATTACTCTTGTGAAGTGATTTTTTTATGAAAAGTTTTTCTTATAAACATTATCTTTATAGTTTGAAGAAGAAGATGAAGCTACAAAATGGATGATCAAGCATGGTTTTAAATATAAATCTAATTATGTATTAAATTTAATTTACAATTACAAACACAAAATAAATGTTATTGCAACTAATCATAATAAATAATGAAAGTGGATCAGGAGATGAATCAAATGAATCAATGAATTCTTTAGACGAACATTCGTCGTTTAATGCTACAAGTACAAGTAAAATTTTGAATATCAGTGAATTATCAGTAGAATCTGAAGAAATGATTGATATTGATACTATTAATACTAACCTTAAGCCACAGAAAATTGAAGAGAGAGTTCCGTGGATACGTCAAATCATTTTGTTAAATTGCCTCCAGCTAAAACTATTATTCCTAACGGTAATATAACATAAATTTCGTTATTTATTTATAAAATAAAATTTAAAGAAAGTATTCGCTGTTTCACATAACAGGCCTATTTAATTTTCATTAACTTGAATTAAAATGCGGTTTAATTTTATATATTAATTGTAATGAATACAAAATTATCATTTTTACAATTGCATATATACACGTCATGCTTGAAAGTATTAACATTTTTATAAAAGAAGATTGAAAAATATAATTTTAATAATATAATTCTTTTATTCAGATTTAGCAATGGAAAATGGTATTCAAAGAGATGTCGAAGTAAACGAAATCCAAAATAATAGAAACAGTACATCAATCAGTAATAAGTCATGAAATATAAAGTTTGATAATAATCGAAAAACATATTGCAGCAAAGGATTCACTTGTTAAAGAATAATACCATTATCTTGAAAATCGATGTACTTTGAAAACAATTAAAGTACGAAACAATAGATAGATACTTTGGACGCAGTTCTGAAGTAACTGACAGAATCGCAAATAAATTAAACCTGTTAACAAATCGCGCTGAAGCTTATAAAAAAATGATAACACATAACGTTTTTCGAACGTTTTTAGAACGTTAGATTTCAAACCTTCAAACGTTCAAATGCCAAGTTTTAAATCCGTCTGAAGACGTTGTAAACCCGTTTTTAAAACATTTGAAACAGGTTTGAAAATGGGTTTAAAATATACCTACTAGCATAGAATATATCGAAAAATATCATTTAAATAAAATTGGATGCTACAAATATTACCAATTTTGGAAGTACCATCTAGATAATAGTTCCAAATGTGGTAATATTTGTAGCATCAAATTCTATTTAAACAATTTTTTTCGATATATTCTATGCTAGTTTTTTTCAAACCGTATTCAAACCTTTTACAAACGTTTTAATCCGAACGTTTAAAAAAGTTTTTAGACCGTTTAAATTTTTGCCATTCAACAGACCTTGGAGAGTTTTTCAACCGTTTTTTTTTGTTTAAGGAAGGCGGCTCAAAAATGTTTGTTTATATTTTTTGATGCGCTTTTGTTTTTAGCGGTTTTTTGATTTTTGAGTTTTACTTTTTCGGGTGTTTTGTCACCTCAGAAATAATGTTATCGATTGAGTGATAATGAATTTGAAAGAGCATAAAATTATGTCACCTCCAAAGCGACAAAGAATAATCTGTTTTAAATTTTGAGTAAAAATAATCCTTCACATAATTTTTACTCATTTGCTCTTTTTCAGTCAGTGTTAACTAAAACACTCTAGCTCGGACTGAGCTGTGTATGATTTCATTGTATTAATTGTTCTATTTTACCAATCACACCCAAATTTGTGAATTGGAAAGGAAGGATTATTTAGGATTTACAGCTCGCTCACCATTACAATGAACCGAGCTGTTGAAACAATAGGGTTGGAAAAACAAGGAGTACAAAAGAAATTTATAAACAAATATTCTGTACGCTCATCATTACAAGGATCTGTACAATCCTTATTAAGAAATAAAAATAATACTGTCACTTTTTTTAATTAGAAATTAATTTTATTTTAATTACTTACTTTTTGTAATTTTTACAGCTTGTCTACCGTAATTTACTATTCGTTGTGTGATACAGTTTGTTGTAGTTGCGATTTATAATTTGTTATAGTTAATAATTTCACATTTAGAAGTTTATAATTTTATATTTTTACGTTCGTAGTTACTATTGCTGTATCAACCCAATTGTCAAGTTAAAACTAAAATCGTATTGCACTTCTAGCTTCAGAATGACGTCGAGGGTTGCTACCCTGATAACACATAACGTTTTTCGAACGTTTTTAACACGTTAGAATTAAAACCTTCGAACGTTGAAAAGAAAAGTTATAAATACGTGTGAAAAACGTTGGTAAAACGTCTTAATGTCCAGAGATTCGTTACACATATAACGTTGTAAAACCGTTTTTAGAACATTTGAAAGACTCTCCAAGGTCTGTTGAATGGTAAAAATTTAAACGGTTTAAAAATATTTTAAAACGCTTAAATTTAAACGTTTGAAAAAAGTTTGAAAAAAGATTGAGAATGGTTTGAAAAATACTAGCATAGAATATATCGAAAAAAATTGTTTAAATATAATTTCATGCTACAAATATTACCAAATTTGGAAATATCACCCAGATGGTACTTCCAAAATTGGTAATATTTGTAGCATTAAATTCTATTTAAACGAATTTTTCGATATGTTCTATGCTAGTATTTTTCAAACCATTTTCAAATGTGTTTAAAACGTTTCAAAAACGGTTTTACAACGACTAATGTGGAACGAATCTGCGGACATTGAGACGTTTTACCAACGTTTTTCAGACGTATTTAAAACTTTGTTTTTAAACGTTTGAAGGTTTGAACTCTAACGTTTTTAAAACATTCGAAAAATGTTATGTGTTATCATGGATACAAAAGTGTAAATAAGAAACACCCGTAAAAGACACCGTTTGAATAACTTTCGAATGCAACATATTCTCTTAAGATTCTTTAAAAAAAAACTAATTTATCAATTTAGCTGATGCGAGAGAAAATTTCAGCGACTATTTGACCAAAACTCAAAAATTAGTTGTCAAAAATAAACTACCGCAGAAAGAAAAGAGGGTCAAAACTCGAAGTGTTAAAATAACTAGGTTTGAATGAGCTAGTCAAGATACAACATTTACTAATGATGATGAATTGAGAATAAATATTCTGTATCCAATCGTGGATACATTACGAGTAAACTTAGAACTGAGACTTAAAGCGTATGAAACTGTAAACGACAATTTCGATTTTCTCACAAAATTACGAGAAATGGAAAATTCAGAAATCGAAGAGAAATGCAATCACCTGGGGATAAAATATCATGAAGATATTATGACAACTTCATTAATTACTGAATGCATCCAGTATAATTATTATTCGGAGAAGACAAGGAATGAAGCAGTATTATTTATTTCAGACTTGTATGTGCGCATGAAGAAAGAATGTCTAATATCGTCTTTCCCAAATATTGAAATAGCGTTTCGAATATTCTTATGTATAATGGTTACAAATTGTTCTGGAGAACGTTCTTTTTTACATTGAAATTTCTGAAAAATGACCATAGAAATAGTATGTTAGATCCGAGATTGAATCATCTCACTCTTATGTTCATCGAATCAGATGTTTTGAATTCATTAAGTTTTGATGATTTAATCTCAGATTTTGCGAGAGAAAAAAGTCGAAGAAAAATAGTATAAAAATAGCATTTCTCCTCAGAATTCACAAATAAATTTTCAACATTTATATATTCTTAGTTATTTTCCTATTTTTCCATCATAAGGATTATACTAGAGAATAGAACTTGATTGTAATAATATTTTCTTACTCGAGTAGGCAAGTTTTGGTCATAAGTTTTGCCTGTGTTGGGGCCTCGTGACCCTGCACAAATGCCAGGGGTCCGAGGCACGTGCCTGTGTTGCCTGTGCCTAAAGACGGCACTGCGTTTGAATAGTATAAGATAATTTATAGATCGTAGAGTCCATTAGATTCTCTTTAAAATAATTAAATACGAGCTATCAGTTTGCATTTTATACTTTCTTGCCTATTGTCGAGAAAGTATAAAATGGAAATTTCTTTTCATAATAATTTGGCACTAGGACAGAAATATACCTTATGATTCCGGGTTTTATCACCAGATGGATGCAAGTTTTTTGTACCCATATACAAATTTATCATTTCTATTCCATATATATGACCAACTCTGGAGTATCACTTAGCGTCTGTAATAGGTACTTGTCGGCATTACACTGACGATGGCTCACTGGCAAAATACTGGAACCGAAACGCTATTATATAATTTTATAATTATTTCTTAATAAAAACTTATTCTTAACTTTTATTTACATTCAAAATATATATTCGTTTTTTTTGTTTGCTAAAACTCTCCTCTCTTTCGGATGTTATTTTCGCATTAATTCTCTTTCGGAGGGTAAAAGACTGTTATAATACAGTCACCTATCCGAATTGGAGAAAGCGGAATGACAAAAGTTCGTTTGAGTAGTATAAGGGTTTATAGATCGTAGAGACCATTAGATTCTCTTGAAAATAATTAAATACCCAACGAGCAATCAGTTTGCATTTTATACTTTCTTGCCTATTGCCGAGGAATAATAATCCTTCACATAATTTTTAATTATTTTCTCTTTTTGAGTCCGTGTTATCTAAAACACTCTAATTTGGGCTGAGCTGTATATGTTTTCTTTGTATTAATTGGTTTATTTTACCAATCACACCCACATTTGTGAATAGGAAAGGAAGGATTATTTAGGATTTACAGTTCACTCACCATTACAATGAACTGAGCTGTTGAAACAATAGGGTCGGAAAAACAAGGAATACAAAAGAAATTTATAAATAAATATTCTGTACGCTCATCATTACGAGGAACTGTACAATCCTTATTTAAGAAATAAAAATAATATTGTCACTTTTTTTAGTTAAAAATTAATTTTATTTTAATTACTTACTTTTTGTAATTTTTACATCTTGTATATCGTAATTTACAATTCGATGTGTAGTACAGTTTGTTGTAGTTGCGATTTATAATTTGTTATAGTTAATTATTTCACTTTTAGTAATTTATAATTTTATATTTTTACGTTCCTAGTTACAATTGCTGTATCAACCCAATTGTCAACTGAAAACTAAAAGTGTATTGCACTTCTAGCTTCAGAATTTCGTCGAGGGTTGCTATATACAGAAGTGTAAATAATAAACACCCGTAAAAGACACCCTTAGAATAACTTTCGATTGCAACATATCCTCTTAAGATTCTTTTTAAAAAAAATTAATATGACTGTATGACTATGCTATGGGCCTGTGCGGTCTTCATGAGTAGTTTCTCAGCAGGCCGTCGGTGCCGGGCATGTGATGGTCCTGAAGTAGCCTGGCTGGCTCTGCTGCATCGGATACTCGCCGGCGTGCTGCGAGTTCCAGGGCGAGCATGAGTTTCGACCCTTAGGCGGCCTCATGCTCGTGTTGATCTCCACCCTGTCGTTGTAGTAAGGCGCGTTTCTGCAACGAAGAAATACGGGCTTTGTGAGAATTATGTACTGGGTGAGAGGGGTGGTTTTAAGCGTTGTTATGAGAGATTGTTGTAAGTATTGGAAAATACTAGAGTGTGAGCGAGACATATAGAAATACATAGCGTTGAAGAATGTGAGTGTAGAAAAATGACGATTTTTCCTGGATTTGAAACATTTTTCAAGAGCTATACGGACTTTTTTACGTTCGCATAATATTACGATTGTTATTTTTTATTTCAGTACATCAACGGGTGTTTGATAAAATAGTGTATAATAGGGTAAACCAGGGTAAAGTGAACATAGTAACTGTAAAAGTCGAAAATAATGGATTATTCAGACTTAAAAAATTACTTTGTAAGTTGCACAAGAAACTTCTTACATTAATAAACATACTAGCAACTTAAAAAAGTCATTTATTAAGTTTAATATTATTTAGCTATTTCTGAAAAATGCCGGTTCACTTTACCCGGGCCTTTCAGTACCGGGTAAAGTGAATTAGAGGATAAAATTAAATATTTTGAAAATATTTTACTAGTTTTTGTACAGAGATAGATAAACACCTTAATTTAGATAATAATAAAACTTAAATGGCATATTAAAACATTTAAAATACTGTAAAATACAAAAATGATAAATATGGAGGTTATGTTGGCCCATTTTTGCTTAAATACAAAATGCGTTGCAACAAAGGCTTCGTATACTATACTAACACGCACCTTGATTAATATTTTGTTAAATTTGCCATCTGGCTTAGTTAGTCACAGATTTTGATGAAACTTTGATGATCGGCATGTGCACAGTAGATACAGATTATTTGATAGTAAAACTATCCATATCTTATTTTTAGCATCTCATATATAAGCAGTACGAATGTCTTTCTTTTCCCCACTCAAGTAACGTGATTGTCAACTCAAAAAATGACTGCTCAAATCACGTTCCAAATTCCGAGGATATTCGCATTATCTGACATTGGCACACATTTTTTTGCACTCTTCAACTAGACTAGCACCCAAGCAGAAATGATCTTCTATAATAAAAGTTTAAAAAAAGTTTATAACTGATATTAGCTGATTATAAAGTCAGGATTTGAGACTTTTATAATAGTTTAAAACTGTTATAAATAAATATAAATATTTATTTACTTTTATAAGTTTTTTGGATTTTCGTAAAAATTTGAATCTTTGATCAGTAAATCTCTCGCCTGTCCCTGCGACTGTCCTTGCTGAAGCTCCTACGTCTGTTTCTTGAGTATCTATGTTCCAGATACCCCTCGTGTCCCGTTGGCACCGCGAACTTGGCCGGCAGTGGCTTCTCCGACGTCAGGGCTGGCTCGAGGACCGCCGGTGCAGGCGTAGTTGCGTTGATCTTTACCGCTGCCGCGGCCGCATTGATCCTCTGGCTGAGCGGCTACAGCTGGCCTGGGGGCAGCTTGAAGTTCGGCCGCTTGCCGTACTCGCTCTGGTACTTGAAGTTGACTGCTGCGTTGCGCAAATAGCGATGATTCGGGATGAGGGAATCGGACGAGACGTCCTTCTTCTTGCAGTTGGGACACTCGTCGTTCTCGTCGAGTGGAGGAGGAGCGTGCGGATACCTGCGTGGAATAAGATGGGCTCAGTTGAGTTGAGTTCAGAAGGTGGATATTGGTTTCTCTTGAAAGGAGGTACTGCGCGAAACAAGTTTGAACAAAAAGTATGAAAATTGTAAAAAATTGATTTTTTAAAGTACGAACTTACTTATTTAAAGGGTCCTTCAAAAATCTGTTTACTATAACTTTTAGTATTATACGTTGATATTTTTTTACATGATCCTTAGATGATTTTTAAAAGCTTCCTGTGTGATTTTAGCATATTCTTTTGCGAATCCAAAGATAAAGAATGTAAATGGCTAATAGTTGAAATATAAAATAGCACGGAATGGTTGTCACTCTTATATGAGCAAATGTCAATAATATTTTACTTCAGTGTCACTTAAAATTTTGGGTTGCTAAAGGTTGTGAATCTTTACTTTTGAAAAAACGCATTCTTCACATTTGTCATAATTATAATCAACGTACTAATAATTTTGAGTCTTAGTATTGATTTGCCACTTTGAAACTGTAAAAGCATCTATTGTTATTAAAAAATTGTATTATTATCAAATTATTACGGTTTTAAATAAGGACTTGAATTGTTGCTTTGCGCTTTTCCCATATAATTGCCCTGATTAATATTTATCACGAAAATATTATACACATTAGCTAAGCAATGCTGAAAAGTCAAGTCTCAAGATACTTACATTCGTCGCAAAATGTATTTCTGCAACATGGTAGCGCAACAACATCGTTCAAAATGTCTTTGCAAATATTGCAAAGTAAACCTTGGGGTATCTCTGGTTTTTGACCAGTGGTTCTGGGTCTCGTCCAAACAAAGACTTTTCCTTCTTTGGTTCTTTATATGCTTCGATTAAAAGATTTTTATACATATTTTAAAAACTCCTGTTTTTACAAATGATCTCTTATTGAATTTCTCTTTTCACTAGTGTATCCGATTTTACTAATTCATTACTAATAAATCCTAATCTCTTCTTTGGTTCTCTATAAGCTTGACTGAAACACAAAAAAAACATTAAAAATAAATTTTAATAATAAACGAGAGTAATTATATTTCAACTTGATTCATTTTATTGTAATTTTTTTATAGTAAGCTAAAATTTGAAGAGAATATGAAGTATGTACACTCTAAATAAAGTATACAAATTGCTTGGATTTATTGGTAGATCTGTAAACAACTTTAATTTTACGAAGTACCTTGTTTTAATCTGCTATGATCTACAAATCACACTTTTTACTACCAATATTGTTCATTCATACTAAATATTTGATTTAAATATTAGAGTAGGGGAGGATGGGGTATTGTCGGTCACCTAAGTAAACGTGCTTGTTATTTCCACTTTCAAATAGTTTCTTTAAACTTTAAATAATTATTATGTTAGTTTAAGCCATTGACTATAAATATTTCTTATTGGTTTAATATAAAAATGTGAGACATCGAAGCTATAAGTCGAAATAAAAGAAAGCATTTTGACCGAATTTACTCCACATCAAAGGGTAATACCGGTCAGTCTTGGTACAATTCCGATCACTATTACAAAGTTACTTTTATAGGTGAAAAATTTATTTAAATCAATTATATGAATTATATAACATAACCACTATTCAATCAAAATCACTTAAGCCAAGTTTCCCTACCTGAGAGGAAGCGTCATATAAATAACATTGTGATCGCGATTACCCCCATTCTGCTTAGTAATTTAAATTGAAATGACAAAAAAGTAATATGATAGATTTATACTCTTTTTTCGACGACGAGAAGTCACCAAGCAGAGGCAGCGACGTGGAAGGCGGGTCCAAGGCCGCGGCCTTCGAGCCGGCAGCGAGCTCAGACTCGGCAGACTCTTCTCGGGCCTCCCGGGCGACCAACACCTTCCTGGCTACGGGACTTCATCCAACATCCGCGCCGCGAGTCCCTTCTGGACTTTGATTTTTTCTTGTGTTCAGTCGTATAATTTTTTATTTTTTTATACGAATTATATTTTTTTTGTAACTTTGATTTAGTTTTTTTTTGTATAACTTCTCGCCGAACCTCTTCGTGTGACTGCGCTACTCGCTTCAGCCTCCACGCCATCGACGAGAAGGACACTAAGCTAAGTCACCACGTTTTTGTGCCTAATATGGGCCAATAATTCGACGCCGGGTTGCCTTTCCTGTCCGGGCGTATACTATTTTTTTCATACAATTTTATTGATACAATTTTTATACAATTAATTAAATTTAAATTAAGACTAATTTTAAGGAAAAGTTAAAGTAGAAAAATTAGATACGTTAAATTTAGTAAGGTTTAGAGTTAAAAAGTAAGATTCAGAATTAAGTTGGATGTAGCGATAATTTCGTTGTCGAATTTTTGTAAAATTGTACCTTGGTTCAAAATTGGAATTTTGTTAACTCCTAATTAAACCTAATAATTTTGTCCTAAATAAACCTGTAGGTTTCCGGAAATCGACTCAAGTCCACTTTTTATGTTTTTGAGATATTAAGGCTTAACGTTTTTATTCTCCATTTAAACTAGTGTAAAAAAATTCATAAACAAATGATATGCATTTGTCACTTATTTTTACAATTTACTGCTTTCTTGAATCTTGTTAAAAGAAAATACTATCTAAGGATACAAAAATCGCTCGAAACACAATTTTCAAAAAATGGACTTTTTAAAGGAGTCGATTTTCTGGGAACCCACAAAAATAAAGTTTAAAAAAATTTTCAATAATAAGTATATACGTAGAACAAAGGTATAGTCGAACCCCGCGCGCTGAAAAAGTTCGATGAAAGAATCCCTAGCACTGCAATAGCCACCTAATCTCCTGGCGGACCAATCTCGTTCGAGTACCAGGGCTGTATATATGTAGACAAACAACCCCCCCAAGTTTCGGAATTTTTTTTCTTGATTTTGATATTATAAAATAATTACAATTAAATCAATCAAGTTGAAATATAATTAATCTCGTTTATTATTAAAATTTATTTTTGGGTTTCAGTCAAGCTTATAAAGAACCGAAGAAGAAGAAGCCTTTTTTTGCCCAAGAGCCAGAACCAGTGGTCGAGAAACTAGAGATACCCGAAGATTTACTTTGCAATATTTGCAAATACATTTTGCGATGAATGTAAGTATCTTGAAACTTGATTTTTCAGCATTGTTTAGCTAATGTGTATTATATTTTCGAAATAAATATTTAGCAGGAGAATTATATGGGCAATGCTCAAAAGCAATCGAGACTCAATTTTCAAAAAAAGGACTTATTTTAAAGGAGTCGTTTTTCTGGAAACCCATCAAAATAAAGTTTAACAATTTACACGTAGAACAAATGTACACCAAAATATAGAATAGTTAATTATTACTTGAAACAAATGTAAACTATATCAATTCAGTAATTCAACAGATAATGCATAAGTAGATTTGTGCTGAATTTTATTGTAGTTAGGGGGAAATATACAGTAGTAATTTATACAGTTCTATTTTATAATAAGATGCACAGTTTTCAAAGAGAATTAAGTTATTACTTTTGGGATGGGTATCTTCTTCATTTGTAGATAGAAATAATTATGACTAAATACGACAAAATACACCACAGTCTTTATTCTAGATATCTTAATATTAGGAACAATATTGGTTTACTAAAAGTGTGATTTGTAGAACATAGCAGATTAAAACAAGGTACTTCGTAAAATTAAAGTTGTTTGCAGATCTACCAATAAATCCAAGCAATTTATATACTTTATTTTGAGTGTAAAGATTTCATATTCTTTTCAAAATTTAGCTTACTATAAAAAAATTACAATAAAATGAATCAAGTTGAAATATAATTACTCTCGTTTATTATTAAAATTTATTTTTAATGTTTTTTTTTGTTTTCGGTCAAGCTTATAAAGAGCCGAAGAAGGAGAAGCCTTTGTTTGGACGAGAACCAGGGGTCGAAAAATCAGAGATCCCCGAAGATTTACGTTGCAATATGTGCAAAGACCTTATGACCGATGCTGTTATGATTCCATATTGCAAAGACCTTATGAGATGCTAAAAATAAGATATGCATAGTTTTACTATCAACTAAACTGTATCTACTGTGCACATGTCGATCAACAAAGTTTCGTCAAAATCCGTGACTAGGATTCCGCGCACTCTCTCTGTTAGGATTTATTAGTAATGAATTAGTAAAATCGGATAAACTAGTGAAAAGAGAAATTCAATAAGAGATCATTTGTAAAAAAGGGAGTCTTTAAAATATGTAGAAAAATGTGAATTTTTGTTAAATTTCGAACATCTATACATTTATATACACTGTCTTACATTTTTCAACGTTCACCTACATTTTTGTACAATATAACAAAGGTTAATATACGCTATTCTCTCCCCCTGCTGAAAATAGGTTTTTAAATTTCATTAAAATTTTTTAAAGTCCAATCATTTTTAATTAACTTCTATAACTCCAATGAACATCGACATTTTATTATCAAACTATGAATTATCTTTAATAATATTGAATCAACTTTAATGAATTTCTATAATTAATTGACATTAAAAATTTTTAATGTTCAATTTCAGTATAGACCTTTATAAATTTTAATAATCTTTAATGCACTTGCATAAATTTATTAAAAACAAAAAGATGAATGAATTTTAATTGTTTTTTTATGAACTTTAATGAAGTTTTATACACCTACTTACACGGAGAGAAATCGTCTAGTAAATATTACGAAACGTCTAGTAAATTTCACTAAAAAGTATACTAATTCAGTTATAGACTACCAAAAATGGACTTTTTACTACACTTTTGATCATTTTTACAGTACTTTTGTTAATTTTTACAAAACATGAATAAAAAATGGCCTAACTTTATAGGAAAAATTACAATAAAGTTTAGTATAAAATTGAGGTTATGAATATATATAGTAATTTTTATTGAAATATATCACATTTTATGCTATAAAATGCAAATGTACTCAATTTGCGCACATGTGCATGCTCGAACGCGAGCAGCGCCGCCAGGGAGACGCTTTCTATATCTCCCTGAGCACCGCAACGCGAAACGACAACAGTGAGCCCTCCAGATTCAGGAAACATAACTTAAATTTGTACCCGTGAACGTGAATATTGAACATAAATTTGAGCGTGATCTCAAAGCAGACTTCTACGAAGCGAATTCTCTTGGACTCAAAAGATGATGTAAGTATATATAAAATGCAAAATTTTCCTTCGTATGTTCGTATATCAGTTTTGTTGAGTCTAAAAATGCGTAGAGTTCTAACTACTCCTTGGAAACTCTACTCCTAGTAAACTAAATATTAATCGAACTGTAGCTGTTAGGCATCAAATGATACAAAATTATAGGTTTATTAATAAAATATGTGATTATCCATCATATTTATTCGGTAAACAGAAAGAGATTTTGATTAATTCTATAGAAAATTTTAATAAATTTACTACGATGTTACAACCCTATAAAAAATACAGTAACGACTACTAAGTGGATTGATGTTAATGAAAATAGAATCAGGCGAAATACAATTTCAGTTATGTTTTCAGAAGATGCTTCTCAGTTCTACTTTGTTACTAAAATCCTAATTCTCGAACGAGAATTTTTCGAATTGTGTCAACAATTTCAAGATTGCTTTTATGATACTCATTTCTCAGCATATAATATATATAATTATAGTATAGTATACTATCATGTATAGAGCAGAATAGATGTTGAAAATTGTATTATTACTTACGTAACGCTACTTTCAAATGGATATTATTTTATACCTAAATGTTGGATGAAAAAATGTTAATTTCTGAAATAAAATAATACAATAATAAAATAATGCATATTTTAGTATTATTATGTACTTCAACCTAATAATTGAATATTTAATTGAATATTCAAATCGCGCTTTTTACGTTATAATTTTAATTACTCGCTTTTTATACACGAAATTCGAATTTCGCGCGTAACTTCCCAACCAATCAAATATTTAAGTCAAACGAATATCGCAGTGCGATATGCGCATCTGCCGCTAGAGGCTGGATGATTAATCCAAATATGCAAGCGCCCGAATTTCACCTTGGTTAATATATAAGCCCATTTGGTTGCGTGTAAAATCATATGTGAGCGTGTACGTACTGCGATATCTATAACGTATTGTTAGGTTAGTAATTAGTTTAGGTTTTAAATAGGGGGTCATTAAACGTTATTTGCGGCGAGCGAAATGTTATTCTCCTACCCACCCACCATAATTATCATCATCATCTCTTATCACTCATAATCATTTCCATTAAACATTAAACTATACTATACAAATCTAACTATACTTATAATATCACTACACAAATCAAGAATAAAAAATTCTAAAATAATTTTTTCAAACAAATTTTCATTTTAGAAGACAATAAAACAAATAAAATTTATTAATTGCATCTGGAAATTTTACATACAGTATAGTAAAATTTACGAAACTAGAAATTTTACAATACTGCATGGTAAAATCCTGAAAACTTGCAGTTTGTGGCCAAATTACTATACTTATAAGTAAAATTTCGTATACTTAAAATTTACCGGACGATTTCTCTCCGTGTATAGTTTAAAATAGTATATTATGACACTGTTGTGGGAGATGGTTTTCTACCTTGCTCGAGGGTTTTCGCACGAGCGAAGCGAGTGAGAAAATCGAGCAAGGTAGAAAAACACCTCCCACAACAGTCTCATACGATATTTTATAGCACAACAACCTCAAAATCGACAATAAAGTTGGCATTTTGAGGTTATTGTGCTATAAAACAATTAAATGAATGAATTTTAATTATTTTTTTCTGAATAACGTCCAATGAATTCCTATGTCTTTAAATTGAATTTAATTATTAAAAACCAACTAAAGTCTATTAAAAATTTTTAACTATATCTTATGACTTTTAATTGTTTTAAATGGTTTCTAATAACCTCTATGTTTTTTAATTGTTTTAAATGGTTTCTAATAACCTGTATGTTTTTTAATTATCTTTAATAGGTAGAAGTATGACCAAAAAAAGGTCTCTCAAATTTATTGACAATCATCTCTATGTATTTTAATGAATTTTAAAAACCTATTTTCAGCAGGGCCAACACCCGTTTATGTACTGAAATAAAAAATAGCAATCGTAATATTATGCAAATGTAACAAAGTCCGTATAGCTCCTGAAAAATGTTTCAAATCCAGGAAAAATTGTCATCTTTCTACACTCACTTCTACAACGCTATGTATTTCTACGTGTCTCACTCACACTCTAGTATTTTCCAATACTTACAACAATCTCTCATAACAACGCTTAAAACCACCCCTCTCACCCAGCACATAACTCTCACAAAGCCCGTATTTCTTCGTTACAGGAACGCGCCTTACTACAACGACAGGGTGGAGATCAACACGAGCATGAGGCCGCCTAAGGGGCGACGCTGGCGCTCGCCCTGGAACTCGCAGCACGACGGCGAGTACCGTCAAGGTCCCAGTTCTTGATCAGTTAAGGCACGTCGTCACGTTATTTGTTGTGTCAAAACGTAAAGATAAGGTATTCATGGAAAATTAAATTTCTAATAACAAATATAACTGTTAATCTTTAATATAAAATTGAAAAAACACATAAATAATCAAAATTAAGTTAAATATAAAGCCTCAAAGAAAAAAAGCTGTGGGAGCAATTCCTGATCACTTAAGATTTGTATGGGAGTAGTTTCTGATCATACCAAGAACCAATTCCTGATCACATATATTATTGACGCATAAGTCTTTTATTTGATAAATTAAAACTTATTTAGCAATACTAATACGATAGATATACTAAAATATAACATTTTTTGGTTGTGTGATTATAAATGTGAAACTTGTGATTATAAGGCGAAGTAAAAGTGTTCGGTTATTCGTACTCGGTCTACTGCACGATATAGACTCGCGTGCGAGCATATAATTATAACCTATAAAATGCACATAGTGTTGTGATTTATTGTCACGTTTTCTGCGACTTTTGCATGATAAATTATTTACGCATGGATTAAAACTACTTATAGAATTATGATATTACAAATATTTGTGTATTTTAAGATTTTTAAACACACATAAAACATGTTATTAATACTGATCAGGAATTGGGTAAACGATAAGAATTTGGACCCTATTTCTAATCACACGTTTTTACAAATATCAATAATATTTTATATGAATGTTTTAAGTGATTTATACGAATAAACTGTTGAATAACTTAATTACATAAGTTTTTTTACGATCTATTACAAAATTTTAAAGAAATGATGTGAATTTCTTTGTATATGCTCACTTGTGGTCAACTGCAGTAAGATGGTGGCAATCATGACGTTGTCAACAACGTCTAACTTTCACATTTTTTATCTTAAAAATGTATTTTACTAGTAACTTTTAAAGTTCTTTTATATGACTACGAAATAGTTACTATTACTAAATGTTTTTTTTAAACAAATTTTTTTATACATTACAGCCAAATTAGTAATAAATGTAACCAAATGATCAGGAACTGGGTCCGTGACGGTATCCGATGCAGCAGAGCCAGCCAGGCTATTATCAAAACCATCACATGCCCGGCACCGACTGCCGCTATCACCAGGCGCCCCTGCACGTACACCGAGGGTATCCGGCGCACCAGCAGCCCGCGCCAGGCCAGCGCTATTACGATGGTAGATCCGTTCCGCAGCCGCCGCCCAACGCCTATCACCCGCTGAGAAACTACGCATGAAGACCACTCAGGCCCATAGTCATGCAGTCATATTAATTTTTTTTAGAAAAAATCTAAAGAGGATATGTTGCAATCGAAAGTTATTCAAAGGGTGTCTTTTACGGGTGTTTTTTATTTACACTTTTGTATATAGCAACCCTCAACGAATTTCTGAAGCTAGAAGTGCAATACACTTTTAGATTTCAGTTGACAATTGGGTCGATACAGCAATTGTAACTTATACGAACGTAAAAATATAATATTATAAACTACTAAATGTGATTTTATTAACTATAACAAATTATAAATCGCAACTACAACAAACTGTATCACACAACGAATAGTAAATTACGGTAGACAAGCTGTAAAAATTACAAAAAGTAAGTAATTAAAATAAAATTAATTTCTAATTAAAAAAAGTGACAGTATTATTTTTATTTCTTAATAAGGATTGTACAGATCCTTGTAATGATGAGCGTACAGAATATTTGTTTATAAATTTCTTTTGTACTCCTTGTTTTTCCGACCCTATTGTTTCAACAGCTCGGTTCATTGTAATGGTGAGCGAGCTGTAAATCCTAAAAATTCCTTCCTTTCCTATTCACAAATTTGGGTGTTATTGTTAAAATAAACCAATTTATACAAAGAAAACATATACAGCTTAGCCCAAGTTAGAGTGTTTTAGATAACACTGACTCAAAAAAAGCAAATAATTAAAAATTATCTGAAGGATTATTTTTACTCAAATTTTAAAACATATAATTCTTAGTCAGTTTGAAAGTGACATAATTTTATTCTCTTTCGAATTCATTATCACTCAATCGATGACATTTCTGAGGTATCAAAAGAGCCGAAAAAGTAAAACTCAAAAATCGAAAAACCGCTAAAAACAAAAGCGCATCAAAAAACATAAACAATCATTTTGGAGTCACCTTCTTTAAAAAACACAAAAAAATGAGCCCCAAATATTCATTTTTACCGTGCATATTCCGACTTCCGAGTAATGTTGATCTACACACACATATACACACGCATACACACTCACACATTCGCACACACAGACACGTACACATACAACATACTCACACACACGCACATATTCACACACCCACATCCATGCAGACATTTTCTAAAAATATTGTATTTTCGATTCCCAGTATCTCAAAACATGTTTTTACATGTTTTTAGCCCAACTTTTCTTTTTACCATCATAAAGCTTCCTCTATGAGGAAGCAAAATTTATCGTAAACTAATATATTAAATAGTAAAAATATTAAAATTGAAAATTCATTTAAAATTTAGAGAGCTTTTCTTGAAACATTTATTGTAGAGTGACAATGTTTGTCCTTGAAGTGGTACTCATATTTAGATGTTTATGTATTGATTTCGGCAAATGCAGGGTAATAATTGTGGAATTATGCTATACTCTAAAGACATGTTATACCGCCACTACAAACTATATATATATAGATTTTAAACATTTAATTAATTTGTATAGTTTAATCAAGCAGTTTTGCTAAAGTAATTAATTTTTTTAAATAAAAAGTTACAAGTTAGCACTCAAAATGTAACTAGTTAAGTTACAAGTTATTTATTAAAAAAGTTATGAAGTTACTAAAAAGTTACGAGTAAAGTAACTAAACTTGATATCTCCGTTACTTGTAACATAGTTACTACCCATCACTGCACCTGCATGTGATTATTAGTGCCGGTGTGACACGAGATATTGTGCGGGAAAAGAGGCCAACCAATCAGAGCGTAGGAGACGCCGCTTCTCATTGTCTGGAGTCTTATTTCACCGTGCTGCCATCTGGCAAAAGTTTGCCAGGTCGCCATCCTTTCGCTCTTCTTTTTTATCGTAAGAAATAACTTTAAATCGTGTGTTCTTAAGATAACTTTAAGACACCTTCAAGTTACTACCACAGCGACGAGAAATTTCGCACGTCGAGTTTACGTGTTGATTAATCCGCGGTACTATTACTATTACGTGTTAATTAATCCGCGGTAAAGTATGGGTGGATATATACTATCGATCGCTTCTAATTTTTGATAAGATTTAATTATGTGATAAGTAGAAATTATAGCGTAGATAACCGTACTCTCTGGTATTCGATTGAGAATTTGATGAAACGATGTTATCCGTTATTGATGAAGATAATTCGAATGGGCGCGGGATGCCTTATAAAAATATAAATAATATAATTTTTTTTAGGTATACATAATATTTGTATACTTTTATTTTAATTATAACTTCTTTTCAATTATTATATAATTTTATTTTATTATCTATTCTATTTTTATACTTATTGACTTTTATTACATAAATCTATACGACAATCTGCATTGAATCTTATCGTTTCTAGTCGAATTAAAATAAGTATTACTCTTGAATTATTTCATTTCAAATAATTTCGTCTAGGTGTTATATCAAAATAGAAATCTGTGTGTTTCCGGAAAAACGAGTAATTAAGTCCACTTTTCATGTTTTTGAGATATTAAGGTTTGAAATTTTTAATTTCCATTTAAACTAATATTAAAAAAATCTCATAAATAGTAAGTATGGATTCTTATTATTACATTTTCTGAATTTTTTACATTTTTATCTAAAACTATAATGTGTAAGGATACCAGAATCGTTAAAAACTCAATTTTCGAAAACATGGACTTAAGTCGTTTTTACGGGACTCCACAAAAATAGATCTTTCCGATCGTGTACACTAATTAGAGTTAGTAGAGCATACTGATTTCTATTTATTTTTCTTTAGCTGGATCATTTAAAGTCGTTTTATATGAAATTAAATTTATACTTTTATATATATATATATATATATATATATATCTTGATATGTATCTACATATAAAGAGTTATGTGACTTATTACGTGTACAATTTTTATATGCAAAAACCACAAACGTTTTAAATAAATCTTTTTTTAAATTATATAACATGAATATATGTCGTGATAATCATAGTGAGGAATACTTGAATTTATAAGATTAATTTATTCATACATAAAATGAAATTAATTTAATTATAATTTCTTGTGTATTATGTTGTATTTGTACAATTTACAATTACTACACTTATACCTATAATAGGAAATAATATAAATGTATTTTGTTAACGAAATTATTCATAAAATTGATGATACGCAGCAATTAAAAAAATTACTAAGTTTCTGCAAGCAAAGCAATGAAAAGTTAGTGTTGTGTTTTGAAGGAAGTTTCAAATTTTAAAAGACTGGGTAACAGCTGACACATTTCCGCGCATTTCAGGTTAGGTTACGTTTGTTTGTTTTGTTGCTAGTGGCGGTTGCTCCAAAACATTGCAGCTGTCGTGTCCGTTGAAATAACCAAATTTTTTTTGATCATGGCTACAGGAAAAGATTTAATAGACGGTAATGCGTGAATTTTATTCACAATGTAAATTTTCTACCTATCACTTTGCATCTTCTATAATGAATTATTCTATAATAATTATTTTATATTGAAAAATATTCAGCTGTTAGAACCTCTTTGGAAGCTGATGGTGAACTTGGCCAAATAAAAGCTGAAATGAGAACAAAAGTGATGAAATTGCTAGAGGGTTCAAACAGGTCCAGCAGATCCAAGCGGCCAAAGTCTTCACACGAAGTTTTGATTCTTAACGAACTTGTCAGGGAATACCTGGATTGGATGGGATATAAGTACACGTCTAGCGTATTAGTTTCAGGTAAAATATATTGAGATAAATACATAACAAATAACAGGTACAATTTTGTATTTTCAATCAATTTATTTATTAAATATCATTTTTTTTACAATATAGAATGTGAATTATCGAAGCAACCTTTGGATCGAACTTTCATCACCAAAGATTTGGGAACTGTGGAAACAGAAAAGACGAAAGAGCTGCCGCTACTATTTTGCCTTGTAGAAACGTTTAAAGAGATAAAAGGAGCATGATCCATAGAAAATCATAGTACAGTAAACGATTGATCTAGAATCTTGGATTAAAGTAAGAGAAAAAAAGAACAAAGACAAAATCAAGTGACTGACTCGAATGCAAAATTTTTCAGTATTATCATTATATGGTGTAATAAATAAGTGTAATCTCAGCATTTATCAAGAACTTGGCTTTATTTTATGACTATTTTCCCATACACTATCATGTATGTATACAAAGTGCCTTTTCAAATATGTTCATCCATTTCATTCGTGTCCATGACCTGTGGGTACGTATGTATACACACAATGCCATCACTCGTATACATACCCGACATCAAATTGCGAAGGTACAATTCATCGCTTAAGTCGACACGTTGCTCCTGACGCGCAAACCACACTTTGTCTTCACACTTTTCTACAGACTGGACTCAATCGATCTACGTATTATACAAATTAGGACAGTCTCGATCGTATCCCTATTAACTGACGCTCCCCTCCCCCCTTTCAGAAAAAAGCGTTCGTACGTCGCTCACGGTAAAAATAAAAACTTACGATTATCGTCGTACATTGTTATTCATTGCACTCGAATTGTCTCTCGTTTTCTTTTTTATATCCATAAACGGGGTTGGATCACTCTGTAATCTCTCTTTCTCTCGCGTGCTCATCACAAAGTCTAATGGCGTCATTTGTGCTTCGACTTCTTCTTCTTCTTTGACTGTTTGCTCTTGCTCTTGGACTTTTTCTTCTTGCGGTGCTTCTCCTCCTCGGAACTGGAGTCTGACGAGTCAGTGTACAGATCCGAATCAGAGCTGCTCTCCTTTCTGGCCTTTCGTTTCTTTCGCTTCTTGTGCTTCTTCTTTTTCTTTCGATGTGACTCCACCGAACTGTCAGATTCTGTTGATGAGCTCTCCGTACTGCTCGAGTCTTCATCCTCTGAACTGCTTGGTGGCTGCTTGAATAACAAATTTTTCTTTTAAAATCGTCGATACTTATTCTGTACAGTTACACGAGTCAATCATCGATACGACTTTGAAGTTAGCAGCCAATTTACCATTTCATGATTTAACCTTTCTATTAATAATATTCACTTTGTAATTCTTTTTCTTTCATAGCAATCTAGTTTATTTTATATCGTGTACTTTTGAGTCTCATAAGTACTGTTCAATGAATTTTTTAATTCAAGCCCAAAATTTGGATTTAAAATATTCCTTGCACATACAAAACGACCAATTTACTTGAAATTTGCCACGAAGACTTATTTTTTGCTGATATATGCAAGTATTCAGATAATTATTAAAACCAAATTATTAAAACCAAATTATTCAATATAGAATGCACAATTATATTTATTACGCCAAAATAATTGTTCGGAATAAGTTTTAAGTAGAGTAGTCATTGATGTATATGCAAAGATTATTTGTAATTTGAGCTAATTTTGGCTATTTTTATTCAAAATACGTATTGCAACATATAACAAGGTTTAAAGTTAATATAAATGAAACAGAAAATCTATCTTACTATTCTGAAATTTATCCAAATTTTAGATTGCAAAAAGCTGCATGAAAGAGGTTTTGAAAATAGTCACAGAGACACTTTAATAATTTTGTATACATTTGCTTATCTCTTTATACCCAGACCTACAGAAAAGTTAATAGTCATGGTTTGTTTTTCATCGATGAAGTTAATTTTGTTGCAGTTTAGATTTTATAATAGCTTTTAGTCGACAAAAAATGTCTAAAAATATGTTTTTTTGAACGTAGTATAAAAATTACAATGCCTTTTAATTATTAATA
Source organism: Gastracanthus pulcherrimus (assembly GCA_949152435.1). Classification (NCBI taxonomy): domain Eukaryota; kingdom Metazoa; phylum Arthropoda; class Insecta; order Hymenoptera; family Pteromalidae; genus Gastracanthus; species Gastracanthus pulcherrimus. Next base: position 22,516,775 of record OX424572.1, on the reverse strand, counting down.
ATATGAATTAAGTAATGAATCTTAGTTATTTGTCCAAAATACGATCAGTACTATATATTTCTAAACCTTCAAGTAAATGTGTCATCCTGCCTCAGGATTATTTTCGTCAGGCTTTCGAGAGACGTCGATTTAATATTGCTGATTTAGAAGGACAAAACAATAAAACAGATTCGTTCCTATTTCTGTATTAATTCTTCCATAATTATCTGATAAAATTAAACTGGTTCAGTGTATTTTATCGATGCATGATTTCACAGCGCACTCTAAGCTCATGCGTTTATATACTTAAAAAATGACTTTATTTCATAAATAAAATAGGTATATATAGTAATGAACTTTTATAATGTTTCTTTTATTCCACACAAGGTTTTAAACATTATTTTCACCAAAATATAAACATTTTTTACAAAATTGGCAAGAAAAACTGTTCCTAACAGGGTAAAACTATCTAGAGAGTTATATAAATAATCTTAAATATTAAAATCAAACTGTGCACTGCTAAGAACTTTAATACACGTGTTATACATTTATGCTGAACTATTCCCGTTTCATTGTATCTACCGGCCATCAGCTTCAAAATCTCGAGTATTCGCTTCGTGCAACGAGCCTAGCGCCCCAGGTCTTTCGGCGGCAAATCTCGGAGCCACTGACTTGCCCCAAAGTACCACCTTACACGCAACAATCGCAAAGCAAAAAAGAAGCAAAAAAAACAGAGCCTTACCTTCGGTCTCTTCTTCGGCTTGACCTCCGTCTCCCCGCCGAGGGCATTGTCATCGATCTTCGCCCTCTTGGTCGCAACGAGCGTCGACCTGTCGTCGTCCTCCGACTCGGAGTCGCTGGCCGAGTAGTCCGGCTCGAAGCTCGCCTCGTCCAGTATGCTCCTCTTCCTGTCGGAGACCAGTCTGGGATTCCTCCTCTGCTTCTTCCAGCCGTCCCCTGTCTGGCTCTCCCCGTCCTTGTCCTCGTCCCCGGACTTGTCCTTCGAGCCCCTGCCCCCGTCCTTGTCCTTGGCGTGCTTCCCCTGGCGCCTGTCGGAGCCGCGCTCCCGGTCCTTCTTGTGCTTCTTGTCCTTGCGCTTCTTGCGCTCGCGGGACTTGCTGCGCGACCGGTGGTGCTCCTTCTTGCGCTTCTTGCTGCCGCCGGTGGCGCCACCGGTCATGCCGCCGGTGGCGCCGGAGCTCGCCGTCAGGGGGATCTCGTCCCGGGAGGACTTCTTGTCGCGCTTGCGCTCGAGATCCTTGGGGGGTGGGAGGGCCGGCGACGGATCCTCCTCCTCGTCCTTGCGGATCTTGTAGGAGACGAGGGGGGGCTGAGGCGGGGTCCGGGTTATGCGCTCGGGCTTCCGGAGCTCCGACCGCTCGTGGATTCGCATCGGCTCCTGGAGGAGAAGAAGAGGGGGGGTTGAGGGGAAGTTATAGCTTTGATGAGTTGACAGTTGAGGGGGTGACGAGGTCGAGTTGAAATTTCGAATAATTTTCATTTGTAATAAGAAAATGTAACTGTGTAATAAGTTCCTATGCAAAAGGTCTCTAAGACTTTCTGTATAGTTCAAACGCGATGACGTTCTCGAGTTTCTTATGTATGTTTTCGGCGGTCATCGGCGGCGAAGGCCGCAAAAGAAGAATATAATTACTCGAAATTCTGTGTTTTTTGTAAAACGAAGCAAATAGCTTTTTAATTTGAATGTCATTGTTATATTATACTATATTAATGTTTCATAATCGATTTCTTAGCGCATGAAGGATTCTTATTTTCGCATGAGCTATTTTGCCTACAGAAATCGAGTTGTCATAGTCTTGTCCTGATAATGATATAAAATGATTATTTACACAATTTTACAATTTTTTTTTTATTTTTTTTATTTACAAAATTTACACACAATTTATTGTAATAAGAGAGAGTCGTATAATACCGACCGTCTTACGATACCGACCATCGCCAGATATAGATTTCTACTGCTAAATGGTAAAGCTTTTCATTATTTTTAATTTATTTGAATCGTGCTGTTGAAAAAATGATTTTCTTAATACAAAAAAACTTCGGTCCTAAAGGCATAAACTTTTACATCAAACAAACTCTACTAAAAAACGATAATGATCGATATAGTACAATCTTCTTTTAAAAACCAAAAATTTCCTTTTTCATTTATAATTACTTGATTCAAATAACTAAATTTAGACAAAACTAATTTCGCAAGCAGTGAAAAATTACAACCATTTTATTTATGGGTGGCGGTATTGCACGACACTCCCCTATACAACTAATAAAACCGATAACCGTCAAGCCATCGCTCGCCTTACCTCACTACTATATAATTTTACTCACAGTGGCAACCATTCGTTCCCAATTATGCTACAGAAAGAAAACGATGACCATTGTCAATAATCATTCCACTAACATCACTCAGCTATACTGATGTATTTATAGCGACGTGATGGATATGAGACACCGCCTAGTATTTTTGATATTCCTTAAAAACCCAACTGTTTAATGGACAAACATATTATTTGAGTAAGATAAACTATTTCTCACTACTTTTCTTACATACTTTTTGCTTTGAAATATTTACAAATATAAAAAGAAAAATTTAATTTTGCAATAAACCATATACTAAAATATTAAATTAGATGAAGACATCATAGTAAATTACTACAGTAGAACTTATTTTATTACATTCTTTTCAAAATTCAGCTACTAGGAAAATTAAGGACATAAAATACAGATATTAGATACCTGGTGGTATTAGATATCCACCACGTTGGTAGCTACACCCTACTGGAAAATCTCATATAAAAATCATGAGGTCCCACGATAGGCTTTAATATGATTTCCTCTTAGGATTCAATTTAGTCGCGTGTAGGAGCCACGTGGGATAAAAAATTTACATTTACAAAGTACCACCTAAATAATTGGTACAATTTAACCAAGCCAACACTATACGTGAAAATTCATTTTTGTGAAGTGATGCGGGTTTATTCACGTGGGTTTGAGAAAAACACATTAGTAAATTTGTTACTCCACATGATTACTCTACAGGTTTCATATTGCATCTTAGATTCTGTTATTAGTCTGTATACGAGGGATCCCAGATGGGTTCGTAATGGCCCACACCCCTGCTGAAAATGTTTTGTAATATCATCCTCAAGATCGTGTATATGATCTTATGTAAGATCTTATATAGGATCGTATACATAAATGTAAAATTTGAAAGAATTATTCTCTTCGAGTAAACTTAAGTTTACTCGAAGAGAATAATAATTCTTTCAAATTTTACTTAAGTTTACTCGAAGAGAATAATAGAGTTCACTTCTTTCAAATATCACCACAACGAGTAATAAAAAATCCTTCAAACAAATAAATGTAAAATCTTATGTAGGATCGTACCAGCGTAAAACAAAGTAAAACTAGCCTAAATTCTCAGATAAAAGCTTACGTTATGTTCCTACAAAACAATTGAAAACTAATATACAGTGCTTAAAGCATATTATATTTAGGTCCTCCTAAAGCTGGAATACCATCCGGATGGTACATCCAAAAACACAATTTTACTCAACCTGTATTACACAACTATAAAACCTTATCCCAGTCCAGGTCTAAATTCCGCTGGTTCGATCGTACACCCAACATCTCGCGTTACATTAAACAGCCAGGTCATATCTACCTTTCTCACCTCCGCGTTCTGTCTGCTCTCCATCCTCGGCCTGTCTATCCTCTCCCTCCTCCTGTCCTCGACGTAGACCTTTCTGTCCGGATTCGCGATGGCCGGCGACGAGTCCAGGGTCAGCGAGATCCGCCTCTCCTTGGTGCCGATCCTGGGCGAGCGACTCCTCGGGGTGTTGTCCCCGCTGCCCGCGCCGACCTTGCTCCCGGTGTTGTTGCTGTTCGCAGACTCGCGCTTCGTCCCAACGAGCTTCGTCTCGTCCTCGACCTTGTCGCCCAGCCGGTCCTTGGCCGAGAGTCGAGTCGGTGAGAGACTCTGCTGCTGCTGCTGTTGTTGCTGTTGTTGTTGTTGTTGAAGCTGGGTACTCTTCAGTCTGGATCTCTCGAGCTTGGTCGAGGATGATGACTTCTTCACCGGCTCCGAGGAGATCTCGACGTTGCGCTCGTTCTTGCCGACGTTCAGGGTCACGTTCATCACGCTCTTGCGCGGCTCGCGCGGCTCGAGCTCCGGCTCGAGGATCTAAGAAGTGATGGAGTTTTGTTATCGTATGGGCGAGTGGTGTACAGGGCGTGGCGGAAGTTCGTGGTGGGATTCGCTTTGGGATTGTGGAAGGTTTATGATTTTGTAGAAAGCGAGTTTTAAATGGAAAGAGTCATTTTGTTGACCTCGACAATCGAGAATATTCTCCGTTAGAAAACGCGATCATGTTGGGTCAAACCGAGGTCAATTTGCATTTGACGAATAACGAAATTTGCTGACTGCGGAATTAGAAATAAATTATAGATACTTCACGATAGCTTTACCAAAGTTTTGATACGCACTGTAGATGTTTCAAAAATTTATCTTAATAAATTCTTAAAAAAAAGAACATTTACAGGAATTTACATTAATGGTTTCTCATTTATAAAAGCACTTTTTAGAAGAAAGAAAAACATGTTTCTGGTACGTATACTTAAAAATATGGTAAGTGTTAACTTCTGCTCAAAAGCCTAGATTTGGAACTCTCTAGGTAAGACAGGGATCTATTTATAACATTTGACCATAAAAATAATTCTGGACGCGCATTTAACAAAAATACTAAAACAGCGTTGCCAACATACCAATAAATTAAATATACTACTATCGGCATAATTATATAAAATTTTCATTAATAATACGAAAAATACGGCGCTAAGTGAAGGAAGATGCCTCTATCAAAATTGTCACTTTTCAACTAAAATTCACATCGTACTTTCTGTTATTTGTCCAAATGTCGCGTAATTATGTGATTAACAAGAGTGATAATGGTTTATTCGCACTGAAGCAATACCACACAGATAACCATTTTCTTATAAAATAAAAGCCTAGAACTTTGTATACTATGAAATTCGAATTACACTCGTGCGATAGATCTCTGTTTTACTTGGACAGCTTTGACTTCCCCTTAAGTGGATGCCGCATACCGACATTGCAGTTTTTCGTTTTATTCAATGAATAAATGAGATTTTCAAATTTCGCAAACGTACGCACAATCTATTTATCACTAAGAATGCGCGTAGGTTCGTAAAATTTTAGTAAAGTAACAATTGACTGCGTAAAACGAAAAATCAATAATTTTGGCAACTGGGTATAAGGTATGGCACTCCGTTCTCCCAGAGGAGGCCGTATCTTCTGTCCTTGTCTAATCACGTTTTTGCTATTTATTCAAATTGTAGTTTGTTAATTGAAAAAGTTAAAGTTGGCCCCAATTGGTATTAAAATAAGGAATATTTTGAGACCTTAAAAAGTGTCTAGCATTATTTCCTTTTCGAGAAAACTTCGAAACGGAAAAGCTAACCTCAATTTTCACGTTCCGAAGTTTTCCCGAAAAGGAAATAATGCTAGATACTTTTTAATGTTTCAAAATATTTCTTATTTTAATACCAATTGGGGCCAACTTTTAGTTTTTCAATTAACAAACTACAATTTGAATAAATAGCAAAAATCTGATTATGACAAGGATAGTTTCTTACTACTTTTGTCGAGTTTTAGATTTGGCGAAACTTTATTGGTGATCCACCATTCTTGATAACCAATCAAATGTCGGATGACGAACAAAATTTTGTAAATTTAAACAGTTCGAATAGTAGGAATCTGTAATTATCGGTAAATGTGTATAAGGTATACAGCTTCTTCTTAAAGGTGTTTTTACGTGGTACGTAAATATCCGCACGACACGACCTCTCAGTCAATTACAGGCATAAGAATCATCCTTACAATCATTGCAAACCTTTTGTACACCCCATAATAGCCCCCTACACTTTCTCACCTTCTATTGAGAAAAAAAGAAATACAAACAATCTCAATTGCCTCACCTTTGGCTCCGGATTCTGATAGAGCACCTTTCTGCTCTCGCTGATCTTCTTGATCTCAATGGGCCTGATGGCGTTGATGGCCTTCTGGAAAATGGCGTTCTCCGCTCGCTTCAGCACCTCGGTGGTCACGACCTTCGTCGACTTGCTGTCCTCGGGCTCGGACGACTCCCTCTCCGTCGTCTCCGAGGGACTGTCGTCCTGCTTCTCGGCGTTCTCGTCGCGTTCCCACTTGGAGAGCTCGGGCAGCGGCGCCAGGAACTCCTCCTTCTTCGGCGAGTTGCTCGTCGGCGCCGTTGTCGCCGCTGCTGTCGCTGTTGAACGATCGAGTGCACACGCGCGTTTAGTGTTTGAACGTCTTGGGTGGATTGTTTGTCACCGGGGAAAATGACAGGCTAAGGGAAGTTGGTTTGACGGGCGTTTTGTTATTTAATGTGTATTGCTTTGTCAACTGTTTGTTTTTGTGAAAAAGTATCGGTTGAAGTAGTGCGCATCAGTCGATTATCGAAAAGAAGCGATTAAATTTGGAAAAGTAGAAAAGTTGCGCCAGAGATATTAGATTCCAGCTAATCGAAAGTGGCGACATCTACGCTCTAATTGGTTGGAGTTTTATGCCGGTAGCGCCATCTACTGGCCTGAGTTAACTGTCGCCTTTCGCATAATTGAATCTTGTCTGTTACGCCGAGTACAATATTTGCTATATAAAAAGTTAATTTACTTATGTTTATTTTGCTTTTGGTAACTTTATTAGTACGGATATAATATTTACTTCGGACATGCAAGTAAAAATAAAAGCAAACTTTAAGGTTAGGGTACACATCGCTCTTTCAATACTCCATTCAACAGTATTATATCGGTCAGATATCCTTGCATGAAAAAGTGATGACCAGAAGAAATGAAGCATTTAACAAAATATTATAGACTGTTTATAAAATGTCGCGTAGTTTACGAAATTTAAACTAGTTAATTAAAAATATTCCAGGTTACCAATAGTTTAAAAATATAATGTTATTCGCACTTAGTATCTAATGCAATAGATTTTAATTCATAACTCAAAGTGATTGGAAGCAACTTAATTGCAGAACAGAAAATAGAAGGCGCAACGTTCGAACTAAAAGAACCGCGCACATAACCTCGAAAATTTTCACAGCCTAAAAACGAAACGCCCATTAACCCATGAAAATCACTCACCCTTCGCCGTCGCCATCGCCTCCTTCTTCCTCCTCTTCTTCTTCTTGTCCTCCTCGTTCTCGTCCTCGTCGTCGTCGTCCAACTGGCCCTCCTCCTTCGCCTCCTTTCCCTCGTCCTTGACCATCCTCGACGCCGAGTCCTCCGCCACCGTCGTCGTCGTCGTCGTCGTCGACGTCGCCGTGGTCGTTATCTCCGAGTCGTCCACCAGTCCTGCGTACAGACTCTCCGTGGCCGGAGCGGGTTTGCTTTGGGCGTCCGGTGCCTGGCTGTCGGGCTCGGTTTCGGCCGTGGGTGCCTTTGGCGATTTTCCGTTGATTTCCGCCTCCGTAGCTGGCAATTTGCGCTGCTGCTGCTGCTGCTGTTGTTGCTCTGGAGGAGTAGTGCGTGGGGTGGGAGTCGGAGTGGCTGCGGCGTGTGCAGGGTTTGCCTCCGATTTCTTCTCGGCGAGCTGCTTGGGGGTGAGGGTGTAAAGTCAGTTTGTTTAGTCTTTTGAATGGTGTAGGGATCGTTAAGGGGTCACTCTACGATCTCAGCAATAATTTTTAATAATTTTTTTTCATAGAAAAATTTATTCAAAATATTCAAACCTTTTACACATAAAAGAAGAGGTTTCACACTTATAAAATATATTTTTTATTTTTGTTTTGTATGTAAAATCTAACTGGTCCTGCTTGAAGTTGACCCTACTACAATCTGGTTGACGTGATATCTCCACTTTGAAGAGCTTGAAAGCAAGAAAGTGGACGGGTTATTAAAAAATAAGCTTTTAGCTATAGCCGGTAGCTCAATAAACAAAATTTGATAAAAAATAACTATATTTTATAAGTGTGAAACGTCCTCTTTTATGTGTAAAAAGAATTATTGAAAATTATAGCTGAGATCGTAGAGTGACCCCTTAAGGGGTGCGGAATACCAATTTGAATTTCTACCTTATCGACTTCAATTTTAGTTATTTAGTTTGGTGAGTATTAATTTTTGTGAATTAAATGGGGAATGAATGGAAATTGAATCTTCATGGAATTTTAATATATCAGTAGGTCAAAACGAGTTTAAAAAAGTAAGCAGGTCGATTAGGCAGGAAACCAAGTCGGTATTTCATATCTCATTAAGTTTTAAGAGGAGACTATAATGGTATACGAAGCTAAATTTATGGCTCCGTTACTGCTTTCAATTTTAGTTATTTAGTTTGATAACTAAAAATCTTCGCGAACGCAATTGAGAGACTTAATGGAATCAAATCTTCATAGAAAATGTCAAATTAAAATTTCAACGAATAAAGTTCGGTACTGTGAATTTTGTTTATACACGAATGCGGTCTCCACTTAACTGATTCAGTTAGCTTTGTAATATAAAAAAGGTGTATTAGTTTTTTAAAAATGCTATAACGACTCTGATGGATGCAATTATCCACGTATACATAAGATATACATACACGAATTTGATTTAGGTATATTTTGATGGTTAGTAACCGTACTTTTAATTCTTACATTAAAAAGAGTCTTTCAGAATAGTTTCACGCCGATTAATTAAAATTACTCAACGTAACGGCAAATAAAAAATTTGAGTTTCTAATTTGGCTTGTGACATCATTAGCAGTATTGGTAATGTTTAGACATCTACTTTCAGCTACATTGTAGGTGTCTAAATATTGAATCCACCTACTTCCAGCCGAATTGTCCGTCAGGTTTTGATTGAAAAAAGCAGATGGTAACTAGGCATAGGCAAAAATGATCTTTTTCCAGTATAAAGATACAGGATTTAAAAGTATCCAAGATCCAAAATATTAGATATAAGCATCTCTTTTTATAATACAAATTAATCGATCAATACTATTGAGACATAAATTATTGACTCCAGTTTTAAATTATACAGGGTTTCCAAAAAAAAAGATACTGTATCTTATAAACACACATTTATCTACCGTTTTGTACCTAAACACATATCTAGATACATGCATCTTAAATATTGCCCATGACGGCTGCTACCAATGACTAGAAAGAAACATAAAAAGAATATCCACAATCAATCTCCCTTACCTTCGCAACAGGCAACTTGGGTTCATCCGGTGGCTCGGTCTTCACCACCACATCCTCCAACAGCGGCTTGCCAACCGGCGTGACCGGCTTGACAACCGGCATGGCCGACTTGACAGCCGGCATGGCCGACTTGACGAGCGGCATGGCCGACTTGACGAGCGGCATGGCCGACTTGACGAGCGGCATGGCCGACTTGACGAGCGGCGCGGCCGACTTGACGAGCGGCGCCGTCGCCTCGTCGCTCGACTGTGGCTCCTCCTTGACCTTGACCAGGGGCGGCAAGGTCGTCGAGCTCACGACCGCCGCCGCGACCGCGGCCGCAGCGGCCGCCGCGGCGGCAGCCTCCTTCTGTATAAGCGCCTTCTTCTCCTTCTTTTTCTTCTTCTTCTTCTCCTTCTCCTCGCTGTCCTTCTTCTTCTTCTTCTCCTTGATCTTCTTCTCCTTCTTGCGCTCGTCGCCCTTGCCCTCGTCGTGATCCCGGTGGTCCTTCTTGCTGCTGCGCAGAGGTCGCTCGGGCGTCAGGTCCTTGCCGTCCGTCCGGTACTTGGACGAGGAGTAAGGACTGACGGAGCCACCGGCGCGCTTGCTGCGCTTGCGCTCGGCCGAGTGGTGGCGCTCGTAGCCGCGCTCGTGCCGGTGGCCGCCGCCGCCCGTCTCCTTCTCATACTCGTAGTCGCGCTCGCGCCTCTCGCGCTCACCGCGGCTGCGGAGCTTCTCCTCGCGGTGCCGACCCTCGCGATCGTCCTTGTACCTACGCGCAGGGAGAGAGTTTATAGGTTAGGTTTGACGATTGCTTGGATGGATCGATGAGGGACGCGGGTTGAGGAGGAAGATTTGCGGTTTTTCGTTTGTGCATTGAGAACGTGCTTACTGGATTTTCGATTGAGAAGTATTGTATTTATTGGGAGTTTAAGTTTACTGTGCGACATGTGGTGGTGTACACCCGTATCTACCATTTTTCAAATATTACTATTCGTATTGTCAAGCCACAGGTAGTTAAACCTCAGCGGCCATTCAGAAACTACTCTTTTGGTGGATAATCAAGCATATTTATATGGAGAAACGCGTAAAATTAATAATTTAGAATAAATGTGAGACAGAAGCAAATCTAAATGATGATATTCAGTATATTAGTATTCTTTGCAATTGAAATCTGCAAGGAACACCTTTTCAAAGTACACACAATTAACGGAATCGAGGATGATTGCACTAAGAATACTAAAACATAACCTCAAATCTTAAATTTTACGAATCAGACGACCATAAAACATCACCAAACAACCACCAAAAGAGTAGTTCTTGAATGTACTGCTAGGAGTCGCTACCAGTGGCTTAACAAGGCGAATAGGTCCTAATCGGAGAGACCTATCTTACGTGTTAGAATTAGAGAAGGCCTATCGACCTATCGTAAAAGGATTGGTAAATATTACCTTCCCGGGTAGATAAGGCAGAGAAGATAAGACATTTTGTGAATCATTATCTAACTAGTTACGTACTTATTGTCAGTGTTAATCTCAGGAATCGAACATAACTTCAAAATGTCATTTTAGACAAAGTTAGCCACTCAGTACCTAACTGGTTACGTCATGATTCACGAAATAGTTTATCGTCTCTACTTTATTTACCCGGTAGGTAATTATTGTTTATTCTTTTTCTCCACGTAGAAACATTGTATCGCTCTTGAGGTTATATTCTCTTGAAAGATAGTTTATCTTATAACTATTATTCACTTTATAATAGTAGTTGATGCAAAATCTTTGACATAAAACATAATATTTCAAATGGTTTTGTAATACAGATGGGCCTGTGATTTGTACATATCCAGACCGATATCAATTCAGCCACTATTACTGCCACGTGATGCGCTATCGGCCAATCAGAAGAAGCAGACGATTAACTAGCGATCAGCACATGCGCAGATGCGCTAAAACTACCAACAGTGAGAAACAGCTGATAACAATGGCTGAGATTTAACAACAGTTGAAGTAACAAGAAGGGCCAACTATGTCCGATAATTAGGCAATGTGGTAAGCAATACTTTGACAATAGTATTTTCAATATATGGTCCACATATTGCTCCTACACTTCATTTTTTTGAACAGGCAAATGGAACCTACGAAATAACCTCGAAATAGATACGATGTTTCTAATCGGTACGCGGATGACAGGTCTTTTCTAATAGTAACGTATAATTATAGGTTTTTTTTTATAATAATAATAAGTCAGGTAGGTCTTTCCTATTAGGATCCATCGATATAGATATTGGAAATTTGAATTTATCATGGGACCATATCAGTCGGTCATTTTCATTATGTATGAACACCCATATTAAGCTAACAAACATAGCGGATGAGAATATACATTTTTACCAGCGCAACCACTTCCGTGGTCATAGTTTATAATGAATAGTTTTCACATAAAAATACTATAAAAATATTGCAATTTTTAGAAAAAATCGAGCAAGTTTCCAATGGACTTTTTAAGTACATTATTGTTGTCAGCGCTGGTCTAACGAAAAAATAGTTTGACTTTTCAATTATCTAATGAAGAGTTAGTGCGAAATAGAATAATCCACATCACTGTTATCGTACCATTTGCATGCGACATTAATGTAATAGAGGATGCAACAGCTAAGCGAAATGTATGAACTATTACAAGAGTAGATCAAAGAAGCGGATTCTTGTTCCATGAAAAAAATTAATTATCTAGAATGATACATTTGAGTGGCAACGTAACATAATTTTAAAGGGAAACTACATCCAAAATCGGTCAAAATCGATATTTTTTATAGCCTAAGCAACGATTTAATCGAAATTTAACCTTTGCTTGTCGCACGGTATCACATTAATTCCATTGTACAACAGATTTTGGCCACAAAAATTGAACAATACATTTTTTTTTCACTAAATTATTATTTTACCGGAAATTAAATTCTTTAAATATTTTTTATTATGCCACAAAAGATCCAAATTTTTGAAAATTATAATACTTTCAAAAATGATCAATCTAAATTCTATAATGTTTTGCGATTCACTTAAACTGTTAATTTTTTAACAGTTACTATTTGAAAGTTGATTTGCATCAAATTGAGCCCGTGTGACAAACATATTCGGGAAAAATGGGTAAAAAACAGAAGGTTAAATACCAGACTGTACAATTCGATTTGAATAGTTATTCCAGAATCATTATGTTAAAATAATAAAATGGTTATTATAGAATAATACTTTTTTTATGAAAAATATTGAATTTTGTTAATAATGTTGATGCTTCTGAGTAAAAATATTTGATAACTACTCGTACTAAAAAATCTTCATTTCATAGTTAGTAATTAGGTGTTAAACTATCAGAGCGTTAAATGCACAAACAAACAATTTTAAATTTTTAGTATTGTCTTCTTTTAATATCATGTGAAATACCGATCCGATATCTACTTTACCGGTCATCTTCGAATGTTTCTCCTACAGTCAATATTGAAACCTCTTCAAAATTTAACTGGAGATTCCTGGTGTGAATGCTTTTTTATTTGTTTTACATCGAAAAAATATTAAAGTGAAAAGCCGGCAAGGTAGAAATGAAGTCGATATTTCACATTCAACTATCCACATCAAATTCATTTAGCACGAGTTTCTGGAGACAGCAACAAGCATGAAGCACGCGTAATTAATTTATTTTCAGAACGTTAAGAATAATGAGTAATGAACATGCAGGCACATGCGCTCGCGACATTTAGCAGGTACGTTTGGCAATACGTAAGAGGAAGCTCAAGCTCGATAGCAGCGCATTCGTCGCGCTACTGCGAGAGACGCACCGTATTTCCTTGTCATAGAATTCCTTGTCTTTCTTATTGTGCCTGTCCTCGCGCTCTCGCCTATCCCACTCTTCGCGCTCGGCTCTGCGCTCTCTCTCCTCCCGGTCGTGCACTCTATTTCGGAACACACAAAGTGCAACAGGTTAATTCCTCGCTGGCAAACTCGGCGATCAAGAGCGAGTGACATGCATGGCAATATGTCTTTGTATATCTTTGAGTCTAATTTTAAGAACGGCAAGGTTCATTAGGAGAAATAACCGATACAAATTAACTAAGAAGGAGGGGCTGCGAGGGGAAGATAGATACCTTTGATGCTTTTTTAAAAAAATTGAATTTTCTTTTGCATAATCCTATCCAGAATCATCTTAAGAATGGTACATAGAATGTACATAGAATTTTATAAAGATATTCCCAGCAATGTAGATTTGTCACGACACTAACCGACCCAAGATCTGAGCCTAGGTGATACTAGCCTATAGCAATTTTAAGGGGTGGGGTGTGACACGTAATACCTTGAATCTAGATGAAAAATTGCGCCAAGTATATTCTGTAGAGTCTGTTATATCTGGTGTACACTGTAGACGTTGCACGGTTCGCGAAAGCTATTTATCGGATGTATCACCCCCTCCCCCTCCATCTCTTCTCGTGTAACGAAAGTCAAACTATTAGAGCATCACCTATCCAGTGCATTAAACCCCGATTTATTTCACATCCATACCTAAAGTATCGATACCATAATAAAGAGAGTGAAATGTAGCGACCGGAAATCGAATTCGGTCCTTGCATGAAATTTGTTTATATCACAATTTGATACATTATATGCTATTTTCTTCGTGAACTTTACTAATTTTTGCAATTCACTATTATTTGGCAAGTTACAGCGCTTTGAACATGCTGGTGACGTCAAACCTATGTAGCGGTATCATTTAATGTTACGAACATGTGACGTCATTCGTACATCTTTGAATTTCAATTTCTTTGAAAAATTAAAAAAAGTACCCGATGAAAATTAACTATAAAAATACAGAATTATTTGAAAATTGTAGAAAATTAGGACAACCTAATAAAAAAATAGACCGTCAGAGACAGGATTTCCGGTGTAAATAAAGTATGACCATCGGTAAAAGCGCATGAGTTTCATGAATACGTGTAGTGCCTTGGAAATTTAAAGAAAGCAGTGGAATTGAGAAACCAGAATAAATAACAAGGTGAGTGTGTACGGTATGTCACACAAAAGCAGGTACAGGATCTGAGAAGAAACAAGGAACAAGAATAAGAAATAAAGTTTATGTATGATTCTTGAATGGAATATCATAATTATCATACACATAAAGTTTCATTCGTACTCTTATTTCTTTTATTTGTGCCTGGTCCTTTCTTCGTGCAAAATACCTATCTTGTGGTATATATCTGTCATATTTGTGATAGACAGATGATCGTGAGAAGTTCGACCTAACTTTTAAGTGTTAATATAATCACGATGCTTCTTACCACAATTGTGGTCGTTTCTGTACTGCATTTAGGATGAGTGCACTAGTAAATGTATATTTGAACCCAATGAATAAACAGATCACGTGACATTTTCATTCGCTTAAATAAAAGTGTTTTAAATATTTAACTAGTTAAAAGATATATATATATATATATATATATATATATATATATATATATATATATATATATATATATATATATATATATATATATATATATATATATATATATATATATATATATATATATATATAAGATATCTATGTTAAAAGATGTATGTAAGGTTTTAAGATAAGCGGAAGCAAGTGGTTATATCTCAGAATTATAAGAAGTATTTATTCAGTGGTGAGTGTTCGACCACTGGTACAGTCAGCCTAGAAGTGTTACGTTCTTCTTTGAATTCATCGTGATTATACTAGTTATACTTAAAATACACTACACTAGTTACACTAGTTATACTTACACTTCTTACTGTGCAAAAAAAAACGTGCAAAAACAATTATGAAAGCTTGCATAAACATCTGCACGTTCACCGCAAGCGCAAGTTAGATCTGATTCGGTCTGGTTAGGTTGACTCACGGTGAGAGTTGGGTTATGTTAGGAGAAGACCCAACCAGACCCGATCCTGGTGTCTCTAATAAGGAGAGTATCCTATTTTTCTGTTACGGATTTGTACGGGTCTTTGAGAAATGTCTCCTGGTACCTAAACACGAATCCCAGTACTCATGATTCTTTTTAGTATGTCCTAGTTCAATAGAGGCAGCACGTTACATTAAGGTTGCAAGTAACGTCGCTGGTGTTGAGATTTGGAACTGAGCTATCCAGGGAATTCGGCAAGAAAAGTATTTCATGTACGTTTCGGCTGTAACAGTAACTATACATTTTACCTGGTTAGCTCAGTTGTAACCGCGCTATTAGTAGCGCTGTCCTATAAGTCTTAACATAGAATATAGCTCTAACATTAAATATTCAAGCAATGCTAATACTTTTAGTTATCAGAGACCTACTTCAAAGAATAATGAGTGCTCAAATTTATATTTAGGTACTAGAAAGCATTTCCGAAAGTCTCATCTAAATCTATGACCCAAAAATGTAATATTGTCTTAGTAAACACAACCTTACTGAACGACCCTGGAGAACTTAAATTCAGATTCTACCCTTATCGTTAACTCTTGCTTTACGGAGTGGGGGTTTTCAGAGACCACACAGATAATAGCTTATATTTTCAATGGATTTCGCACATTTTCAGTAAAAATTTGTATACAAGCGTTGTTGCGGTCGCTGATTACGAATCCGCTGTAAGAATTTTAAAATTCAAGCTGGCGGATCCAAAATGACCGATCTAACCTACATATATGTCCGCAAAATTCTCAAATTTCTATTTCTTTTATGCATAAAAACTTGTATGTTGATGTTTTTGTAGTTGCTAACTATGAATCTGCTTCTAAAGTCACTTTCAAAATTCAAAACGGCGGACCTAAAGTAACCCTAAGTACTTGATATTATCCAAAGTGGAGTGAAGATCCCCATAGGTCCACCTGCAGTGAATAATCGATCACTTCTGTTTCTATATTTTAAGTTTACAAATGATGATATTATCGAACGTATAACCTATTATTTGCACAGGGTCCCCAAGGCACCCCACACCGCAACTGACTATCCATAAATCGCAGGTCAATGCCCCATTCCCCGTCCATCCAACACGCAAGCCGAGCGCAAAATAATAAACCAGCAAAGAATCCCAACGTCAAGGAGACGAGCCATCATCCCCATCGCCGACTCTCTCCGTTATACCTGTCGGCGTCCTTGTCTTTGGGCGAGGCGCGATCTTTGGCGAGCCCGGGCCTCTCGAGGTGGTCGACGCCCGGCGGCGGCAGGTCGTAGTAGCCCTCGGTGCCGGGCGGCGCGACGTCGTCGAAGCGCTTGTTGAACCGGCCAGGTGGCTGGCCGGCGACGGTCGGCAGCGGCAGCGGCGCACCCGAATACCTGTCGACAGAGAAAGCAACGCCACTTGGGGTTAGAGCTGTCGGGGGGAATCGGGACACGAGCGTCGATCCGCATCAGGTGAGTCGCCGTGCGGTGCGCCGGTCAGGAGGGCACGAGGATCCTCGACCAACGATGCGGGGACGCACGAACGCCTCGGCGCTGGAACCTCAGGAGATTTTCGACCCGATTGCGAAACGTCCCAACGATACCTGCTGGTTCGATCTCTTGGACGATTTTGGTTTGAATTCGCGTTGGTATTTGATCGATGGTGCTTTTTGAGGTCTACTCTCTTAATTTAAAATAGTGAACTTTTCACTATTTTAGCTAGTGAAAATAATTCTACTCGTGAAACAGTGAAAATTACACTATTTTGTCAGTGAAAACTGTATTTACTAGAACAATAGTGATTTTTCACTAGTTTGGTAGTTAATACATAAGTACAGAAACCGGTAAAGTAGGGATTGAGTTGGTATTTCATAACCTAATTTCAGTTAACATTATTTTTATTTCATGAACTTTAAGTATTATTTTTATTATGTAATAACAAAATAATTAATGAATGAACTAATAAAAACGGTGCAAATAATCTCTTAATTATGATTCTAATCCACATTTCCTTTGTAAGAATTTGAAAAATGCCTAAAACTATTCATTTTTCATAATTAAATTATAATTAAATTGAACATTAATTTTTGTTGTAATGTGCAACTAAAAAATGTATTCAAGTATCAGAAGTACCTTCGTATCAATATATGTATATCAGTTAAATTCGCAGCACATTATAAGAGGTACAAAATTTATTCTATGCAAGCAACCTACGTAGGCAAGTGGTGAAGACGTTGTACTGTAAACCTCGTGGACAAGAGTTCGATCCCTATCGCAGAAGTTTTTATCACATTTTTAATTTATTTCTTATTTTAATATATATAAATGTTCAAATGAAAATCTAATACATCTCATATATATTTACATACGCATTTAAAATAACAGCTTTAATTTTTTAATTTACTGAATGTTAAAATTTCACTATTTCAACAGCGAAGTTTCACTGATTCAAGTAGTGAAAATTTATTTCACTATTTCATAATAACAGAGTACAGGAGAAAGGCGTGGGAACGAATAGGGGAGAGCGGGGCAACCTTGGCATGCCGGGTCACTTTGGTAGCTAAAATTTTCATATTAAAAATTCATATTTTAAAATGATCTTTTCCCTACTTAATTCCTCAATCGATAAACTTTTTTTCAATACCCGATATGTTAAAATTAAATTAAAAATAAAAATAATAACTAAGATTGAATATTTTACTTAAAATACGACGCTCGCGTCGATATTTCCATCACAAGGTAAACTAAGAAAGAATGTATACACTGACTTACAAATGGTCTAATTTGAAAGTTTAATTTTCGAACTTTTAATTCCTTTCTATTTTATTAACCTAAAGTACTTGAATGCAAAGAAAGATTTTTTTAATTGAAAAAGATATTCCGAGCGGAGCACGCTTGGCAGCTGAGACGGGACACGCTTGGCACTTGAAGCGCTGTGTCATTGAATGGAACCTCGCGTACATAACCTCATTTTACATGTAAATGTTTCGGAGCTCGAAGAAATCAGGAGTGAGTATCGTTTTAATTGTTTTTTCGGATAGTCAAATTCAGTATATTCCATTGTCTTACAATACTGAACTAATTAGCAACTATGTGACGACTGACTTTTTATTTTAAGAAAAGCAGTTATCAATGCAAAATATATTTTATTTTACTTTGTTGCTTTGATCTCAGTATTTTATTACTGTAAGTTAAAAAAAAATGTTAACATTTTTCAAATCATTTATAAAATACTACAAGACCGTAAATGTTACAAAGATTTGTAAGTTACGTTAATTTATAAGAAAGAAACAAAATGTGATAAATTTATTAAAAATGTTATCATAATAATAAGAATGAAACAAAATGTGATAAATTTAATAAAAATATGTTATAGTAATAATAAGAAAAATGTAACAGACTGACTCTAACTGATGTACATTAATAAAAGTAAATTAATTCTAATATCAAAACCTTTGTTTTTTTACCTATAACCAAATCCTGATTACATTTTCTAATTTGAAGCTTTGAACTTTCTTCTGCAATACCGCGCCAATTTCGCCCCACTCGCATGCCAATGTTACCCCGCTAGTCAGAAAGGCGGGGCACGTTTGGCAGATTTTATTTCGATAAATATACAAAAAATATTATACTTGTATGCTTTTACAAAGTACGGCATTAATTTCGGTGATAGTTAATAAGTAGGCTACGATTTTTAAGCTTCTTAAAGTCAATTAGTTTTTAATATAGCCTGGATCAAAGTTGACCTGCCAATCGTGCTCTCCCCTATGTGCAAAGAACGGGGAGCAAAGTTGTGTGTATGATGGGATTTAGCACCATAACCCATGGAAAAGGCGAGCGCCAAACTCGGGCAACAGATGGCGCGATCGAACCCGGAACTAGCCAATTGCAACGGCGCTTGTCACACGCTGTCATTGTACTGCCTATCGAGCGCCATCTGGCATTAGTTGGCCAAATCGCCATTCCTATACATTTAGCACAAATTAGAGAGCGCTCTAGGGAGGGATCGGAAAATCCAGCAAAGTGTCAAAGTAGAATGAGAAAAAATGATTGCAGAGGTGTGCCTCGACGTTTTTGGGAAATTTTGAACCCATCTAAGATGTTTTGTAAAATTCCTCATTCAGCTAGAAGTTCTCACGATAGCCGCCAGAGGCATCAGCATAAGGAATGTGTATGTGGATAAATAAATAAATAGCTATTAATATATATCCAATGTAATTTTGGCACTTGCGACAGTGGCACCATCTACGTCTTACAGCAGTGCAGTCTAATTTAAACATTTGTTTAATTACTTCATAAGTGTATATCCAGTAGTAAATTCAGTTGTTTGTTTTCTGAAGTTGAATTTGTCTAAGTTTGTTATGCCCGATCATACACACAATATTGTTCTTTGTATTTATTTCTTTGTTCTTTATATGTGTTTTCGTTCCTTATTTGTGGAAATACCTTTTTATGGAGCAAATTCACTACACAAGACAACAAAAATAAACTTTTACTTAACCCAGGAATAATACCTACTGATTTTACAAAACAATAAATAAAAGAGAAAATTAACTTTAATTTAAGACTTGCTGTACCAAAATATCTTAAATTCTTCAAGTTACGTACTATTACTAACTGAAAAGCATACACATTTTTATTTATAACTTCTAAATATAATAATTGAGTAAATCGACTAATACTCAACAACTCAGAGTTTTAAAGAGTCTGTTTATTAAATCTTCTATTAAATTTTGAAAATTCAAACTAATATTTTTCAACCAGAGATCAGCAAGTATTCATCCTCAATATGTTTTCAAACACAGGTTTATTTTTGCTTTCTCAAAGAGAAAGCTTTGTAACGATGAACAATTTTTGAATCCGAGATTTTAATGAATTATAATGTTGTCGGAGTTCCTAAATAAAAAGTTTTTTAAAATTTTTTATTTAGTTTTTAAAATTTTTTATATGTAGGAAATGATTTTATCGGAGGTATATCGGGCCAAGATCTTTCATGACGTTTTGAATTTTTTACTTGTTTCTAGAGAGAGTTTTGCATTTTTTTCTTGTCTCTATGTTCTTATCTAATTGAGTTTTCATTCATAATTTCGCGGCTTTCCACGCTTCATTTTACCGTAATCAAAACATATGTCCAAGCTGGTTTTATATGATTGGTACTTTTTTGACAAAAATTTAGCCCTCATGGTTTGTCAAAGTTTTCTCGGAAACAAAACAATCATATATTTAGATTATCATAAAACGAAGCGGGAGCAACTCTTATTTTTACAAAACAATGATTTCTCTTAAAATTATGAATGAAAACTCAATTAGACAAGGACAGAAATATTCGACGTTCTCTTAATATAGATTTTTTTTAAATCGATTTATTATATATTTGCTTTAAATTTTGTCTAATGTTATTAATGTTAATAGTTTTAGCTATGCACCCGCAAAACCATAACAACCGTGCCAGTACCAAAATGGAAATATTCTATGTCAAAGTTGTAAGTCTTAACACGTGCGGTATAGGTTAAGCGTGTATTAAAGAGACATTTTAATTTAAACCGCAGAAATGAATTATATATTTCCCTGAAAAACTAATATTTTTTAAAGAATTACTACCTATATTACGTAACATAAGAAAAACTATAGTTAGCCGTCCCCTTTCAAAGATATGGTTAAGTAAACATTGTAGCCTCTGTTATTAGTATGTCTATATCGTGCATATATATGGTGCAGTCTATAGAAAAGTTTATACCACACTTTAGTTATCTGCGTTATATCAAAACTTTTGGGTGGCTTTTAATATTTTAACATTTTAAATTAACTTTTTAACCTTGTCACCGGTGAACTATCTTAAACACCACTCCCTGCGGTTTAACTCGTGTCTGACTCTGGGTAAGCGATCGTACCAATATGGTTAACCACGAGTCACTTAACACGTATAAAGTTGTTTTGGCTGAAACTTGGATTCTGTAGATTTTTGGGGATACTGATTTCAAGTTTGTAATCGTCGGAGATGCTATTCCGAAATTTAAAATAGCAATTTAAAACTAGTAAATCTTCATACATAAGATTAACTTATTCAAAGCTATGTTCATTTGGTTTTCGGGGGTGCTGATATCAAATTTAAGATGGATATTTTTAAATTCAAAATGCTAGACCCAAAATTGCGATAAGAACAGTTTCTTCATTTATACGACTCATTTCCATTAAATTTAGACTTAACTATTCAAAAAAGTGAATTCAAAATGGCTGTTAAAAAGTACTACCTAGTAGTAAATCTACATGAAAATTGTTTATTGTAGATTTTTGCGGATTATAATGACAGCTCAAAATGTAAATTTGGATTCAATATTTTGAATGTTGAAAGGATGATCTGAAATTTTAAATAAACATTTTTGAAGACCTACAGAAATCAAATTTTAGTTAACTAAATCTTATATACGTGAACTTACTTCTTTTGACTCGTCGTTTCCAATTCGTTAGCATTTAGCAGGGATTTTTATATTAAAACTCCCTAAAAATTAGATTCCTACTGTACCGGTACTACATTTTTCATTATTAAGATAGTTAGTAAATTGTGATTTTTTATAAACAAATATAAGACACCTTCTTTATCAATAAACAAAGACCTAAAAAATGTAGCAAATTATTCCAACAATATTATCACAAAATAATACGAAACTTGGATTTCAGAATGTTGAACGTGGATTTTGAAGATGGAGCCCAAGATTAATATTCTTAGTTATTGTTTATCAGCACAGAAAGACTTTTTCCTCAAAATATAAAACTAACAATAACAACGGACGTGAAGGTCGGTAAGGGACATATTCGCACGTCCAAGTCCCGTTAGGAGGCGCTGAAACGAGCCTTCTAAGTTATACTAAAGTCATGTGATACGCGGAAGGAAGTATGATTCTTTAAGACAGTTACTTAAAATTTGTAAATTACGTAAAATATTTAGTTATTTTAGTTTCTGGCTCTATTGTTATATATAAATACAATATTTTTTCACTTTATCATTGTCTACTTTATATTTTTGAGTGAATATGAATCGAATTGGAAGATTACATCACCTTAAGAGGATGCCGGATTCTCTGTCCTTGTCTAATCCAGTTTGTCGCTATTTATTTAAATAATAATTTGTTTAATGAAAACATAAGGGTTGTCCCCGCGTCGTCTAAGAACAAGGAACATTTAAGTGGTAAAAAAGTACCTAATTATTTTTCATTTTTAAGAAAACTTTAAATTACAAAAGTGAGGTTATGCGTAGACAAGGTTTCAGACCATAATGTCCTCTTAACTCTGTGAGACCGTAATCGAAATTTAATCGGTGACAAATTTATTTATAAATATTATATATGCTTAGCCCTTTTACCATTGTATAAAAATGAAAATATGAAAAAATTAATTTTGTTTAATGAATAATAGAACAGCATCCTATAAGATTTTTAAAGTACCTTCTCGATCTTATTTATTTTGTTAGATACTCTTTTTGTGATGAACTTAAGAGGCTACTAGTTACCGACTACAGATTCCTACTATCCCACGTACGCTATTCTTTATTTATTTAAATAGCAATTTGTTTAATGAAAATGTAAGAGTTGTTGTCCCCGTTTTGTTTGAATATACGGAATATTTTAAATCCTATAAAAGTACCAAGCACCCTAAGTGACTAAAATTTTTAACCTTTCAAGATAAGTGATCCCTAAATATACCAGCCCCTTTGAACTATTTAATAATATTTGAACAATTTCTTATAAAATTTGGCATGTCTCAAAAATTACAAATAATGGCTACAATATAGCGAACTAATTTTTGTAAATATATATTGTATTATAGATGAAAGTAACGATCGACAGATTTCCAAGATCGAAAAATACGAACTTGAACTGAAAATTCCTAAATTTAAAATGGCATATACAATATCAATACTCATAGTATTAAATGATATATATTGATATTGTATATGCCATTTTAAATTTAGGAATTTTCAGTTCAAGTTCGTATTTGTTTTTTAAATCGGTTAGTCAGATTGGATTACCATTTTCAATTTTGGAATTCTGTTTTCACATATGTCATTAGCGATCTGAAAAAACCCTTTGATAACTTGCTGACCTTATAGAAATTATAGTCTGATAAAGGTTCTTTGTATAATGTCACTACTAAAAAATCATAAAAATTGCAAAATTCTGCCTAAATAACTTGCTTTAATTTAATTTTGAAAATATCACGAAAATTCTAACAATTTAGAAATAAAGTATGCCATTTATTTATAAAGTATAACTTTTATAATACATCGTTAATAAAAATCAGTATTTATTTATATTTTATTATTTTTTCTAAAAATAATAATCAATAAATTAGCTTGTATCTTATAAATAAGGATCCATGGAAAGTAACTTTGTGGTACTAAAAAACATCTTCCTTAGTTTCATCAAATTCGTGAACCCTCAGGTGACGCGTATATTTAGAAATTTCGTTACGAATCTTACAATACCGAAAAGTTATCAAAAACTTCATTTAATGGGATTTTTAATGTCAATTAATTTATTTTTATTTGTACACTGAATCATAATGATTTGTGGCATAGTGCGTTTCGTACACATAAGAATTGTACACGTAATTATTGTGCACAATTTAGCATTGGTCAAATATATCTATATATAATTTGACCAATGCTAAATTGTGTACAATAATTACGTGTATAATTCTTATGTGTAAGAAACACGCTATGCCTGATTTTTACATAGTAATTATTTATAAAATTTAAGGTTTAAGTTATAAATATTTTAAAATGTAAAAATCATTATTTAACCATTCAAAAAGGTGTTAATATATCGTAAGTAAGCTTAATTCCAGATAGAAATTTTTGCAGAAAAACGAAAGACTAAAATCGTAAAAAATGATATATTGTTGATTTGTTTATACAATAATGATGAATGCTCAATATGCCTAAAGGAAAGACAAAGCTGTACTTAAAATAATGAATAACTTTATTTTAATTGAATTATGAAGGCATAATCAGATCAAACAAGTTAAACACGTCGATATCTTAGTAGATTAACCACATTTTTAAATTGAATATTTTTATTCATTCTATTATTCATAAATACTTGTCATAATTTTTTCTTTTTATTTGTCTTTATCATATTTTTGGAATATTAATGATATATTCATTTTGTGAAGCAATAACGATAGTTTTTCATATTCTATAATGTCGTATTATTAAAATAAAGTACGGTTCAAAACCAATTTTCTAAAAAAAAGAATGATCACCTAAGAATTTAGTTTGTTGACGGAATATTCCCTGTTTCTTGTTCAGAAGTTTATTTTTACATACCTAGATAAATAATTATTATACTCATTCAAATGTTAAAAAACTTTTGGCTTACCTTTGAATATAAAAGAAAAGAAAAGAAAAGAAAGAAAAGTACATTCAAATAACCTTTTGCATAGTGCAACCATACATGAATAGATGTATAGTATATGTTATGACTGTTTGTATTCAAAAACTTTTAGTTTACATTTTTTAATTACCGCGAATCAAAAGTGCTGATGAATGAGTAAATTTAATCATTTCATGCATAGCTTCTTTTGCACTTATTATTTATATATTGCTTACAATAAATTTTTAAGCTAGCTGATTATGGATCCGGATTTAACATTTCAAAACGGCGGGTGCAATATGGCGGACGAAAGTGACATTTTACATTTTCATCCATCGCATTGTACCTTTTATTTGTAATTTTAAACTTTTGAGTATATATTCATCATCAGCAACCCTAAAAAGCCCTAATCAGTCTTCATATTTTAGAAATTTTTACTTTTTTGTCTGACATATTAGGTTAGTAAAATATCTTGTTTCCGCTTCATTGAATGAACCGCGAGGCACAAAATTGTTGAAGATAAAAGAAATTTCACAGCATCGGTAAAGGAACAATCATGTTGAATTTGTTACAGATGATTTGCCGACCCTGCTTCTGAACATAAATGGATTAAGATTGGCCAATACCGTGGATTCTTATAATCGAGGGATTTGGATGCTTTATCAAGAATTTTAACAAAATTTTGTTTCAGTAAAATGTATTTTTAGGTATTATGAACATGGATCAGTCTGAAGAACAAAAATGTAAATAGTAAAAAAATAATAAGATAAAATTATAATTGAAGCACATTTACAGCAACTTATATAACTATAAATATATACTTTTTAGCTATAAGTATTTTACTTGATAATCTGTTGACAAGTATATAAAGAATATTAGAAATACTGTTCGTTAAAAGTAAAAATCAGTAGTTGCCGCTTTTAATATATGCTTTATTAATTAACATTTGATTACTTATTCCAAATTTTAATGATTTTATAAAATTCAAATCCAAATTTATATGCTTCGTAATATGAATTGATAGGATATTAACAAGCCGTGTCAGAACTCGTCGGTAAAAAATATATATTGAACGCATAATTATACGTAATTGTATGCGTTACAACGAAATTATATATTTGTATTGCAATTTTTATTGCAATCCTGTATAATGTAAATGTTTATTATCATCAACCCGCTAAATTTTAATATATCGTGCATTTTTAAAGATGAAATTCAGTACGATAGCAAAGAATTGGTAAATTGCCTAATTCTTTGTTAATATGTATTTATTTCCAATTCGGCCCACCCCAAATCACAGCTGCACATGTTTGATAATTAGAGGTATAATAATGATATTATTACCTTTAAATAATACTGGATATTAATATAAAGTGAACAGATCCGCATGCAACCTACCTTTCCGGAACCAGTGATTTATCAAAATAACGTTAAATTTTTCATTTCTTATTAAATTGTATTGAAAAAACCGAAATTCACTATTCTTTATCAGTCGAAAAAAATGCATTGCAGATTTAAAATTATTTTGTTCATTTTTTAATATGATATATTAATAAATTAATCTGATACTGAAAGAATAAGGAGAAAAGATGTTTAGGTAGACTTTGGAACCTATATATTACGATGCAAAAAAATAACAAGAAGTTATAACATTAGACTTCTGCGTTTAATATTCCAGCAATTTACATCTGTTCATTGTGGGTAGCTTACAAAAATGGGAGTGAGGTACAAAGAATCATTCAAACTGATTGAATGTGAATTTATGCATATCAACATTTTGTATAAAAATCAGATATGCGCTAACGATCATCGCAAGTACAACGCGGATTAAATTGAGTATGTAAAATTTTCATAACATTCATAATCAGTTTTAAATAAATACCAACCAATAAAATATAAAATAACTTGTCAAAATTTATTTTCATAAGTATTGTTGCTAATAATATTCTTACCTGAGAAGAATTTTATTATTTTAACCCTTTGAAGCATCTACGTTTCGTTTTATTTATTTTGTTTTCTAAAACTGGGTACTTGGAATTTTTTGGCACGCTGATTAGGAATCTAAGGTCAGAATATAAAATATTCCCATTACAGGATAACAAGTTTCATACAAAATGAAACTCGTTCGTTTTCTAGTATTGTTAGTAATTACACTCCGCCATATTGAATATATCACGATAAAATTGAAAAAATTTTCAATTCTTACTTAAATTTGTACTGACCTACCACAAGAATCCACGAATAGGGTATATCAGGTGCAGGTGTCAGTATCGGGTGTAGGTAGTTCGGGTTCCCCTTAAGGGGAAGTGAAAGGGTACTTTTCAAACGCATTTTCTGAATCCAGATAATAACAGAATCTTTTGAAAATCGAACCAGAATGTTTATATAAATGCATAGTAAGCCGTTTTTTCAAACATGGAAATTTCTTCTACAGGAATCAGTGTTACCAAAATCGAATTTACACCAATAAATCTGCAAGAAATAAGTCGTACCCGGTCGCAAACTACAGGAAATCTAGCAATTGATCCATGGCGTTTACTTGTCCGTATTTTACGCTTGATACCATTGTATCCGTATCACAGTCATTTTATGTTTTACGACCATTCAATTGGTGTGGCTTAGATCACAATAGTGTCGTTTATTGGATTGTTATCAGGCTTTGAAATGCTTATAGTAAGAAGTTTGAGAAGGCAAAAGCTCGTGTTGATAATACAGAACGTGATTCTGCAGTGTGCTTTGGTGAAATTTAAAACAAGAATTAAGGTATCTTCTGGCTAGTAAAGTAAGTAACAAACATGCTCACTGATAAGGAAAACTGAAAGCCCTCTCAATTGGATTCTTTAAGTTGTAATGTAAAAAAAAGTAAAATGTATTTTAAATATTTTAAAGTAAGGTGACGCATTTGTAAACTCCATATAAATGCTTAGAAAATGGGAGAGAAAGCGTTCTACTGAAACCAATAAACTAGTCATATATATCATAGCCATTACATTCCAGTTCATTTTTATTGGACAAATTTCTGCACGGAGAGAGAATTTCAAGCGATTATCACTTGGCAGTACTTGCTATTTTCTGATGTGAGTTACTAGCGACAGTAGCATGATATTTCATGATATTTGAGGTTCAGAGCAGTCGCTGGGAATACAGTACGATGTGTAATAGCCACACATAGTGCTCTTGCTCTTGAATTCACGAAGAAAGCTATTTAAAAATGCATTACTCTTGCGTACGAATATCGCATGGCCCAGTCCTTCTATATTAGAGTGTCTGTTGGATGCGATTATCGCGTGAATCTGATGCGATTTTCAGACGCACATCATACTATATTCGCAGTGACTCTTTTAATCCTTTCAGTCACACAATTCAGGGCACAAAGTTATTATTACATGCGCATAGTGCTTTTTTATGGTCGCTGGATTCAAATCTAAAGACAAATTTTATAAATTCAAAAATTCAAGATGACGGACCAAAATATGCAGAATGTCATCATCGAAATCATGAATGAATAAAAATTTATACAGATTCCCCTCCTCATTCCTTGTACGGCTTTGTAACTGCAATTTTGAATGTTTAAAATCTAACTTCAAATTCGAAATCAATGACCCCATAAACCTTTATTATAAGATATTTTAGTGTATGATCTAAATGAGAATAAACGCATTTTTTCAAGCTTTAATTTCTTTATAACGATATAATATTAACAATATTGATGAAACAACGAATATATTATCAAATTACAACCCTTAGGAAGTTAGAAAAACAAAAGAATCGAAGGATTACCTCAAATAGTAGAAGTTATGGCAAAAAACCGAGATCATAAAGGTGATGTTTAGGGTACTTAAACCGATTATTGAGCCCAACCCAATTACTGTGCAATGAGTACGTAAATAAGTATCTAAAAAAACCTAAAAAGTTCAATCAAATAATGTTTAGAATAATAAAATTATCTTGGTAATCTTGTAATAATTGTGTTGTGAAGTAACATGTATTTTTTGATACATCTAAAATGTAAAAAATGTTTAAAGAAGTTAGGCACAGTAATATAGGGCATTAAAATGTCTTCCAAGGATTCTGATGCTAATAATATAATAAATATCCACAACGATGGTTTAAAAATATATTTTCTTAAAATCGATACATTTGAAATAAAATATTTTTGCATTAGTATTGCAAGTAGGTTGCCGGTAAAACAGAGTTCTTTATCGTATTTCTCATTCTACACCTCCGATATTCGACAATAATATACGAAATTTAGAGAAATTGTTTAATTGGCTATATAGAATGTCCAAATACTAAATAAAAATCGAAAATCGAAAAATAAAATAGATTTTATCGAACTTTTTAAACAAATGTGTATTTTGGGATTTTCAATTTTTTCGCGATGTTCCAATATTTTTAATGATACAATAATTACAAATTTGGTTCTTCGTTATATGTCTTGCAGTAATCTGTATATTATAAACAAAATTTTTTGACTAATAATAATCGTATTCACTGAAATAAAATTATAAAGAAATATTAGTAAATACACAATAGTGTATGAGCTTTTCACAAAACTAATATTTATTACCTTGCTACTTCTAAATCATTTTTCTAATATACGTATTGCCAATAAATGATTTCTAATTTTCGCAGTTTTATTAAAAATTTTAACAATCTTAAACGTTTATATTAAATTTAAAAAGTTATATCTTTTTCCCGAGTAGAGAAATACGTAAGGCGCCGTTAGAGCCTGATTAGAATCCCTATCAACCTGATCAGGTCTTAATCAAGATTGTGACGCTATTCCTGTCAGGTTCTTATCAAGGGTCCTTGATTAAGATATAATATGATTTCAAATGGTAGATGGAAGTAAGTGCATATTTCTTTAATGATCTAAATGTGTAATACAAATTAATTCTTAATACTTGTAGCGAAAAACTGGATTAGAGGACAGAAAATCCGGCGTCTTCTTCAGTTGGAATTTTGGCCACGTTAAGGAAATTTAAACAAATAATTTTATCTCATTCATCAAATTTCTTTTTTAACCAAATGTTGTTTTGATCTATTAATTATTTTTGTCTCCTACTTATAAGATTTTTTTATAAAGTAAATATTTCGTATATTCATTTATATTAGCGATATATTAACATGGGATCTCACAGATGGCTATGAAACTACATCACCGCATGGCTATGAAAATAAATTGGAAAGGGTTAAAGAAATAGTTTTTTCTTTATACTAATTAGAGACTCTTGATCAGGACCTGACAATTAGCTTCACCATCATGATCAGGTATCCTGATCAGGAGCTGATGTTCAATAAGGATATCCTGATTTGATTTCTACTCGGGTTTTATTCTAAAATAATGCGGATATGCAAAAATAATTTTAAATTAAAAATATTGATTGAACCAGATAAAATCGAAAAATAAATAAAACTTGAATTGCACTTAAATTATATATGTACACATTACAACCAAAATCATGACGATTAAAAAGCCCTTGATTGTAATTAAAAATTTGCACAAGACCGAAAAGAATCGGATGAATTCTGATTTTCAAAGTCTTTTACCGTTTCTGGACGAAATTGGAAAGTATTGGACAGAATCGGATAGAATTTGATAGAACCGTATAGAATCAGAAAGTAAATAAATCTTGATTTAAACTTAATTTATAATTCAAAATCATTTGACGACAAAGTATTAATATCGACTAAATTTCAATATTTTTATACGTATTAACCTATTAGAATAAATTCGCTAAAAACAGATTATTTTGAAGTATATTTTATACTATTAAAACGATTTAGATGGCTCCGCCATGATCGTAAATATTATAAGTGTCACCCTACTAAATCAGTTAAAACAGTGGTTTGCATAATCTGTGAAAATGCATACCATAAGAGTGATTTCGATAAAACAAAACATCCCAAACACTTCGGTGAACATCTGATAATTTGCCCAGACCATATTCTAAGAGATATAACCTCTAAATCTGATAAACATATGCTAAGTGATGTGGCAAAAAAAATGATTGCACTAATAAAACTGAAACAATCTGAAGAAATCAGAGAAGAATTGCTGCAAGAACTACACAACAAAACAGTGGAAAAACATAATGCAATAATCAAAGAAGATGAAAGTGAAGTGGACAATTTAATAGCTGAGAATACCTTACTCAAGCAACTAGTGACAGAATTGCAAGATAAAAACCAATTGCAGAAAGACTTTATAGACCTGCAAAAACAAAAAAATACTGAAATACCGATAAGTAATAAAACATATGCAGAAGTGATGAGTGATATTAGGACGAAACAGTCGCGAATTCCTAGAATAACGATTAAGGCCAATGACCCCAACCAGGAAAATACAATGGAATTACTCACGAACTGCTTAGTTTCAGAGAAGAATATCCAAACTAAGTTCATTCGCAAGAAGAATGATAAAGAAATAGAAATTAGTTGTATGAATATGAAAAGTCTAGAAACAGTCTATAGGATAAGTCCGATTAACATATTAAATATTTAAAATTATTAAAATATAAGCAGATTATTGTCATTATACCCTATTGAAAAAAGTACAATTAAAATGGATTTCTTGACATATAGTTTTAAAATTAATTAAAAACTCTTCAAATAATTCAGAAAATTCATATTAAAAATAATATGGATTTTGTGGATTAAAAAAGATTAAAGTTCATTCATGCAGATAAATAATATGTATTATAATTGATTGCAGTAACGTTACAACCATTTAAATACATTGTATTAAATACGATAAGATTATTCAGAATTGAAACAAATTTAAGTATAAACTCGTGGTTTGATCACATGTATTAAAACTAATTACAGTAGTACAAAATCCTATTAAAATACTGTATTTAACAGGATAAGGATTATTCTGCATTAAGAAAGATTAAATTTTAATACTATTTGATCACATTACATGTATTCAAACCGATTACAATGGTATAAAATGGAATTAGTGGAGACCGGGGCAAAGTGAGCCTAAAAAAGTCACGAATATATAAATATATTTCAACTATCAATAATTCGAAATATATTAAAAAGGTAATATAGACTTTATTTAATCTAAATTTCAAGCACCAAGACTGCAAAGTAAGTAAAAGTATTTTAAAATACTTTCTCATGAGCTTGAGGTAAAGTGAGCCTTTGCACGGGCAAAGTGAGCTTCAATAAATATGAAGATAAAAGTTTAAATTACGATAAATTAATCAGTTTTATTTAACTTTTAATCGTAACTTAATCAATTTGTTAACAGACATATAAGTTTAAAGCTTTACAAAATGTATTTATCGGACATAACGATAGAGCCAGAAGAGATTTACGTATTGTCTTATTGTATTAATTAATTAAAAAAATATCTACTGAAATTTTAGTGTACTAAGTATAAAACAAAAGTTTCTGTTATAAAATAGCATACGTAACACTTCTTTATTTAACAACTAAAACATGCAAAATTATCATATCAAGTGACTCAAAAATTCATAGTTAATTTTTTTTTTTACTAAATAACCAATTATATGTACCACCAATCATTTAAAAATCATTGTTTACTTAGATTATTTTGAAGTAAAAGTGAAATTAATATAAATGTTTTATTTATGTCGAAATATAGAGAAAGCTCACTTTACCTCGAGGCTCACTTTACCCCGGTCTCTCCTACATTTAATCCATTCTGATACGATATTTTTATCAGGGGTTATAATATATCAGTTTCATTACCATAAGGGGGCGCGACGTGGTCAAAAATATTTATTGTTCGTTCGCAAATACTCAGCCACGGTGAACGTACAAAAATTTACAAATAATGAAAGTTAAAGTAGAAGAAAAGAGCTTCAATTTGAGCTAAGGTTAGTCAAAAACGGATACTCCTTTTAAAAGTTATGAGCATATTATAACCCAATAACCCAATGACCGCCTCCGTAGTACGTTGAGCCCCATTCCTCCCGTGTTGGATTAACCCCTTAAAATAAATATACCAATAACCCAATGACCGCCTCCGTAGTACGGTATTATTAACTTCTTCCTGGTTTTCTCTACGTTGCAAGAGTTATTGAAATGTAAAGTGTGCAATAAGGATGTATCATTCAGCAAATATGGACAGCGAGGATTCGGGTTTAAACCTTGTGTTACGTGTGAGTGTGGAGAACAGTTCATAAATTCGTGTCCACTAATTGCGACTGGTTATGAGATCAATCGTTGTATAGTATATGTAATGCGATTGATTGGCATTGGATTGAGTAGTATCAACATGTTCTGCGGACTTATGTAACTCGGTAATAGAATAAACTCCTCTGTTAACTATAAAATAATTAATTCGAACTCCTTCGCTGCGAAAAGTGTGTTCGATATAGTGACGCTCAAGGCTGTAAGAGAAGAGAAACTCTTGAGTGCTGAGCACGGAGAACCTGAAGATGTTTTAACCGTTTCAGGTGACGGTTCCTGGCAAAAAAGAGGATTTTCTTCTCTTATTAGCATTATATCTTTAATTTACAAACACAGCAAAAAGATTGCGAACGTCGTTATCAAATCAAGTTACTGCAAAGGGTGTGACAAGAGAAAAGGAACAGAGAACACAGTTGAATATGCATCGTGGTACGAAGAACACAAGAAAAACTGCAGCGCTAACCACTCAGGTAGTTCAGGGAAAATGGAAGTTGACGGTGTATTGAAATGTTTTGGCAATCTGTCGAAAAATTTGGTGTGCGTTACGGTTATTACATCGGAGACGGTGACTCGAAAACTTTCAAGATGCTGGTCAATACATCACCGTAAGGTGAAGAGTTTCTTGTTAAAAAGTTAGAATGCGTCTTACACGTTGCAAAAAGAATTTTCAAGCGTGCCAGTGAAGCTAAAAAAATTCTTACACAGGCAAGAAAAGCTGCAAAGAAGGAAGAGAAAAAAAACCTGTGAAAAAAAGTACAGCCAAAACGTTGTGAACAAGAGAAAATCCGTCGCAAAAAAGTTCCAGTTGTGAAAACACAAGATCTAATGATCAAATTAATGAAAGAACTCTTTATAAATTACGGTTTAGCAATTCGAAGACACTGCAATTCCTTAGAAGATATGCGCAAGGAGATTTGGGCCGGATATTATCATAAAATTTCAACCGATAATAACCCGCAGCATACCTACTGCTCTGAATCCTGGTGCAAGTATAAAAAAGCTGTGAGGGATAATACCGTTCGTAAATTTAAACATCCTCCTGCTCTCGATAAAGATGTTCAAGAAGTTTTAAAACCGATATATGAAGATTTAACGAAGCAAGAACTACTCGAAAGATGTCTGGGTGGAAACACACAGAATAATAACGAGTCGTTCAACAACGGTGTGTGGTCAATGGCTCCTAAACACATCTTCAGCGGGAAAAAAGTTGTTGAAATCGCCTGCCAAACAGCTGCTTGCATATTTAATGAAGGATTACAGCCAGTTCTGAAGATTTTAGAGGTAATGGGCGTCAAAGTCGGACCGTTGGCCGCACAGTTCGTCACTGAACGTGACAAAGAGCCAATACGAGTTGCGAATCGTCCTAGCACTGATGCCTCTAAGGATGCCAGAACAAAGCGCAGACAGGCTATTTTGGATGAAAACGAGCATTATGAAGAAACTGAAGGCATAATGTACGGTGCAGGCATCGCTGATTAAGCTCAGGTGAGATTTTTTTTACGATTTTTCGTTAAACAAAACTTTAAACGCGTTTTTCTCGAAACAACATTCTAGATAGGAAAATACCCAATTTATTATTATTAGTATTAAATCCTATTACATCAGATTAGGCAGTAATAGGTCTATCCGATTCATCGAATTAAAACCGATTATATTGTATATAATTTTAATTTCGTATAATCGGTTATTATTTCGGATTTATTTTTACCAGGGTACGTAAAGTGAACACTAAATAAAGTAATCTGGTATATGAGTATAGCAGTAGCGCCAGTAGCAATATGAATTTGACGTAGATATAGTAGTACCGAAATTTTAGTTAAATGAACAAGCATTTTTCTCAAATCAGGCTAATTTTACCGTTCAGCACGGTAAATTTATTATGAATATCAGTAAAATTTAATACATTTAAGGGAGTTCTTGACCTTTACACATAATATTTGATTTTTTAATTTTTATATGTTAAAAGTTTATAGCATGTTGATATACCAAAAAAAAAAGTTGTGTAGAAAATTTCTAGTTTATAAACAAAATAATTTTTAAATAGCAACACCCTCTAGGTATCAAAAATCCTTGCGCAACAAAAAGTTTGTGTTTTGAAAAAAATTGTACTTACTTTTGATGGTATATCGAAGATATTTGTACATCCTCAATTAAAATGAATCAGATGTGTCAAAACAATAGGAGAATCATTTTATTCAATGGAATTAACATGAAATTTCATGTATTTTGATAATAAACCCTAGTGGAAATGACAACTGTGAAAAAGTGTGAAAAATTATGAGAAAAATGTGAGAAAAAGTGAAAAATGTGAAAATACACATACTTTTGGAACATCTGTTACAAACAAAAATACACATTTTTTAACACTATTACACTGTTTCCATAGTTTTTCACACTTATAAAAAACACGTATTTTATCTAATAAAACTTGCACATTTTTTCACAGCTTTTCACATTTTCTCATATTTCTTTACGTTGCATTCTCTTATATATAAGAAATTACATCTGTGAGAAATTGTGATAAAATGTGATAACTGTAAAAAACTGTGAAAAACTGTGGCAAAATTTATGAAATATTCTATAATATTTTTTAAAATCCTGTTCCAAATGTAAGCCTAATTTCTCAGTTTTTCACGAAATTTTCATAGTTTTACACACTTTTTCACACATTTGTCACAGTATTTCGCATTTTGAGATTTCCACTAGGGAATTAGAGATAATTTATTTTTAATCCATATTTCGTACTGGCAGAATAAGACTATGACAACTAAAAATCCTACATTTTTGTAAAACTAAGCAAGTAACGTAAATTTTTCATAGAATAACATTTTTTACTTTAATTTACTATATTATAGTTTGCAAAACCTTTTTTAGCCAATTTTTAAAGTGATTAAAGTGATTCATTTACAAGCTATTTTGAGCACAAAAGTTAAGTTAAAAATGTTGAGTTCATAGAGTTATTCTGGAGGTGCGATTTAATCTTTACATTTACTTTCGATAATGCACAATGTTCTTCATAATGTTGAAAATAGTATGTATGATTAATTTCAAAAAGTATAAAAATAATTGATGCGCAAGGGACTTATACACTTAAGACTAAAGACAATAAACAATTAAAAAATCAATAATATAAGATTTACCTTAGATTCGTCAAATTGCTTTTTCTGAAATGAAAAAAGAACGCTAAAAATGTTGATATCTCAATTAAATTGAAGAAATCCAGGATGTAAATGTATTTTTCATTTATTGTAAAGACCAAAAAAGCAAAGTTTTGTCAACACGAAAAATCGAGTTTTTCGCTCAAAATGTATACCCCCCCTTAAGTTTGTTGATCTTTTTGACATGTTTATATTATAAGCTGTTACAACGTGCAGCAGAATTAATTAAATATTTATATATACTCCAAAGTAGACCATCCCTTTGAAATTACTGAGTGAGCCGCTGTGATGGTCTGGACATTTTTGTGTTAAATTGGCAGCATACAAGGCAATTTACATGATTTTCATGTCACTAATGTATTCGTTGAAAATTTGTATGACATATGGCGGACGAAAGATACATTATATGGGTGATTGTCCAAAAAAAACGGTATTTGGTCCTAATTATCGTAACAACTTAAAAATCTTCTTTTGGGGGTTCTTGTGGTTTTGAATTCTTATTTATGGTAAAATGACAGATAACCAAAAATGATGTACGTGTACTTTTTATGGCATTATTCTTCTTTTAGTTTAGTATAATAAAAATTTTCACAAAAGTGTCAGTTTTAACGGTTCATCGTATAAATGCTGTTAATCCTCTGCTACCATGTGCGTCCTGTAAGATACATGACTTCAGCAGTCCATCAAAATTCATAAGTCGAAAAAGCAGAAAATGTATAAATCTATATTTATCAAATAACTATATAAGAAAGTACGTAATCCATTACAAGTCTCATTTGTTATTTTATCGTGCAAGAATATCGATTTAATATAGGTACCTCCCGAAAACCTGATAAAAAACACCCTGGGGCGGGATGAAACAGTTATTGTATTATCGAAAAAAAAATTTCTAAGCAGTATTATGTGATAATACCTATTGGTAATGTTAATTAACTCAATTTAACAGAATAATTACAAGAATATAAATTTTATAACCAAAAATACCCTATAAAAATTACAAATGTGATTTCTATATCTTACCAAGACATTTTCGGCCGACAAAAACTATTGGATCGTTATATAAAAATATATATGTTTTTCGACCAGAAAGATGGTCCCGGTACGACAGGATTAAGAAGCAAAAATATTTGCAATCTCGCGATTGTAGTCGACGAGTATAATACTTTTACATAATGTTCAATAACATTATAATACAAAAATTAGCACCATTCGCACGACATACAGTTTAAATATACCCAAAATTACAGTGAGTTTATGTACGCATGTACTGGAAGCAGAAGTTATGCATGTACATTAAAAATGTAAATTTAATACATATTTACATTAAATTTAATGCACATGTACACCAAAGTCAATGTAAGTAGCATTAAATTTCATGAAATGTACACTAAATGAAATTAATTACATAAAATTTTTTTTAGTTTTGTAACTTAAAAGTACATTAAATTTAATGTCATTTTTTACAGTGCGAGGATTAAATGAACACACAGGTCTGTGTAAAGAAATGTGGTGCCGCGGAGCTGACTAGAAACTAACAGTGTCCCTGATGCATGTGATAGGTTGGGTCGGAGCGCGCCAGGCTTCCGCAGGTAGTAATTGTCGTTGCGTAGGCCGCGTTCCCGGTGCGATTGGGGAGAATCAGTCGCATTGGGCCCGCATTCTCCTTTCCACCGGTCGGATACGATCGATAAAAGGAGTGGTCACGGGGCAAGAAAAGGCGCAGAAGTTTTTCCTTGCGGATGGTTGGCTACTGTGGGTCGTTACCTGGAAGGGTGGCTGCTGCCTGAAGAGAGTGGCTCGCTTGTCGCGTTCTGGCTGCACTGAGAGAATGGTTCAGTTAGGCTTGCCGAAGTCGCATTGCTAAGTTTGCGGAGGCCATAGTCTGCCATTCTTACTGAGGAGCTCGGTAAAAACTGCGGAACAGTTCGGCTGTTTTGGCGGATGTGTATTAAAAGTGATGTGTGGTGTTGCGCTTTATTGTAGCCTCATTATCAAGTTTGTGATAATGTAAAACAGAAGTAAGGTTAAAGTAGAACATCCAAAATGTGACTTAGACTAACTAATCATATATAAAAAGGTTACAGTAAGAAAAAAATAAGAAATTCATTAAAATATTGATTATTTGTGAAAAAGTGAGGTTACGGAGACTCAGCTGCCGAACTTGTTCCGCTATTCTTGCCGTATACATACTACCGAACTCACTTCGATCAAAACTACCGAACAGTTCAGCAAGTCTGACCGATGCATTTCCTCAGTGTGGGCTGATGTGCGCGGGGTGACGCTAAGTAGGTTTCGATACACGTACTAATTATTAGTCGATGGCGACGCGATCTGTACACTGAGAGAAAGGATTCTTTGCGGCAAAGAATATTTCTTAATTATTAAGTTTTTTGGATTTTAATACGGTCAAATGAATATTTCTTAACAGTTAAACGCAGCGTCTTCATAGTTAAGAACTGAGTACTTGAGTCGCTTGCCAACGGCTGATCGCCTAACTTTAAGGTTAACTGAATTTTTCATATTTCTAAGATGTTTATATGACCGTTACAAGTTAGTATAAGTTTTCGCCGGTCACGATTATGTCGACGTATAGGATTTTGTTACATTTTAATGCTTGAAAAGCATCATTATATGTTAGAAAATCGTTAAATAACCTTTCTTACTCGTTTATTGTTTATCTTACTCGTATAGACTTTTCTCAAGTTCGAGTTCTTAACTATTAAGAATTTAACATTTGTGGCAAGTACGTGAGAATTCGATTCCGTAAGTACACGATTCATTTGTCATAAGGAATCCTTTCTCTCAGTGTACAATATAAGCTCTAATAATTTCTATTTATATAACTAAATACGAGTATTGTTATTTACTGTTTTCGACATAGGTTTTGTCATCTATAGAAAAGATACGTGAGTTTGTCCTGGCAAATACAGGAACAGTAAACGCGTTATTAAATTTGCTGTAAATGAACATTCGTGCGAGAAAGTTGAAAACTGCGTTTTCAACTGTAGAACAAGCGGCCGAAGCATATGTGTGCACAGAGAATAGAGGTCCTTGTTCGACTCTCGAGCCGATATTTATTGCTTTTCCACGGAAGAAAAGCACATCGTAGTCGGAGACCAGTCTCGAGTATCGGCAACTAGCAATGCGCAGCGCAGAGTCGAGCCGTGGCACAACGTTAGTCTACAGTGTAACGAAGCAAGTGTAAAAATCACGTGCTAATGTAAAATGACACAAATCGTGTAAAAAATTTACATTCCTGGATATATGAAAAGTTGTGAATTCAGTAATGTCATTCTCAATGCATAGTGTAATTGTACACAACTCATCACTGTATGTTTTTTAAGAAAGGGTACTCCATTGTTAATTCAACAGAAAAATGTAAATTTCAACTGCTGAGTGCTGGAAATAAAGCGAACGCTGCTGAATTAGAGATTTTTACATACTCAGATTGTGTAAAAGTACAGTTTTCAATGTAATAAAATTCAACGTTTTTGTGTAAAATTACAGTTTCGACATGAATTATACTAGAAATTGGGATACCTGGAAAATTTTTTTAATTCGTGCAATAATTTGTTATTTGGGCATGTTTACACTTAATTAATTAGAGGTTTACCAATAAATTAAGTTTAAAGACTAATAGATAACTAGATAGAAAAACGAGTGCTTAAGAGCTCTAGATTCAATTATTTTAACTTGCGTACTTTCAACCTAACCTCAAAACCTGAAGCTGTAAATCGGGAATGTGAAATTACATACGAGCATTGAAAATTACATTACTGAGTTGTGTAAAAATCATCTTCCCAGCAGAGGTCGCTTTATTTCCAGAACTCAGCAGTTGAATTTTACATTTGCTTTTTTATAGTGTGACCCTTATTTATGACGGCCCGGATTAGCGAGAGGCCAGCCCCGAAGCGAGGCGCGCGAACCTTCCTAATCGGGTTTGTTCTAAGAGTGAGTGCGAGTGAGAGAGGGAGAATGTGCGTCATGTACTTTGTCATGCGACAAAGTACACGAAGAGAGGAAAGAAGGAACGTGCTTTTCCGTCGATCGTCGACGATAGTCGGCAGAAGAGATCTGTAAACGAAGCTGAACGCTTCACGTCTCTGTAATTTAGACTCTTTATTTTTCCTGAATATACCGAATTTAAATTGATACGATTTGTCTTCTTCGTAATCATTTGTGTAATAACCTTTCCTAAGCGCGATTAATCGTTCACGTGCACTCGCGGGAGTATTTACAAACCACTTCATGAAAATCGCCCGTATACTCATTATATCAGAATATTTTATAAATTTCTTTTTACAAATTTAACTCACCAATATTTTGGCCAGATTTGATGGCCACGATAATTACGTATTTTCTTACATTTTGGAATTTCAAACAAATAAAGTAAAAAATAATTATCTAAACTGCAAATAAATACCGGATCATTGACTTATGTACTTGATTGAATTCAAATTATTGAATTATTTAACTCAGGCATTTTCATCGAAAAGCTACCAAAGGTTATGAGACCGTTATAATATTTCCTTTTCAATCAGCATTGGAAAAGAAAACTAACACCGTGCCTAGAGGGCGTTACTGTTCTCCATAAGAAAACCGAGATATACTATATGAACATACACTATGTCGGATGGTAGAAACTATCAGTTTTTCTGGCAGAAATTAAACTTGTATTTCAGTTTCTAAATATGTTATCCGTATAATTCTTATGGAGAAAGATGCTCCACGCTCGCCACGTTTCTTACTTAAACCAAATTTAAGCTCGCAAATGCGACACTAAAACTTTACCGTCTTTTTTGACAATCCTCCATATATAGATACATTTGTCACGATAAAACATTCCTTACAATGGCCATTTTTATAAAATTTGTTCTCCCAATAACACAAATATAAATAAATTTCAGTAAACCTTGAGACGGGAACTTTTTATATTTTCATTATATCGAGGTTATGTTCCTGATATTTAACTCTTTGAAGCAGGCACGTAGGAGAACCAGCTTTTTTCTTTCAGATTTCTATTGATTAAATTTTATTCTTTATAGGTATTATGGACCGGGTTTTTTTAGTTTTATTTTTCTGAGATCTAAGGCAGATATATCAACGCATTAATCAAAATGAAAATCTTTTTAATAGTTGTAAAAATTTTATAAATAAACAGAATACCAAAAATGCTTTTTTTAAAAGGCATTTTTAAGCGACTTGTTTAAAATTTGAGTAAAAACCTAACTATACTCTCATTATCGCAAATTACGAATCCTGGGTCAGAATTACAAATCAGATGAAATTTCACGAAATTTAGTGTTTTTCATTTTCATTTGCCATTTTAATTATCGGCCACCCTAAAAACTATCATGTACCGAAAAGTATGGTCTCCTGAGCGAATGTATTAAAATTGTATCCTATAAGCTCGGCAAGCTATTAAGGTTTAGCTCTACTAGTTATAATCAAAATAAGTATTACTTTGAACTACCAAAACTGACTAACTCATTAGTAGCGTATCATGTTCATTGAATATAACTTTAATATCGTTGCTCAAAATACTCCAACGGCCCAAGAGACCCCACTTTACGCTACCCAAGTTTCATAAAATTCGACCGGATAGAAAATTGCGTGCTTCAAAGGGTTAAACTTAGAAAGTGAGAAACACAAGTATACAATAAGGGCTGATAATTGATATCTATAGATTGCACTTCTGGGGCATGATTTTTTAAATAACGCAATAAAGTACTCGCCTTATTTTTGTCAGAATTATTTAAAGTTGTGCCCAAGCTCTACAAACATTATTTGAGCAGGACTTATTAGTGATCCTTGTAGTAACAATATTTTGTTTTACTTAGGTACACTATTCGGATAATTGGACTGATATTTAAATTCATGTAAAAGCC
Organism: Gastracanthus pulcherrimus; assembly: GCA_949152435.1. Taxonomy (NCBI): domain Eukaryota; kingdom Metazoa; phylum Arthropoda; class Insecta; order Hymenoptera; family Pteromalidae; genus Gastracanthus; species Gastracanthus pulcherrimus. The sequence goes on along the minus strand of OX424572.1, from coordinate 22,475,078 downwards.
CAAAATAAGAATTAAATAGATCGGAAGTGCAAAAATGCACTTTGTTGAGAATTTGCTCACGTGTCACGCTGTGCTTCAAAGGGTTAAAAATACATATACTCTTAATAAACTAAACAAATTCAATATACGTAAATAAGAACCGTCATTTTTTTTTTCAAAAATGGATTGAAAATCACATGGATTATACCATTTTTTATTTTGATTTACCATAAATTAAAAGTGAATAAAGTTAAAACAATTGTTTGTAAGAAAATTATCGATAAAAGTCCATGTAAATTTTCATGAAATTTTAAACTGATCAACGAGCAGTAAGAAGCAATTTCTTAATTTGCTTACCTGTGGCCAGGACTTCGTAACAGGGTGAACCGGTCGGAATCCCTAAAGAATAAATTTGTTTCTCTACCATTTGTTAGCCAAGAAAACATGGTAAGATCTAAAAGTTACTTTTTAAAAACTCATATGCAAAAATCTATAAAATAAAAAAGTAGAAAACTTCAACACACGTCGTCGTACTTGCGAGGATCATCGCCGGATTCTGGACCGCCTCCAAATCTTTGGTGAACGGAATCACTGTTACAGGATTATATAGTGGCAAGCAACAATCGTGCTCAAATATTGATTATTTAAAGTAAAAAAAAAGACAAACATATGACTTAAGCTCAATAAATTCACAATCAAAAAAAGAAGGCACACCGACATCATTGACGCCCATAAATTTTTCCTTTTTTTATCATCCATTTTTCTTTCGATCGTTTTGAATATTATTACAATAAACAGATATCACAGTGAAACTTACAGACGAAAGAGATAAAGGTACCAGGCATTTGTGTTGAGGTACATATTGAATAGTGTTAATTTCGCAGATTCCTGGATGATTTGTTGTCTCCCGTGGCTTTCTTGCTTTTCCCGGTTATCGTGTATAAGCTGTTCTTGCGTATATAGTTTAGTTGCAAACATAATAAAATCATCCCTTTCTTAAGAGACGGCGACTGTTGTTAAAAATTAATGTGTTTTTTTTCTTCTTATATCGTATTTCGGTATCATACACGCATTGGTACATTGGAAGGAACAGTTTCAGTCTTATCGTTGTGGACTTACTATAACGGAAGTACTTTGCTCGTCATCAAGTGGATGGAAATTCTCTAAATTTTACGACACGATAATCTTATAGCAAATGAGATAGCAGAAGATTTCTTTTTTTCTGTACACATTTTTTAAAGAAACCGTCTGAATCAAAAGTTAAAATTATTTTAGAGAAATTCTTCCCCTGAGCTTGAAGACGATTTTCACGCCATAAAGAGTATCACAGATATGTATATATGTATCAGGTACGCATCAATTGTGTTGCATAAGTAATTATAAATTCTCGATAAACGATTCACTGCTCAAGAGTGCGTAACAATAAAATGTAAACACTGTGAGAAAGTCATACAAGTTCATCGTTGCCAATTTTTTTTTCTTTTACTCATTGGCATTTGGACACTTGGTGTCGGTAGCTTATAACACTAAATAATGCATATTATATGTATATCGCAGGTTTCGTCACTTTTAGCGCGTTAGTTTTATTATTTATTATTATCATTATTTTGTATTTTGGAAAACAGAGTGAGGATTTTGTGTGTGTGTGCTTAAAATGGAACGCAGATGGATCTCGAAGACCGAATTTTTAGATTGTCATCAACAACTTACGAATATAGAGAACTCGAAAATCTTACTGCCCTAATTTAATCTCCACTAATGCTGACAAATGTTATGGCTATAAGTAATATATTAACTATGTATTAAAATATCAGAAAAAAAGTAGAGTAATTGTATTAAAAATTTTATCACGAAACGCACTTCGAAATTTATAAAAGTTAACAATAGAAGAATTTATGAATAATCAATCTATAATTATAACAATAGTAATCAATTATAATTATACACAGCATGATGGATACCCACTTTACCTACTACATTCTCTAAATGTAGGAGATGAGAATGGATGCATCATGGCTATAGGGAACCAGGTCTTCGACCTACTTATTATATCAAACTTTTACGAATCCAATTAGCCAGTTAGATAAAGACTTGAATTTATACTATTAAAATAGCTTGTATTAACACGAACAGGGGTCACAGTGACCCTCAAACATTATTAAAGAGTGGAACATTAGTACAGAGACCATATATATCCCTCTTTCCTGTCCCGGTAAACAGGTAGCGTTGTGCAGTGAATGATAAAGGCGGAAAGTCCACGTAGGGTCAGGTTGACCCACATTCACGTTCCGGATCAAGTGATTTGAATAATTTTTCAGATTTGTCTATTATTTGCATAACTATCGATACTATTATACATGTCACTTATTACATTACACTTGTACGAACCAAATTTTCCTGTCTGATAAAAACTTCAATTTTCGACAACAAGAAAAAAGCTTTCATAGACACGAACAGGGGTCACGGTGACCCCAAACTTTTAGTACAGTGATCAAATATATGTATATATATCCCCCTCTCGTCCCGGTCAACAATAACAACAAGGTATAATAACAAAGGCTGGAAATACGCGTAGGGTCAGAACGACCCCTATTCATGTTCTACGGTTAAAAAAATCCCATTTTTCTTTTAATTTTAATCGTATAAGCGTCTTAAATAATTTAATCTGTTTCACAAAATCTCGAGTACCCTACACTCTTACATAAAGAGCAAAAATCAAGCTAACAACAACAATCCGTTCTCCAAGCAATTCATCCGCGCTCCATACTCTTAAACACTGGTGTAATAAATACGTGCATAATCATTCATATATATGAAAAATATATATGCATCATAATCAGCATATCGTATTTATATCAGTGTATCTGCGTGTCTGTGTACGTGTGTCAGTCGTTCTCGACGAGGATATGCGTGTGATTTGCGGGGCTTTTTACGCCGCGGCCGCGCGATCAATGAAAGTACTATTGTGTCGAAAATACCTGTTATAGGAATCATAATAGTCTTTCCTGTCCAGTAGTGGCGCTGCTGGCACGGCTGCTACGGGGGGCGCCTGAGGGGGCACTTGAGGCCCCGTCGCGGCGACTATGAGGGCCGAGGTTGGCGGCGGCAGGAGTCCCGGCAGGGGTGCGATGCTCGTTGCGACGGGCGTCGATTGCTGCGCCGGCGGTAGCGAGGAAGCCGGCGGTCCTCTGGGATAGCGAGACACCGAGGAGGACGAGGAGGACGAGGGCCTGTCGGAGCGCGAGTCGCGATAGCTCGAGTTCGAGGGCGGATAGTCGTGGGAGCCCAGGGGGGCCGGAGCCGCGGTGTCGTTGTAGTAGCTGCCGTAGGGCTCGCGGGAGCGCGGCCGTTCCCTCTCGCGATCGCGCTCCTTGTGGTATCTGGAATGAGGCACGGGGAGAATCGAGCGGTTAGACGGTTGGCTGGATTGGCTGGATGATTGTAATGCGGGAAGCTCCCAGACACTGTTAGAGCTTGGAACCTAGTCTTCGAGACACTATTAAGAGGAGTCCGTATTTTCTGTCCTTGTCTAATTACGTTTGTGCTATTAATTCAAATTGTAGTTTGGTAATTGAAAAAATAGAAGTTGGCCCCAATTGGTATTAAAATAAGGAATATTTTGAAAAATATAGTTAGATAAGGACAGTAGATACGGCCTCTTCTTAAGAGTATTTACTGTCCTTGTCTAATCACATTTTTGCTAATTACTCAAGTAGTAGTTTGTTAAGTAAAAAACTAAGAGTCGTCCCTAATTCTTCTTAAAATAAGGAATATTTTGTGACCTAAAAGAATATTTAACATTATTTCCTTTCCGAGAATAGTTTGATACGGAAAGGAAATAATGTTAAATATTTTTTTAAGTCTCAAAATATTCCTTATTTTACGAAGAATTGGGGATGACTCTTAGTTTTTCAATTAACAAACTACAATTTGAATAAATAGCAAAAATATAATTAGATAAGGACAGTAGATACGGCCTCCTCTTAAGGGCCTAACCTAGTCCCAGCAATCAATGGGATTGCAGTATCAGTCTCGTATCAATATAGGCCAATGTAGGCTCGCTTTAGGGGCCCCGGCAAAAAATATAGTTAAATAAAAATACTTAGTGCATTTATGGATTTATGGTATAATATTAAACTACTGTAATTTATTTTTTTTTAATAATCTTACGCATATTTTTTCATAACTTATCTTTTTCTAATTTTCAGGGGCCCCACTTTTAGGATGTATCGCAGTAAAAGTTAACACAGATGGCGCTGCTACTGCAGCCGACAAAATTACATTGACTATATATCTATATATAACGGGTAGCTCTCAGGGTAACCGCTAAAGGCAACAGCGTAGGACCACGTACCTATATAGAGGCAATGTAATTGAGCAGTCGCAGTAGCAGCGCCATCTCCGCTGAGATTTACTGCGATACATCCTAACTCAAAAGATACGACGCTAACAAAAAGAACCGTGTCTAGAAGGCATCTACTAACAGTGTTTAGAAGTTTCACACATAGTTTATAATTGATCATATGCTCGACAGGTACACATCATTATTACGGTCAATTAACCTTTAGAGAACCGGAAAGCCACTATAATGACTCGACCCATGATCGACACTTCACATATGGTCAATCCATGATATCAGACACCTATTTTACGGATTTTCTTAGAGGAATCGCGTACCCCAAATTACGGTACTCTAAAGGTTAAAAATATGTATCTCGTCAAGCTATTAAAACAACATCATATGCATACTAAATGTGGTTAGAGGAGTGAGAGAGATGTAGAGTTAGGCGAATGAGACGTCTATGTAGACAGTCATTCATTGTTGAAATGCAAACGTCAATTTCTCCAATTACCAACTGAGCCATAACTGAGCCATAACTGAGCCATACATTATTTTATTGATAAAACAAAAATGCTTTTATCACGCTAAAAGTAAACTCACTTGCACTTCATTAAGTTATGTTAACCATGGTTAACCTAGCATCAGCCATCGCAAAACTAACTACGGGATGTTGCACATTATCATGAAAGATCATTAATGGTAAAAAAATTGTTAAAATAACTTTTTTATATAAAATATGTTTAAACACTTGTATTAAAAATTAATTTTCAGGAAAATCTAAACCACCATTTGATTCTATGGGAAAAGTTTCTATGAAAACATGTTTCAGTTGTACATGAATGTTACTCATTTTGTTATAAAATAATTACGAACAATTAGATCCAGTCTAGACTTGATTGTTGACAATCAACAGCTGAATTGTTTTAATAATTTTGTATGCGACTACTGTTCTTTCATGCTAGTGTTGCAACATTACGTAGTTAGTTTTGCGATAGCACAGTTAGATTAGACGTGAATTTTATTGGATTAATTATGGAATACTGCTTAAAGCTGAGATAGGGTTATTTTTAGAAAAATAGCAGAGTGCATTATAAGTTCTTTAGTTTAAGGAGTTTTCGTGTGAAAGGTACGCATTTACATAGTTCAGATGTTTCGCGTACGTATTTCGCATCCGCAAATTCACCTGCCCGCACCACTTGTGGCGGAATTGGAACTGAGCTAATGGGGGTTTACAACTGAAAAATATATAGGTTAACATAGGAAGTTATAAGTTATTAATTAATTTTAACATTACTGCGAACCAAATTGGTATATGTTGGGTCGTATTACGAAGACGAGAAAGGGTTTTAGACTAAACTTAGCCTGATAAACTCTCTTGTCTTCATTATACGACCCAAAGTTTGCAAATTTGATTTGGAACAATGCTAACATTAATTAGAAACTTACAACTTTCTATGTTTGCCTGTGTATTTTTCAATTGTTACCCCCATTGGGTCAATTGTAATTCCCCCACAAGAGGCGCTGGGGCAGGTGAATTTGCGGATGCGAAATATGTACGCGAAACACGAGAATGAAATATGTGATGCTCTTCTTGTAAGTAAGGTTATTCAGAGACCCCAATAAGAAGCTTTTATAAATCGAACTGTTTTCAAGACCGTTTTTCAAAACTTGATATACCGCCTACGATTACGGATCTAGTGAAAAGTAAAATTTAAAATGATAGCTTTATAATAACCGACATTTTCAAAAAATTGTCCTGCATCAAACGTTTCTTATTTTTTTCTTTTACAAAATTTGGTTTGAAAGAGATTTTGAAATGGTTTTAGAATCTCGAAAATTGTTTGATTTAGAAAAGTTGTTGGATTGTCGACATTTTTGGAATCCGACTTTCTAAATTTTGCAATATCGACTTCCAATTTTATAATCAGCAACTCAACAAGAAACTGCATATCACGAATTGTAAGAAATGCTCGAAAATTGAAGGGATTGTGAAAGGGAACGGGAGATTTCTACGTTACCAACTCTATGTTTTTTATTTTTTAAATAATTTTTTAGATATATTTATGGAAAAGACGATACATGCCTTTATCAATAAACAATATTCAGAAATGTTTTCTAACAAATCCATTCGTTTTATCACTCCGAAATATTCGTTGTGATAGAATGAATGAAATTGATTGAAAAAATGTTTGGTTATTGTTTATTGACGAAGAAAAGGCCGGACGCATCGTTTTTTCCATAATAAATATTTAAAATTTATTTAAAAAAGAACTATAAAGTCGGTAATGTAGGAATCTTCCTGTCCCTTTCACATCCCCTATGGGGAGGTCAAAGCTTACATGCAATTACGTAGTTACTATAATATTAAAGATATAGACTATAAATATTTTTCAGTATTCTCATTCAATTTTTAATTTTTTTCAATTATCTCAGTTGTCCGGTGTTTCTTAGTAGATTGAGAACACCGGACAACTGAAGTTTTTAACGTTTATGAACAATTAAATTTGAATACTGTAAAATTCAATGCAGAAATCTGTAACTGGATCGGACCTCCCCTTAAGGGGGTCCGAAAGTCCATTCCCTGAATTACCGACATAACCATACATTATTTACTTTATAAACAAAATTACGAAAATGTAGTTAAAACCCAAACTCGCTAGCCCTTCATTGTGTAGTAATGCACCTATTTGCAAAGTTTCAGACGTTAAAATCAACGGCACCCAAAAAAATTATTGGAATGAAATGTTGACGAAATTTCATTCCAATAATTTTGTAGACTGCAATTGTTTTTAACGTCTAAAACTTTGTAGAAAGGTGTATTACTACTCAATGAAGGGCTAGCGAGTTTGGGTTTTGTCTAAATATAAGCATTTTTATAATTATAAATAATCAGTCACTACTCGGTCGGTAAAAACGAAGGTGGGAAATTTGAATTCTTAATCGACTTTCGGGCCCTCTTAAGAAAGATTTTAAAAATGTTTGACATTTTGGAACTGTCATTTTGAATTCTTACTTCAAATTTGTATTAGCATCAGCAAAATACGCCTACGAACAATAAATATACAAAATTTGATACCAAGTTTTAAATGATCTCAAAAACATTTCTTCTTGGGGTCCCAGAAGCTTGACAAACTACGTTACAAAGTAGATCACGGTAAAGCAACAGTTAAAGTTTAACAGAATTAAACAAAGAAAAAAAGAAAAAATGCCAACGAGTTGCATCTCAGCCGATAACCATTCGATCTTTCGCACAGGCTCGGCACACCGAATCAGCGAAAAGAAACGCAAAAGCATTCCCTCTTTTCGAGCGAGAGATGAGCGTGCGTTGGGTTACGTACCTCGGAGGCGATCGTGCCGGTGACCTGTATGGAGCCGGCGCATCTCGAGGTCGCTTGCCCTTACGATCGCGATCTCTTTCGCGTGGAAGAGATCCTCTCGGGGACTGACTCCGAGAGTACGATCGTGATCTATAAAAAACACAAAATCAGCAAAGTTATTAAGAGAGAGGCGTGCGTGTGCATGTGTGACAGGTTGTCGTCGTTATCGACTGAGACATTGCTAGGCTGACAATGCTTAGTTCTTTGGTTTGTTTTTGTTGTTTTCTTTACGTTCTCAAGCATTATGGCTTTGTTAATAAGATTGCGCATTCAATTTCAGGAATATGTTTCTAACGGTTAGTTTGGGTCTGCGAATTCACGGTTACGTAGTTTTGCGTCATGCCGATTAGTTTTTGAGATAAGTGGTAAATTTTACTCGAATTTCTCGAAACTCCTTAGTGACGGGTTTGTATCAGACGATAGATCAAGTCTATAACGTATGTATATAGATATACGTATAATCTTATATTCATGTAGACCTGAACACCATAACCCCATTGCCCCATAAACCCAAATACCCTTATACCCTAAATAACTCTACAAGCACAGAGCCCCATACCACATAAATCCATAGACCGTATAGTACCAAATCCCAGAAACCAAACCACATAAATCCATAGACCGTATAGTACCAAATCCCAGAAAGCAATACACCATATAAGCATAAAACCTCATAATCTCAGAACTCACGTCCTCATAGCTCTCTAAACCTATAAACCCAAACCCCGTGAACACGAATTATAAAGTTCAAACCCCATTATCAAAAACCCTAAACCTAGCAACTTCATTGGTCTCTTATGTTCCAGTGGGACTTTAGCATTAAGAGAAGATCGGAATCCTGTATTTTATGCCCAGTTACCGACATTACCGATTTTTCGTTATACGCAGTCAATTTTTACGTTAGTAAAATCTTACGGACGTACGCGTATTCTTAGTGATAAAGAGATTGTGCGTATGTGCGCGACATTTGAAAATCTAATTTATTGGTTGAATAAAACGAAAAACAGGAATGTCGGTATCCGGCATCCCCTTAAAAAGTTACGGGATTTTGAGTTATGTGGTTTAGGGTTATGAGATTATGGGGTTCAATACTGTGTTGTAAGGTTTGTGGTTGGGACCGTTTGTGGTTTACGGTTTAGAGTTATAGAATAGGGTTTAGAATTATGGGGTTTGTGATAAAGCAGACTGTATTTAGTAGTTGGAAGTCCAACTATTGTGGTTTGAGGTTATATGTTTTTGTAGTATAGATTATTGGGGTTATAGAATTATGACATTGCTAGCTTTCGAGTTTTTTCATGCAGTGTGAGCTTTGTGGTATGGGATCAGTGTTTGAAATTATAGGATGTATCGCAGTAAATGTAGACGTAGATGGTGGACCAAAATGACATTAGCTATGCATCTATATAACGGGTAGTTCTTACGATAACCGGCAACAGCGTAGGACCATATATATACATATAAAACTAATGTAATTTAGTAGCTGCAGTAACAGCGTCATGTCCACCGAGATTTGCTGTGATACATCCTAATTGTAGAGCTTTGGGCCTAGCGGGTTATGAGATTCAGGACTATAAAGTTATGAGGCTATAAAGTTTCTAGATTTGGAGCTTCAGTTTTTTAGGGAGGAGGGTGTCATTGGATTATGATGATTATGATCCATATAAGGTATGGAGGTGGATTATGGGGATTCGGGGTTGGTGGTGACGAAGTTTGTGCTTTGGAAGTTTGAGATTATGGGACTGTATGTATGGGGTTACGAACTACAGGGAGTTGGGATATATAATTCATAATGCGTATCTATATACATATATGCTTTCAGATTTGATCTATGAACTAATTGAAAAATATCTTCGTACTTTCGAGAAATTGGGGTTCATTTTCTTAATTATCTTAATCAGCTTCTTATTCTGGGGCAAAGATACTTATCAATTCGAATTCAATAACTTCGAATACGTATTAGAAAGCTACACTGACAGAAAAATTCAGCAGGATTTGCCAAAGACGTAATAACTCAATTTACAGAAGTCATTGTAACGTCATTTAAATACGCGTCAGGAGTATCATAGGATTGATTTTAGTAGAGTTAGAGTAAAATAATGATAATGTAATTTAGACTAACTGGTTATATAGAAGAAAGGTTAGTGAAAGAAACAAGAAATTAATTGAAGCATTCATTGTTTGTATTAAGAGGTGTTAACATAAAGTATGATACTCTAATGTTCTTCTACTGAAAATTTCTGTCTGTCTTAAAATATAGTTTTTGACAAACTATGTACTAAGTACCTAACTGGTTGGATAACAAGTGAAAGCATATCTTATCGTTTCGGCATTATTCGTTAGGATAGGTAACCATTCGCTTTGTTAAGTGATACGTAGAGATCCTCAGCGGTCGTTTAATAATTATATTTGTGGTGGTAAACAAGCATACTTATACGTATATGATAAAACGTACAAAATTAATAATTACTAATGATTGCAAGGTAAGAAACCAATCTAAAAGATAGTATTTAGCACCTTAGTACACATTTAAAGCAACATTTGCAGAGTACACCCTTGTACAATACCCAAAATAAGAATAACTAGGATAATTTAATATGCTTGTGTACTACCACAAGAGTAGTTCTTGAAAAACCGCTGTGGGACGTTGCCTGGTACTTAACAAGTAGCATTATTAGCCCTTTTTCTCCGTTTATCACTTTTCTCGAGAAAACTGAAATGTACACCTCCAATAAAAAGGTCCGAACGGATATTCAGATAAGTTCGAAAAGAATTGGAGGCAATATTCAAACTGGTCAGAAGCTTCACCATAGCAACCACTACGAATCATTCCGGATTTTGCCTCCAGTTCTTTCTGAACTAATCCGAATCCATCCGGACCTTTTCATCGGGATATCCTTCATAAGCTCCAACCGGTATCGAAGTAACGCAGTTATAATTTTGAACAGTTATATTAGTCAAAGAAAAAAGCATGGTTAGCGACTCTCACATTTTGCAGCACACACATGTCAAGCCTTATTAAAATAAAAAACATATCGGGGTGTCTACTGCCAAGTTCATAAAAAATCCCATAATCTAAATATTTAATTCACGAAAATACCTTTACATCAAAATCACTAGCAAATTGAAATATTCTTAAATCGAATTAAAGACTTCGAGTAATATTTTTGAACACGAAGAAACTGATAACACAAGCACACAAACAAAATAAGTGCCCTGTACTTTTGATCAGACTAAATTATTCTTATGTATTTTGATCTGCTGAACACGAATCTGCCGTCAAATTTGCTCCATCACCCCCAGATTTTGAGAAAAATGCAAAACAACCCCTAAAATAATTTAAGGTCTACATCAAAAGAAAAACTTGAACCAGACTAGTCTAAGTTTTTGTATTTTAGCCTCCTGAATCCAAATCTGTTTTTAGAATTGCTCTATCATTAATAGATTTTGAGAAAATGCGAAAAAAATTGGAAAATTAAGGATCTATATACAGATACATTTTCCGAATTTCCAAGATGTTTTTTTTTACATTTTTCTCAAAATCTGTTGGTAATAGAGCAATTCTAACAAAAGATTCGGATTCAGGAGGCAAAATACACAAACTTAGACTAGTCTGGTTCAAGTTACAATTTTTTCTTTTGATGCAGCCCTTAAATTATTTTAGGGGTAGTTTTGCATTGTTCTCAAAATCTAGGGGTGGAGTATTTTTGACGGCAGATTCATGTTCAGCAGATCAAAATACATAAGAATAACTTGGTCTGATCAAAAGTACAGGGCACTTATTTTTTTTTGTGTGCCTGTGTAATTATTAAAATTCCCGTCAACATTAACACATTGCAAGTATCTTATCGCTCAAGTATAACATAAAATTCAAAATGACAGACTCTCCTCTTCTAACAAATTACACTTAATAAAATCCACGTCTTCTAACACCCCTAGTGTGAAAAATCTATTAAATCCTATTAATTCCTTTTTCCAAATATGAAAAGATCCTATTTGCAAATAGGATGTATATACAATTTTTGCATTGGTGAATAGGATTTAATAGAATTCTCACGCTAGGGAGCTCAAATCCAAGTCAACCCCAATCGCCCAAAGATCCAACGGATTCCCCACGAACCCGACTCACCCGTCGACACCCCATATCGTCCCCAACACTCACCTGCTGATGGAGAAGCTTCCGCTGCGCGACCTGCGCTGCTTCTTGGGCGTGCGGCTGCGCGCCCTGTGCGAGTGCGAGGGCGGCGGCGACCTCGAGTTGGGCCCGCCCCCTCGCCTCTTGCTGGTCACCGGTGGCGGCGAGCGGGACCGGCTGTTCGCGCCTCCGCCCCCGGCGCCGCCGCCCCCTCCGCCCCCGGTTCGCCTGCCCAGGGAGCGGGAGCGCGAGCGGGAGTAGCTGCGGGACCGGGAGCGCGGGGAGCGCGTGCGACGCCGGTGCTTGCCCATGCGACGGTCGCGCTCGTCCTTCTCGCGCAGCATGCGCTGGAACGCCTCCAGCGGGTCGTCTATCACCCTGTTGAGAGAGAGGAGAGAAAGAAGAGCGCTGGCGTTAGTGTGGAAATCGTTGGAAGAAGTGTTTTGTGGTGGGTCTTGGGGAGGATTCGCGGAGTCGCGTGAGTTCTGTGCCTTAAGGGGGTGTCAAACCATTCAAATTTCCCGCCGAAATTCCTAACCTCAAATTCTTTAACAATTGATTACGATTGATAAATAAACGAAATTATGAAGAACCAAGACATCATTGCCCTCCATAATACAATTATCTACCACTGTGCGAAGTTTCAAACAAAAACTTCAAAGCTCTGCGAATGCCATTCGAACGAAATTTATATTAGTCTATTAGTCTAGACTAGAACCTTCAAATTTAGTTCGAAAGCCATTCGTAGAAGTTTTGAAATTTTTGTTTGAAACTTCGCACAGTGATAGATAATTGTATTACGGAGGGCAATGACCGCTTAGTTTTTCATAATTATACTTCTTCTTTTAATTAAAGCCAATATTTTATAATTCTCGGGTCGGTAAGGTAGGAAGGATAAAAATTGACTTTGACACCCCTTAAGGGGTTAACACCACTGTAGGAATTTCAAAAAATCACAATTTTTTTATTGGCTTAAAACATGCTTTGAACCTTGTAGAATATGGTACAAAAGGTCCAATCCCGTAAAAAAAATGATTCTTTAAATGTTTTCCTCATTTTTTTACGTCCGAAACTGATTTTCAAACTATAAGTTGATTTTTCTCGAAACGAGTTTTTCTCAACGAGCACGCAGCATTACTTGAACTGTTTTCATCCGATTCATTTGAAATTTTAACCATATCTTAATTATTATATTTCGAAGTGAATCACATAGGGGATTTTTCAATTCACTGACAAATTTGCAAAAATCAATATTTTCAAAATCCCCTACGTGATTCACTGGCTATTAACATCAAGAATAAGTAGATTATTTTTTTGTTCCAGATTGAAATATGCGATTAGTACCCTGCGTGCCACGGAGCGCTTCCGTTGAGAGGCCTCAAGAGATCGGCTATAACTCAGCCATTTTGTATTTTTTTTACTCAATTTTTCTTTTAAACATACTATAATATTAGCCTAATTATATCCAAATATCATTTCTTTATAACCTTTCTATCCATTAAAAAAAAATACCCAAAAAAACGCTTTTATTTCGCTATTACAGTGGTGTTACCCCTTAATACGCGTAGACTGCGACGCTGATTGGCATTGTAGGAGATGGATTTTTTCATGTGATACTGAATGGGGTGGAAGTTTGACTCTAATTAGAGCGAATTTTCAGGCTTAGAAATGAATAAAGCTGTACTCATTTTTGAGCGTGATGATTTGGATCTAATTATTTATTTACTCGAAGTTAAACTTGACTCTACTAGAGGCGATTTTGCATTATATTCAGTTTCTTGAAAATTACATTTTTTCTAAGGTAAAAGCCTTGGTGTAAGAACTTTATAGAGTAAACTGATTGTGTAAATGCAAGCACGTTGTCGTGGATTTTCCATTATTCGTAAGTGTGATTTTCTTAAATGCAAGCTCTAGGTTCATTGTACTGATAGTTTATGAATATAATTTGGCTATTTCTTTTGTATTACGAATTATCATAATTATTATTTATTGCGTTTTATTTTTATTTAATATATACAGTAAACAGAATTATATTTACGAAAATGTGAAATACCGACCCAATTTCTGCCTTATCGACTTTGCACTATTATAATTAAAAAAATCTCGATTCTATGCCCTCCATATTCATAGCCCTAGTTACATTTCTTAAAAGGGTTCATTATTAACTGAAGGAACAAAATAATTTGCAAAATATACAACTATAATTAAATGCATATAGTATGTAGTATTTTTCAACTAATTTTTTCCTTCAGTTAGTGACACCTCTTAAGAATTTAGCTAGAGGTTCCTGGTATGAATGTGGTCATAGAATCACGTTTCTTCAGAAACATTTATTTATTGCAGAGAAATAATTATAAAAGTGAAAAGTCAGTAATGTAAAAATCAAGTCGGAATTTCACATGTTTATAATGATTGTAATTCAGACATCAGTAGTGCAGTTGGTGTCAGCGGATGGCCCATTTACTCTAAATATAGTTATCAATGCAAAAAGTAACACACATACTATACAAGTACGGAAAATTTGCGACAAGCAAGTGTGCTAAAATAACACGATTATAAAGAAATTATACGTTCAACCCGTGTCTTTTATTTAGACCCGAGTACCCGAAAATCTGGCTACCATCGGGTAGGGATTAGGTTACCTATAACAATCAGGCTACCCAAATACATCAAATATGTGCAACATATGGAGGTGTAGATACATTTAGGATCGATTTTACACATTCTGGTATGGTGTATTCATACATCTCTGGTAGCTTTATTCATCACCATACCTAAACGCGTATAAGACCTAAATGTGTCCAAGGCACCCTGAACATGTGTTATTTATCCAAACGGAACCATAATTAGACAATATTTACTTTCTCCCCGGACTTATTGTATGCATTCGGATAGTCTGATTATACTCGGGTACCCGATTCGGTTACTCCAAAAGTTGGATACCCAATTCAAAGTCAAAAGAAAGCCAAACTGAACCTACCCGATGAACCTGTATTTTTCATGTACCCGCACACCCTTGCTGAGTACAATGCAAAAACTTATATAACAATTTCTGTTGTACATATAAATGTCTGTAGCCAATTGAAAATAAGTCCAGACATTTTTAGACGGCAGTGTATGTAGGACAATATTCGTGCTTAACTTACCCTGGTGTGCCATTATGCATATTTCGACCCATTCCTGGAGGCGGTGGTTGCATTCCCCTGTAGCCCACTGCAAATCAAAATCGTGTATTAATATGCTAATACTGTGATTGTTTGTTAAATATTATTTTTTAACTACATGTTGTATTATTTTGTATTAGAAGACTTCTTATTTGTGATTTGCAATTACTTATGTACATAGATTTTTAACACTATTTGTAGCAATACATCCTGCAGCATGGTTAAACAGTATGAGTAAAAGTTTTAACTATTTTAATAGCTTAAGTTAGTAGCTGCATTTTAATTTTTCATGAACCATTTGGAAATCCAAAGCGAGATGAAATAAATATTTCATTCGTAACCTGTTTGTTGGCTTTTTCCTTCATACCAAGAGACTCAAACAGCACACCTTAAGCTGTACAGCCAGAGTAAAATGAAATCCATACGTATTTTACATTTCAAAATTTTAACTAATAATTTACATACAGGATCTACCTTTCCCATTATTTACCTTTAATTATCAAAATCCGAATAGAATCTAAGGACTCAGGTTTTATTAGATGCATATTTTGACTATTTAATACACCCAATAGTTAATTAAAAAATTTAAAATTATTTTTTAATTATTATTTTTTTTGTATTATACGCAATACAAAGTTGATTACAAATGAATATTTTAATCTTTTGTCATATTTCATATTTCAATATAATTTTATAAATTCTTCTTTTATCTTTTATTTAACACATAAGAAGCCTCAAGTGCAGTGTAAACTATTCGGAAAACATGTTTACATTTAAACTAGAAAAAACTGTAATTTTATAAAAATAAAAACCTTGTAAGTCCCATTTGGATCGAATTGGTGGCCTATATCCTGTTCATCGAGTAAAAAGAAAAAGAAAAAAAAATACTTTTGTTAATATCCAGTATTGTGTGAAGAACATCTTTAATAAAAATGTATGCTAATATTTAATAATAATAATAATAATTATAGAAAAAATTATGCAAATAAAAAGCCACAGACAAAAAGTTTTTGTAAGTTATTACTCGAACTGTACGGACAATGCATTATCGAATAAAAATAATACCGTAAGGTCAACCAATAAGTCAATATACTAGTATTTTCAATTTTGGATTATGTCAAAATCATACTTTCATAGTGAAATAAACTTTATTATACAAACTTTTTTCATCAGTAAATGTATTATTAGTTCCATCACTTTTCGGTTAACCTTTTCAAGCTTATGGCTATCAAGGAGAAAATAAGTTTAAACCTCTAAGTTAATACAAAGATTTATAGAAAACACAAGATATTATCCTTGTTAGCCACTATAAAGAATCGTTCATCAGATACAATGAATGGCACTATAAAGAAGCTGAATCTACAGGTCTATTTTCAGCTAGAAATCCAGGTCTATTTATCAACTAAATTTCATAAAAGGTCTCTTTCTTACGTAAAGTTGTTCCGCATTTTGATGTTACTATTTAATTGATAGGGCCTATATAAAGGTCACCGTTGTACATAAAAAGTGGTGTTTCTTTTTTAATTCTGAAAGAAATCCCACTCGTAAAAAGACCTCGATTTTCAGTTGGAAATTCAACTAGATTTTTTAACACGAGAATACTTTCAAAACTCCAGCAGGAGAATCCATACAAGCCAAAGCAAAAAAAAAAGAAGCAAAGCCTAAGAAAACAAGAGCCACTTCCACAAGCAAAAAAATACAAATAGAAAAACTTCTAATGATAGTTGGTTTATTAATCAATTAAACGTAATAAATAATAGACTTTCAATTTTACTTCTCGTAAGTAAATGTACGATGTCAAATTAATTATAAATTAAACATTTATTCTAGAGCACAAAATAGTCAAAGGTAATAATAATAAAATAAAGTTGAAGTTAGAACTATAAAAAGATTTGAGTGCATTTTAGAGTAATATTAATAGATAGAACAATATTAATTTATTGGTTCATTTAACCTTCGTGCAACCAATTAATAAACCAACTATTATTAATGTACACGGAGATAGAAGTTAGATTAAAATTTGTAAGCTTTTGGAAAATTAATAAATCTCGAGTGACCTCCAATTCCTGGTCTTCTCATGAATGTATATATTTTAATAACTCATTTATAATGACTACAATAAGTCAAATATTAAATAATTATTAAATATTTTTCGATTATCCACGGACTAAGTGATTTTTATCTTCTCCGATTTATCCATCTTCAACTGTACTAAGTGTTAAAAAAAATTACCCGATTTCGCGCCGTAACTTTGTAACCTAACAAGTTATGTAACAATTATGTACTTTGTTACGTAACAATTTGTCAGTCTCAATACGTAACAAACCTGTAATAAAATTGTGTGACAAAGTAAAGTAACGAAATGACGTGACAATATGACGAAATTTTCCATGAAAGAAATTACTATTACAATTGTTATATAATCTAATGTCACCCCAAATTTTAGAAATTAATCATTGTCTAAGTAATAAAAATAGAAACTTTGTTACATTTGTTCGTTAGATAATTTTGTCACATGGTTCCGTTGTGTATTGAGAGTACCAAGTTGTTACTTACCAAAGCACCGAATTCTTACATAACACATTACGTAACAAAGTACACGAATGCTGCATAAAATGCTTCGTAGCAAAGTACACGATCGTCACACAACTCGTGCCATAACAAAGTACACACCCGTGCCATAACAAACTACCCGATGATAACCCAACTAGTCACTCTTCAATCACTACAATACAAATCCTCCCATCTCCGTGTACAAATCACAAGCAAAATCTCAAATGTCAAGCCATCCCTATCCCAAGCCCTCCGTGTCACTCACTGTTGTGCATGCCGCGCATGGGCCTGGGCGGTCCTCCCGCGTAGTTCCTGGGCGGCTGATTGGGCCTGTAGCCGCCGGGCGGCTGGTAGGCGTTGGGCGGCGGGGGTGGCGGGGCCCCGGGCCTCCCGTCGTAGCGCTGGCCCGGTGGACCGGGCGGCGGTGGGCCGTAGCCCGGGGCCGGCTGCTGGTGCGGCGGATACATGGGCATGCGCGGGGGCGCCATGTAGGGATCGGGCAGGAGGGGAGGATTGTGACCGGTGGGCGGGGGTGGGCCCGTGGGCGCGGGGTACGAGGGCGGCGGGGCACGCTCCTCGCCGGGTGGATAGGGCAGGAGGGCCGAGGACGGCTGCCCGTGGCTCGGTGGGTGCAGGTGAGGCTCGTCCACCTGTGGATAGAGATACATGGATGGATGTACTTTTTATTCGTCACTGTGACGAATATTTACAGCTGCATGGACATTTGATTAAAATTAGTTAGCGTATTGTCAGTGGTGGGAGAGAGATATAGATACGTATTTATTTGGTTATAGAAACAAAACAATGTACAGTCATTTACATAAAAATATGTCACATAGTTGCATATCTTCGAAATATGTTCGTCAAGTATAAATTATCACAGATTAAGGTACACAATTGCGTCGTATAAGATACATATCGGGTCATTTCAGTTCAAACATCATTTTATCATCATTATTCACATGAGCGCGCGTGTACTGTCTCTCACGCAGGCCTATATATAATAAAACAAATAAAAAACTTACACTTATAGAATATTGCAAATATCACATAATTTCAAGAGAAACTTGCTCGTCAGGTACTTAGTGTCACAGTTGTAGAATGTTCATTATGTCAATTATTAAAAGTTTGAACATTCACATGCAGATTGTCATGCACACACACTAATAAATAAATAAAAATGAATACAAATAAATAAATAAAATTAAAATAAATGAATGAATAAATAAAAATGAATAAAAATAAATAAATAAAGTAAAAATGAATAAAAATAATTAATTAAATAAAAATAAATGAATGAATAAATAAAAATGAATAAAAATAAATAAATAAAATAAAAATAAATGAATGAATAAATAAAAATAAATAGATAGATAAATAAATAAATTAACACGAGACAGTACACGATTAACCTAAATTTAAAACGCCAGTAGATTGTGCGTGCAAGTACCTGCGCATCGCTGTCTTGAATTTACACAGCAATGGCAGGTACTTAATACAGCGGGGGATAGAGTTCCGAAGGCGCGAACCCCGAGCTCCGAAAGAGTACAGGCCTACGTCGGTGCGAAGAGAGAAAGAGAGAGAGAGAGAGAGAGAGAAGAGTTGTTTAGTTTAGGGTTGATTGGTCAATTTGGGGGTTGCTTGAACGTGTGAGACGTGTAATGGGTGCTGTGTATGTTTTCTACGACGAATTTTTATAATTATAATGATATTTTGACATTTTGAACCGAAGTTTTTTTTTGGGCAAAGATATAGCTTAGTGAGAGGTGAGTGTAAAAGTCAGTTGGAGAAATCAATGGCAAAAGTTCTGTAGATGTACAAAACTAGTAAAATAGCATTTTTCTCAAATAAAGAAAATGTAATTATTACAAAACTGTGTAAAATATTTTGTTCAACGCGGTTTATGAAGCAGGTAGATTATTACGAATACAGTGTCAAAATTTGAAAATACTAAAAAGCCGATATAGTATTGCAGAAGAAAATTGATTTATACAAATAATCCTTGTACATTCAAAGTTTCATAAAAATTGGCTTAGTTTATTGGAAATTTTTTTTTTTTTTTTTTTTATTATTATTTAACGTCGCCATGTTTGTGCTTCCATGTGGTGCTAATCGACGACGGGGGTCTGCGGTGTGTTTGTAAACAAAGCACATGTAATTTTTACAGAGGTGCTTGTATCAATCGGCAGAGACTAGGATTCGAACCCGGGTCACCGGCGTGGGAATCCGACACTCTACCGACTGAGCCGCCGCAGGCCCCTTTATTATTGGAAATGGTTATTACTCAAAAATTTACTTTTCGTATTAAATTATTCTTTCTATAATCATAGAATTTGTAGTTCATGGTTTATTATTTAATGTGTGTGATTAGAAAAATGGTGCCTATGGGATAGTTAGGATTATCGTTTCTGACCATATTACAGTAAATGGACCGGTATTAGCTACTGTTCCATTTCTGGCCATATTTTAATAATGCAACATAAATAACGAACCGTAAATTTAATAGAATAATTAGCCTCAAAACTTAATGAGAAACTTTCGACATGTTTGTTTATACCGAAATACAGATTTTAGTACCTTATAGCGGAAAAATATGTATCTTAAGCTGGAAAATAATAAAAAAACAAAAAAAAAGGGAGAAAATCATGAAGCCTAAATCAGAAGCTTACACGGAGAGAAAAGGATAGTAATCCCTACTATCGCTGTACAAGTAACAGTCCTACACAAGTACAGTAATTATTCCTTAGTATCGCTTAATGACTATAAGGTTATTATAAGGATAGTGTACAAGAAATGTTTTTTAAATGATATTTGTAAGATGATAAATAATTAGAAAATTCAATATCAATTTCTGGAGAATTAGCTTAGCATTGCCGTTGGCTTCCTGCTGTAGATTCTTTTTTTTTAGGTTAAAGCGACCACGCTTTATCGTCACTGTTACTGTATAGCACTGATTACCAAAAACTTAGATATACATACTCAGTGTCTAACACCTCCTTAAAGTCAGCCAAATTATTTATTACAAGCCAGCACAGTTAGTCCTCTGCTTTACAAGGACCGAGTAAAAACACGTTACATGGTTCCCAAATTACTACACACGTACCGTCACGGACCCAGTTCCTGATCAGCTAAGAGCAATTCCTGATCAACTCTGATTTCCATAAAAGCCAATTACAATTAAACTTTTTAGACTTTGAACAGGAGCATCTAAATAGTAGATAGTTATATTTGCAATCTCCAAAAAAGTTTTTGCAGCAACCTGGAATTGGGTCCTTATCAGGAACCGGGTCCGTAACGGTACAGTAACGGTCACCATCTTTTTCTCTCCGCGTACAAATCGAAACTTGTTAAAAAAAAAAAGGAAGAACAAAAGAACCTTCGACAAAAACTTACGGTGGGCGTGCCGGCCCTGTCCTCCGTCGACCTCCTGATATTGGGATCGTAGTGCAGGGGCGCCGGGTGATATCGTCCGTCGCCACCGGGCATGTGGCCCTGGTAGCCGGGCTTGCCGTGGGGCTGGCCCTGGTGCATCGGGTACTCGCCACCCGCGCCCCCGTGCTGCGAGTTCCGGGGCGAGAGAGAGCGGCGCCTGTTGGGCGGCCTCATGCTCGCGTTATTCTCCACCCGGGTGTTATTGTGGTAGGACGTGTTCCTGGAACGAGGGAATGGTTTTGAGGGTTGTTATGAGAGTATTGTATCGGAAGACACTAGTGTAGAAAAGTGTCAATTTTTGCTGGATTTTAAGTATTCTTCACGCACTGTGCGGAGTTTCTTACATTTGCGCGTATATACTTTCTTACGTTTTGTAATATTTGCATGATTTTATGATTTTACGATTTTTAGTTTTTGTTTCAGTACGTAAATGGGTGCTGGAAAGAGTAGTGTATATTAGATAAATCTATAAATTTCAAATACTTGCTACGTATATGTATTAGTAGAAAAAAAATAAAGTATGAATAATATATTCCCCAGGACATATTCCCCAATATGGCGGCCGACGTAAACTCGTACATCTGACCTGAGCAGGTAGCTTTTGGTTGTTGTGCTGGAAAGAAGCCTGGAATTGTTTATTGTTTGTTTTGAAACAAGGTGTATCATTTGAGTTGTGGAACGAGAGATAAAGGTTTCAAAAATATCAAAGGAATACTGGGTATTTGTGCATGTACTACTGACCTAACCTCAATTGATGATGCGAGTAAAATTAATGAAGCAGCAACTGACAAACTAACCGCAATGTACGAGTTAAAAATTAAAAAGCTGAATGAAAGGTATCCTAGAAAATTAAACGATTATAAAACGGAAATTAGTGAATTGACAAGAAATGGATAATGAAGAAACAAGAAGTCAGGACGTGAGTAAATTTTATCACGTAGTGTCTAATGGTCAAGAAAACAACGACGAAGACAGATGGTTTGAAAGTATACAGAAAGAAATTATACACAATGACATAGAGACACTAAACAATAACATAAACACTAGTGATTCTGTGATAATGTATGTAAACATAACAAGTTTAAATGCTAATAGGGATAAAGTTGTTTTGCTTTTAAATAGACTCAAAAATAAACCTCTTATTATTGTTAGTGCTGAAACTTGGAAACTTGTAAATCATATTAATAATGATGACTATAAAATAGAAGGCTACAATTTATACTATAATGAGAGTTTTATTAACAGGTCGGATGGTGTTGCTATATACATACTGCAGGGAATGGTGCAGGAGACTGAAATAATTGAAATAGGTAGACTGAAAATAATAAATGCGAAGATACAATTAGAAAACAATAAAAATTTGGAAATTTCTGCTTTATACAGATCACATGATCTACCAAAGACTGAATTTATATTAAATCTAAAAGAATATCTACAAAACAAACTAAATAGCAAAAACCATCTGATACTTGGAGATTATAATATAGATCTATTGCAATTGAACTTCTTAAGTCAGGAACTATTAAATAATTTCCTGGAACATGGTTACATACCGTGTTTTCAAGGGGTGACTAGACCTTCAGAAAATCAGTTAGAAGGACAAGGCTCGTGCATTGACAATGTTTTCATTGATACAAATGCCATTAAATATACTTCTCATACAGTTGAGTACCTACTGGCTGATCACTATGCGTTATTTATCAGCATGAATAACATAAATTTTAAAAAAGAACAAGATAATTGCTATAGTTGCGTAAACTATAAGAGACTAAAAGATGTTGCTAATAAAGTTAATTGGAAATCATTGTTATTGCAGGATCCTAACCTTTGTATTGATCTATTAATAAATGAAATTAAAGAATGCGTAAGAAAAGCCAGTACCAAAAGTAGAACTAAAAATAGTAACAATGCGCCAAAAAAAATGTGGATTACTAAGGGAATTATTATATCTTGACAACAAAAAGAACATTTATACAAATTATGGAAATTAAATCACAATAATGATAAATTAAAAAAGGACTACAAAGATTATGAGAAAGTACTAAATAAAATAATAAAAGATGCCAAATTAAAATATGAAAAATCTCTGGTTGAAAAAAGCTCCGGAAACATAAAAAATTTATGGAATTTTATAAACATGAAAGTAGGAAAATCTAAGAAACAAGATTCAATAAGTTATGTTAATTACGAAAACAGAAAAATAACAGAGCCTACTGAAATAGCTAATATAATGAATATATATTTCTGTGAAATTGGAGAAAAGCTAAGCAAAGACTCTCAATCAATGAATCCAGGCGAATTAAAATTACCACCAGTTAATTCGAACACTATATTTCTGAATCCGACAGACCCCCTTGAAATACTCAGAATGAAGATAAATTTTAAGGAATTTATCTTCATTCATCATTGAGAATCTAGCTTACGTTTTTAATTTGTGTATTGAAAATTCTATTTGGTCTGACTCGCTAAAAAGAGCTGAAGTTGTACCTATTTTCAAAGCCAAAGATAAAAGCAAAGTATCTAATTACCGGCCCATTTCATTAATATCAAATATTGCAAAAATTTTTGAAAAAATCATATATAATAGACTTTTTAGCTTTATAAGTACAAACAATATTCTGTCAAAGCTACAATTTGGTTTTAGAAAAAACAGAGGAAAAACAATACTATATATAAAAACTTGGATAAAAGTAAACCAATAATAGTGACTTTTCTGGACCTGGCAAAAGAGTTTGATACGGTAAACATGAAATCTTACTTAGCAAACTTTATCGTTATGGTATTAGAGGTAATGCATACTATTTAATAGAAAGCTATTTAACAGATAGAAAACAAAGAGTAAAAATTAAACACTCAGTGAGCGAATATAAAGACATTAAAATTGGTATTCCACAAGGAACGATACTAGGTCCTTTACTGTTCATACTATATGTTAATGGCCTTTTAAAAAGTTTGCGTGAAGATTCAATTTTGTCATATGCTGATGACACAGCTATTGTTTCCTCGGACATCACGTGGAAAGCTGCAGAGAACAAAATGAATCAATTTTTGGCACTAATCAACAATTGGCTTCAAGCTAACAAACTGCACTTGAATATAGACAAAACGATTTATATGACTTTTGGCAACTACTGTGATAGTGTTCCTACAAATGTTGAGATAAAGATTAACAACAAATGTTTACAGAGGGTTGAAGAATGTAAATACTTAGGGACAATTTTTGAATATAACCTTAAATGGAATAAGCATATTGAATATATCATTAAGAGAACCAAATATCTTGTCTATATATTTTATAAATTGAGTAAAACTTTGCAAACCACAACTCTCATGTTAATATACTACGCGTTTTTTTATAGTCAAATAAAGTATGGAATTATTGCGTGGGGTGGTGCGTATAGGAATTGCTTAGGAATACTACAAAATGTATAAAATAGATTGTTAAAGATAATAAGTAGAAATACTTTTATGACCGAGAAATACCCGATGAATTTAGAGCAATTATTTAAATATGAATGCTTGATGTATCACTCCGAAGAACTAAAACAATTGTATAGTGAATCTAATAGCAGGACTAGAAACAAGAGTATTATTCTGCACAAGTATAGCAAATTAGTAAGTAACAAGATCAGTTATGTTGTTGCTATAAAATTATATAATAGTTTACCAAACAATTTAAAAATGTTACACGAGAATAAAAACAGAACCAACAGGAAGTACAAACTAAAGCAATGGATACTACACTGTACCTAACTAATTATAAATTAGGAAATTTACTTTGTAAATATAAGAATATAAATAGTGATATATATATATATATATATATATATATATATATATATATATATATATATATATATATATATATACACATATATTTTTTGTTACAAAATGGAAAGTCTAATGTATATATTATATATATTTTCTTTTTTTTTTAGTTTTAGTTATAAGTAATTTTTAGTTTTGTCTTACAGTAAGTTTCTTAATGTAAGTTATTTTAGCTTTAAGTTTTTTCTTGTATTTTGTTAATGCCATGCTTGCGATCAGGTAATTTTATTTACCTCTGCGAGATACATACTTTTTTTATTGAGTATGTATATGTATACTGGTTGAATAAATAAATAAATAAATAAATAAATAAATAAAATAATTGTATGTAATGTGAATTTTCTTTGATTTTTCATATTTTTACACATTTAATCACATTTTCATAATTTATATTACATTTTCTTATAATTTAGTACACTTTTATACAGCTCTTCACTTTTACTTGCGTTTACTTATTTATTCTTACTAATTTCTAAAATTTTCTCGGATATAAATATGTAAAACATATGAAAATATTTCTAAAAATGTACTAGAATGTGTAAAAATGCGAGAAAATGTGTGCAAAAAGTTGAAGATTGTAAGCAAATCTATGTAACTGTTGAAAAATGCAAGAAAGTGTATATAAACGTACAGATTATTCAAATTTAACAAAAATTCACACTTTTCTGCATATATTAAACACTGTCCCGTTTTTACAAATATTCTACCATTTTTACACCTTTTATCGAATTTCTAATTCCATTAGTGTATACTATAAAAATACCCGAATTAAAATTACAGCATTCAATGATGGAAATAAAGGTACCACCTATCAATATTACAATATTAAATACTGTAAATGTATACGTGTTTAAAGGTATTATTACTTGAAACTGGTACAATGATTGTTGCTTGTAAATTTACAACGCTGGTAGGTGATACCTTCATTTCCAGCATTTAATACAGTGATTCTACTTGAGACAATAATATTACGATATTCAATCTATTTAATTAAAATCCGCGGCGCCAGCCAGCGGATCAGTAAAATCAGCACCGACAATTTACTGCACAGAACGCAGTAATTTCACGACGTTTACCACTGTAAGGACCAGAGGTTATTTTACTGGCTTGTGGAAAATTACTCGGGCTTTTTTACAGTGACTCTGATTGTACTAATTTACTACTAATAAATACTAACAAGAAGAATGCACGGAGTTCGAGCCACGGATTGTGATGAAACTTTGGTGATCGGCGTATGAAAAGTATTCAGTCTACTTGATAATAAATCTATATATATATATATATATCTTATTTTTACCATTATATACATAAGCAACACAAATATTTTTATCTCTAACCCAGGTTTTCAGTTTCATCGTAATCCGTGACCCAGACTCCGCGTACTCCCCAAGCAAGTAACCTAACCGTCAACTCAAGAAATCACTACTCATAAGATACCGTCAATAAACATGAACCAAAATAACCAAAATCATGTTCCAAATTCCGAGGATAATCGCTTAATCTACCATTACCACCCATTTTTTGCACTCTTCAACTAGACTAACGTATATATATATAAATACAGGGTATTTCATTTTAATCCATCCACGCAGGTAACCTCTGTAAAAACGAATGATATCAAAAAATGTCCTGTACAAAAGTTGAAGGGGATAGAGGGGGCTACCCAATGGTACCAACGACCTTAACCTTGAACTCGATATTCCAGGTCATTTGAAGGTTACTGTGTTTTTTTAAATGGGAACCCCTATTTGGACCCCGGAATCGGGTAGAGCGGGAAAATTTACACCTGAAATAATATTTCAAGTTCACTTTAGTGACCTTCAGAAAGTCATTTTAAAGAACACTGTAACCTTCAAATGACCTTGAAAATCGAGTTGAAGATCAAGGTCATTGGTACCATTGGGTGGCCCCCTCTGTCCCCCTCAACTTTTGATATCATTCGTTTTTACAAAGGTTACCTGCGTGGATGGATTAAAATGAAACACCCTGTATATAAAAGAAAAAGAAGTCTCTCTCTCACCTGTCTCTGTGATTATCCCTACTGAAACTCCTTCGTCTCTCCCTCGAGTACCTGTCTCTTGGGTAGCCCTCGTCCTCGGCGCCGCCACCGCCGCCGGCGGACTCGCGGTCGCGCCACGACTGGTCGGACGGTCGCTTGGGGAGCAGGGGCGGCTCGGTGCCCGGGGGCGGCGGCACCTCCGTCTCGTCGTCGGTCGCCACCGCGAGCTTCGCCCCGAGCTCGCTGCGTCCCTCGGACTCTGGCGCCGAGTCCGTCGGTGCTGAAATCAAAATAGCGGGTTATTTGTTTGTTTGTTTGTTCGTTGGATGAATGAATGAATAACAGGCTTGGCGGAGTAGATATACAAGATAACATCGACGTGCCTTATACGAAGACTAGCACATTTCTGATTTTGTCAAAAAATAATAGTTCTTGTTGGGAATCGCTCAAGAAAATCAGCACTATTCGGAATTTTGGACGAAGAGTATAATTTTGTTAGAGGAAATATGAAAGTGTTAGTATAGTATAAATAGATCTTGTTTATATAAGGGGCCTCTGGAAAAAACTAGATGTTTTTGAGAAATCTTAAATGTGCTAGTCTTCGTAAGGGACGTCGATATATAGTGTTTTGTTAAACTTGTGATCTAATGTATAGAAATAGTGTGCAAGATTTGTATAATAATGAGTTATGCTGTCTAATAATTAATTTAATTCTCTCGCTTTAGTTCGCTTTTTAACATATCCATATTTTTAATTACTTTGACAGGGGACGGTTAAGTTTTCCTGGTTCTAATGATATGTGATAAAGTAGAGTATTTTATGAAAGGGTTCTTTTTCTTATTAAATGGTTTCGTTTGGTTTGACAATTTTGTACATCTGTCGTGATCGAATCTTGTAAATCAATGTTTTTGCCAGTTCTCGATGAGCTACAAGGCTCAAACTTTCTGCATATTAAGTGCAAACTGGAGGAGAACATGCTTCAATGATGATTTTAGAACAATCGGAGCAACAGTAGGATGATTTGATTGCAAGGTATTGCAGAAGGATTTATCACTGTTTTCTTATGTTATTAGTAATATTCACTTATTACATAAGTAAGCGAATCTGAATTTATTTGAAGTAAATATTCACGTAATCTAAGTAATTTTCATTTATTCTAAGTGATATTCACTCATTCTAAGTGATTTTCACTCATTCTAATCGATTTTCTGTTCACTCATTCTAATCGATTTTCTGTTCACTCATTCTAATCGATTTTCTGTTCACTCATTCTAATCGATTTTCTGTTCACTCATTCTAAATGATTTGCACTCGTTCTAAGTGATTTGCACTCATTCTAAGTGATATGCACTCATTCTAAATGATTTTTACTTATTCTAAGTCATTTGCACTCATTCTAAGTGATATGCACTCAGTCTAAATGATTTTTACTCATTCTAAGTGATGTCTACTCATTCTAAATGATTTTCACTCATTCTAAGCGATTTTCTGTTCACTCGTTCTAAATGATTTTTACTCATTCTAAGTGATTTTTACTCATTCTAAGTGATGTTTACTCATTCTAAGTGATTTTCACTCATTCTAAGCGATTTTCTGTTCACTCGTTCTAAATGATTTTTACTCATTCTAAGTGATGTTTACTCATTCTAAGTGATTGCGCTCATTCTAAGTGCTTTTCGACACCCCCCAATAAAATTAACAAACTAAACTCCCAAACCTCAACCCCAAAAAAGAAGCAAATCCTCACCGTTGCCAGCCAACGTCGCCTTCTCGTACGCCGGCGATGCCTTGCCCAGTGGCTTATCCGCCTCCTTGGCCTCTCCTCCCGTCGCTGGTTGACCAGAGTTGGCGGGCGTCGCCGCGCTGGCCGACAGGAGTTTCTCCGATATCGGCGTGCCGCTGCTCGTCGTCGTAGTCGTCGTCGTCGTCGTCGTCTCGCTCGCAGGCGGCGTCGGCTCGAGGAGGACCGTCGGAGGCGCCTGGGCGCTGTTGGTCGCCGCCGCGGCCGCCGCGATCTTCTGGCTGAGCGGCTGCTGGGGTGGGGGCGGCTTGAAGCTGGGCCGCTTCGCGTAGCCCGTCTCGTTCTTGAAGTTCAGCACGGCGTTGCGCAGATAGCGATTGGGGATGAGGGACTCCGGCGAGACGTCCTTCTCGTTACAGTCCGGACACTCGTGGTCCTCGGATTCGAGGAGGAACGTGCGGATACCTGTGGGATGATATGCCGGGAGGCGGGGGGGAGAGAAGGGTGAGTCGAGTCGAGAAGTGGGGGTTTGGGTTTTTTTTGCCGAAGGGAGGTACTGTGTGAGCGAATGTTGGTCCTTTAGCTGGGGTTTTAAGATTGTCCGAGGAACGCGCGAAATAAGTTTGAACGAGAAGTACGAAAATTGTAGAAGATTGATTTTTTAGAGTACTATCTTTTTTATTAACAGGTTCAGTGCGGCTTGAGCCATATATGTGTCACGATTTTCTTTCCTTGTGTGCTACGTGACACATATATGACTCATGAAGTTCTTTTTTCAAAGTTATAGCATGGAATAAAACATGTATAAAATTCTTTTGACCGATAAATTAAATACTAGTATATGCCCTATATGATCCAAAGAACAAAAATATTTTATGAAAACTAAGGCAAGCCAAATAAAAATGTATTTACAATAACAATTAAATAAAATTGTCCGGAATTCAATTATTAGCTTCAGCACAGTAGGCTAGCAAACTCTTATACATTGTCAGCACTGAACCTGTTAATGGGTCTTTAAAAAATCTATTTACTATAATTTTTAGTATTTTTTGATATTTAGTTACATGTTCCTTAGATGATTTTAAAAAAATTCTTGGGTGGTTTTATATTCTTTTGCATATTCTTTTGCGGATCCAAAGATAAAAAATGCAAATGATTGATAGATCAACTGACAGTAGTACCTCCATTTAAGAACAAAAAATGTTATACGTAATTATGATTGTAACTCTTATATGAGCAAATGTCAATAATCATTTACTACTGTGTCACTTACAAGTTAACGTTTCTAAAGGTTATGAATCGGTTTCCTCACAAAGCATATGCTTATATCAGAGTTTATAAAAATCTATTTAATTTTGAATTCTTTACTTTTGAAAAAACGTATTCTTGATATTTGCCTTAATTATAATCAACGCTCAAAACATAGTTTGAAAAAACAAAATACCTGAGTTAGGATGTTTTTGTTTATTTTAGTGACATATTCCGATCTATGCAGCAAACAGAAGATTTTCTATGATTGCAAAAAAATTACAGCATATTTTTTTATACCGACAACATCGATTTAAGCCCTTAGTCAATACTGTACCATTTTAAATTGACAAACAATAATAATTTTAAGTCTTAGTATTTACTTGCCACTCTCAAACTGCAAAAGCATCTAATCTTATTAAAAATGGTATTATTGTCAAATTATTACGGCATTGAATAAGGACTCGAATCGTTGCTTTTGAGCTTTGCTCATATAATTGCCCTGCTAAATATTTATCATGAAAATAAGATACACATTAGCTAAGCAAGGCTGAAAAGTCAACTCTCAAGGTACTTACATTCGTCGCAAAAAGAATTTCCGCAACAAGGTATCATAACGGCATCTGTTAAAAGATCTTTGCAAATATTGCAAAGTAGATCCTCAGGGATCTCTGGTTTTTCGACCGCAGGTTCTGGATCTTGGCCAAAAGGCGGCTTCTCCTTCTTTCCCTCTTTATAAGCTTGACTGAAACACAAAAACAAAATCATTATAAATAATTTTTAATAATAAATGAGAGTAATTATATTTTAACTTATTTAATTTTATTGTAATTTTCTTATAGTAAGATAAGTTTTGAAGAGTATGGAGTATGTATACTCGAAATAAAGTATATAAATTGCTGAATTTATTGGTTGATTTGCAAACAACTTTAATTTTACGAAGTACCTTTTTATTTAATCTGCTAGGTTCTAAATGTTACACTTTTCACTACCAATGAGTCCATCCTTATATAATCCCCTCATATTAAATATTTGATTTAAATGTTAGAGTAAGTTGAACACATAACATTAATATATTTAGTATAAAAGCTCGGTGTATTTTGTAAGATATAGTCATAATAATTCCTATCTTTACCATAAATTTAATGTTACAAATATAAATGATACGTATCCCTAAAATAACAACTTAATTCTCTTTGGAAACTATGCAACTTATTGACAATAAATTTATAATACTGTATTCCCCCTAACTACAATAAAATTCAGTACAAATCTACTTATGCATTATATTCTAAATTACCTAATTTCAATAGTTTACAATTGTTTCAAGTACATGCAAAAAACACGTGCGTCTATGATAGAGACTGCCTGATCATAATGACTGGCCTACAGGCAGTCTTGAGGCCGAAACGCTTTTAATCTTTACATTTATAATATTAAAGGACCTATATATTTCTTGCTTTGAAGAGGTAGACTCCTCTCTGCAAGAATGCGCCTTACATATGAATACAGTGAAAAACTAATAATACGATGTAATAGGTTTAGCAGAAACCTACTTTAAAATGGTTTTTCTTTTATTGCTATAAAAAAGAAAAAAATAATTTCAATTTGCAGGATAAGTACAAAAAATGTTTTCAATGCTAATTACATTTACATATTTTACGAATTAACAGTTTAATTCAATGCTGGGAGGAGTATTTGCCCGCAGAGTAGTTATCTCTGTTGTTCTAATAAATATAGTAGATTTTTTGTTAAAGAGTGTATAAGACACTCTAAAAATCTCGTCTACAATTTGCTGTTAGAAGCAATCATCTAAATAATTTCTAAGCATGTTTTGTACATAATAATTATACTTGGTGATTTATGAATTATATGAGTAATTTGACACGTATATAATTAACTATTCTATATTTTTGTATACCTTTGTTATATGTGTATGTTTATTATTGAACATATTTTTAAACTTTATTTTTGTGGGTTCTCAGAAAAACGACTTAAACCTTAATATCTTAAAAATATAAAAAGTGGACTTAAGTCGTTATTCAGGGAACCCACAAAGCCTATCTTTGAATTGTAAATAAATAAATAAATAAATAAATAAATAAATACACAAATAAATAAATTGACTATACCAATAAATTTAGGTATTTAGTTAAAAAGAATAATGTAAAAGGCACAAGATCGTCACTTACTGATCAATAGCAGGCACGGCATAGGTTCCACCAGGGGTCATCATTGCGCCAGGAACTGATGGTCCATCGACTGGGACCATAAAACTTCTTGGAATACCAGTGCTCTTCTTGATATCGCTAGGTTCTGAGCTCACACCAAGTGGACAGTTTTTAATCCAGTGTCCAGGTTGGTGACACTTGTAGCAGCGATAATTTGGAGGCACTTCACCAGTTTGATTAGAACCGCGAATTTTCATATAACTGAAAAAGCACACGAATATAAGTACAGTGCTAGAATTTAATAAACTGGGCTTTATAAAAGAAAACATACTTTGAAGGATCATAATCTTGTGTCGACTGTGTCATCATAGCACGGATCTTGTCCTCCTCTGATCCATCTAATCTGGTGAGATCGACAGATCTCCCCAGATTAGCTTCATCTTTGGAATTGCTGAATGCTGGTGCTTCAGTTCGATCCCAAGTACGTTTTTGTTGCACTGTCAACGGAACTCTAGCAACGATTAGACTCGTATTCTTGGCGATCAGAGCATTATCATCTGTGTAATCTGGAAAAACATAGTTATTTTTAATTTTATATTTTATTAAATTTATCGATCATTCTGTATAAATATATTAAATTGCTATAAGCCTTTTAATTTCAATATAATTATTGTGCATATAATCCTACCTTCCTTAGTCTGTGCATTTGTAATCTGCAAATCGAAGTCTGTGTTCTTGCCAATACGTTTTTGATGAAAAATGGCTTTCTTTAGATCAGCTACGGAAATATGTAGCCCATCGAATGAAACCGTATCAAAGTCCAATGTGGACTTAAACTTATAATGAACTGACATATCTGGCCCGTAATGCTTTTCTGAAAGTTTAAAAAAAAGTTAATAAAAATTTTATAAATATATAACTCTAAAGATTTGAATTGATTATCTGTATTATAATTTCAATTTAAAAACGCTTAATAGTCGATTCCATACTTTGTGAACATATATAGGTAGTTGGTAAAATTGTTAATTTATTTCAACTATCAATCAAGTTTTATCATTTAAAAAATTTAATTTTTCACCGATATTATAAAAACCATTTTCATCAGAAAAGCATCTTGTAAATAAAAGTTTGCACTAGCTTTTGTCATGCTTTTATACTACAGTGATAACAGTTGTAGCTTAACATACTTGCTGCAATGCTAAAAGTTGAAATCTAGTTTACTAAATAACATATAAGAAGATATATAGATAGAAAAAAGTAACATAAATATCTAATAAATAATTTGTAATTAAATTTACAATAACAGTAATAAAAGTAAGAATTCTTATATTTAAACAATAAATATAAATACTCTTAAAATTTTTAGGAATTTCACAAAGAATGTAAAAGTAAAGATACGCAATATACGCATGCATTCATGGAATTAAATTCAAGGCACTTAATAGACTAATAAAGTTTAAGATTTTTGACAGATTATGAACCATTCTTTCATAATTAACAAATTCTCTTATAGATAATAAGAACTTTCAAAACTAGCAGACAGTTTAATTTATTGATTAATTTGGAGTGTTTAAATAAGTGATTTATTTAAAATATTTTTCAGTAATAATCAAAATAACTGCTATTAAAGAATTTATTACATGTAAAGAACAGTTCTACATTATTTTTCAATGAATCTGCTACTAACTCCATGCAACCTTATAACTAAAGATGAAAAACTAGGTTTACTAGTTATGCTTAAGACTGAAGCTAATTTTCTATGTACATATATACTCTAAATTACTATACAAGAAACAACTACATCCAACCAAGTTTCACGTACTCACAAATAAACTTCAAAAATAACTCAACCCTTTTTCAATTACTGTTTGTGCCTCGAGTATTAATAATTTGAGACACTGTATTGAAAGTAAGTTGAGTATTATTTTACTTATTGTAATATAAAATTGTATTAAACGTATAAAATATAAGTGTAAGTAAACAGGTATAACAAGTAAGTAAATAAGTGAGTGAGGAGTGGGAGTTTGCCCGAATGTTCTTTTTCTCAATCGACCTTATTGTTGTCGTGCCAAAATGAGACTGCCTAAATCAATGGAGGATGCATCAGATGCAAACCCTTTATTCAGACAACATGTGCTGTACCTTTCCGACGCCAAATGTACGACTGGTAGTTCTATAGGTAGCCGGGTACAAAGAAATCAAAGCACAAATGGGGCCGATTATGACCTGACTTGCAATCGTTCGTTCTGCAGCGTCACACGAGAAACTTAATTATTCGTACTAAAATGAGTTTTGGCAATTGATTATACAACTAGAATTAAAAATTAATTGCGTCCTAACCAGCAAAAAAAAAATTTTCTTCGACATAACAATCTTAGAAGTAAAATATTTTACTTAAAATCGGCTATTATTGTACATTTTTAATAACCTCAATCTTTGATGACTGTTCAAAAACAAAAATTATTTTGAATCTATGTTCCAAATAGTATTTCCAACAAAAAAATTGGCACACCATAGGATATCAAAATATGGAAGTTATAGCAGTCTCTGTAATGCATCGCTTTACTAACATTTTAAATGGGATCTCTTATAGTTTGATGTAATTTACTTTAGGTAATATATGTCATAGGTGATTGTACGCAATTTTGTGTGAAAGCTGACATAAAGACCTTTAATTTGCGTTATCGTAGCTCTTCTAAGGACATTCTGATCAAAAGTTATGCTCAATTGAAATTTATAAAAGAAAATAGGTGGTAAATGGGAGATTGCAAAATATTGAAGAAAGTTCGACTTGTATTTGCAGTCTCCCATTTACCACCACCTAATTTTTTCTATAAATTTTAATTGAGCATAACTTTTGATCAAAATGTCCTTAGAAGTCTGCGACAACGTAGACTTTATATCAGCTTTCACACAAAATTGCGTACAAGTATCTGTGACAAATATTACCTGAAGTAAATTACATAAAACTATAAGAGATCCCATTTCAAATTTTAGTAAAACGATGCTTTACGGAGACCAAAAATTATGAGCTAAAATTTTGAAGGCTTATGTAGGATGATATTAATGGGTTCTATACCAATTTTTAGCTCAAGATATCGATTTTTTGCAGTTATTGAAAAAATATGATTTTTTGGAACAAAAATGACCATTTTTCAAAATGTCACTTGCAAATAGTAATTTGAGAAAAAGCTCTGCAAAAAATTGAGTCACTTCCTTGATTGGTCAACAAAATAAACTGTTGACAGAACTTCAAAAATCGTCTCCTACTTCCACAAAACAATTTATTTTTCATTTGACTTATGAAAATGCCTAAAAATCACGTTTTTTGATAATGACTGATGGATAAAATGAGATAAGAAAAAAATTTAAATGTAGTCAATGGTTTATGTTCTACATATACTAAGGTATATTTTCTGAAAGTTTCAAAAAGTTTGTTAAAACATCAATTTTTGATATCTGAAAGGTTTCAAAACAGTCTTAGAATTACAAAGATTAAAATAATTAAATAAATTTTTTGTTGATATTTTAGCCACAAAACAGCAGAGTCCTACCTTAATGCACAACTGCTATCTTGCATGGAAGCTAACTATCAATAGTTAATATGTCTCATTATCTTGAAAAGTGCTCAAACAATTACAATTAAAGAATATACGCCTATGTTTCCTTTTTATGAATCTGTTGTTGACTTTATAACTTAAGATAAAATCTGGGTTTACCGGTCACTTTTGAGACTCAAGTTAATTTTCTACGTACATGTACAAATCAATTGCTCTTAAGAAAAAGGACGTATCTCCTATGCTCATAGACAGGAGTTACATCCTTCTTTTTAGAAACCACTGAAATACTTTATTGACTATATTTGACTGTTTCTCCATGAATTCAAACCCATAAAATCTACCCTATAACATGTACTTCCCACAGAAAAAGCTGTGATAGAATATAGCCAGCATGATGTAAAGATAAGTACTATTCAACATGGGGACAGATTTCACCCCCCCCCCGGAGTTTGCTTTTAGCGCTACAACTGAGTGTAATTCAATTCTGTTAATGAAAGTGGTTTGGGATAGTGGCATTTTGGCCCTCTGAAAACAGATATTTCTACCACAGCTTGTAATTGATTCCTACAACCATTACCTACTCTGTAAAAAGTCCAATGATGAAATGCTGCAATGAATATTGGAAATAAGACACCACCTATCCTCATAGTACATAATACTAAAATATATTTTTACCGCCGGTCACTATAAATTTATTGGGTAATTTAAAATGTAGAATAATGATTTTGATAGGTGTTGCTCTTTGTACTCTGGTTGAATAAATAAATAAAAACAGTGCTGCAGGTGGTATTTTTATTTACAATATTCAAGGTGATACTGTCTAGGGGACAGCAACTGTCGACCGTTAACGGGGCACAGTATACAGCACAATGGCCAACAATTCAAGACAGTGACTTTACTTAAATACAAAACAGTCAAATTATAACTTCTAATTCGATCAATTTACACCCAGTTCAGCTCAGTAATATTGGTAAGGTCAATCTACCGTGAAGTATGCAGTAATTTGATAATGTATAATACTGTAAACTAACAAGGTTATTTTAACTTCCTCGTGTAAAATAACATAGGACCTTTCACATTGTATTACAGCAGAGAGTATTGTTACAGTCATGGACTAACTAAACTCTATGATACTTTCTACTTCTCTCTAAAACTACAGTGCATCTACTCAGTAAATTAACACCAGACTAGAAAAGACCAGGTCTAATTCGTACACTAACGCTTACTTATAATACTAAAAGGAAGAAGTATTCAAAGAACAACTCATGTCCGTCACAAAGACTAACACGCTTCAGATTTCTCAAAAAGTACTAGTTCTAATAAAACTATCATTTTCTCAAACAATCTGAGAAAGTGTCAGTACTTACCAGAAAATCTAAAAAGTGCTAGTTTTTCTTTTACAAAAAGCCTCTGTAAAGAACTAGACATTTATGAGAAACCTGAAATGCGCAGTCTTCGTAACGGCCATCTCCAAAACTCTACGATCCCTTACGCTCCTCTCCAAAACCACAGCCCATCCAACCAGTAAACTAACACCCGACTATAAGAAACCAGGGTAAATTCCCACACCATAACACTGAAACGAAGACATACTCGAAGAACACACAAACTAACAACACACCATCACCCACCCAACATCAATATTTCTAAATTCAATAACACAAAGTACCCAAGACACAACAAACTCCACCAAGCCCCTCATCTCTGATATCCCCCAACTGCAGGCAGCCTAGAAAATAGACTCTGCAGTCGACCATTTTTCTTCCCGCAAACTCTCCCCCCCCCTCAAAAGAAAAAAAACAGATCCAACGCCTATATGCCCTATCTTATCCAAGCGTCTACCCACCAAAGGCCAGCGAGAGAAGAATAGGAAAGCCAGGGACACACGCAAGGCACACTCACGCTACACATCGGGCCTCGGAAAATACACAAGCTCCCCGCACTGCTGGGCTACTTCTCCGTCCAACTGCTGCTGGCTGCTCCCCGGGCGCAAGCGTTGCTCGCCGCTCGTCGCATGATACCAACGCACACTCCCTCCCTCTCTCTCTCTCTCTCTCTCTCTGTGTAGTGTGTGTCTATTCCGAGTCTATATACTTCGCGCACCCACGCCGTTTCGCGTCGCCTCTCGAGCGTGCGGAGTGCGGACTCCTGGAGAAACGAACGATCCTCGAGGAGGATGCGCAGCGTAGCGATAGCGTAATCCTGCTGCAATGTGCGGAAAAATGTATGCACGGTTGTCACGCACACGCAGAGGCCCGCGCGAGCTTCCTGGGCGCACTGTGAGCCGTGTGAAAGATGGCGTCGCCTGATGTGTTTTCTTGGAGAGGGGCGAACTGCGAGGTGTGCGAAGTGTGCGTCGAGACGCCGACGCCGAGGCAAGCGCGGCGGTGGTTTTTCGAGGTTACGGCGAGGAGGGGGGAGCTTACCGACGGAGCTGACCGCGAGTTTTTGAAAGGGCTTGTTTCTTTTTTAATTTAAACCTACTTTGGATGAACTTAGTGGAGTTACATTGACGGACGTACAAATTGTACATAGGGTAGAGTAGACATAGAGTGGACAAAATATCGCTAGGTTAATAATTTTTTAATGAGCTATTTATTTATTTATTTAAACCAGAAAGATTTACAGGGTAGTTGAATGCCCTGTAAAAGTCCTGTAGAGATAAACACGTTATCTGTACACAGGCCTGGCAATACAAAAAAAGAGATACAAAAGAAGAAAATATTTTAAAATTATATACTAAAACTTAGATCTAAACTTAAAACTACATAAAAAATTTTTGGTTTTAACATATAGTATGTATTATAACAAATAATTTTTTCTTCAATTCATAACAGTAAAATAAAAATGCGAAAGAAAACAGTAACCTTAACAATTTAATTTAATCCAATTTTTTATAATGTTCTTATGTGACACATTATCTATATTTAAAATTTTTAATTCATTGGGAAAACTGTTGAAAGTTACTATAGCCTTTTTATAACAATTTTTATCGCCAACTTTCTTCTTATAACTCGGTAAAATTAAATTCTTTTTCCTTGTTACACTCGTAGATTTGGTATATTGCATTTTGAGATCTGCATAATGATATTTTATAGCTTCTAAAATATATATTTGTTCCATGCTTAAAGGATTATTTTGTACAATAAAGTTTCGTTTATTAATGATATTTAAAAATTTTTTTTGTAGATTTTGAACTAAAACGCGATTATTTTTATAAACTCCACCCCAAGCTAGTATTCCATAGCTTATCAGACTATGGAAAAAAAGCATAATAAATCATTCTTAATGTCTCTGTAGACATTATTTTCGCAATTTTGTAAAATATAAATACAAGATACTTTGTTTTATTTACAATGTACTGAATGTGTTTATCCCATCTTAAATTAAAATCTATAACTATACCCAAATATTTATAATATTCTACTCTTGTTATATTTTTATTATTAATTTTAACTTCTAATTTATTTGGGACACTGTCACTATAATTGCCAAAAGTAATAAAAACAGTCTTGTCTACATTTAGTGATAATTTATTTAAAGCTAACCAAAAATTAATTCTATTTAAATACTTGTTCATCTTGTCTTGTGCTCTATCCAATTATTACCAGTAGCAATTATAGCAATATCATCTGCGTATGACAAAATTTCTTCCAGTGGGATATCCTTTAGGATATCATTTATATACAGAATAAAAAGCAGTGGACCTAGGATTGTACCTATGACATTTAAACATTTAATTCTGACGTTAAGACAGTTTAAGAACCATTAAATGGTAATTTTTTTCGATATATCTTTCTCGATATATGTTTATAGGTGGCCGACTACTAGTCTTTTTCATTTTTGACGAATTTTAGTTGTCGGCCATGTCCAAAGACACTTTTAGTTGTAATGATCATTGCGATTAATTAATATTTAATTTCATTCATTTAATATTTATTCAATCTTCTATAGCTAAACTTAAATCATAGAACTATTAAAAAGAATAAGCAATATTTCTAAAGCGCGATCTATTGCCTTAAATTATCCTGACTACTAGCACTCTCGTCATATTTTATTAAAACACATATTATAATAATCCTGTAAATATTTTAAGCAAAAATAAACATTTTGTCAAAAACTAGAATACATTTAAAGTGTAATAGAACGATGTTTCTGAATTTTTTGCAATAGCTTGAATACTAGTTTTTCCTTAGATGGCCGACTACTAGTGCTTCTACCCTATTGATTACCCATTCTTATTTTTCTAACGAATACATTTTCTTATAATTACAGCAAATAGTTATTCGGGGGTCCAACTCCCGTCAGAGTACGCTGCAATCACTGCTGAAAGTTATAATAAGTCGCGTGATTCGTGGAGGCAAGTTTAAACACGAAGAATAAATTAATTATATTTTGTTACCTAGTCAATTATAAAGGGTCTCATATAATTTTTGAAGTATTTGAATTGATTATAATTCCATTTTATCAGCTCAAACTCTTAAACTTTAAAATAGTTTTCTACTAACGTTTATTTGGGTTTATGAGAGCTCTGTTTTCTTATAACTTTCAGTAGTTCTAAATCCAACCATCAGGTGGGGACTACTTTGCTTGGACCCCGAATTAGGGTTAACACCCATCGACTCAAGTGCATATTTTATTCTGTTCACGAGATCCATTATTCATTACATTGTATATTTTATCGGGTTGCCCCCCACCCCTTTTTTACTTACACAGGCTCGGGCTGCGATCTCCGTCAGCGGTTAGTCCGGAAAAAAACGAGCTGCAAACTCGTCCCCGAGAAAACCGACCTGACGGGGAAGCGAACCCCTGTCCTCGGAGACGCCGTGTTTCAGCCGTCTAAAGACGTATACGCCTTAGCTATTCGCGGGGTTAAGGGGGTGTCGAACCATTCAAATTTCCCGCCGAAATTCCTATCCTCAAAATCTTTAACAATTGATTACAATTAATAAATAAACTAAATTATGAAAAACCAAGACATCATTGCCCTCCATAATACAATTATCTACCACTGTGCGAAGTTTCAAACAAAAACTTCAAAACTTCTGCGAATGCCATTCGAACGAAATTTATATTAGTCTATTAGTCTAGACTCGAACCTTCAAATTTCGTTCAAAAGCCATTTGTAGAGGTTTTGAAGTTTTTGTTTGAAACTTCGCACAGTGATAGATAATTGTATTACGGAGGGCAATGACCTCTTAGTTTTTCATAATTATACTTATTCTTTTAATTAAAGCCAATATTTTATAATTCTCGGGTCGGTAAGGTAGGAAGGATAAAAATTGACGTCGACACCCCCTTAAGAGCAATCCGTATCTACTGTCCTTGTCTAATCACGTTTTTGCTATTTGTTCAAATTGTAGTTGGTTAATTGAAAAACTAAAAGTTGGCCACAATTGGTATTAAAATAAGGAATATTTTGAGACCTTAGAAAGTATCTAACTTTATTTCCTTTTCGAGAAAACTTCGGAACGCGAAAATTGAGGTTAGCTTATCCGTTCCGAAGTTTTCTCGAAAAGGATATAATGCTAGATACTTTTTAAAGTCTCAAAATATTCCTTACTTTAATACCAATTGGGGCCAACTTTTAGTTTTTCAATTAGATTAGATTAGATTAGACTTTAATTTAAAATTAACAATCTTCAATTTGAATAAACAGCAAAAACGTGATTGGACAAGTACAGAAGATACGAACTCCCTTTAAAGAGATACTGCTGGTGGTGTCATCCTGGCGGCCACTTTGGGAAGCTTAGATATTAGTGGGTCAGAAGTGTGAGGAATTAAGAACACATAGTAGAAATTGAGAGCGTTAGCAAAGAAGAAGTTTCAGACGTAAAATTCAGCCATTGAACTACTTATTATTCAAGTTATTTAAGGACTTTGAATGTACAAATAAGAAAATAAAACAAGAAAATTGAATTTGTACTTTTTCTTTGTAATTTATGTAATGAAACTTCTTAATTATACATTAAATAATAGTGTAATGTGTACTTATTTCTGTCTTAAATCTATTTCTTTTGCGTTATTTTTCGTTTTTACTATGTATTCTTATGCTGTTAACCCACTACCTAAGCTTCCCAAACTGGCCGCACGGGCGGTGCCACCGGTAGGTCTTAACCAGGAGAATTGCGCGATTCGGGGGTCCAAGCAAAGTAGTCCCCACCTGGTGGTTGGATTTAAAACTACTGAAAGTTATAAGAAAACAGAAGTCTCATAACCCCAAATAAACGTTTGTAGAAAACTACTTTAAAGTTAAAGAGTTTGAGCCTTTGAGCTGATAAAATGGAATTATAATCAATTCAAATACTTCCAAAATGATATGAGACCCTTAAGGGGAGGTCGGAGCTATCCTGATTATGGTACAAAAATGCGGTTGTCCGGTGTTCTTGTCATAATAATAAATGTTTATAAAGCTTCAAGCGTACATAATTGCGTACAATTTAGTAAAATAATAAAAATACGGCGCGAGGTGAAGCTATCAGTAAGGCTAAGAAACGGTAAGATGACTATCACTTTCACCGTTTTCCATTCGTCAATTGTAACAATATTTCATAATAAAATCTTTTCAGGCTACTATAATAAACAAAATTGCTGTTGTCCGGTGTTCTTTACATAATAACAAACTATTATCAACCTCGATTTTGATGTTACTATGTGAATTTTAGACGTATAATGAAAAATACGGCGCGAGTTGGAGGTCACAATGGTAAAGTTCGCTCCGACCTCCCCTTAAGGGGAGGGCGTAGCCAACGCTGAATGGTAGAGAGTCAACCTAACCTCCAAAATTTATACCATAAAAATAAAAATTTGTGGGAATTTATAGTGCAAATACGCGATTGTCCCCTCTTCTTGCCATAATAATAAATGTTAATAAAAATTTAAATCTATATATTTAGGCAAAATTTCATAGAATAACGAAAAATACGGCACAATTAGGTGAGGGCTAGAAACCGGTAAGATGACCGTCATTTTTACTGTCTATCATTGGTCAATTATAATAATATTTCACGATAAAAAACTTTTTAAGCTATTTATAACCAAAAAAACTGTCGTCCGCAATTCTTTACATGATAATACATTATTATCACCTTCGACTTTAGTGTTAACACGTAAATTTTAAACGTATAACGAAAACTACAATGCGAAGTGAAGGTCACAATGGTAAAGTTCGCTCCGACCTCCCCTTAATAACTGACTAGGTAACAATATTTTTCGTGTTTAAACTTGCCTCTACGAATCACGTGACTTATTATAACTTTCAGCAGTGATTGCAGCGTGCTCTGACAGGAGTTGGACCCCCGAATGGCGGTTGGTGAGGATGGAGAATGAATGCGAATGGAGCGGTGTGTTTTTTTCTCAGATTTGTTTTGGGGTTCTTGTTTTGGTTGAGAGGTGTGATTTTCTGTTGGATGGTGTATAATCATTGTTTTGATAGGTTACTGTGAAGAAGTGTACAAATATGTATAAGAATGTGAAAATGTAGGAAAATTGATGAGATACAAGAAAGTGATTATAAAAATTGGAATGGATGTGTGAAAAAGTGTAATGTAATTTGAAAAAGTGTAATACATTGTAAATAAAAAGTGTAATACAAAGTAAAAGGAAAAATATATAAACGTAATAAAGTGTATAAAGAAAGTGTAAAAGGGTAAAAATAGTGTTAAAAAGTATACAATACCGCAAATGAGTATAAAAATCGGTTAGATAAAAGGGTGTACAATATACAAAAATGTTAAAAAATGTAAAAAAAAGTGTCAAAAAGTGCAAATTGGGGCGAGAATGGTAAAAAGTGTAAAAACCCGTAAAAAAAAAGTAAATTACACTTTAATTGTAACACTTTTTTACACCTTTATACACTTTTTAACGGGACCTTTAACGAATGTAACGAATGTAACGCAATTACTTACAGAAATTGTACAATGTCACAGATATAACTTTCGCCAGGGCCTTCTAAACTTGATTCCACTGCAGCGAACACACCACAGACATATTCATTGATTTCCGCATCCGCAACAGGTTACAAAATCGAGCGGTAACTACACGCCAATAACGCACAAGTCTCACGAACAAGTTCCAGTATTCCCCTAATACCACGCATTCACTCCTAAAACGCTCTGTTTCTACTACTCAAAATCCAATTCAAAGATAAACTCCCACCTGCATCCGCACCAACGGTCGACAAAACAGTGAAAGCCCGAGCTCGCCCGGTAACAGCGATCTCCTCGAACTAATTTTCGAAGAAAAATTCTTTTCCATTTCCAGCGAGTCGCGCTCTCGTTTTTCCTCGTGTGCGCGCGCGCGCGCGTTTGTGTGTGTGCGTGTGTCCGCGGTGTGCAGCGTATATAAGTATATACTGTCAAGGTCCCGGAGAGCGCGCCTGCTGGCCTGCACCGAAGTCGCAGATCGTGAACGAGGCGAGACACCCGCAGAGGAAGTATATACATAGCCGATGCGGTGCGGATGAGAGAGAAGGAGCGTCGTGGAAGAGATAAAAGTATATACGGCGGCCGCACACGCATTGCCAGCGAATCGGTAACCTCTTTTTCTCTCTCTATCTCTCTCTGTCTCTTTCTCTCCTACTTGCCAGCTACATGTGTATAATACCTCCCTCGCCTTTGACTTTTTTTTCTCTTCCTGCCTGTCTGTCCGTGGGACAGGTGTGTTTGCTGCCAATTCGAGGCTTATCGTGTTCCACCTTCTTTTTAGGCCCACGACAATTGGTCTATTTTGGTGCTCGGTGGTTTCTGGTGGACGGAGAGTCGATTCGCAGGAGCACCGCTGACTTCGGTAGGGCCCCCTTCGCAGCAGAACATCTGGCAGACGAAGAGCCAGAGAGCAGGAGGCAAGTTGTCGAAGAAAGGTAGTTTGGAGCTTTCGAGCGCTGTGTTTGATTAACGTCTGGTGATTTCTTTATCAAAAATTATACTTTCATTTGTATACTTATATAAGGAAGTTGATATGGTTCACGAAGAATCTAACTTGAC
The DNA here is from genome assembly GCA_949152435.1 of Gastracanthus pulcherrimus. Taxonomy (NCBI): domain Eukaryota; kingdom Metazoa; phylum Arthropoda; class Insecta; order Hymenoptera; family Pteromalidae; genus Gastracanthus; species Gastracanthus pulcherrimus. Next base: position 22,430,568 of record OX424572.1, on the reverse strand, counting down.
AGTGACAGAGTATCTTTTTTACACAGCTGTAATCTTTTTGTGTTAAAGAGTTTTTAGTTACTTGTACGCAGTTCCTGAAAGAGAACTATAAATTACATATTTGTTCTTTCAGTAAGAAACCACCAAGTGTCCGATATCAACAAGTAGGATCCGCAAAAATGTCTGTGACCAATGACAGTGGCAATCATGCGACCAATGACAGCGGCAATCAGGCAACCAATGACAGCGGCAACAATGCGACCAATGCCTGCATCGTCTGCTACAAGAACGTCGAGTGCTACAGCATTGGCATGTGCGAGCATCCTGTGTGCTCCGAATGCAGCACCCGTATGCGAGTGCTGTGCCAGCAGAACGAGTGTCCAATCTGCAGGCAGGATTTGCCAAAGGTCGTGTTCACGAAGGAGATCAAGCCCTTTCGTTTCTTGAGAAAGGGAAATCTGCTGAACACTAAGTACAACATTTACTTCGAGAGCCCTGAAATACAGGAGAAGTTTCTCAGGTTACTGGCTCACAAGTGCGCGACTTGCGAGGACAACCAGTACTTCAATTCTTTCAACAGCCTCAAGGAGCACATGAGGAGAAAGCATGACTTGCATTACTGTGATCTCTGCGTCGATAATCTTAAAGTAACTATTTATTTATACATTATTTATTAAGGGGAGGCTCTGGAGTTTCTTTTTTACATCTTTGAAAGTAGCTGCAATTTTTAGGATTTTATTTAAAATTTACGTAGTTTTAGAATATGTAAAATATTCTGTATGCTACAAGTTCATCTTTTCACAGACCTCATTTTGACTTAAAATGTTGCTTATACATAGTAAATTTATCAAAATGATTTAAACCAGGATTTAAAAGCTTTTTTAATATAAGGTATATATGTCAAAGTTTATTAGTTGTGTATAAAATGTAATTGTTTTATTTGATCGTTAATTTTGTTGTTTAATAAAAAAATATGTTGTAAAATTGAGAACTGTATTGTAAGTTATAAAATAATTTACTGTCTTAATAATGCAATTTTAATTAAATGAAATATAACTTATGTTTCTTACATGTCTTTTAAACTCAATTTCAATAAAATTGATAAATTTGCTATTAGCAAGCAACATAATCTTAAGCCAAAATAAGGTTTTGAAAAAAATGATCCACATTTAGATATTTGTAGTGTATATAATATAAATACTTCGCTTCTTTTATTTATTATACAGGCATTGCTGTCCTTTTAATTTATTATTTATAATACATAAAATAATAAAAGTAGTTATTATATAGGTTGGTGGTAAAATTAAACTATTATCTTATATTCAATAGTACAAGAATAATAATGGTTTCTGTAAAATTCTTTAATTTTATTCTAAAGAAATTAATATTCCTTATTTGTTGCAACTCATGTGGTAATTGATTTTTATAGTCTAATAACGAGGCAAGGCTGATTAAAAGCCTCGGGAAGATTTATACAGTGTATTACAAAGATTTCCATTGTTCCAAACAGCATAATGGGAAGCTCTGTCGAATGTATATATATCACAACTACAGTAAAATGATATGACATATTAGAGCCATTACTCCTTATATTTAAAATTAGCCTTAAATCAGCCATGAAATCCTCCAAGTAATCAAAATTTGTAAATATTTATAACAATTGTAACTACTCTAAAAATAGCAGCTATTTTAATTTTTTTTATAATGACCATGTATAATGCATATAATAGATTTTATAAAGAAATTTACATATCAATGATAAAACTATAAAGTTGAAATGCAAATGCAGATGAGATTTACTATTTATGAAACTTACTTACTTGTTAGTTAGAAGCACAAAATGTTTAATGCATATTTTTAATTAAGTTTAATTATATTCAAATAATTACTTTATTATTAACATTTTGAAAGAAGAAATTAAACCACCAAAAATATTTAGCCAGTTTCTATTTCTTATTTGCAAGTGATGTTCTATTTTTATACATGGTCCAAGTCACCTATTAGATGATTAATAATAACGTCAATATATCATTTCTTAATAAACTCCCGGAAACATTAATATTGATGGAACTCAATAGTGCTGAAGAATCTATATAATTATTTATAATCTTGTGAGGAAAAAATAAATCCTGATATTCACGAAACTTTTTGAGGAAACAGACTGAAAATTTTTCTGTTATAGAGGATAGTCACTATGAGTATTTGTACGGTATTATAAGCCTACTAAAGAAAACCGCTTGAAAAATAAGCTGAATAATCACCTGATAATTTGACACGAAAATTACCTGATATATTCCCTAAAATTATTGTTATGAAATTTGTTTTTAACCCGTTATGACCTTATAGAATAAAGAAAAACTTCGGGAAAGTATTTTAAAATAAGGTTTTTTGTTCCTTCTCTAAAGAGATATTTGCAATAAATTTTCACAATTATGGTTTGTTTCGAATTGATACTTATACTTAAATTACAAAATTTTGAGCTTATCACGTAGAAAATCTAAAAAAAAAATATGTATCATCCAGGATGTATACGGCGCTAAACGGGTTAATGAATTTTCAAAACATCAAGTTATGTAGATAAATGTAACGATATTTTTAGGTGATAAATCGGATGATTACATTTGGTAATTTAATCGGCTGACAAAGTAAGTCGATAAGTCAATTGAAATATTCATGTGATATATCAGCTGACATAAGCAGGTGATCATATCAGATGTTCACGTTAGAAGATTTATGTGGAGTAAATAATCGATCTAATCAGCTGATTTAATCTAGTGATTACAATTTCAGATAATATATGTCAAAATCTCAGGTGATATATCACTTGATTTATTTACTTCTGTATTCTTTTTCTTATTTATGTATTTATTGATTCATTTATTTATGTATTTATTTATTTATTTATGCGTTTATTTATTTATTTATTTATATATTAATCACAGGGCTACTGGCATAAATACAAAATTGTATTACAAAAATAATCATATCATTAAAAAGAATGTAGAGAAAGAACAACGCGGTAAACAATGATATTGCTTTTGCACACATCACTCTTAAAAGTAATAAAATAAATTAAATTTCTAAAAAGCATTTTCTAGCAAGCAGCTTAAACAATATAACACAGACCTTTGGAAAAAAGAGATCTCCGTTTCGCCCACCCACCTCTACAACCCGCATAATCCCCCAACCAACAATCACCATACACTCATAAAACAAAACCATCGCATGGTTCAAAAACCAATTCGTAACGCGTTATTTTTCGATTTCTTGTTAAAATTTGTTTGTTACTTTTAAAATATACCTTCGTCACTAGAAACTACAAACTTCAATTACATCAATTCGAATTCGCCTAAAAAACCAAAAACCAAAAAAGCAAAGAAATCACCAAGCATTCGTTTGCAAACAATCCACGCCCAACTAATTCTCTCAAACTACCAAACAATCGCATGTCATTAAGGCGATGCTAAAGTAAAGCCGCCAGTCACCGTCAAATACGAGGAACCACTTTTCTCATTTTATTTTCAATTTTGAGTAAACGTCTCTATGAACCGTTATTGTCCTACTAAAAAACAACAACTTTCCAGAGAGACATTGTCTCAAAATGAAAAATTGAATGAAAAAAGTAGCTCCCCGTATTTAACAGCAACAAGAGGGTTTAGCATCACCTTAATCTCCAACGAACAATCTACACTCCTTCTAACCATCTCCACCCCTCTCTCCCCCCCCCCCCCCCCCCACATCACCCACATCACCCCTTTCAGAATGAAACTGGACTGGTTAAATGTAGAAGAACGTAGAACCTACTTTGCCGCCTTACTACTTTATAGAGCCATAAGGATAGGACAACCACTTTATCTCAAACAACTTTTTGAAAAGAACCAGTCCAGAACATCCAGTAGGGGTGAAGTAAAAGTTTACTCCTTCATAGCTCGCGGGGCACGTCTTTGGAATACTATCCCCTGTAGCGTTAAGTACCTGTCATCGCTCTGCAAATTTAAAACTGCGATGCGCAGGTACTCACGTGAGCGTAATATAATGATGCAAACCTTGTAAAATTAAACGTCCCTGGTAGAAAGTTAGCTAGAATGGCTGGTTAGCTTATTAATTATTAGCCAGATTAATAAGCTATTAATAAGTCAAATTATAGCTGATATCTCGCTAGAATCTGCTTAAGGCTATGATTTAAGCAAGAACGTATTTTGTTTACAAAACTAACTTATTTATATTTTGTTTTGAAAAGTTATTAGATTTTAAAAATATACATTATTATACTTTATTGAATGTTCAATATAATGTGACACCAAAATAAATATTTTTATCAACAAATAACAACTTACGATATTATAGAAATAAGTATATGCTGTACTAAAAGTATCTGATAACTAATAATTTCCTTTTCGAAAATTAGTCAATCATGACTTAGTCTACAAAAATTTTGTGATTGATCTCGAAAATAAAATTTTGTAATAAAACTTCATTGTAAAACTACAAATATTTGTTTACCAATTCTCCAAATTTCGTCATAACTTGCATTATTATGTATGTATATTTATAACATAAATTTCTTTAATAAAGACACTTAAATTTTACTCGGAGCTTTGGTACTTTTTGTGTAAATAATACTTTTTAAATGCACGCGTCGTTATGTAAACAAATAACCTAACCTCCATTACTACTAGCCATTTAAAGTACAATTTTAACTTTAATTTAGAAAAATACTTAATGTAGTATGATTAGAATTGCGTATTATTTTGATTATTATGAAACTGTTATTATTTCCATTATTAATTAATAGATAAATTACTTAACTTATCAATTGTATATTAACTAAAATATTATGCAGAATCTAGCTAGAAATTATCTAAAAAGCATGTCGTTTTTAACAGATTTCTAGCTAATTTCTTAACCAGAATTAAAACAGATTTAGAAAATCTAGCTAATATCTGGCTAGAAACCAGCTTAGATTTCTACCAGGGGTCCTATGCTGTGCAATTGTTATTTATTTATTTATCTTATTTTATTTTGGGTTCGGTGTGAGTATATTTATAAGCATGTATGGAACGTGTAACTGCGTAATGAATGTATGATATTATTATTTTATCATATTTCTGACGAGCATTTTGAAACTGTGTGATAATTTTACTAAGTGTACGAGTGATGAATGAGAGTAATTTTATAAATTATATTATTCACGCGATATGTATTCACGACATTATGTACTACTATTATGACTGTGATATTATGTACCTGACGAAGTGATATATTTATGTAATTGGACTGTACACTATATTTTTTATTTACAAACAATCTCCGCAGATCTTCTCCCACGAGCGTCGGTGCTACACGAAGGTCGAGCTGTCGCGTCACCGTCGCAAGGGCGACCTCGACGACAAGAGCCACAAGGGCCACCCCCTCTGCGAGTTCTGCGAGCAGCGCTACATGGACAACGACGAGCTCTACCGGCACCTGCGCCGCGACCATCTCTTCTGTCACTTCTGCGACGCGGACGGCCTCCACCAGTACTACAGCTCCTACGACTACCTGCGGGAGCACTTTCGCCAGGAGCACTATCTCTGCGAGGAGGGGAGCTGCGCCGACGAGCAGTTCACCAGTGTCTTCAGGACGGACATCGACCTGAAGGCGCACAAGTCGAGCGTGCACGGGAAGCAGCTGGGGAAGGCGGCTGCCAAGCAGGCGAGGACCTTGGAGCTCGAGTTCACCCTGGCGCCGAGGGGGGACCTGAGGAATCGAAGGGGCCCGCCAGGTATGGGATTCCTTCGCTGATTGCTTCATTGGATCTTGAGGGGGAAATAAAATATCAGAAAGCCAAAATATCGGAATATTTAAAATTCGGATATTTGAAAAATCGGAAAATTAAAAATTGGATTACTAAAATGACGGAAACTAGATATTCGGAATGCCGCAAATTCGGAATATTAAATGGAGTGGCACGCCGTACTGAAATTATGCATTCTGTAGGGAATCTAACGTTAAAACAGCATATTCTTATCGGCGCCATAAGGCCCATGTACAAATAAATTATGTGTCCAGATTTGTAATCAGTTTACATTTGTTAGATATGAGAAAACATAGTTTCCTTTGAATTATTTTTCCATTTTTCGATATGTCCGACTTTTAATTTTCCGAATTTTTAACTATCAATAAAAATATTTTCCGAATTCTTCTAAATCCTATTTTTCAACTTACCGATTTTTTAAATATCCGAATTTTATATATTCCGATATTTTGGCTTTCCGAATAAATAACTTTCCGATATTTTAAGGGTGCCCGGGGGAAGGGGGGTTGAATTTGTCGACTTGATTTTTTACCGATCGAGTAGGGAATAATTGCTTTATTGTATTTAGACTGAATCCGAATTCGATTTGTCCTTCATTGACTCGTAATGTATATTGCACCCTAGAACACAATCGGAATGAAATGTTGACAGAATTTAATTTTAATTTCTTTTAAGGGGATGTCTTTTACCGACAATGTAATTTCTCATTTTATTCAGTGAATATTTGAGATTTTCTAATTTTGCGAACTTACGTACAATCTGTACATCATTATGAGTGGGCGTACGTTCGTAAAACTTCATTAAAGAAATAATTAATTACGTAAAAACGAAATATGGATTATGTCGGTAACTGAGTATAAGGTTTAGGACTCTGGTCTTCGTTTAAGACTGCAGTTGATTTTGACGATTAAAGTTTCGTACAGATATCTGTTACTACTCAATGAAGTACATCCAACGGCAAAATCATTTTTCCGAACGTACCCCTAAATAACAACTTTTTCATAGGCGTAAGAAACAAAATCGCATTTAAATGTCATCGTTTTGTTGACTTTTTAGTGACTCGGCATTCTTACGTCTATGGAAAAGATGTTATTTAGGGGCACGTTCGAAAAAATGGTTTTACCGTTGGGTGTATAAGAGAGCTTAGGTTTTGTCTAAATATAAGATAATGTAAGTTAAATGTAAATTATTATTCACTATTCGATCGGTAAAAATCAAGACGGAAAATTTTGATTCTGAATTGACGTTGGAACCTTCCAAGTTTCTTATTCTTTTGTCAGATCGTATGTATCAGTTGGTCACGCTAGTAAAGCAGCCTGAATATAAAGATCTCCTAAATATTGAAAATGTTCTGTCTCGATCATTTGGGAGTGTAGTTTCTCAGAAGTAAATCTTGGTCTTTTATTCAGATTTCCAATTCAATCTGCTAAAAGATAACTTTAAATTTACGATTAACAAAATTCACGACTCATATAGGTATCATGCGTTGCATGAAAATGCGACACCAGCGTTCACGATGATGGAAGTTTTCGTTGTACCGACTGTGGGTCAGTATATGTATGTATATGACGTATATAGATATACTACGATACAGAGTACAACGAAAAGTTCCAATTCGGAGGCGCTGCTGTCGACAACGCAGGGTGCCTGTTTGACCCGTACAGACCCTTAAAATGTTAATAAATTCTTAGTAACTGATAATGCAATCTTAAAAAATTTTTCAACTATTTGAAAATATTCCTATTTGCCTTATTTAAGACCTCCCATAAGAGCAATGTACTTCTCCCTCGATAATTTAGTTCTGGTTTTCGCCACCGCATCTATTTTACATGGCCCTGCTTGGACTTTTATGTGTCTTTACTCAAGTTTGCATCCCAATATAATAAGCTATGAAGCTGAAACTTCCGGATCCGATGTATCCTGGTTAATATTACACTTTAATAGTATACTCTAGAACTACTGTTCTCCGCTAAAAAGAACATTTTCTTTAATTACAATGACGCTTAACAACATAACAATTACACACACAATAGTACAAAAATGTTCAATCCCGAAAGTCACCTTTTCGATAAAGTCCTCTCGTCGCTGCACTTCCAGGCCCGATGAGGAACTCCCGGGACTACGGCAATCACGAGGCCGGCGGCAACGCCAACTATCCGCGCAACCAGCACCACAATCCGCACCACCATCATCACCATCAGCACAACCAGCCGGAGCCGGAGCCGATACCCGAGGAGCCGACCTTCGTGCGCCAGCCCACCGTCGACGTCCAGAGCACCGAGGAGTTCCCCACTCTCGGCAACTCGGGTATGAGAGATTGAATTGATTTTCGATGAGAGGAAAAGAGAATTGCGAGGAATCGATGTTTGTTCGCGATCGCAAAGTTGATTGCAGCTTGGCTCGGGGTTCCCGGTGGTCAAATTTCAAACCTTTGTAGAGCGAGTAAATGAAAGAAACGAAATGGCGAATAATTCAAAATTTGCGGATGAATTTTGACTTAACGTTACTGAATACGCCTGGAAGCTGCGTGGATTAGCTGAATATTCTAATGACGATGGAAACTGATGTTTAAAAAAATTTCAGATTAATTTTAATATAAAGGTACTAAAAACTTCGATTTAGTACATCATTTATCCAAAAAATAATAAAAAATTTCGATCCGAATATTGTATGGCTAAAATATACGATATACACGCTTATTTATATACAATTACTTTACGACCTCCATTTTTTTTAGTTTTCAGCGCCACCTACATTTGCTTGCGATCGCGAATATAGTCTACTTTCTTTTAAAATGTATCGAATTTTTTATTTTCACTCTAAGAGGATTCGTTTAATCATGAATAATTTATTTTATATAACCAGTCATAAGCAATATCTTTTTTTTTCTATTTTAAAAGTATTGAAACTTGAACTCAAAGATGCATTTTTATTGCATCCTTTTTAATGGTTTCTTTTAACTTTTCGACATATACTTTTAATACTAACGTACGTCGATTACCACTACGTCTAAGCTTTAACTTTGTTTATCACGGTTTTATAATACTAACATACGTCAATTACCACTACTTCTAAGCTTTAACTTTGTTTATCACAGTTTTATAATTGTTTTAAATTTTCTGTTTATCTATTAAATTCTTTTATCATTAAGTTGTTTGACGCAAGTGCACACAACGGAATGCTCGTTTTTCCTCAAAATAACTACATTTATACCTCACTAATTCTGTAAGAAACTCATAAAATTCAGTAAAACTATGCGATAGAAGAGTATGTTTTAGTTACACAAAATTGTAGAAATAATTCGGCACAAAAGTGAGAAAAGTTTTAAATATCAACAATATCTACGGTACAAGTTTTTCATGTATTGCTTTAAAATAGCGTCCAAATAAACGTCGAAACTGTATTAGTAGAATATATTATTTAAAATACTTGCATAGAAGCACATATTGCAAGCCTAAATCAATGTATCTATACTTTGTGAAGTCAGAATCTGATTTAACAGATTGAGCTCTACATCTACCATACACGGCATCTAACTTGTCCCATTTCATTTCAAATCGTGTCACTGTAAAGCCAAGAATCAACAAAACCACACAGTCGATCTTCTTTTATTCAAAGCAATTTCTGAAACAGGCAGAAGCACCGACATTCCATTTAATCCTTAAATTGTCTATTAACTTCGTTTAAAAACAAATCGAAATCCAAATCAATCGCGCTCGTCCTGTCAAACAACAGATCCTCTCTGAACCAAACAGACAAACAACTCAAACCACCTTATATATACATATACCCTTCAGCTCCCAGCCTCTTGCCGAGCGGTCTCGGGCAGTCCAAGGGTCGCAGCAACCTGACGATACGTGGCACCCTGCGACAGGGCAACTACAACGAGAACTTCCCGGCCCTGGGGCCCGAGGGCGCCGCGACCTCGGCCGGACCCGTGGGAGCCGGATCCAGCGCCGGGGGACTGTCCAAGATGCTCAACTTCAGCGTGTCCAGCTCGAACAACAAGGCCTCGCTCAGGCAGCAGAGCGCCACGCCCAATCTGTCCATTCACGTGAATCACAGGTGCGTGGTTGGGTTTCTTTTGGTGTTTCGTGCTTGGGTGGTTTTAGTTGTGACTCGATTAGATACTTGGTTCGGAAAATGTGATGCGGTGGTATTGCGGTGTGTTGCAAGTAAGGTGATGAGGATTTGTAAGAATTCTGCAGAATTTCTGAACGGTGCAAGAATTCAGAGTTTTATTTTTTTTGGTAAGAATTTTAAAGAATTGGCTGGAATTTGTCGGAATTAGTACTTTTGACAGATCCTGCAGAATTCTGAAATAATCATCATTTTCGCTAGGGATGTTATGTTCCAGATTTAGTTACAGCAATTATTGTATCACCATCTTTAGTTTCATTCAAACCTGTCGTTCGTTCGTTTGTCTCCTTAACTAGCAACTCCTTAAAAAATTAAACAATCGTGAATTAATTGGAATGCTTAAAAATATATTCCTACAGTTTTTTTTATTTTTTTTTTTAAGAATTTCAAAGAATCGGCTGGTATTTGTCGGAATTCGTACTTTTGACAGATCCTGCACAATTCTGATATATTCATCATGTTTGATAGGGATGTTATTTTCTAGATTTAGTTACATCAATTATTGTATCGCCATCTTTAGTTTCATTCAAACCTGTCGTTCGTTCGTTTGTCTCAAATAAATTTACGCAACTCCTTAAAAAATTAAACAATAGTGAACTAATTGGACTGCTTAAAAATCTATTCCAACAGTTTACTATGAATAACAATGAAGTACATTTAAATTGTGTTCCTTCTAGTCCAATTTTCATATTTTTAAAACTATATATATTTTTATAGATTTCAACAATTTTCGTCAGATAAAATACAATAATTATTATTATAACAATTATAATAATTATTATTATTAATCATTATTATGTATGATCATTATTAATCATTATTATACATAATTATTATTAACCATTATTACTCGTATATATAATTATTATTAATCATTATTATAATTTCCTCTAACAAACTCATAAAAAAATAAAAAAAACTAAATGTCAAGCTTACAACAACCTTCTACTCTCTCTCTTAAACCACCCTACAACCCCCAAAAACCATCTTCTTACCCCAACAGGCCGAACGGCACGGTGACGACTCGGCTGTCCGGTCAGAACCTGCGCATCAATTCCGGCGCCGGTACCCCCACCTCGAGCGGCTCCCACCCACGTGACCTCGACTTCCCGGCTCTGGGTCGTTCGCCGAGCTGTCTGGCCGGTCAGTCGGCCACGGCCCTGCTGAGCTCGACCGGCCTCCAGTCCCACCCCCAGCCCCAGTCCCAGCAGCAGCAGTCCTGGACGAAGATCACCTGCGTCAAGCCCGCGGCCATGCCCAAGACGAAGAAGGTGGCGCCACCGCCGCCCATCGTGCCGCCCCCCTCGGGCGACGACTTTCCCAGTCTCGCCAAGCCGTCCAAGAGTGCGAAGGGGAGCGGAGGAGCGACGAGGCCGACGGCTGCCACCTGGGTTCAGGTAGGTGTAGGATTGCGGGGTTGAGGTGGTTTGAAGCGCAAGGGGAAAGGGAATTTTGGAGAATTCGGTTGTTGCATGATTTTGTTTTATTTCATATTCAAATAGTTTATGCTAAAATAATTAGGTCGTATCTTTTAGTTTTTCAATTTAACGAAAATTGAAGTAATTACAGCCATTTGAAATTTGCATGACGTCACGATTGTATACTTTCATGACGTCACGTAGTATTAGAGTATATCTATGTATATTGAAAATTAGGAAACTTTAAACGTCTGTAACTTTCAAAATTTTCATTTTCATGGCAAAAGAAAAAATATGACCTAATTATTTTTCGCTATTCTACTTATTTCATGCGAAAAATCAACTTTTTATTTTTATGCAACATCCTACTTGTCGAGGTTATTGGGTTGAGGTTGTGGAGGTCGAGTGCGATGGTGTTCAAATTGTAGATGTCATGAAATTATTATTTTTAATCATTTTTAAGGGGGAACTGCGCTGATTTTTTACCATAAAATCGAAATTTTTTTTATTACATATTTTTATGTTTATAGTTTTATGAACATTTTGAGACCTGCTGGATGTCAAAACTCTTTGTTATACCAAAGTTATAGCCAGTTGTGTGAAACAATTAACATTGGATAGCATACCAAATTAAAACTTTAAACGCGCGTTTCTCGAAACTTTTCTACGTTCAAAAAGTTCTTTGCGCAACCCATGACCATGGATACTTCTGAAACTTCCAGAAAATATCGGTTAAAGTATTGTGAAAAGAAGTTAATATTTTGTTTTTAGGTATTTTAATGGTAAATGTTTTTTATTCATCCATTGTAAGTGTTGAGACATGCAATCTTTTATGTGTTTTTTAAGTTCAAAAAACGTTTCATTTATTTTAGACCATTAATTCAGTTTAAACAATTTCAAAAATATTAACTTTTGTTCATTCTAAGTAGAAAAATAGCCTAGAATTTTTTAAAATAGAATTCGTTAAATTCGTATGCGCAAGGAACTATACTAAAAACCCTTGTTTTTATTACAAAAATATATATTTTCTCCAATAACTAGTAGAAAAATTTTAGTGAAAAATTCTCAAAACTTTTTTACAACCTTCTTCAATCATGACAAAAAAAGTTACCGAATTTTTAATATTATTGGACGAAAGGGAGAGATTTTTTAAAAATCAGTGGAGTTCCACCTTAAAGAAATTGAGTAATTTTACGTTCAGAAAGAATTCGTATAGCAAGATACATTACTTCTTTATAGATTTAGACAGTTTTGGTGGACTGCTACGGTGCTGTTAGTGCCACTAAGAAATGTATTTTGTGGATATCGGGCGTCTGACCATGTTACGCTTATTACTACTGAAAAGCAAGATGTAAGGAGGGTTTAGATTTTCGAACGCCTGACCGTGTTCCGCGTATTACCACTGAAAATACAGATTCATTTACGCCTTTCGAGCGTTGGAGAGTTTCGTTTATTACTTCTAAACAACAATCAGCGTATTAAGTATTTCGAAAGCCTGACCTTGTAGCAGATATTACTACTGAAACACTATCGTACCAAGAGAAGTATTGTTGTTGACAAAATAACTAGGCATTTTCGCTTAGTAAATACTCCGTACGTTATTCTAACTATTATTATGCTTTCTCTGACTAAATATTGGTCATTGTAACAAAATAAAAATGTTTAAGAGCAAATTAGTTGGTATGACTGATGTATATACACTTTGCATTTTGTTTTCGCGGCTTGTGCTCCTCATGAGCGAACCTTGTTTACGCCGACGCCTGACCACTTCTCGACTATGCTATACAATATACTTATTCGGTAACTTGGCCGCAGTAGCAACTTATTGGACGGTTAGAATTCATTTTCGCTCGGTTCATTTTATTAATTCATCAGAATCGGATACTCGAAAACACAAAATAGTATAATCACGATTCAAAATCTCGGTTCAAATAGATTTTATTTGTGATTCGCTTTTGAATTAGAAAAAGAGGATGCCATTGAATCTCATTCGGCGCCGATGAAACGTTAAACAGATGATCTGTAGATCTGATATGAGCATGAAGTCTGAGAAACCATAAAATCTGAAACATTTAGATGTCAATTACCTATGTATAAAGTGAACAGAATTTTTTTATTTTTACTGCTAAATATCTGATAAAATCTTAGTTTTTTCACTTATTTTGTCGAATAGGACCTTCTTTTTTTGAAATTTCCTTTCTCTTCCCAGATTAAATTTTAATTAAATATTTATATTTTGACGAGCTCTAAACAATAGAGTTAGCTTTGTATACAGATAAAAACGAAAACGAAAATACGTTATTTTTGTTTGTTAACGTTCCTGATCAAAAGTCCTCGTGCACCCAACATCTGGCAGTTTTCAGATAATTCGACTGGGATCCATTTTCTATTAGTTTTGTGGGTGGCCTATATAAATTTTTTTCTAAAAGTAATAAGCTTCATATTACGAATCCGATTCTTTTAGTTTCTACTTTTACATGTTTGCGTGTAAAGAATCAACAAACACTACTTTAGTAATAATTCAAACACATTTTCTTTATATATATTTTTTAGGTTTCTTTTAGAAAACTCTTTTTTTTTTATTTCAAAAATCATATTGACTGAAATTCAAAAAAGTGAAGGCTATAGTTATAGCTACAGCCGTTAGTTTCTTGTTCTGGTCATAGAAATGTGAAAAAAATGTTGTATAAGTCTACAAAAGAAAACTGTATGCGCATTGAGTAAAATTTATGTTATCAAAATTTTCATTTTTCACTAAATTGTTGCTTGTTTATGTGCATAGTTTCTTTTTGTATACTTAAAAAATGTTTTCCCTCATATTTCAAGACAAAAACAAGAACTCGTATAGCAATAATTTTCTTTGAATTTCAGTCCTACCTATAATTGTTTTAGATAAAAATTCACTTTTCCCGTATTCTTCGACTGTAGAGTCTCCTCAAACCCCACAATTTCATCCCAATAAATTTTCTCATCTGCGAAATTTCCCGTCCATCCCCCAAAGCAATACTACAAAATGTTCACCCCACCTCCACCCACAAACCAATCCAATAAGAAAAAGTAACACAACTACTCTTGATACGGCGACTATATCAACTACTGATTCTTGGGAAGTTGCACAAAAATATAAATAAATATTTAGTTTTAGTAGACAGATTCATGTCTGTAAACAAGCTATCATTAAATGTAGATAAGAGTGTGTATATAGCTTTTGATAACTACAGGGATAGTGTCCCAAATCATTTAGAAATAAAGATCAAAGATAAATTATTGAATCGAGTAGAAACCTGTAAATATTTAGGAATTATATTTCATTATAATCTTAAGTGAGACAAGCACATTCAGTATATTGTAAGGAAAACCAAATATCTTGTATATATTTTTCATAAGATCTCCAAATTTATGTCGATAGAAACTATGAAAATGGTGTACTACGCTTTTTTCCATAGTATTATCACCTATAGAATAGTGGCATGGGGAGGTGCTTACAACAATGTGATAAATCCTTTACGTAATTTACAAAAAAGAATATTAAAAATTGGACACAAAAATAATTTTATTAGCCTAGATAGTTATTCCAATGAATATAGATCAATTAAGAAAGAACACGAAAAAAATTAGTAACAAGAATAGTTATCTTAGAGCTTTAATTACTTTCAACTGTTTACCAACTGAATTAAAATCTTTAAACATTGAGAAAATCAGTAACAAAAATAAATTGAAAAGACTGATTAGATCAGAACTTACTTTAGGTAGATTTTTTATAACGTAAAATTTTTGTTACTACTCTTACAGGTATATCAGCGATTGTAATTATTAATTATTATTTTAGTTTTTTAAGCTGCTATTAACATTTGTTTCTTAGTTTTTAGTTTTAGGTTTAGTTTAAGTCTATCCCTTGTAGGGATTTATATCTATGTAAATCTATAACTGGTTTAAATAAATAAATACTCTCCACCCGAAGGTCCGATCAACGGACACCAGCAACTCCTCGTCGATAACGGCGGACGCTACGAAAGGCAAAGCCAAGAAGAAAAAGATGAAACAGCAGCAGCAGCAGCAACAGCAGCAACAAACCACGACCACCAGTAGCAGTAGCAACGGCAACGCCTCGAGCAACGAATCGAGCTCCAAGATCAGCCCGAGGAGCAAGGACGCCGAGCCCAGCAAGAAGGACAAGAGCAAAGCCAAACAGAACTCGGAGCAGCAGAGCAGCGGCAAGGCTGGCTCGGAGACCGCTGGCACGGCCTCCGCGCCGACGACCCGCAAGCGCTCCGAGATCAAGATCGACAGCCTCAACAGCACGAATAATAATATAAGGTGAGCGGAGCTGCATGCACGGAAAGAACTTTTCACCGGTAAAACCAGTACCAAAAATGGATGGAAGTAAAATTTCACGCCCTAGCAGCGTTTTAATTAATGATCGTCAGCAAGATTTAGAACACTGACGTAGGCATCGTTTTTACCGATGATGTGCATGCTGTTTAAGAGGAAGCCGTATCTACTGTCTTTGTCTAATCACATTTTTGCTGATTACTCAAGTAGTAGTTTGTTAATTGAGAAACTAAGAGTCGTCCCCAATTCTTCTTAAAATGAGGAATATTGTGAGACCTAAAAATGTGCTTAACATTATTTCCTTTCCTAGAATAGTTTGAAACGCAAAACCTAACCTCAATTTTCGCGTTTCGTAGTATTCTCGGAAAGGAAATAATGTTAAATATTTTTTTAAGTCTCAAAATATTACTTATTTTACGAAGAATTGGGGATGACTCTTAGTTTTTCAATTAACAAACTAATTTTTCATTTACGTTACGATTGAGGTACTTATTCTGGTCTTAAATTTAACGTTTATTTCTTTGAGAAATGGATTTTTTTTACTTTAAAGCATCGTTATTCTGACCAAAATATTTATTTTTTAAGAATTCTAAAGGTTTGTTTTTTCAAAATAAATTTTTTTCGAACGGTAACGTATTTTTTTCAAAGACATCTAAATACATAGAAAAAAATAGACTCATTGAAGTTTATTACTTTTGTTTAATAATGATTAAAACTGGATTAAAAATTTGGCGTTCGTGAAATAGAACCTCCCAAATAGATTAGTAATACGTTCCTTTATTGAAAACATATGTGATGTTAGATATCGATTTTCACCTGAAAAATCACACAACTTTTTCAACGAGAATAACAAAACAAGTAAATTACAGTGTCATAGCCTACCTATTTTCGATAAAAAATAATAATTTAAAAAGTCATAGATACTTTGTGTTTAACGGTTCAGAATCATTGTAAATAAGGGCATTTTTAAATGTTTGCAAACGCTAGTAATCAACCAACTCTCACCTAGCGTAACCGTGTGTACCAACAACACAAGACAAATTAGTGAAGGTCCAATACGCGAAGGTAGAAAGCTATCGAAAACTTTCAAAAGCAGCCTAATTAACGTAATTTACGCCTGCCCACATTGCAAAACAACATTCAACTTAATCCATACTTTTGCATACGACTCTCAACATCCCAATCCCGACCAAAATCCTAATCACCTCGCTAACCCTACACTGAGAGAGAGGATTCCTTGTGGCAAATAAATCGTGAACTTGCGGAATCGAATTCTCACGTACTTGCCGCCAATGCTGAATTATTAATAGTTAAGAACTCGAACTTGAGAAAAGTCTGCACGAGTAAGATAAACACGCCGAGTACGAAAGGTTATTTGACGATTTTCCAGCATATAATGATGTTTTTCAAGCATTAAAATATAAAAGGATCCTATACGTAGACATAAGCGTGGCTGGCAAGAACGTATACTAACATGTAACGGTCATACAAACATCTTAGAATGAAAAATTCAGTTAACCTTAAAGTCCGGCGGTCAGTCGTAGACAAGCGACTCAAGTACTCAGTTCTTAACTATTAAGACGATGCGTGTAACTGTTAACCGTTATTCATATCCACAAAACTTAACGATTAAGAAATATTCTTTATATCACTGTGTGGCTTAAATCCGCCCTTAAGTCACGCCTATCCGTGACTAAAGTAGTCCTTTTCCTCGCTACGCCCGGGCGCTATCTCACGGTGCAAAGAAGTACTGTTTTAGGCACGAATAGGCGTGACTTGCGGATTAAAGCAGGCAGTGCTATAAAATTGTACACGATACTCGTAACTAACTACACGCCGTGCAAAAAAGGCCCACTTAAGTCACACGCAAAGAATGCTTTCTCTCGGTGTATAAGAATCCATTCCCCCCTCAGCCACGAAGCCAAAACTGCCAAGAGTCCCACCGCCATCGCCGCGGCCGTCCCCAGCAGCGGACCCGAGGACTTCCCAGCCCTGGGCCGCTCCGGGTCTCTGAAACCCCCGGGTCTGACGAGTCCACCGCCGGGCTTCACTGCTCCGCTCGGCCTGGCACCGCCGCCCGGCTTCCTCAGCCGGCCGAACGGCCTCACCTTCACCAGCAGCTCCGGCGAGAGCTACGCCATTGTACCTGACGAGGAGCACCACCAGCAGGTTAAAAGGAACTACAGCTACCTGCCGCCGGCCAACTTTCAGCGGCGCAATCAGAACCTCATCGCCGAGTTCAACGACTGCTTCGGCGCGGAGGAGAGCGAGGAGCTAAAGGCGTTCAGATACCTCAGCGGGCTCTTTCGCACGGGGCTCTGCGACGCCGAGGAGTACTACAAGTAGGTGGCTCTCGTTGGGTGGAGGTTGGGCTTGGCTCGAACTTTGAGGATAGATATATACACGGGGAGAAAAACTCGGCTCAAGCAGTAGAATGACATGATCACTCTCTGAACCTAAAAGATTAAAAATTGACGCAAAAAAGATTGAACTGAGAAGTTTACTCATTTGCAAAGAATAAACTGCTGATTCTCTACTTTAGAAAAGTAGGAAATGTTATTGTAACTTTTAAGAGGGTAAAGTAGCAAATTTCATCTTTACCGAATGAGTAAATACTAAGATTTCTACTTTTTTACATATATCTACGCATATAACCTCCTTAGTCAATTTAATAAAATCGTCGCTTGAGATACGACTTAAATTCATCTTTATTATGGATCACAGTGTACATAAATAAAATTAAATCAACTATAAATGCTTTGATCCATAATAAAGATGAATTTAAGTAGTATCTTAAGCAAAGAAATCATTAAATTAATTTAAGGAGGTTATATGCTTAGATATATGTAAAAAGTAGAAATCTTGGTATTTACTCATTCCGTAAAAATGAAAATCGCTACTTTACTCTTTTAAAAGTTACAATAAAATTTTCTACTTTTATAAAGTAGATAATCAGCAGTTTATTCTTTGCAAATGAGTAAACTTCTCAGTTTAATCTTTTTTGCGTTAGTTTTTAATCTTTTAGGTTTAGAGTGTAAGTAGTGTCGGCTGTAGAACAAAGCAGTTATAGCATAGCGATTCAGAAACAGGTTACTGTTAATATACTATGCATTGCAAATTTCTGATAGACTCTTACGATGAAAATCAATAATTTACGTTGTAAATACACTTTTCCAACATATTAGCAATTAATCTTTGCAAAATATTAATAGGTATGAAATCCGAATATTCGAAAACCTAACCTTAAATATCTGTCATTTCGGCTACTCGCCTTTGAGGGGCGAGTCAAGCTAAAACTGCTGTGTTCTACAGCAGCGCTGATGGTGTGATCCTACCGCTGATTTCACGTTACCACACAACGCTAATACAGGGGTGTTTATCTCTCCGTGTAGATAGATAGATAGAAACTTTATTTGCATACGTATATACAAAAATTAAAAACATTAATGTCATACAAGTATTTTCTTAAAAACAATAATATTACATAATGCTCGTCACCATAATATAAATATCACATAATGCTCGTCACCATAATATAAATATCACATAATGCTCGTCACCATAATATAAATATCACATAATGCTCGTCACCATAATATAAATATCACATAATGCTCGTCACCATAATCAGGACATAATAAGGATCGGTGGGGTGGTGGGAATTTGTATATGAAGTTTTGGCGTAGGTTAGTGAGCGGTTCGAAGGGATGTTGCATTGTAAGATTAATGAGACCTGAATTACATCTGGACATGGTGTAACACATTTTCAAGGGTATTTTGACGAAAAATGTGTTTTGCTCAACATATTCGTGTATATCTATGTATATATGCATTTATTTTTTTCTTTTCGAGGGTATGTAGGTAATGCCAAGATTAAAAATTGACGTAAAAAAGATTAAACTTAGCAGTTTACTCATTTGCAAAAGAGTAAACTGCTGATTCTCAACTTTATAAAAGTAAAAAGAGAACCATTTATTCTTTAGAAAGAGCGAATTGCTAATTTTCTACTTTATAAAAGTAGAGAATGTTATTTTAAGCTTTTAAAAGAGTAAAGTAGCGACTTCCATATTTACGGAATGAGTAAGTACCAAAGTTTCTACTTTTTTAAAGTAGAAAATTACTCCACGGCATTTTTAAAGAGTAAATAAAGGAGTTTAATCTTTTATAAAGAATACAATGCAAAATTTCTTCTTTATAAAAGTATACAATGACACCGCACATTTTCAAACGAGTAAATTTAGGAGTTTAATCTTTTATAAAGAATACAATGCAAAATTACTTATTTATAAAAGTATAAAATATTATATACATGTATACTTAGTATGTCAATAGGAATCGATCAAGTCGAGGTTAAAGAACCGTTCCGAGGGATAAATACGTTTAGTCGTAAAGATTTGCGCGAGGATTTCGAGATTCGCTAATTACGAATCCGCAACCCGAATTTAAAAATTTTTGAACAGGGTCGAATTTATGAAGGTTTTTTATCGTTGGGATCCTTCATAAAGCGAGGATTGATACAGAAAATTAATTATTTTTCGCTAATACAGTAAGAAAATATAAGCATTTGTAGAGCATTTTGGTAGGATGTCGTACTATAAAATTAATCTTTAGCTTTTATAGTTGAAGTAAGTAAGTAAGGACCTGTAATAAATAATATATTATCGAAGATCGCAAAAAGAAATATACTCAAAAAAAAATCACCGTAAAGCTTAGAGTCAATATAAATTTTATATTGATATGAATATTCATAACTTTTTAAAAGTTTATTTTTTCAACAAAATATATTGCAATAAAAAACGTTTCATTACATGTTGCTGTTCTCACGCTTCTCGGACCTTCTTAATATTTTGTTTTCATTTGTATGGTTTCCGAATAAATAATTGCCGAAATTTCAGATATTTCTTTCTCTATTATACCTTACTTGGACGTTTAAACAAATAAATGTAATTTTTCATGAATTGTTTACAAATTCGTTGGTAACAAAAAAACTGTTATAAAAGATAGTTTAGTATTTACAAAATACTTGCGCCAGATAGAAAATTAATTAATACTTGTGTAAAGTATTTTCTAAAGCCAATTTTTCGGGTCCCTGATGACGAAACCGTTGCCAGTTTTTCAAAATTCAACCACTATACAGTGATTTTCATATAAATATAATATTTTTTTAACTTTTGTCTGCCATATTGACGAAAAAAACTCCTTACCTAAATGAAAGTTTCATTAACATAAATAAAAGAGATAAATTCATGTAGCTCGAAAGGATTAAAGAGAAAGAACACTAAATTGTTTATTGACACGTTAAAAAGGAGTTGTTTTTTCAAAAATTTCAATGCTCCAGCATAAAAAATCTTGACTTTTTACAATAATTAACCAAAGTTTATAAACATTTTAGGAAATTCTATTCAAATTATACTTAAAACGCATAATAAAGTGTTGGCTATAATATAAATAAATAAGAAAGTTTCAATTTTTAGTGTACTTTTTTCTTAATTTCAGTATAAATTGTCATTTTTATTAAATAATTCACCTCATAGAACTTCTGAGTCATAAATTGGCGCAATCGTAAAAGTTTCATAGATTAACAACAGTAAAAGTCAGTATTAAATAGAGGTAACTCGAGTTCATTAAACAAATTAAGTGTAGTGCTGCTAAAGTCAACAAGTCAGTAGTTGTAGTAGTAAAACACATTTAATTAGGAAAATTGAGTAATAAATGTCACGGTTTTAAATACAAAGATATAATTTTCGTAAATGTTGATTATGTGTATCCCACAAATGTTTCGCAATAAAATGAAATCGAATTTAATTTTTTATGTAATTATATTATAAACATTACGAAAATCGAAAGATACTTATTTAAATAAAATGTATGTTCACCACAATTCAAAATTAGTGCTTTTTCCAAAATGTTTTTTTTTACATTAAAATGTACAGATCATTTTTTAAGAAATATTAACTTATGCCTTCAAAAATAACATTATTTTAAAACCAGTCACGCTTATAAATATAACTGCTTATCTATTCATTAATCATTTTTACAATCGTAGATATGTTTGTTTTTGTGTCAAGGAAATATACGAACTAGAAAAATCACGGTTAAGAACACGCTAAAATACAAAACATAAAAAATGAAGGACACCAATTCTCGCACCCGACATTATACATGTGCAATATATTCAGGGATTTAAGTACTATGCTATCTTTCAATGTTATAAGCAGCATAGCTATATTTAATTTTTTTTTTAAACCACTTAAATTTCTTATTTAGACTATAGACAGTGACAATACACTTGAAACAGTAGTATATCATTATCAGATTTAATTCAGGTCTGAAAGGGGTTAATAAATAAATTAATTAACGAGGGTTTTTATGAACACTTTTAAAACCTACTCCAACATGAATATAATTCTTTCAGTACACTCCAAAGAATTACTCAAAAATGTCCATAAGAAACTTGAAAAGCAATTCCGTGGCTTCCGGGCATACCGACATAACTCCGCTTATTTTAAAAAGATTTCAGACCCAAAATGCAAAAAATCAGTAAACAACAGAAACAAGTCCATTAAGGAGGTTATATGCGTAGATATATGTAAAAAAGTAGAAATCTTGGTATTTACTCATTCCGTAAAGATGAAAATCGCTACTTTACTCTTTTAAGAGTTACAATAACATTTTCTACTTTTATAAAGTAGAGAATCAGCAGTTTATTCTTTGCAAATGAGTAAACTTCTCAGTTCAATCTTTTTGGCGTCAATTTTTAATCTTTTAGGTTTATAGATTTCCAATTATTTGTGAACCAATTATTCCTTTTCCCAACCTCAGTCCAAATAAATCCAAATTAAAACCTTTCAACCTCCACATGCGATCCCTCAAAGCCCTAAAAATGACCCTCACACGCGTCGCTGTGCCATCAACCCACATTCACCTTCAAACACTGAGAGAATACATCGGTCAGACTCGCTGAACTGTTCGGTAGTTTTGACCGAAGTGAGTTCGGTAGTATGTATACGACAAGAATAGCGGAACAAGTTCGGCAGATAAGTCTCCGTAACCTCACTTTTTCACAAATAATCAATATTTTCATGAATTTCTTATTTTTTTCTTACTCTAACCTTTTTATATATGATTAGTTAGTCTAAGTTACATTTTCGATGTTCTACTTTAACCTTACTTCTGTTTTACCTTATCCCAAACGTGATAATGAGGCTACAATAAAGCGCAACACCACACATCACTTTTAATACACATCCGCCAAAACCGCCGAACTGTTCCGCAGTTTTTTACCGAACTCCTCGGTAAGAATGACAGACTATGGCCTTCGCAAACTTAGCAATACTGAACCATTCTCTCAGTGAACCCCCACTCCCCTCAACTCCACCGCAATATCACTATACACTACCGCAACTGTCCACCTTCCCGTTTGCAGGCAGTGTCGCACGGTGATGGGCCACGAGTCCTTCAAGCGTCTCTTCCCCGAGCTCCTGGCCCTCCTGCCCGACGTCGACAAGCAGCGCGAGCTCTTCGAGGTCCACCGGCGGGAGACTAAGGCCGGCGCCACGGGGAGGATCAAGGGCCTCGAGGCGTGCGCCAACTGCGGCCAGATACTGCGCGCCGCGGATCTCCAGGCCCACGCCACCTGCCACACGCTCGAGAATCACTTCCCGGTGCTGGGACCCGGGGGTGGGACGAGCAATGCCCCCGGGGCTTGGTCCAAGAAGTAGGGAGGGCGGAGGGGGAGCAGCGACTTTGGGAGGTTGAATTTGATAAGGTGAGGGGGTTGGTTAAGTGCGGACTGCTTGCCGAGTGATTAATGGCTTCTGCAAAGGCATTTGGGGATTTTTGGTAAACGTGGGCACTGAAGAAAGAAATTTGTTAGATCTGAGTAAACGTTTCCTTCCAGCGTACTAAGAAACGATTTACTTAAATAAAGTAAATGTTTATTGAATTGATGAATACCAAGCTAAACATAATGAAATCTTTTCTCAGTACGATTCAAGGAAACGTTTACTTTGATTTAACAATTCTTTGTTTTTTCAGTGTGTTTGTGAGTTTACCGAGGAGTTGGGTGAAATATTTGTTACGATCACCGATTCTTTTAGCATAGTATTTTGGGAAAATTAACAGATTACTTTGTGGAAACAATTAATTAGTTGGCAGGTGTTATACAAAAAATGGTTAGTGTGCATTTAACCAAGGGACTTTGTTAAATTTACAGAGCATTTTTATCCCTGGAAGAATTGCTGCAGAGCTTTTAGAACTTGCAGGGCTTTCTGAAGGAATTTTTTAATTAAAAACGTTGCAGAGAAATGTATTGGAAAAACTTGCAGGCCTAGGTAGCAGCGTTATTCAATAGGAATCCATCATGAATTCGTAAATTGTTTATGAATGTCATTGGCATTAGAATATTTGATGAACTCTTTAAGAATACTTTATATATATTTTTTTTTATTTATACAATTTTAATCTATATTATAGAGATTATTAAGCAAAAGAATTATTTTCATACTTATATTCATAATGAATTCTTAAAGAGTTTGTAAAGAGATTATAAAAACAATTTTCTTTTTTAGAATGGGGGGTCTAAAAGCTCAGCATAAAATCGTGCAGGAGTTTCGGCAGATTTTTTCCACAAATCCCGGGCCTGAAAGGGTTTTTGTCACAAGGGGAGAAGTTGTAAATTCGGTTTTAACATAGTTTTTGTTTATATCGTATTCTGACAGATTGCAACATACCTTTTTCGTGAAATGTTTTAATTTTTTCAATGCGTTTGAAATTAATTAAGATATAGCGCTTCGAAAGGAACGTAAATAAAAAGTTTTTTTGGTACAATTTAAATAGAATTGCAAATCGGCTTCGATTTTCTACTCGTACCGTAGACTACGCCAAAAGAAAAACTTATGTTAAACCCCAAATTGCCAATTTAATCTGTCGAGAATGATTTTTTTTTATTTTATACTATTTAGTGTTCGGGGCTCGAGGTAAATCGACCCTGATCAACTCTAATCTGATCACAATCTATCGCATTTTATCACAAACCCTGAGCTGTGATTCGTCGAGAGCTGCCATATTGAAAAATTGAATTGATCGGAGTTGATCAGACTCCGAGCCCCGAAAAAGTTGGTAAAATTTATTATACGATTTCTCTCCTTGATAAACCAATCGCTGCTTCACATCTTTCACTGAAAAGAAAAGCATCTTCGGTGGATGGCCAATATACTAGAAACGCATGTAACGAATATAAGTGAATTTACCAGATTTTTCTTATCAAATTTCAAAGTAACATTTTTTATTTTCCTAGCATCAAAAATAATGTATCTAGGTAGTAGTAGAGCCCAATATTTATTTTTCTAATTTGAAATTATTAGCTTCTTTATAAACTCTGAGAAAACAGTATCGTAGTTGTCGCGATATATATCGTAGAATTTATGGTACGTATAATATAGATATAGATTTACGATGTGATAATATATCGTAAAATTGAAAATAAATACATGTTTAAATGCGTGATATAAATATACGTTAATTTGAAAACAAACATTATTAGTGATATGTTTTTCCTAGTGTAATGAATACAGCTTAAACTAATTCTTCAAATGATAATTTAAAATTTTTTAGAAAAAATTAAAATTTTTAATCTCATGTGAAAATTTATGTAAAAGTGGTAGGGTCTAACAGTTATTAATAAACAATATTATATGAGTAAAAGAAGAGTGTTAGGTCCAATAAATCCAATGATTTCAAGAAATAATCAATCAATAATCAATATTGTATATTTACATGGTTTGATGCTAAAAAGTGAAAAGTTTATATCAATTGCACCACAAGAATACGACTATAACTTAAAATGTTTTGAACTTGATTTTTGTACATAAAATAGCTTCATCGAAAATAAAAAGTTTTCGTACTTGTTCTGAGGGTGTGAAATTCTGATAAAAATCATCTGATAAATTACGATAGGTTGAACGTCAAATCAATGAGAACAATTAAAAAAATAATCCTATGATTTCTTATAATGTATAAGCGTTTCTAATAAGTTGACCACCAACTGTATATTTAGATCCACGGACAAGTTATTTCGAAATTCCATCGACCGTTTGTTACCATTTATTGTGATTTTTCCGCGGATCTAGACATTCTGATTGAACGGTGAATTATTCTTAAGCTTTTTTTGACCAAGTTACGTGATAATGCTCACCTGTGTTCATTGCTTTAAGCTCACAGTTACAATAGGAAATGGGATATATTAGCAGGCATAAATCATTTTTTTTTACTCAATTCTCGTTAAATATATAAACACTATCGTTTTCTCGATAAAACGTAAGTAGATATGTATCGATTTACGTGAAATTGGTTTAAAGTGAATATTTTGTCGAGCATCATCGTGAGCCACAGCTTTACAAAAAAAGTATTAAAAATAATTTGTTAATTTTTTACCGTTTTGAATAGACTTTTGACACAGGGAATTCGACGCTCGAGTACCTTCGAACTTCTTTACTTATTTTTGCGGACGATTACTGGCTAGTTTTTTCTCTTTTCTATTCGACTGATGTCCGTTTACGACATCGTAGTGCAGTGTAAGAAATCGAAACCTTCGTTAACAAGAATTAGAGTTTGTTTGCCAAGTGAGAAGAATAAAAAAATAAGCATTTCGCGCACTAGGTTGTCGATATTTTTTTATATTCTTTAAAGTTGTTGATATTTTATAATGATCAAGTTGATCGCCAATTCTATTTTTTGATACGTAAAAATTGAACTTTCATTGAAATTTTTAAGGCTACTGTTATGGATCACGGTATACTAAACTAAATTTTCTAATTTTAGCAATTGATTTCGTTATCTAAATTTTTTCGAATTATAATTTGGATCACAGTTTTTAAATGTGATTGTTAAATTTTATATCCAAGTGAATTGCAAAAATTACTGATTCTTTTTTCAATAATCTATTATATCCGGCAATAAAATTGCAAATAAGTATTGTTAAGAAATTTCGACATTACTAAATAAAGTTCGAAAAATAAAACAAATCAACGAAAAAAAAAATTAATACAAAATTTTTATCAGCTGACCTTTAGGATAGACATTTTTTAAACAATAAAAAACTAAACAATAAGAATATAAGCATAAAAATAAATCGCTAAATTATCTCATTATAAAGCTTTACTACACATCAATAATCAGCTGCTTTTTTAAATAAAAAACAGATATGAAAACGTCAATTGTACCAAACACGATCTCTGTGAATCATTTGTAAAAGTCAATTATTATACTCAAAATCAACAGGTAAAATAAAATCTCCGCATAACTTATAGGTTCTGATGGTCACTCGATTAACTTTGTACATAGATTAAGATTCAAAAACGATAAACAAAGAAAAATGCAAACTGCCGATGTTTGCTCTACTCTGAAGGTGTATGTATGTATAATATACGTAAGGTCATGTAGGTAGTTTCAGTTTTAGTGAATGGTAGCTCTGAGCACACAGAAAATTCAAATTGCACCGAATTGAATTAATGATTCTTCATTGTTGTTTTTTTATTAGAATTATAGAATGTTAATTGTAAAATAGTGTCCACGATACATTTAAAGGTGTAAAAACTAATTTTAATGTATTAAATTCTAACTTAACTTTCAATTCAGTTTTTAAAGGAATAATCTAATATGATTTACAAGTATCATAATAATTTAAATCTTAAACATGATTTGATGAATAATATTTCTTAGATTCAACCGAATTACTTTTCTGTGTGCAATGATGAACGCGATTGCGAGTAAAAGAAAATTATATGAAGTGTCCCTTCGACGCTGTCCAATGTGTACATACGTTTGTGCCGTTTTGTACAATAGAGAGATGTGTTGCGAAGACTATTAAGAAATAATTAAGTAAGGCCTAATTCTCTAAAGGTTGTTCAAAGCGCAATGAAATGAAAATATTTGTCAAATTGTTTTCAGAAAAAAATGCGACAACAAATACAAGGTAGAGAGAATGTACATTATTGTATTAAAATATCATTGATGTTTCGAAAATTTGTCTCATCATTTTAACCGAAAATTACCTATTTGTATGCATACAAAACTGCGTTTTATTAGAAATTTAAATGGGTAGAGTATAATTTTCTAAAGACAAGTATTTATATCTAATAAAAATTGTTATAAAACTTTGAATTTAAATATTTGCATTGATTATTAAAATTTCAAGAAATTGCGGGACATTTTTATAAACTTGTTAAGAAATTGTAAGTATATCAGCAAAATGTATTTTAATCATCTTTGAGTTTTTTTATGGTATCTATACAACAAATTTTGAAAGCTAAATACAAAAATGTAGTTTGTATAAATATAAATTTATAATATTGCTTTATGCAGGATAAAAATAATATTATTGTATGCTTATGAACACACATGTAAACATAAATTTTATTATACATACCTACTTGTTTGTAAAAATATAAATATTCTGAAGTATAAAACATATAATTAATTTTTACCAAACTTACATTTATTTATATTACGTTTCAATTGTTATCAAATATTGTTTTAATTTATTAAATAGAACTAATAAGAACAGTGTAGAATTTGTAAATCCATTTATTCGCCTCCAGGCTAGTTGTGTAATATAGCTTGACAGCAGTGTCTGTCCGTTTTCACATTATCAATACATTTGGCTTACGAACTAGGTTTCTCTTAATGTACAAACAACTATCTTTATTAAAAAATCAATATGTGGATTTCATAGGAGAAAGAAGCTTCCCTTTATCATTTACTCTCGTAAGAAACGCATATGCGTGCATTCGGATTCTTCTCATAGAAACAAAGAAAAAATTTTAAGACTTAAAAAGAAACGGAAAATAAGGAAGAATAAACACACACACGCCCTTGCATAAACGAGATTCTCGTTTCCTTGACCCTCATTCGTAAATTAAAAAGACGTTCCAACACTTGTTTTAGACAAAAGAATATGTCAAATAAAGATCTACGATCTATGTATTCAAGCAAAGATAGACAATGAAAATCATTTAGAAACCAAAACTTTAAATATTAAATATTACATCATTTTTGTTATTTTCATTTTTCAATTTGTAGAATACTCTTTTCTTGTTACTGTTACTTTTAATTTCGGAAACCCACTTCAAATAGCTTTTATAGCACATTAATACATATCTGGGGAGTATGGTAATGGAATTGTGTTGTACATCAAAGCATGTATTTTAAACTTATTTTAATAAAGCTAGCGTCATTATTTTACATAATAAACTTAAATTAGGGTATATTTTACTCTATAAGCATAAATGATAAACCAATTTTATATCCAATAAGTGTACACTTTGACTTTGAATAACAGAACAATACAATTTTTCGTTTGAATTAAACATTGCTGAATACTAAATTATAAAAGTACTTAAAATATTTGTTTAATGCAATAGGCTTTACATCCCACAATTTCTAACTAATAATATTGCAATGCATCATATTATTCAGACACGTATTATTGCGTAATAAAAGTTCCTGTACCGAAGAGTATACCTATCAACAACACAACGTTCAAATACAAATCATACATCGCTAGCACAGTAAATGGAAAAAGTTACGAAAACTTATAGAACATGTAAAAATTGCATTCGATAAAAAACGACAGACACGCGTTCAACTTTCTTTGCCCTTTCAAAAAACCCCGAGAAACTTTCAAATTTCGATTTCCAAATGATTTCTCCTGCATAGCCCATCCTTCCCTCGAACAAGAAAAAAAAAAAAGAAAAAGAACCCAAAATCCACAATGCACTTGTTTTTTTTCCTTAAAAATGAGTGTCCCTTCTTCCGAGGGAATCTTCGTAGCACGCACACACCAACCAAGAGCCAAGCGGACGATGCGCCCATCACCTCATCACTTCTTGGCCAGTTCGTTGCTGAGCCAGTCGAGGCCATCGTACAATCCGTGTCCCTGGGTGGCGCAGGCACTCTGTATGTACCAGTGGCGTCCTCTCAGGGAATTCAGGCCTAGTTTGTCCGTGAGCTCGGCCGCTGACATCGCATTGGGCAGGTCCTGCTTGTTGGCGAAGACCAGCAGCACCGCGTCCCTCAGCTCGTCCTCCTTCAGCATGTTGGCCAGCTCGCGCTCTGCTTCGGCTATGCGCTCGCGATCGTTGCTGTCCACCACGAAGATCAGGCCCTGGGTGTTCTGGAAGTAGTGCCTCCAGAGGGGTCGAATCTTGTCCTGGCCACCGACGTCCCACACGGTGAAGCAGATGTTCTTGTACTCGACGGTCTCGACGTTGAAGCCAATTGTGGGTATGGTCGTCACGATCTCACCGAGCTTCAGCTTGTATAGTATCGTCGTTTTACCCGCTGCGTCCAGGCCCACCATCAGGATGCGCACCTGCTTCTTGCCGAAGAGGCGCGTTAGCATGCCGCTGATTGTTAGACCCATTGTGCGATCTTTTCTTTATCTCTGTAACAAGAAATTATTATTATTTATTGGCATTTGGTATACACATTAATCTAACTGTAGACATTTTCTTTAAATTCAAAAAAAACATTCAAATGTTCGACTATATTCGTATGTTAAATAGCTCATTGATAATTAATCATTCCAAACTACACTTTTTTAAGGTTTCTTTGCTAAATATACGATACAGTTGACTATAACTTATTCAAATCTGTGGCTTTGAGGAATAACCACTTGAGTCTACTTTTTGACAAATTGAGTTTTAAGTGATTTTGTTATCTATGCATCGTATACTTTCATATTAAAAGTCAAAAGTTGCAAAAGTTCATCTATTACTTTCCATTTCTCGAGTGGTTATTCCAGGAAGCCACAAAAATAGAATATATATATATATATATATATATATATATATATATATATATATATATATATATATATATGTATATGTATATATATATACTTAAAAAGACAATTTGTTTTGAATGCTTGTTATTTTATACATTTATATCTGCAAGTGTTTAATTATAATACTTGTGCAATTTTGAAATATAGTTTGAAATCCAGTATACGTCTAAAAGTCTTAAGTATACAATGTTTATATAAATGAATCTAGGATTAAGAAATAATATAATAAAATAAATTCAATTTTCACTTAATTGGATAATCTGAAATTCAAGTATGCTACGGTAAGATAGTATTTTTATAGATATGTAACTCTAGTATATACAAATTATTGAATAATGATGCAACCTCTCATACAAAATGAAACACCAGAGAAGTATATCAGAATAGCCAAATGAAGTACATTACAAATCTTCAAACAGCACAAAAGTTTTGAGAAAAACAATTTGATATCTTTTAAAATTGTCTTTCTAATCAAACATATGGTTAATTAAAATATTTCTAAAACTAAACAAAAATATCTTATAATACACTAATTTGTTTACACGTAAAAAAGCAACTATTAAATAACAATGAATATCCAAGTATAATAATTCAGCTACTTTAATTTTCTAATCACAGAAAGAACATAGAAGAAATACTCCCTAGAAAGAAATTTAAACGCCCAGACTTCCGCTCCGAAACTACCTAAAATCTTCCTAAACAAAGATCCAAGTACAAGTCTCAACTTCATCAACTATTAAATATTCATGTCCACTACTCTCTTCTACTCTATCCTAATTCCTAGATACAACTCCCACTAGACACACAAAAAGCTCCGACCACCACAAAAGCTCAATCCCAAAGGAGCTACCTCGAGCAACAAACTCCCTCGCTCTCCCCCACACCAAACAACAACAACAACCAGCCACAGAACTCACTCGCAAAGCCCTCGTCACCGCAATTACAGCCACGCACACCTGACTCACTCGCAATTGTAACCGTTCGCGTTCGCTGTGGCTACCGCTGCACCTGCACACCCAACAACAAACATAACCTATAAACCTTAGCTCCGAAAATAAAAAAAAAGATATCAACCACTGCGCATCGGACCGCAAGTACACACACACACACACGTACACCCAAAAGTACCAGAGCCCCGTGAAATAATCAACAAGCAATTTCCACACACGCACGGGCTGAAACAATCAAAGACCGTGAAGATTTTTTGCTTACGTCGGTTGACGTGGTGTCCGTCTGATAGTGTGTGCGTGTCGATCGTCGCGCGGGGAAGCCGAAGGAAATAAAAACACACACACACACACACACACTCCTTCTCCGCGGTGTACAAAGTACAACCCAGGCAGACACGCTCTTATCTCTCCGTCCAGGCGCAGCAGGGAGTACTTATATATACTCGTGTCTCCTCGTCCGTGGAGAAGAATATCCTTCGTCTCTTCGTGTTTTTTTGTTCTCCCTCTCTCGGGAAGCAGCGCAGCAGCGAGATTTCTATTGCTCTTCCCCGCCGACGACGACGGCGACGATGGACTACGTGGGATTTCCGTGATCCGGCACGTTTGTCGATCCTCGATGCGTACGGGCCTATATACGTCCGAAGGTCTGAATCACACACGCACCGCTGGCACCACACGGTGGAATATATTACATATGTATGAAGAAGAGAGGGGGGAGGGAAGGGGAGGGACTCCGTTCGCTCTGTAGTCTGTGTATAGCGGCGTGTCCGTCGTGTCAGAAATTATAAAAGGTGGCAAACGTCATCGGGCGAGGAGTATTGAGGCGTGGGAGGGAGAGAGGCGCGGCGTTGCCGGTGTAATGTAATGATACGTCACGTGTTATTCGCCATTTATACGCGCAAGTATTCAAATTAAATAATACGCATTTATTTAGAAAGTATTCAAACCCTTCATCACCCAATCAAAGTATGTATGAATGAATGGTGAAGGATGGAATGATCCATGTCTGGAAGTCCGACGTGGATACATTCTATCCTTACGAATGAATGGTAGGGGAACGTGGGGTGGTATGGGTAGCAGGGTAATATGGGTATCTTTAATATTAGGTATAAAGAATACGCACTGTATAACTGCAATTTTTTTAATAATGTATAAAAGAATAATAAACGTAATTATAACAAAAGAAAGTGATTTTACAAGTTAAATCAAATTTTAGAAAATATGGATTGTTATAGGTCTAACAAAGTCCATTTTGAACGAACTTTGATCGACTAAAAATATAGTTTTTCAAATATTTCGGTAACTTTTAATGGTTTCATTCAACTAATTGACTCTTTCTCTTTAAATTGAATACTTGATTTATTTTACTTTCCTTTTATAATTAAATTAATATAGCGATTTAAAAAATAAAGCTTGTGGGGCGGTATGGGCAAAATGACGGGGGCGCTATGGGCATGTGAGGCGAAGTAACAAGAGCAGACGGCAGGTTCTTGCGATGTAGGTGTATAGCAATAAACTTTTTTTAGTATAAGTTAGATTAATTTAGTTTTAAAAAATGCCAAGAAACTATAAAAAAGAGCTATACATGCTATTTTACAAGGAAAAAAGTATCCAAAGGTGATAGAGCAATACGGTATTCCTCGTGAAACTTTGAGAAAAAAGGTAATTGAATTCCAAGAAAGTGAACAAAAAGATAATTTTATTTACAAACAAGGTAATATTTATTTATTTGTATACTCTCTAGATAATAAGTTAACATGTATTTATTCTATAATATAAGAAATTATTTTGAGGTTATGTTAGAAAAACTTCATTAATACAAACATTTTACTTCCATAATTATTTTAATTTTATGAGTTTATTTAATAATTTTAGGGTTAGGATTCAAACCAATCTTCAGTGTAGAGCAAGAACAATATTTAGTCGATCAAATTATATCACATGATAATACTTTGTGATATTAGGAGCTTTAAGACTATAACTTATGAATATTGTTTAGATTAATATTGTTAGATGTTGCAATGTAAAGTTATTTAATGTTCCTAATAAATAAGAAAACTACCTATGTGAAAAGACTCATAAATTTAAGTGTTCTGATAAATATCAAATATGTATGTTAAAAAAGTATTTTTAAATTTTATATTTTAAATAAATGTTGCAAAAGTATTTTCTATGCGTTTAATTGACCTTTTCATGAAATAAAATTAAAAATAAATTATCATCATTAACCATTTTTAATAATAATAGTATTTACCCACGTATCCTCGTGCGAAACCCATATCACCCCACGCGTGGGGCGGTATGGGTATTTTGAGGTACCTTTGTATTATGTATTTTTACAAAAAAATAGATTATTTTTTCTGACAAGACCTAAGCGCATTTTGTTCTAGGGTTAATACTGAACAAAATGAGCTAATATAGAACTGACAATGCATCATAAATAAAAAAATATATCTAGCTGAAAAATTTGATGCCCATACCACCCCACGTTCCCCTACTTGCATTGTACGGTTTAGTATGGCTGGACGTTTTTGCTGTAATGAATACAGTAAAACTAACCAGCACTTTTTTTTTTTGTTGTTAATCCGAACCTGCGAACAGGGAATACCAATTCCCTCTGCAGAATTTGCGACGTTATAGTGTGTTATTGTGTAAATAATTTCTACTCTGTATTGAATTTACCAAATGTTATATGTAACTCTGGAATAAATAAATAAATAAATATAAGCATTCGATTCTCGAACAGACTCAGACACAAGATATTCAATTTTACAAACTGTGTCTGAAAGGCAAAGAAAACATGCTACATTTCACTTCGAATTTGAATTCAACAACATCTAAAATCACATAATTATATTTATAAGAAATAAAACGTAAAAAATACTGATATACATTATTTCATTAATCTTCAAATACCTTTTCAATCAATATTTCAAAATATCAGTGGAAAAGTTATAAAAAACAGAAATATCACCGTTTATAAGTAATTTTATACTCGTTCAAATGCAAAATGAAGCGATCTTAGAGTCCCCTTGGCTCACTGGGTAAGACGCTTACCGACCGATACAAGACGCTCAAGGTTCGATTCCCAATGAAAATTCTCGAGAATTCTTTCTACGAGTTTCTCGTCTGGAAAAGATATCCGACTACGCTGTAATGTAATACATAAATAATACATCACGTATTATTCGATATTTATATGCGCAAATATTCAAATAAAATAATACGCATTTATTTATAAAATATTCAAAAATATATAAGCATTCGATTCTTGAACAGTATGAGACACATTCAATATATATATTCAATATTACAAACTGCGTATGAAAAGCAAAGAAAACACGCTCACTAAAAAACAAAAAGAACCTCTGTTCTACGCGATATTCGAGGGTCCGAGTTCAAGTGCTTTTCCGGGAAGAAAAGCGTGTTGCTTACATGACAACAACATGTGACAGAAACAGCCTCTAGACTGCATATACAAAAGGGACCGGAGAAGGAGAGGGATTCAACAGGAGTTCTTTACTGGTGGGCTACAACGAAATTGTAGATCACCAGTAAAGTCAGTCAGAGTCTAGATTATGTGCTAAAGGACACACGAGTTTCCTCGCGAAATTCATCTATTTCATTCTCCTTGTTATTTCTCATCTCAAACACTTTTAATGCGGCCGTAGCCGGTCTCAAGCCCGGATTAGACGCAGAGAGAAAGTGTCGTTGTTAATCAAAACATCCTTATTTCAATCCGCGTTTATTATATTTTTATTCATTTATTTATTTCTAATTTATTTAAATAAACCGCTTTCACGCGGTACCTAACCTAACCCCAGCTGGGTAATTACACCGGTACGAGGTTTGCGCGCAGGCGCGAGTGTGTCGGGGCGGGGATTTTTGAATTAACGAATTATCGTATTTTCGAATTCTCGTCTCGGGTCTTTGATGACGTTCCCTCGTGGATTAGGAAACTTGCATGAAGAAATTCATTAGGTCCGTCGACACGTATATTCTTCTTTTCTGTTTTTAAGTCGATGATTATCAAGAAAGATATATCAGCTTGAAATTTCGGGTAAAGTCACAGTAAAAAATCGTTCGTAGATTTACAACGGCAATTATAAATCTACTTCTAGTCTGAGAGTAGTAAAAAAACAACGCCACTGTAAAAACCCTACATTGAATGTAGTAGGTTTACACCGCCGTTGTAAATTCACAAACAAAATTATAAACTTACTTGTCTGAGAGTTGGAAACAAATAATCCTACTCTGAGTATAGTAATTTTACAGTCATTGTAAAGTTACATAAACTTGTAAATTTTCAAAAATCTAGTAATAAGTTCTAAAATCTAATAAAAGTACTGCATTCAGAGTCATAATAGGTAAAAATGTAAGACGAATGCAAAACTCCAGTTTTACTCAAAATTTGGATACTTTTTGGCTAATACAATAAGAGATAATCCCGAAAATATTTATACAGTCACTTGAAAGAAAAAGGTATAACCAATAAAGCGTTTCATTGGAGTATAATGTATGGTAAAAATTAGCCATCATAACCTCAAACATCACGGCTTACACCATCGTACGTAAATTTACAACGTCGCTTGTAAATTCATAGTTTTCTAGCAAAGACACTACACTCGGACTAGGACTTTATAATAATTTATATTTCTAACTCTCAGAGTAGTAAATCTACAAGAGGATTTTTTACAGTGTAGTACATAAGGTATCTTCATACATGGAGAATCGTGATGTCGCGCGACATTTTAACCTGTTCTATCTCCATTGCTAATCATTCAATTTAAAAATGAAAGAATCATACGTGCCGATTACTTTACGATATTCTATCTGACGGGCATAATGGATTTTTTTTATCAAAGTTCCCTATTCTGTGGCTTCATGGCATAAGCGTAATCCCACATAGCACCCAATATTGCAGGAATATCGTAGAAATATTTCAACGTTGCTGTGATATTGCGGATAAGTTGATATATTGGAGCTACATATCACATTTCTGTGATATTTCAGTATGATTTTCCTGATTGCTGAATTGCAGCCATCTTTCTATAATATTACATTGCGATATATCACATTGTAATATTGCAGTGATATTCTTCTAACACTGCGCGATGATACATTACAATGCAAGATTGCTGCAATAATTCTACAATATTACATTGTGATAAATCACATCGTAATATACGTAATACATTGCTGCAATTTGTTATGTGACATATCTCATTGCAGTATTACATCAATATTATTACAATTTTACAGAATGACATTTTTCGATGCATGTTACATTAATATTGCCAAAATATTTCTACAATATTTCACTGTGACAAATCACATTGAAATATACGTGAAATATCCTTTAATAATGTTATGTGACATATATCGTATGGAAATATTATAGTAATATTTCTACAAGTTTACAGAATGATATTTCTCAATGCATCTCACATTGACCCGCTGACTGCTTTTGGCCAATATATCAGCTTTATTAATATCTAAATAATATTATATGCGTTCTTTAACGACCGTAATCGCATGGTATATTTGAAAAATGTCGAAACAACCGAGAAATGACGCGATCTTAGCACAAATAACAAAATAAACCTCGTATAAGCTTATTTTTCTCAGGCGTATTAGTTAGAAAAAAAAATTGTTTTATTTCTCTCGTACAATTTATATCATTGGAGGCTCATTTTGGAAGTTTTTGAGGTAAGAAGCATTTATTCTATAGTTTAGTATCCTATTTAATATATTCCCCTACCTACAATTGAAGTTTTCGCGATCGAAAAATTCATAAGCCGCATTGAAAAAGTGTACAATATATTGGACAAATGCAGTGAACGCCCTTACGGTAAAATGATTTTTATATGTAAGGATGCGACGAAGTGCAAAGCTTTGGAAGAAGAATGAGGCGTTAATAGAAAAGAATCACTATTACGAATAAGCGATGGGAATGACTCGGAAACTAAAGATTTGACGGATATAAAAAAATAACAAATTAAATTAATAAATCATAATAATAATGAAAACTGGAGGTCGTTCACTGCATTTGGCCAATATATTGGCCATTGCGTCTTTATTATTTACAATGACTCTAAGCATTTTACAGCTCAATATTTCTTCGTTGTGTACCAAATCCTGAAAAAACAGATAAAAAACAGATTTTTCCCACAGTCCGAACATATAGCTGCAGTCAGCGGGATAATACTGCTGAAATATTTGTATAATATTACACATATTACACTGTTACACATCACACTGAAATATATGCGAAACATTCTGTAATATTATTATGTGAAACATTAAATTAAGATATTACAGCTATATTCCTGCACGATTACAAAATGATATTCCTGGATGCA
Organism: Gastracanthus pulcherrimus; assembly: GCA_949152435.1. Classification (NCBI taxonomy): domain Eukaryota; kingdom Metazoa; phylum Arthropoda; class Insecta; order Hymenoptera; family Pteromalidae; genus Gastracanthus; species Gastracanthus pulcherrimus. The sequence continues at coordinate 22,392,745 of OX424572.1, read as the reverse complement.
TTTCAAACTAATACTGTGGAAATATTTCTACAATATCATATGGCAATATCAGTCATCAATTGTTTAACGATAACATTTTAATTTTATTTTTTTATTTTGCCAGAAATCTTGACTATAACTGTAAAAATGTTTTAATAATGTAGTTAGTTGTAACATCCCGTTCTCACCATACACTATCTAATAAAATATTATTTTCTATACTAATATATATATATGTATAAGCGTATATACCTACGTGTATAATTTTCGAGTTCAGCTCTCCTCATTTTCGCAACCAGGTCAGAGACACCGAAACTCGTCCGTCTCTCATTGGACGAGAGAGACTGACGTACACCGCCTTCTCATCCGACACAGGAAGTTATAAATACCTCTTGCATCACTTTATAGATAGGCTTTTTGTTGACTGGAAGTGTGAAGGATATCGGTCAACCCCTCTTGTCCAACGAGAGACGAGGAGACCTGGAACCCTTGCACCGTCCTCAACGGCCCGCCGAAGTCTCCGACGTCAACGGCACAGCCTAGCGACAAAACCATTTTAAATGCGAATTCTGACCTCTGGAAGGCCGCGAAGGTTCGGAACTGGCGATGGGTTCCACGGGTTAATTTAGAATTATTAAACAAAAAATAAATTTTAATTACAATTAAAAAAAAACACAAAGCTAAGTTCACGTATATTAAGTTGGGTTAAATTTAGTTAAGTTACATTATGTTAAGAAATCTTATATAAGTAACTTTCGTTATTTATATATATTTTCGTTTTGTACCAGATACGCCTGCCTACCGGTTTTATGTTACCTCCTGCGGGATTCTATATACATATTGTGCGTATGTAAATGTATTTGTAATGTAATGTATTGGAGTACTTTGTACTTGGACAATGAATAAATAAATAAATAAATAAATAAATAATTCTGAATTATTAATTAGAAATAAATATTAGCAATTTAATATAATATATTAGAACAAATAATTTCATATTGGAACAATTTATTAATTTGGGAAGGCTAAATTCCAATGAATTAGCAGCGCTTTTTTTAATTTTCTTTATAAATATGTGTGTGATAATAGTGGCTTATTCTTTATCTAGAATACTAATTTAAAATCAGCTAACATGAAACTATTGGTATTATGTAAATAAATATATTTTCTCTTCAAAAATGAAACTAGTGAAAACTCAGAATTAGTGAACAATCCAATAAATCAGCAGTAAGTATTTACTAATTTTTAATGAAACAGTAAGTATTAACTGCTGAATTAGTGGATTTGACATACTTTTCAATGCTTTATTTTGTACAATATTGCATTGAGACCAGTTGCAAAAATTATCGTTTTTATGAACAAATTAAAGTTAATATTTTATACCCTGCAAATCACGACATTTCGTAAATATGATAATAATATTGGTATAATAATAGTATGTTTAGCATTCAAACCTCGTTATTGTGACAGAAAAATTTACGCACTACGCAGTTGTGAGTTTAAAAGAATTCGTTTAAATTCGGATAACAAGAATATATAATATTAATAATTAAGCAGTCTAAGTCATTCAACATGAAATATTATTATTTTACATTGCTGCTCATTGCACTCTATGTATCAAGCGGATTAACTAGTAAGTAAAAATATGATTGTTGCTAGTCAATACTTTTTATATAAACACAAATTTGCTAAAACGAAGAGCCCTCACACAGATGTATTTAGAAAAAAAAATCTCTGAATTATGTATTTGTTTATTAATAAACGATAAGTGTTTTTAGAATTGTTTTCTAAATTAACTTTAAAGAAAATCTCTGTAAATTTCTGGTCGAATGTGTCTGAAATCCTATAATGAGCATAGCGAAAACTTGAGTTCGATTCAAAACAACCCAATGAAATTGCAGTGTTTAAAAAAAATTCAAATGTATTCGACCAGAAATTCCGCACGTCGAGTGTACATATGCATCTTTTTGAAATATTCGTTTTACGCGAATGGTAAGCATTTAAAATCAAATAACTTTTTTAGCCAAAAAATGTTATAGAAAAATGTTTGTAGATAAAAGAGTTTTTGTTAAAATGGATACTACTCTTGAATATTTGAACAATAAAGCCCTACATACAAATGTTCTTAAAAAGTTAACCATTTTAAGCATTTTTTAAAAAGAGATTACTAAAGAATACTAATATTTGCACCTAAAACTATAAAATCTGTTCCACAAGTCGATGATACTACAACTGAGATAGACGATACAGGAGATTGGATGACGTATAAACCTCGCTTAGGATGAAGATTCGTGTTAACTTGTCATTAATTCAAGCAGAAGAAATCTGTTCGAAGAAGTAATTTATTCAAATTCATTCTTGTTTGAAAATTGGATCTTTATACAAATATATGTATTGTTAAAATGTATGATTTTCTTTTTCCTTGACATAATATAATAAAGGAACTTAAATATAATAAAATGTATAAGTATGATATTTTTGTTCAAGTCAAATATCGAAGTAATTATAAAAATCAACAATAACAAAAATTGACTTTAAAATCTTATTCACACGCGACAAAAAAAAACCGCTGCCAATTCATTGGCATTTAGCTTCCCCAAACTAAATTAATTGTTCTAATATAAAATTTTTTTTCTAATAAATTATTTTTAAATTGCTATATCTCTTTTTAATTAGGAGCTCAAAAAGTGATCTATCATTGATGGTTTAATTCACAACAGTTAATTCAAGTAGCTGTAGCCACAATCTTATTTTTATTATACATTTATATTTTTAATTTACATCTACATATAAATTAAATCTGTTTTCAACAGTTTCCGGTACAATTACTTTTTTAAATTAATAATTTTAATTTTCTACCTTTCACTTCGATTTTGAATTCAACAACATCTAAAATCACATAATTATATTTATAAGAAATAAAACGTAAAAAATACTGATATACATTATTTCATTAATCTTCAAATACCTTTTCAATCAATATTTCAAAATATCAGTGGAAAAGTTATAAAAAACAGAAATATCACCGTTTATAAGTAATTTTATACTCGTTCAAATGCAAAATGAAGCGATCTTATAGTCCCCTTGGCTCACTGGGTAAGACGCTTACCGACCGATACAAGACGCTCAAGGTTCGATTCCCAATGAAAATTCTCGAGAATTCTTTCTACGAGTTTCTCGTCTGGAAAAGATATCCGACTACGCTGTAATGTAATACATAAATAATACATCACGTGTTATTCGCTATTTATATGCGCAAATATTCAAATAAAATAATACGCATTTATTTAGAAAATATTCAAAAATATATAAGTATTCGATTCTCGAAAAGACTAAGACACATTCAATATATATATTCAATATTACAAACTGCGTATGAAAAGCAAAGAAAACACGCTTACTAAAAAACAAAAATAACCTCTGATCCACGCGATATTCGGGGGTCCGAGTTCAAGTGCTGTTCCGGGAAGAAAAGCGTGTTGCTTACATGACAACAACAAGTGGCTGGAAGCAGCCTCTAGACTGCATATACAAAAGAGACCGGAGGAGAAGAGGGAGTCAACAGGGCTGCAACGAAATTGTAGATCACGAGTAAAGTCAGTCAGAGTCTAGATGTGCTAAAGGACACACGAGTTTCCTCGCGATATTTAGTTTATTCATTCTTCTCGTTATTTCACATTTCAAATACTTTTAATGCGGCCGTAGTCGGCCTCAAGCCCGGATTAGACGAAGAGAGAGAGAGAGAGAGTCGTTGTTAATCAATATATATATATATATATATATATATATATATATATATATATATCTATGTATAAGCGTATGTATACTTACGTGTATAATTTTCGGGCTAAGCACTCCTCATTTTCGCAACCAGGTTAGAGACACCGAAACTCGTCCGTCTCTCATTGGACGAGAGAGACTGACGTACACCGCCTTCTCATCCGACACAGGAAGTTATAAATACCTCTTGTCACTTGAGACACGCTTTTTGTTGACTGGAAGTGTCAAAGTGACCGTCAGCCCCTCTCGTCGAAGGGGAAACTAGGAGACCTGGAACCCTTGCACCGTCCTCAACGGCCCACCGAAGTCTCCGACGTCAAAATCACAGCCTAGCCACAAAACCATTTTAAATGCGAATTCTGACCTCTGGAAGGCCGCGTCGGTTCGGAACTGACGATGGGTTCCAAGAGTTAATTTAGAATTATTAAACAAAAAGTAAATTTTAATAACAATTAAAAAAAAACACAAAGCTAAGTTAACGTATATTAAGTTGGGTTAAGTTTAGTTAAGGTGATGTTAAACCCTGTGTTACTGGTAAATACGGGGAACCACTTTATTCATTAATTTTTCAATTTTAAGAAAATATCTCTATGGAAAGTTGTTCTTTTTTATTGGAACAACAACTTTCCATAGAGATATTTACTCAAAATTGAAAATGAAATGAGAAAAATGGATCCTCGTATTTGTCAGTGACAGGTGGCTTTAGCATCACCTTAAGTTACATTATGTTAAGAATTTTTATATAAGTAACTTTCATTATTTATACGAGGTCTGTCCCAAAAGTATCCGACCTACGTTCATATCTTCGCGCGGAGAGACTCAGGCGACCTCTGGAGGGCACGAACGCCACCAGCAACTCCTAACCTTCTCGTCAGTAGCCTGAGATACCGATGAAACGCTTTAGTTCCCGCACAGCGTGTATTTGTTTACAACGACTTTTTTGCGTTCGTCGCAATTGGCTTATTGCTCAAAATGGCAGAACGAACCGAACAGCGAATTTGCATAAAATTTTGCTTTAATCTCGGTAAAAGTTATGCGGAAACTATTGAAATGTTGCAAAAGGCCTTTAAAGATGAGTGTATGGGCAAAACACAAATAAAAGAGTGGTATAGGCGGTTCAAAAGTGGCCGCACATCTGTTGACAGTGATCCTCGTTCTGGTCGACCTTCAACGGGAACATCGTCGGATAATGTCGAGCGTGTGCGTGTCGCAGTTGAACAAGATCGTCGTTTGACTGTGAGAGAACTGAAAGATGAACTTGGAATACCAAAAAGTACTGTTTGGCGAATTTTAACCGAGAATTTGGGAATGACTCGTGTGTGTGCAAAATTCATCCCGAAACTGCTCTCAGACAAGCAAAAAAACCTTCGATTAGAAATCGCTCAGGACAATTTGGAAATGATTAATAGTGATGAAAACTTTCTTAAATAGCTCCCTGCGACTTTTGGCTGTTTCCTCTATTGAAAATGCCGCTTAAAGGACATTGATTCGACAATAAACAGACTGTTGAAACTAATGCGACGAATGCACTAAAGGCGATTCCGAAGTCTGACTTTCAAAAGTGCTTTAATAAGTGGAAACATCGATATGAGCGTCTTGTTCAATCAAATGGGGACTACTTTGAAGGATGCCACCCCCCCCCCGGATGACGAAGAATAAATCAAGCGCCGAGAAATCGAGGTAGGTCGGATACTTTTGGGACAGACCTCGTATATATTTTCGTTTTGTACCAGATACGCCTGCCTACCGGTAATATGTTACCTACCTCCTGCGGGATCCGATATACATATTGTGTGTATGTAAACGTATTTGTAATGTAATGTATTGGAATACTTTGAACGTGGACAATGAATAAATAAATAAATAAATAAATAAATAAATAAATAAATAAATAAGATTACTATTTACAAAAGCAAAATTTATAATTAATTTTTAAAATAAAGAAAAAACTGAACGCGCCCTGTAACAGTGCCTCTAAGTGGTGTGGAAAACTGTAATTTAAATGAAATGTATAATTTTAGTATTTATCTTGTGAAAACTTGATAAAAAAGCACACCTGTTTTGAATTATTAATTAGAAAGAAATATACACTGAACAAAATATATTGCTCCAGCATCCAGATTCTAGTGGTTCGAACTAAACTACGTATTGCTGTGGCAACAATACTTTGTTATTGCTCTCACAGTCAGATTGTATTACTGTGATAACCATACAATATCACCGGCAACCCTAATATAGGTAATACAACAATATGTACGGTTACTCGAGCAATACCGCTATAGTTAACATATCAATATAAAAGTATTGATGTGATGTGTGTTGGTGTGACCCAATCCTTTTCTCGGTGTAGCAATTTAATATAATATATTAGAACAAATAATTTCATATTGGAACAATTTATTAATTTGAGAAGACTAAATTCCAATGAATTAGCAGCGCTTTTTTTAATCTTCTTTATAAATATGTGTGTAATAATAGTGGCTTATTCTTTATCTAGAGTACTAATTTAAAATTAGCTAACATCAAACTATTGGTATTATGTAAATAAATATATTTTCTCTTCAAAAATGAAACTAGTGAAAACTCAGAATTAGTGAACAATCCAATAAATCAGCAGTAAGTATTTACTAATTTTTAATGAAACAGTAAGTATTAACTGCTGAATTAGTGGATTTGACATACTTTTCAATGCTTTATTTTGTACAATATTGCATTGAGACCAGTTGCAAAAATTATCGTTTTTATGAACAAATTAAAGTTAATATTTTATACCCTGCAAATCACGACATTTCGTAAATATGATAATAATATTGGTATATAATAGTATGTTTAGCATTCAAACGTCTTTATTGTGACAGAAAATTTACGTACTACGCAGTTGTGAGTTTAAAAGAATTCGTTTAAATTCGGATAATAAGAATATATAATATTAATAATTAAGCAGTCTTAATCTTTCAATATGAAATATTATTGGTTTACATTGCTGATCATGGCACTCTATGTATCAAGCGGATTAAGTAGTAAGTAAAAATGATTGTTGCTAGTCAATACATTTGATATAAACACAAATTTGCTAAAACAAAGAACTCACACACACATGTATTTAGAAAGAAAATCTGAGAATTGTGTATTTGTTTATCAATAAACGATAAGTGTTTTCAGAATTGTTTTCTAAATTAACCTTAAAGAAAATCTCTGTAAAGGCCTTCATTGGCTATATATTCGAGAGTATAAAAAGATTATTTTTTTTACTGTTTCTTTACAACCTGGCGATGCTAGAACTATAGAACCGTGAGTCCTTTTTGAACCTGGAACAAAAAGCAAAACTCGTTGTTCTCTATAACATATAAAGACTAACGAAGTATGTATACACTCGACGTAGGAAATTTCTGGTAGAATGTGTCTGAGATCCTATAATGAGCATAGCGAAAACTTGCGTTCGATTAAAAAAACCCAGAAATTCCGCACGTCGAGTGTACATATGCATCTTTTTGAAATATTCATATTATGCCAAAGGTAAACATTTAAAATCAAATAACATTTTTAGCCAACAAAATTTTATAGAAAAATGTCTGTAGATAAAAGAGTTTTTGTTAAAATGAATACTACTCTTGAATATTTGAACAATAAAGCCTTACATACAAATTTTCTTTAAAGATAACCATATTAACCTATTTTTATCTATCTAATATACCCATGTAATTACCCTAGAAACTATGAAATCAGCTCCACAAGTCCATGATACTACAACTGCCAAAGTCATGAAAGAAGATTTGATGTGGCTTGGACCTCGTTTAGGATAAAGATTCGTGTTAACTTCTCATTAATTCAAACAGAAGAAATCTGTTCAAAGAAGTAATCTTTTCAAATGTATTCTTGTATGAAAATTGTATCTTTATACAAATATGTATTGTTACAATGTATGATTTTCTTTTTCCTTGACATAATATAATAAATGAACTTAAATATAATAAAATGTATAAGTATGATATTTTTTCAAGCCAAATATCGCAGTAATTATAAATTTCAACAATAACAAAAACAGACTTTGAAATCTTATTCACACGCGACAAAGAAAACCGCTGCCAATTTATTGGCACTTAGCTTCCTCAAACTAAATTAATTGTTCTAATATAAAAATTTGGTTCTAATAAATTAATTTTAAATTGCTATATCTCTTTTTAATTAGGAGCTCAAAAAATATTTGCTGTTTTATCATTGATGGTTTAATTCACAACAATTAATTCAAGTAGCTGTAGCCACAATCTTATTTTTATTATGCATTTAAATTTTTAATTTACATCTATAAATAAACTAAATCTATTTTAAGCAGTTTCCGGTACCAATACTTTTTTAAATCAATAATTTTAATTTTCTACATTTCACTTCGAATTTGAATTCAACAACATCTAAAATCACATAATTATATTTATAAGAAAAAAAAACATAAAAAATACTGATATACATTATTTCATTAATCTTCAAATACCTTTTCAATCAATATTGCAGAATATCAGTGGAAAAGTTATAAAAAACAGAAATATCACCGTTTATAAGTAATTTTATACTCGTTCAAATGGAAAATGAAGCGATCATAGACTCCCCTTGGCTCAGTGGATAAGATGCTTACCGACCGATACAAGACGCTCAAGGTTAGATTCCCAATGAAAATTCTCGAGAATTTTTTCTTCGAGTTTTTCGTCTGGAAAAGATCTCCAACTGCGCATTGTGCTTTGGAGCAGGACGTATGCCCCCATATAGCCTCCTTAAAAGTGTCTGAAATGCTAGTAACCAGGCGATGGGTCTCGCTCTACCGACAGTGCATAACACAATAAACAAGTATATAAATTACAAATGTAAAATACAAACTCACATATGCATTCTGATATATCCGAGTCCCAAAAAATAGTGGTCACATACAAAGAAAGAAATAATTAAACAAACATATTATTTCTAAAATACAAACATAATTTCCCTTATCAATTTCAGAATATCGTTAAACATTAGAACTAAGAAATCATTGTAAAACAATAACGGATCGATAAATCTAAAAAATTCTTTCTAATTCAGAATCTTCATTAAATACGAAAGAAATTAGTTCTGTTTACAAAAGATGACCGCTCCGTTCTCGAGATATAAACGATAAAAAGAAAATTAAAAAAAATATAATCTCAAGTAACTTGGAATGTAAAGGTCGTTATAATCTGGGCTTCTAACAGTCTTAAGAGATAGTAAAAAGCTACCTTTCTGGAAATTTTCAGAAGGAATAATGACGTTTTACTTAAGTTATCGTCCACCAAAAAGACGATTTTTTTTTACAAAATGATTTTTTTATTGAAAGTAAAAAGTATAAAGGTTTGAAATTTTACAAAATATTTTTATCCATATACCTAATCACCTCAATTTTTTTCAAAAATTTTCCATGTTATATTTTTCGGATATCACCGTTTAAACAAAACACGACGTTTTCGTGTATAACAGAAAAATGTAAATAGCTTATTTAAAATTTCGTGTCGGAAAAGACAGATAATTTTATGAGAAAGACACCCGAAAACTAAGAGTCAAAAATCCTCAACAAATATTTGTTTTTAGTCCAAAAAACGTTATTTTCAGTTTTATTTAATTAGTTTGTCCGTATAGAGTCATAGAGAGAAAAATCATGCATAAAATCATGTGTGTATCATTCATATGCCTTTATTAAATTCTCTAAAATAAAGTGCTATATGGTATATATGTTTGATGCAATGATTTACTCGCAATTTAAGTACAAAGATAAAAAAAGAAAAAAATACAGCTATTTTAAATTTATAGAAATAATTGACTAAACTGAATATAACTCTCGAAAATTAATTGTTTTTTACAGTAGAATGAGTCTACATATGACTCATTTCTATTGGAAAAACATTTCATGAGTTATGTATAGTTTTGAAGTATTTGTAGGCGCAGGCGCTTGTATTATAATAAAAGATAATAAAGTTCTAAGTTGACGGTTGTTTATGACAATAGTATTCACTCATGACTTTTTTCTTTACGACTTGATCCGGGCAAATTATTTAAAGAAAACTTAGAAAAACTTTTTTTTCCGGCCGTAATTTGTTTATAACTTTTGAAGAGTACATTTTAGGGACTGTGCAGTATTAAATTCGGATTCTACGGGAAATTTTTCATAGAAATGACACAAAACTAAAAAACATACGAAATAAATCTCTAAATAACCGACTGGACTATTATAGGGTGAACGTACCGTTTCTGGCCACCTTAAGCTTTCTTTGACTCTCGACAACGTATTTAGTACAGTAAAATATAATGTTTAATCATTCAGCAAATCGATACACGTTCTAAATCACATCACGTATTTGATAAATTCATCGTTTGTTTTATGCAAAACCCCAAGAAAATTTCCCCAAATGAAAAAAGTACCATATTGAAAGAAATATGACTATAGGGATGTACCAATTTTGTCCAATATCGAAATTGATCACTTGCATCAGGAACTGTTTTAACGGTCGTATGGCTACACAAAAGCGTAATATTTTACTTTCCGTCAAATACCACCTGTTGGTTACAACCACTAGATCAAGGGATAATTGTAATTGTAAAAAGTGTTTTTCGTAATCGACTTGTGCGTGCTTCTTAAATTTGAAATTCATGTTACAATTTTATTTTTCGGTAATACGAACTAATTCGCATTATTGAGGGGCTGGATCTTCTCGTTATTCCGAACGCCTCGTTAATACGAACAAAATTTTCAAATTCGTATTAACGAGGGTTTACTGTAATAAATCAGAGGAAAATCACGTGATTTATCAGCTGAGCAATACAGATATACATGTATAGAATTTTTAAAATTTATCTTTCTTAACTATTTTTTTTAGTTGATTAATCAGATTATTATTTCATATGATAATTAAAATCAGGTGATATATATAAGGTAATATATCAAATCAGATAATATATCATGCTAAAACACCAGATGATTGTATTTTTCCTGGATTTAAGTTTAGTTGTATTTCCGTCAACGGTTTAATTAAGTGATTATTCCAGTCAACGATGCAGTTAAGTGATTATGTACTTGGCTGGCACTGTGCGTTTCGAAACGTCATATGACTTTATATCGAACAATCGTCACAGAAACATACCAAATTCGATGTAAAATCAATTTTGAAGAAAATGCAGTTAAGTACTTATTCCGGGAAGCAACAGAGTAATATTATACCTATACGGTGATCTAATTTGGGTGAGTGCTCAAATGTGAATTAGCAGCATTTTTTTAGCTGAATTGTATATACGTAAAATTGCTAACCGGTAATGATTTTCTTATTAAAGATACCTTTAAAGAAGTAAACAAAACTGGGATAGGAAGGCGAATACATTTTTCTGTACATGCAGGGCCTCGAATGCGGATAAAGAAAATTTAAAAAAAATTAAAAAAATGAATAAAAGTTTAATTTTTTTATAACTACTTAACACCATATAGTTACCAAATATCTAAAGGATTAGATTTTTCAAAATTATACAATATGAGGAATTTTTGGTCATCATTGATTAGTTTTTATTAATTACAAAACTTTTCAAGGCACATCCATATACAAATGAAATATTACATTGCTATGCTAGTTTGAATCATGTTTAATTATTTTTAAGAATGTCATCGATAATAATAAAAATTTAATACTGACGAGTCCACGCGTTACTTCAGAGCACAATTTTCAACGGAGGGGCGTGCACGTACACGTTCGAGCTCACTTTCCCGCACATTTTACACTTACGTGTCTCTTCGGTGAACAGTTGTAAACGAACCGAGTGCAGATGACTGATCAACCGATATTTCGTGTGTGCCTTGTACACTGTAAAAAATCTGAGTAATAAAATTACCACATCGAAGCTAGGTAACAAACCGACCTATTTTCAAAGTAATAAAATTACCATACGGAAATAAAATTACCATATGGAAATAAAATTACCATACGGAAATAAAATTACCATACGGAAATAAACTTACCATACGCAAATAAAATTACCATACGCAAATAAAATTACCATACGGAAATAAAATTCCCATACGGAAGTAAAATTACCATACGGAAATAAAATTACCATACAGAAATAAAATTACCATGCGGAAATAAAATTACCATACGGAAATAAAATTACCATACGGAAATAAAATTACCATACGGAGGGTAGTAATTTTAGGAGTAGGTGGATTAGGAGTTGAAATTCATTACCAAAATAATAATTTTACCACCCGAATAGTAAAATTTCAATGACGATGGTGAAATTTAGGTTAAGAATAGTAATTTTACGTACACTTGTAATAACGATCCAAAATCAACTACCGACATAGTAATTTTACTATGAAATAATAAATATATTCAAGAATGTAATTGTTACCGCTGCTCATTATAAAATATAAATTTCAGTGATACGGGAGCGCGATATACGCATGATATGCAAAGACTCGCAAAAATGACGATGCGCATGATGTAATGGCATGGAATGGCATGTTTTTATTTGGTTATGAAAGTTATTCTAACAATTAATTGGTAAATTTAGATAAATTTATTGTAGTCAAAATACTGACATATGCTGATCAGATGAAAAAGAAACATTTTGAAATACGGAAATTATCGTTGGTATCACGGTTACGTATAAATAAAAGTATTCATGATATTTTATTTTAAGTAAAAACTTATTAGATTATATTTAATTTAATGTTTCATTAAAATAAGTAATTTTATAATAAATAAATAAATAAATAAATAAATAAATAAATATATATATATATATATATATATATATATATATATATATATATATATATATATATATATATATATTATTTAAAAATATTGTTCAAATTAGTATACAAAATTCATTTGTAATGTTTATAGATCAGTAGACTATTATTTATTATTTTTTAGGAGAATATGCATCTATAAGTAGAAGAAAAAGTCCTAAACTTTTCCTCCTTTACAACCTTGAAAGAAAATAATGTTGTCATACGAAGTTTCTGCACGCGGGCGCTCGCCGGGCCTCGCAGTTTCTTCAAAGTCCGCGACTTGTCAAATTTTTGCCGCCTGCAAATTTAGTTTTTTTCTAGCGAATGCTAGAAACGACGAATCGTTACGAAACGATATCATATTATAGAAGAGGCAAAAAGGAAGCATCGCTCGTCTCGGATTTTGATTTTTTGTGTTTTTTGAGATGTAAGTACCTCCAGAGGAAATTTTTCTCGGCTTACTATATATATTAGTTGACTGTAGTTACGTCGATCGTAGGTCCTTAAATTACTTAAACTGCTGTGTATAAGTTTTTACCTTCGGCTGCATTACTATTAAAGCTGTTTGCTGTTTCCTTTTCTGCAATTTAAGCACAAAAATGAATAAATCTGAATTTCGTAAAAATGAATTGTCAGGTGATTAAAAAAAATATATACTAGCGTATTCTAACGTTTCTGATATGGCGATATCTTTGGTAATGACATTTCACAATTAATCCTATCGTTAAATAAATTATTGTTTGCAACTCGATTTCTTATGCTTGGATCGCGTTCGAGAAGTGTTCGATTTATGTATTTTTACTGAAGCGTGAAGAAGGGAAGAATACAAAATTTCTTTTTTCATCGGTTATTGTGCGAATGGTAAAGACCTAAACCTACGTGTATTGATTTTTAAATAACAAAAAATAACTCAATTGGCGAAGGTTTTAGTTTATTAAGGTGATGATTTTATTAAGATGCTAAAGCCACCTGTCATCGACAAATACGAGGATCCACTTTTCTTATTTCATTTTCAATTTTGAATAATTATTTTCTATGGAAAGTTGTTGTCCCAATCAAAAAGAACAATTTTCCATAGAGATATTTTCGTAAGATTGAAAAATGAATGAAAAAAATGGTTCCCCGTATTTACCAGTAACACGGGGTTTAACATCACCTTAAAGGTCCTTTAAGTGATGTCACAGCGATAATTTTCATTTTTAAATTAATTAATTAATTTTAAAATTTTCTAAAGAAACTATACCATGATCTACAAGAATATATCGTTAATTAAAAATCGGTATTCTTCCTTATTGCTTCTCGCACGCGCTTCGGTAAACGATCCCGCATGAAATCCGTCCGTCCTTTGCACTGAGAAAACAATATCGTAAATTTCATATCGTAAAATTACGATATCGTAAATTTTCCGATTGGTATATCGTAAAGCGATTTCCTTAACAGTAAATGTTTTTGAATTAGCTATACCTAGTAGTTGTTATTTTGCTTAACACAAATGCTATTTCTTTTAAATAAGTTATACATTGAAAATAAAATATAGAAATATGTTATGATAATAATATTATGTACTTAATATTAAGTAAAATGGAGATAAAATTTGAGTCTTCATTTCGTTTGTTTTAGAAAAAAAAACATTTTGTAATAATAAATCGATTTTTTATGCTTGACGAATAACCGGTTAATATGCATCAGTACCTAAACATTCTAAAATATGTACGAAAAAGCTATATAGTTGTAGAAAATTCTGCATAGCGCGTTTCTTACACATAAGAATTATACACGTAGTTATTGTACACAATTTAACATTGGTCAAATTATATATAGATATATTTGACCGATTCTAAGTTGTGCACAATAATTACGTGTACAATTCTTATGTGTAAGAAACTCACTATGCCGAAAATTCGGCTCTTAAAAATTCTCCGTAAAACTCACCTTTTTTATATACTTATGCGCTTTTCCACCTGGTAATGGCGAAACGGAAATACACAGCTCGATAGACAAAGAAGAAGGCTTCCGCGCTTCTCTCCTCGTAGTCTAGGCGCCGATCATACATTCCGTGGCCACTTTTAGGTCCCCGCCTGAATCCAAGCTTTCTAGACGTATTTTTGGCTGCTGAATCCGAATTTTGAGGGTTCTCGGCCGAAAAAGTGGGACATAAAAAGTTATAAACAAATTAATTGTTTAAAATGCGATATCTCCTAAGTGAAACATCGCACCAAGCTGGAACTTATTTTAAAATGTTTATTTTTACATTTAGAAACTTTTTTTATCTTATGCTTTTTTAGCTATACTTAATCTTTTTCGAGATATCACCGAAAAATGGATTTGACGCGCCTTTGCTGTCCACACGTCACGCGCTACGTCCTGTTTTTGCCTTTTGTTTTTACTAATAGGTAAAATAAGAAGACGACGATTTGTTAATACCTGAAAAAGTAACAATTTTGTTACCACCGGTAAGTGATCTGACTCCGAATTGTACCTGCAAAGTATGTAAAACAAAAAATTGTTGTTGTGTAGCAGCTAAGGTACCTTGTTGTTCATTTTGTTATTGCAAAAAAAATAATACTTGTAAAAATAAAGCTTTTTCAAATAGTTAAACAAAATCATGAGGATGTTTACACCTTACAAGAAAAAAAAGCGCAAAAACAGGCCGTGGCGTGTGACGACTGCGCGCGGTGTAGATATCATAGAGCTGATATTCAATAAATTTGAGAGGCCGTTATTGATCATACTTCTACATATTAAAGATAATTAAAAAACATAGAGGTTATTAGAAACCATTTAAAACAATTAAAAGTCATAAGATATAGTTAAAAATTTCCAATAAACTTTGGTTGGTTTTTAATAATTAAATTCAATTTAAAGACATAGGAATTCATTGGACGTTATTCAGAAAAAAACAATGAACATTCATTCATTTAATGGTTTTTTAAACTGTAAGCATGTGTATAAAACTTCATTAAAGTTTATAAAAAGTATACCAAAACTGATCATTAAAAATAATTAATATTAATCAATTACAAAACATCATAAAAGTTGATTCAATGTTATTGAAATTCATTTATCGTTAATAATATTTTTGACGATTAAAATTTATTTAGTTGCAAATAATTTAAATACATAGGAATTCATTGGATATTATTCAGAAAAACCAATTAAAATTCATTCATTTATTTGTTTTTAATAAATTTATGCAAGTGCATTAAAGTTCATTAAAATTTATAAAGGTCTATACTGAAATTGAACATTACAATTTTTTAATGTCAATTAATTATAAAAATTCATTAAAGTTGATTCAATATTATTAAAGTTAATTCATAGTTTTATAATTGAAATGTCGATGTTCATTGGAGTTATAGAAGTTAATTAAAATGATTGGACTTTAAAAAATTTTAATGAAATTTAAAAACCTATTTTCAGCAGGGTTATACAAGTGGAGGAAATGTAGAGATTATGGGTATATAATTATCACAATTGGGAATGATGCTCATTTTTTCAGTCCAACAACTAAGAACAACGCTGTTTTCATTAGTTTGAGAAACAGACATTCAACCTTCATATTGTAAGTGATAACTAATTCTCATATGTATATAAAGCATGTTTCTTACGAGAAAATATTGTAATTTGGATTCACATAAATCATACGAAAAAGAGAATACGAATATATTAAGGTTAATAAAAATGTCATAAAAAAGAAACATTTTTACTACATTGCTTACATATATTCTAGAATTATATCATTAAGTTTGTATTCCTATGCAATAATCTTTTAATAGTAAAAATAATGCTTTTAGATGTTATAAGAAATATGAAACTTTTAAGTTTATCAAATAATTAATTGAAAAGTTTTTTGACTCAAACAGAACATTATTTTTATAATAGGGAATTTAATAGGTGGAGGTTATTCCATACACGAATAGTATATTTTTACAATAAATATATTAAATGTATAAATAAGCGTCTGAAAGTATTTCAAATAGTTAGTTGCGATAGTATATTTTATAACTGCACATTAATAAGTGCATTTGAATATTTTTAAGTTATACTAGAGAAGATGATGGCGCGCTCCGCGTTATCTTTCCACACATTCAATTTTCTTTTAATCAAAATATCGAAATTAAAAATTGAAAATTCGATACATCTTTCTAGATTTGATAGCTAGCGCTGGATTTTAATATAAGGGATGAAATTATATGAATTTAAAATATATGCAAATGTGAATAAAATTTCTAACATATTTCACGTGACGTGACGTGATATATAATTGTATAAATTATATCTACTTATACAGATATATATATATATATATATATATATATATATATATATATATATATATATATATATATATATATATATAGAGCCAGAGTGAATCCGGCGTTTTTGCAGACCGCGCCCAGGGAGGTCAGACGATTGTTCTACGATCTGATGGACGTGAAGCAGGAGAGCGAGATGGGATAGATAGATAGATAGATAGATATACTTTTTATTCATCAGAAGACAAAATCTTACAATTTCATGTACATGTAGTTATAATTATAATTAAAAATATCAGTCGATTTAATATAATTGTTATCTTAACTTTCACTTATTGCATATTTCTTATTAAAATAATAATTCACTTTATCAGTTCGTCAGTTTATAAAATTTAAATGTAATGAGCTAGTCACAGTCAAATATCACAGAAAACGCTTCGTCAAAAAATAATAATACATAGAATAAAAAATAAATACAATAGAGATAACATATAAATATAAAAGAATACATACACATACTTTGCTAAATCTTTGCGTATACTATCACGTCTAAATTTAAAACACACTCATTCATAACACTTTAACAATCACGCTAATAAATACATTCACACCTAACTAACACTAAACATATTTAATAAATAAATAAATAAATTAATAAATAAATACGTCGAATAAATAAATAAACAAGATAAATAATTAAATTAAATAAATAAATAAATAAATAAATTTAAATAAATAAATACATTAAATAAATAAATAAATAAGTTTTAATAAATAAATAAATTTAAATAAATAAATAAATTAAATAAATAAATAAATAAGTTTTAATAAATAAATAAATTAAATAAATAAATAATTCAAATAAATAAAAAGCCTAAATAAATACTCGACTCATTTTTTATTTCTGAACATACTCTTCACCATGGGAGTTACGGCGCTGCACAATGTCGTGTTTCTGGATGATTTGGAGGCCGCGAGGTATGTATAGTGTGGTGTATTTGCATTTGTTGACTCTTTTGTTTTATGCAAACACGTTAAGCTATGGACTACAAGAAATAAGGAGAGTGTACCTAATCTAGCCCACCTAAGATTTGAGCATTTACCATGGTTGATATATATATATATATATATATATATATATATATATATATATTCAAAGAATTTATTCAGGCCGGTTGGATATCAAAATATAGCATTACAACTATAATAAGAAAATTTTTTTATTTTAAAAAATGCTTATAGGGCAATTATATAGCGTTTTGTAAATTAACCGTTAGTGGGACATATCGAGGACAGTGTTATTTGAACCAAATTCTTTATTTAATATTACAATAAACATAATCACTTGCTCAAAACTATAGGGACGAATTCGCTTAAGCAGTTGCAAGATAATATAATCGCGTAATAAGTAGGATAGCCATGTTCTATCATATAAGCTACAGTCACTTTAATTAACAATCTTCTTTGACGGATACATGAATTTCTTAAAATCACTGTCAAAATATGTCTTCAAAATACAAATCAGAATAAATCTTTTTAATATACATAATAGGTATATTAACTTAGGTACATATTGTATACATACATTTAAATAAATTCTCACAAAGTTGAACATGTTCACTACGAATTTTAATAATTTGCGTTATTACAAAAATTATTTACAAAATAAATTAAAACTCGTTACAATTTTGAACCATTTTCAAACTAACAGTTCTTAAACAAAAACATAGATTTTAAACATTTTCTTAGTTATTTGTAATATTTTTAAATATATTTTTTATAACTTTTAATAAATTTTTTAAATATATTTTAACAGTTTTTGATAAAAAAGAATAGTTTCTGTTTATAACTCATTTAAAAACGAAAATAAATTATTAATATTTACCAGTTTTTATATTCATTATTGTATTTTTGAACATAAAGAAATAGTTTCAATCAGTGCAAAACACTTTTTGTAACACAAGTACGATTTTCGCATTTTTCTGTACCTATTAAGCGGGCCTAAAGGACCATTTTTCAGACCGGCGGGCGCTAATACGGGCGCAAAAGTAAATAATCGGGCGCAAAAGTAAATAATCGGGCGCAAAAGTAAATAAGCGGGCGTAAAAGTAAATAAGTGGGCGCAAAAGTAACTTTTGCGACCGCTAAAATTTTTCGGACAATTGCTATTATATATTAATATATTTAAGTTGCATTGTGACAAATATTGAACATGTATGATAACGTGAAGTATTTTTATTTTCATAATAAATTCTAAGATAAAATAATACCTACACACTCTTTTTTCTATCTTGTTACAAAGTAAAAATAATAAAGGAATTTTGAAAAAACTTTATTCAGTGTGTGGTTGCCGCATCAGAAAAAAGTTGCTTTAGCCCCGCTTAATATGCCAGAAAAACGCAAAAATCCATACATGCGTTAAAAAAATATGGTGTACACCAAGGACAAAGTGGGTAGGTACGCAATATACTATTTTGCACCAGAATCTATCCATTCAGATTCTATTAATATTTAAACGCAATTTGGTTAAAATTTGTTTTAGGTTTTAAAGAAATTTTAACAAAATGTTCACATTTCTTAACAATTTTGAGTGTTTACAAATATTTATCAACGGTAATTGCCCATGCTTTTTACCATTGATAGCATAAGCAATTGTCTCAAGTTAATCTTTGTAAAATAACGTTATTATTGGTTACAAATTATTAATTTCTGTTCAATAATTAAACAAATCGTAGTCATTCTCCAAATCGGTCTTGTTTTACGTAAGTTCTTTTTCAAATTTTAACATTTTTCGTCATATTCTCTAATCTTCGGTGTCCGTCATATTTTTCTCAAAAGCTGTTCATTCCAATGTATCAATAACACTAGAAAACCAACAAGGGTCTGCGTGATCCTACAAAATGTTATCTTCAAATTTTAGAAATAAATTGATCTTACGTTTTTATTTATTCGTGGGCACAAATATGACGTCAGTCGAGGCACGTACTACAGAAAATCTGCTGTCACTGCAATTAAGTTCCACGTTATGCATTATTTCGGGCAAGATAACACCTTTTCGCTGAAAAAATCTTTCGCCGAATAATTTTTTCGCCGAATACTTTTCGCCGAAAATTATATTTTGCGATATCGATTATAATATCGATAAAACGTTTGTGTTTGTTTAATCGACTATAAAAATTGAGGTGCACTTTGCGCGTCAAGGTTATTTTTATTGGGATTCTCTTTTTTTCTATTCGAATTATCCAAATTAAAAATTAAAAATTTTTGTGGTGGATAATGTTAATGTTAATAATGATAATGTTAACCTGTGCGCTCGGCGGAATCGTGTTAACGATCACAACGGCTGATAATGAGTTGTAATTTAAAACTTTCCAAAGAACTTCTATGACTCATAATCAAGGTTTTAATGCAAATAAGAGATAATAATTGGAAAATTTGTAACATAACTTTTGAGATCGAAAAAATATCAAAATTCATATTTTAAAAAGTTATGTTGAGTTGAAGTAAAAATGTGAAATATTATTATATTATTATATTATTTTTGTGTTATAAATTACGTTTTTTTATTTATTACTAAAAACTAAGATAGCTAAAAATTTAGTTTTAGAATTTAGTACAAAAAGTTGCGCAATAGTATTTTTCTTATACATCAATTATAAAAATTTAATTTCAAGCAATATTCAAAATTGGCTAGTCGGACAATACTTATCCGGCGAAATCGATCTTTGCGACCTTTCCCGATCAGATGCCACAATTAACAAATATTTGTGATCACACTTAAATGCTTGACGGTGGGATATTTTGTACTAATGTACTAAAGTTTCGAAAAGATTTTTGATTCATATCTTTTGATGAATTTTATGAAATGGTTCGAAAATTAATGAACAATCTTATTTTTTATCGGTGAATATATCTTAAAATTATTGGGTTTCGAAAAAAAAAGCTGTAAAATTTCTAAACATAAGTAGTGCTTCTCTAGAATATTTTTGAGACTGTTTGATTTTAATTGAACATCCGAGGTTATTTACTTCATACAACACAGTTCAAGAACACAAATATTAATATTTAGTTTAATAGTATTTGTTTATTATATGGGCAAACCCGACGAACTTTTAACTCTATGTATAAAGATCATTTTGAAATAAAAATTGAAGGTACATAATAGGAAATTTGTAGTCACTTTTAAAGCCACTTTTTGCCGATAAGAGCATTGTGTTTATATATATATTGGTTATTTTCAGGCGATAATACATTTTTAAACGAGCTAAATATCTTAAATTTATAAAACACGCAAATGACGCTTAGTTTTGATGTTTATGAAGGATAATAAGATAATGGGATCACATATGGAACCGAATCGTTTTATATAAAATTATAGATGTGTCATGATAAAAACTAAATTTTTACAATAAATCACGTTTTTAAAAATTGTGTATTACACGTTCTAATATTAGTATAGAGATGCATATTTAAAGTGTTATAACTTTCTTTCAGAATAAGGCACACACGTGAGGTTTCACTCAGAGCTGTATCTTACGTTTAATTTACTTTAGCAATTGGAATCAAAATGATAAGTTACTATTTTGGCATTTTTTCATCTTGGTTCAACTAATATCATTCGATAAAGTCCAATTGCGAGATCTATTATGTACTAACATATGGATAATTATATGTCGAAATAAACAGAAGATTACTTAGGATATATTAGTAAATAATATTAAAATGATTAACAGTTCTACCGTTCTGACACTAAAGATTAAAAATTCGACGGGTTTGCCCATTATAGGGTAGTGACCCCATTAGTTGGCCATCCCCCAGTAGTCGGCCACTTTCACTATTTTCTTTTAAAAAATAAACCCGTAGACAAAATATCGTTAAGTTAACAATTCTTGAATGATCTATGCCATTTAACATTTAATCCTGACGTTAAAACAATATCGATTATTTTATCGACATAACGTTTGTCTTTTGTTTCTTAATAAAAACATTTCCCGTGTCAAACTGAAAAATAGTAAGCTTTTAAGGCAAGTTAGCTTTGTGCAAATCGGTGTATAAGGGACCGCATCAATTTAACACACTGAGAGAATCAGACTTGCTGAACTGTTCGGTAGTTTTGACCGAAGTTTGTTCGGTAGTATATATACGGCAAGAATAGCGGAACAAGTTCGACAGCTGAGTCTATGTGTGTCACGTTACACGCCTAACCTCACTTTTTCACAAATAATGAATATTTTAATGAATTTCTTATTTATTTGTTACTCTAAACTTTTTATACATGATTAGTTAGTCTAAGTTACATTTTCGATGTTCTACTTTAACCTGACTTCTGTTTTACCTTATCACAAACGTGATAATGAGGCTACAATAAAGCGCAACACCACACATCACTTTTAATACACATCCGCCAAAACAACCGAACTGTTCCGCAGTTTTTACCGAACTCCTCAGTAAGAATGACAGACTATGGCCTCCGCAAACTTAGCAATGCGACTTCGGCAAGCCTAACTGAACCATTCTCTCAGTGTATCTCCGTTTCTCTATGTTATTTTAGCGTATTTTTCGAAATTTGCTTGTACGTTATTTATGCTCTATTTTACGTTATTTTACGTTATTCTACGTTTCTTTACATCTAAGAATCGGACTTTTTCCATATCCTTCTTTATTTACGTTATTTTGGTCTACTATATTTTCACGTGATATCAAGCAATGTTTTTTTAGTACGTCAAATCTTTTGCGTACCGCTAGAGTACAGTTCGATCGTCTCGAGTAGCTTGCTCATTCCGAATAGCTCGATTATTTCGAGTATCTCGATCATTCCGAGTAGCTCGATCGTCTCGTGTAGCTCGATCATTTCGAGTAGCTCCAACATTCCGAGTTATTCGACTCGACTCGGTACTCGACTTGACCTCCACGAGCCGAATTTTCCGGTCGAGTAGCTCGAATTTTCGAGTACTCGCACAACCCTAATATTTACCAACGAAGTTATAAATGTGGATTTAATGCCTTATCACTTTTTTATTAATTATTGAGTAGCATTGTATTTTCTTAAATAGAATTATATTATAAAAAATAAAGAATAGAAGCCTCTTTATCGTTCGGGGTACAAAGAAGTGAAAAAGAATGGTTTGTATTTTCATATTAATATTTATAGAGACCCTTCAGGTTACATTTTCTAAGGAAAATACCTGAAATTTTATATTTTGTTAATACATACGCCTATTATTACTATTTTTTTTACCTAGAAAACAATATTAAAATATTTACAGTACGCGACAGAGCTCCTCTTTATAATGTCATGTAGTTTTAAACTTATTGCTATTTTATATTGCTACTACAGAATACGTAAGCAGTTGTTATTTTCATTTTTGTTTTTTGATAGGCATATTCCGTAAAAATTGCCACTTCGCTTAAGCCATGTTTACGCGACGTCGAACCTTAAAAATTAAATATTTACTGCACTTGCATCCGCAACGAAGTAGGTATGTGAGCGCGATTTTGGTAGTCGCTCACACACAAGAAAACAACAACAGTATTGCCAGGTCAGCGATGCTACGCTGGCTCTTGCAATCGGGTCTTAAAGTTTATCTCTACTTTACTGCTAACTAATTATCCATACTTTTGTCATTACAATAACTTGGAGAATTGTCGAATAGTGTCGAATGTCCGTGCTTCTGATAGACTGTGTTGTAGCGATTGTCTAATTTTTGCAATGAGAATTTTGCTGGTAGACCCACGTTCTTTCGAAGTATATAATGGAAAAAAGTCTGTTTGGGTACAAAGTATACACTTGGGGAAACGTGGGGTGGTATGGGCATCACATTTTTCAGCTAGATATATTTTTTTATTTATGATGCATTGGCAGTTCTATATTAGCTCATTTTGTTCAGCATTAACCCAAGAACAAAATGCGCTAAGGTCTTGTCAGAAAAAAATAATCTATTTTTTCGTAAAAATACATAATACGAAGGTACCTCAAAATACCTATACCGCCCCACGCGTGGGGTGATATGGGTTTTGCACGAGGGTACGTGGGTAAATACTATTATTATTAAAAATGGTTAACGATGATAATTTATTTTTAGTTTTATTTCATGGAAAGGTTAATTAAACGCATAGAAAATACTATTGCAACATTCATTTAAAATATAAAATTTAAAAATGCTTTTTTAACATATATATTTGATATTTATCAGAACACTTAAATTTATTAGTCTTTTAAATTTATTAGTGGGTAGTTTTCTTATTTATTAGGAACATTAAATAACTTTTCATTGCAACATCTAACTTATACTAAAATAAGTTTATTGCTGTACACCTACATCGCAAGAACCTGCCGTCTGCTCTTCTTACTTCGCCTCACATGCCCATAGGCGCCCCCGTCATTTTGCCCATACCGCCCCACAAGCTATATTTTTTAAATCGCTATATTAATTTAATTATAAAAGGAAAGTAACATAAATCAAGTATGCAAATTAAAGAGAAAGAGTCAATTAGTTGAATGAAACCATTAAAAGTTGCCCAAATATTTGAAAAACTATCTTTTTAGTCGATCAAAGTTCGTTCAAAATTGACTTTGTTAGACCTATAACAATCCATATTTTCTAAAATTTGATTTAACTTGTAAAATCACTTTTTTTTGTTATAATTACGTTTATTATTGTTTTATACATTATTTAAAAAATTGCAGTTATTCAGTGTATATTCTTTATACCTAATATTAAAGATACCCATATTACCCTGCTACCCATACCACCCCACGTTCCCCTAAACCTTCCGTGGCCCATGAGCAAGGAGAGCACGTGTTTTCGACATAACTGAGAGTCGACATGCAATACATTTACTATAGGTATGTTTTATTTGTCAATTCTTACGAACACACAAATGCGAATGAGATAATAGTGCTCATACAACGACTAATAATTTATTCATTTTGCTTAAAAAGTTATTAGACTTAGATTCATATGTATTGCGCGATTTTTCGGTCATCGTTGTTTTTTAAACTTCGTGCAACGTCCGTCAGCTTATTTTGTTATGTGCTCTATGCAAAAGAAAATAGGTTGCTGCATGCATAGAGAAATTAATTTTTAATGTGTAAACGATAAAAATAAATTTATTACCTTCAATCGCATTTGAAATTGTAATCGATGTATCAAAAAAGAATACAATCGAAGTTAAAGAAGAAATTACAACAAATAAAAAAAGGTAAGGCTTATATAATTAAAATTTTTAGACGGTTAATAATAATGTAGATATTCTACTAAGAAAATATTATATTATGAATTAAAACGATATTTATTCTTAATTGTGTAATTAAAAAAATCTTTTTTTTATTAACTTCATTTAAGAGCAGTTAATTCTAATTCGTTCATTTGATAGTGTTGGCCTTCGGATTCTTTTTAAAACAAGCGAATATTATTATCGCTATTTTCAAATATAACGGTGTTTTTACTTTGATATAATCTGTGATAGAAATCAGGGAAACGTCGATTATTTAAATAAAGTCAATTAAATCCAATTAAATTTATTTTGTTTATAGATATCACTACCCATTCAACGGTATCCAAAGTAGATGTCAAATTTCAAGCCAATACAAATCACAACCATGCAACTCAAGATAAAACATTAATTGAAAACGTGAAGTGTGCCACGTACAATGATCAGAAAACGCTGTTGATTTACCACAAAAACTGTTCATTAACAATAGAAAGATTATCGGTCATTCCAAATAACTATTGTTGAACAAATGCGAGCACGTTGAATGAACTGAATGTTTTTAATCAGCGTAAGACAAATAAAAAAGGTAATGCAAATGGATTTCTTTGTTGTTATTCAAGAGCTAAATCATGAAGGTAACTTACTAATTTCCAGACATTTTCATATTGTATTGAAAGTTCAGGTACGGGAGAATTACATTCACACTACATTTAAAAAAATATGTTCTCAAAATTATTTTTATTAAGAAAACAACATTCAAACTCTTTAGAAGAGAGAATGATTTTGTATTGGCAATATTGGCCATAGAAATAATTTTAATGAACTTAATAGTTATTTATACGTATTTTTCCTCCAACCTTTATTGCACACAATCTAGCGTGTTCCTACATTATCTAAGCCCTAACACGTACCCAAATCTATTTTATACTATGAAGACAAACTTCAGAAAACATAGACATTATTCAAAAAAAATTTCATCGATATTTTGCGACAGAAACATTGTTTTAAAATCATCAGATAGTCATTTCTATTTTTTACAAAAGTGCGGTTTTCTCCATTAATGGTTTTCCAGTGTTCAGGCAGTCTTATGCGCATATGCTTACAATGAATCAATCTGAAACTTTAAGCATATATTATTCAACTTATTCGCATTACAACCATGAACTCCGATTTTTCAAAAAAAAAGTTTTTTGAAACTCCGTGTGCGAAGCTCGGTTTCTCATGCGTGGATAGCGCGCTCGAAAATCACCTGCTTCGTGTACTAGTTGCACAATATACTATATTAAGAAAGTGTTGCCCGTGAGTAGAGTTAAAAATGTGTATTTGTACGTTATTTTTACAATGAAAGTTCAATATAATTTTATTTGTTTTATAATTGTGTTTTTAAAAATTTGGAGTTCACAGTTCTGTGCAGTACGTGTTAGAAATTACACAATTTTTTTCAAACATGTTTTTAGAAATACTTGCATTCCCATGCGCAAGGACAGTTTTGTAAAAACATAAAATTTCATTGAAAATTGCTAGTTTTTCCTACATGAACTACACTGTAAAAAATTTTGCGGAAGATCGCCGTATTTTTATGGAAAAATTACACTCTTGAACGATGCAAAGTTACATCGATTGTGTGAAAGAACAGATTAACTGTAATTTTACTCTACTGAGCGAGGGTCCTTTTTTGCCAGCAGTATTTTTCTCGTGCTGGGCGATGCGATTTTACCGTGCGCATTCTGGAGCGTCTCCGGTAAAAGTACCTGAACGTGTAAAGTTCCCCTAACCCTGTGTTTTCACTGGACATAGAAAGAATAAAAAGAGTTAGGCTATGTTACGTTGCACCATGGAAGCACGTGTTTTAGTTTCAGAGTTCTTTAACGGTGCCAAAAAGAATGTCAAGACTAGTCTATTTTAGAAAAAATGTATGTAGTTAAAAACTACATCAATTAATAATAGCATGTACTTTTGTAAGAATACTTCAATGTTTCATGAATAATTTGATACTGTTTTGTATACAAAAAATTATATTTTATACTTTTCCATAAGTTTTAGATAACTTCAGTTAGATAACTTAATTTTAGAAACTTAATTACCTATGTTTGTTCTAGTTTTATGCGCTGTATAAATTTTTTGTAGATTTACTATTATCACCGTTGGAAAAAACAAATTGAATAAAGTCAATTTTGTAAATTTATTACAGTAAGAGTAGAGTAAATCTGAGAATAGTAAATCAACAAATCATTTTTTACATTAAGAATTTTGAAAATTCATATGTACAATATATATATTTTTAATATTAAAAAATAAAAATTGTTCATTTCATTCCCTGCTTCACTGATTTACATTAAAAAATTGTTATATTGATTATTATGCGTAATATTATTTTTATTACGGTTCGAAACGCCTCATTGCTGTATTTTTACTACATGTCGTGTAAAGTTACAGCATTACGGTAATTTGTAAAGAAAATATGTTCTTACATGTAAATTTACCGCAATACCGTCACTTTACCATTTAAGTGGGATATTTACCACGCTCAGCGTAGGTCTCCACGCGTTCCCCACGCTCAACGATGTAATCTTCCGCAAAATTTTTTACAGTGTAGAAGCACGGCTCTAGTTTTTTCACACAACTTCTCGAGACTATAAACAATTAATATTTGCCCATGAACAAGCCCGAAACAAGTGCCTACCGAATCTAAAATAATTTATCAAATACGGCAAGTTAGAATTTCCATGTATATATTCTTTGTTGAAAACAGTTCTAAAATATTTGTGCAGCTATTTTAATTTTACTTTTTGATACTTTAATCAAACATTTGTATTGCGTTAATGTTATTTTACAAATTACTTTGATCTTAATGATTCACTTAAAGTGATTGCTAATGGTTTGGTAGAAGGCACATCTAAAGACAGGGATGCGTGACTACTCACTGCTGATTCCGAGAGATCCTTCGAGGAGGATGAGGATTCAAATGAGGTCAAAGAATTACATTCTCTTAGAGGATAACAAATAGTGTATGCTTTAATTGAGGGATTTTATTATAGTTCGTTTATAGAATAAAAAGACCGGAAAGTTGGCTTATTGAAATTAACAATTTAAACGATTAAAGTGACTAATTTTACCTCTTAGACGACGATAAATCTTTTTTTTTCATTATATTTCTTTCTCTGTTCACTCCTTTTTTCCGTTCTTTTAACTCTTTAATTCGTTCGTACTTTAAGTACTCTTTATTCTTTCTCACTTTTACTTAGCTCAAAACAGATCTCATGATTGTAAAATGCAAAAAAACTTGTTCTCGTATTTATATTATTCAGTTTTGCAAGTTGCAATAAGAGGTTATGATATTTAAACAAACGCGCGTTGCGGTCGGCGCGTAGTGGATACGACAAATCGATGTAAATTTTCCGGCTTCTCACTTTCAGATATTTTTTTCTTGAGTTTAAACATATATCATTAGAAATATCCAGTTATGTGTCCAAAGTTGGGTTAATAATTGCATAACTTATAGTTGAATAGCTGAACATTACAATTCATTGATAATGTGATTTCTATTATAATCAAGTGGATCGGTAGCGCCACGAAGGTGAGTTTGAGAAGCTGACGAAGCCGCAGCGCCCGCGTTACTATTTACTTCTAATTGGTGTTCGGATTTTTCTTTATACGATAACAAGTACTTATTACTATTATTACCAAGTTATTTCGACTTAATAGCATGTTTTCGTGCTAAACTATGATTTCCAACAAAAATATTAGCCAAAAAGTTATTTTATGTCATAATAAACGAGTACGTAATTCTCAAATGCTGAAAGTATATCAACTTTCTTTCTCCAGCCCGAAAAGTAAAAGGACCGTGAAGTTAGCCGCAACAAATATATAAGTGAAAGGACCGTTAAGTTGGCCGCACATACGGCTGTGTATTGCCAACGAATATAGACCTATATAGAAGAACGATTCTTATGGAGCGGTTGGTTCTCAAAAGCGGTAGTTGAATAGTCTCCGCGAGAAGGCGCCAGCCGTTATTTTCCTATTTTATTTTCTAGTTAATTTTCTAGAGCTTACGGGCGGACTTTATTCTTGCGCTTCAATTAAGATATTAATAAAAATGTTTAGAGTTAAGATTCGATAATTTTAAAAGCATATATAAATTTTTATGTATTTAAATGACTTGGGTACAAATTAACTGAAAGTAATAATAAATTAGTATTACAGTTTCGATAAATCTAAGATAATAATAAATAAATAAATGAGTAAATAAATAAATAAATAAAATTCATTTTTATATCATATTTAATTTCGATATGGCCTTTTGCTATTAAATAATTTTTTTTTTCATAATTTTAAGAAGAATATAGGTATTTACTTGATTTAAAAATGATAAATTAACAGTTGTCTAAGTAACTAGAAAATAGTTCTTACTGAATTATTTAAGGAATTTTTTGTATGGAACTCCAGTTATTTTTTGCCAAAAAATCGAAATAAAAACTTTAAACGCGTATTTCTAGAAACATATTGTTTTACTTCAAAAAGTTTCTGGCGCAACTCAAGTTAATGGATATTTTTAAATCTTCTAGAAAATATCAATTGAGGTAGTTGTCGACCTGAAAATAGAACTTTTAGCAATGAATTTTTATTTATTGTTCTTTCCATTTGATACACCCAACTCAAGTATAACTGAAAGAGTGGTATTCTACTAAGTAGGAAACAAAAAGACACATTGGTAGCGCAGATATTAATTTGAGAATTAAAACAATTTTAGTCGAGACGTGTAACTTTTTTATTTTTCGTTCGATTTCAATGAACCAAGGCTTATTTTGTTCCTTATAAAATTTAAGGGTAGAGTCGCCATAAGGAAATTGTTGTATAATCAATGAGTACAATGTAAAGTCTAATTGTTTATCCAAATTCGCGTGAAATTGTGTAATTTTTTATAAACAATTAGATTTTACGATGTGCTGACTGATTATACAATTTCCTTGCGGTGAAATTTTGTAAGGAATAAAATGGCCTTGGTTAATTAAAATCAGACTTAAAGCCCTATTTTCCGGTTAACAAAAACCTTAAAGTATTTAAAAAAGAGGGTAATATTTTATTTTGAAATGCGCGGATATTAAATATTTTATTCGCCAATTTTTTGTGTTGAATTACTTGGTTTTATATATTTTTAAAGTTTAAAAAATGTTTTATTAAATTTTATTAATCACGAATTGAATATATACTGCCGAGAAAAAATACTTTTTCCAATAACAGTTGAAAAATGTTCTTAAATTATTTTTACGTGTTTGGTTAAACTGGTTTGCGCAAGGAACTTTTTTAAAAACCCTGCCTTTTAATAATAATTATTCAGATTTATTTTATAAATTGATATAATATTTATAAATAGGGCTCAAAATTAACATTTTAGTTTATTTTATGACCAATATTTAGTCCTCAAAATGTTAGTGTATGGATTAACAGGTCAACTTTTTTTAAAATCACTGGATTTTCATCTTAATATGCAAACGCCATTAGAAGTAAAAGAAAGTAATAAAATAAAAAAAATTTCAAATACTTGAAAAAAAAATTAAAAATATCTGATAAAAATAGTACGATATACTGTTCAAACCTATGTATAAAACTTCTCTTTGTATACATATTAATATTTCTAAACAACATTTCAGAATTTAAGCATTTGAGTTATAAATATTTGCTATTACGAATCAGCCCCATAGACGAATCAGCTCCATGGACGAAATGCCCCGGTCTCCCCTATATATACACGTACATATATAGACATTTTTTAAAACACGATTTTTCTGACTCAGGAACCCCCCGAATTTTATTGAAATATCTGATTAAAAAATTTACATCGTTTCAAAGCTTTCTCTTTAAGACAGAAAAATTTCTGAAAAATATTTCCCAGAAAACATCACCGTCATGCAATATATATAAACGTCAAACAAATTAAATACACAAAAACCATCACTTCAAAAATTAAAATAAAATACTCAAAAATTATACATAGCAATAAATAATAAATTAAATAACGTTCAACCTTTTTTAACATAATTTATTCTAATTTTACCTTAATTCACTGACAAATAAAGACTTTAAAATATTACCCCACATAAATCCTTTATTAAAGGTCAATCTGAAAGTTTTTTGTATGTAAATAACATTGCATTAAAATAAATACACATTTCTACATTATTTATTTCTTTTATTATTGCTAAAAATATAGGGGAGACTGAGGTATTACGGTGCACTAAAATGAAATGTGCTCTAAATAACGTAAACATGATGCAATTCAATACGATACTGCTGAAATTAATGTAATATAACAGTAGTTAAAAATTATTATCCGAATACATAAAAAATCTTGATGTTCAAAATCATTCGGGTATAATGGAGCACTCAATTGGGGTATAACGAAACGATACGTCATTATATATGTTACAAAAAAGCCATGGCCGAAAGGTGCTAAAAATGCTTATATTTTATTATTAGGACAAATATGAAACACTCGAAAAAATTTACTAAAAAGACTGAAATCTCTAAAAAAAATTAACTTTAAAAAAAGTGAAAGGTTAGGCGAGTTTGATGTATTCCGCAAAATTATCATGGAGCAATACAATAATCTATTTGATAAGGTAAGCCATAGATTAAAAAAGTAATGAGATCAATGGAAAATAGTCAAGTTTTAAATACATAAATAATTATAAATAATTTAGCAACGAACTTACAGATAAAAAAGAACTGAGATCAATCAAACAAAGTCAAGTTTATTATATTTAATCATAATAAAGCAAAAATATTGTTGTGTTCAATCAAGGGCTTACTTAACTCAAAGTTACGTTATATAATGATCACCAATAAACAAAATGAAACGGGCATGGCAAGTTACGTAGTAAGTGTCTTGAGAGTTGTTCGTAATTGATCATTATATAACGTAACTTTGAGTTAAGTAAGCCCTTGATTGAACACAACAATATTTTTGCTTTATTATGATTAAATATAATAAACTTGACTTTGTTTGATTGATCTCAGTTCTTTTTTATCTGTAAGTTCGTTGCTAAATTATTTATAATTATTTATGTATTTAAAACTTGACTATTTTCCATTGATCTCATTACTTTTTTAATCTATGGCTTACCTTATCAAATAGATTATTGTATTGCTCCATGATAATTTTGCAAAATACATCAAACTCGCCTAACCTTTCACTTTTTTTAAAGTTAATTCTTTTTAGAGTAACGATATACGGTAAGACAGATATTTTATTTTTTAGTAATCAAAAAAAGAAATACAATGTCTAGTAATAGAAGTGAGACTGAAGAACTTTTTGACCACTAAAAATAAAGATCCATCTATCTTCTATCATTATTGTTCTACAGATAGATTTATATTCATTCGAATGTTTATTTGGAAACTCCTAGTATTAATAGGGGTTAAAGGGTGTTTAAATATGAAAATTTGAAATAATGTTAAAAGATCTATATCTTTTCTAAAAACAACTTGAATGTTCATTTTTTTCTTAAATGGGCCATTTTTTCCTGTGCTAACTGGGATTCTAAAAGATTTTATGGGCTTTTGAATGCATAAACTATCAAAATCAAAGTTAGCATGCGAGAAAATTGCCCGCGCAATTCAAAGTTATTTTTACCGATGAGTGTACATAACAAAGAAGTTAAAAAATCATCAACAAAAAAAATTATCTAACCTAATCTATTACCTATTGTCTTCATCGGTGATCTTAGAAAACTTTAGTTTTTCATGTCATTGTAATGAATACATGTATAAAGAATGTAAACAAATTTATTTTAGGTCAAACGACTGAAAAATTGAAAAATAATCTACGACAATTGTGATTTTCTCAATTTTGGGAGTCACCGATGAAGACAATAGCAATGAGTTAAGTTCGATAATTTTTTCTGATGATTTTTCAACTTCCTCGTCATGTGTATAATATAATTAGGCATAACATTGAACATTCAAGATGTTATTAGAAAAAATATGCACTTAATAATATTTTTTAATTTTTCATATGTAGACACCCTTGTATCCGCTTAATACGGAGGATATATAATATGATCATAAATGACCCTATATGAAAGTAAAATTTGTCATGGTATTATATCATATATTGATGGGTCCTAGTTTAAAAGACGTATCTCGCGAGCTTCAATTAGAAAAGAAGTATCATTCTTTAGATTATTTCTTTCATCAACTTTGAAGTAATAAAACGATATAAGACAGTTTAAACAGTATTTATTATTTACGTATTAATATAAATTGATTTACGATTAATGCCTTTATGATATTAAATATAAGCTTCAAAATCAATGTTATAATGATATTCAGTGTTTAAAAGAAGCAAAAATTAACATAAAAAAGATAGGTCTTTTCTGATTGGTTCTCGTGAGGTACGTCTTTTTTATTAGGATCCATCGATATGATCATATATGATCATCTATGGTCATATCTAATCAGATATTATTACATATGCTCATATATGTGCATTTAAGCGCATACATGTTTATATGTTGCCATACTTCGGATGCAATACGTCAAATATCTGATATCCGTACTCTATTGATAATTTTCTCAAATATGAATTTTTATCAATGAAACTTTTACCTAATAAGCTTTATGATGTTCTATGAGATATCACACGTGAAGAAAGTACAAAAAGATATTTTGGAAGAAAGTGGCAAATGTTTAAATACATTTCGTCAAAATCGTAAATTGATTCTTTTAAAAGCAAAAGTTGTTTTACAAATTTTCGATTTATTAAGTTTTACTTATACTAAAATCTTTATTATAAGTCGTAGAAGTTTTTTGAAAAGTTTTAAATTTCAACTAATTATCGTTAAAAGGTACTGGCAATTTTTGCGTCAGTGTGATACTGCGCGCGTGGCGGCATCGTTCACAACGACTGTTCGCGCGGAGTCACGCAGACAGAAAAATTGCCAGTACTTTTTAAGGATAATGAGTTTAAATTTGAAACTTTTCAATAAACTTCTACGGCTTGTATTGAAGGTTTTGGTATAGCTAAAAGTTAATAAATCGAAAATTTGTAACACTACTTTTGCAATCGAAAAAATCAATTCACGATTTTGACAAAATGTATTTAAAAATACGTCATCTACTTCCAAATTACTTTTTTGTACTTTTTTCACGTGATACATCTCATAAAACATCTTAAAGATTATTACATAAAAGTACCGTCACGGACCCAGTTTCTAATCAGTACCCAATTTCTAATCAGTTTGTCACATATATTACGATATAAAATTTAATTAACCCTGAAATTGTTTGAAAAAAATAACATTTAATAGCTAACTATCTCACAAGTACGTTTGAAAACTTCACATGCTATTAATGTCGTACATTTTTAAGAAAAAAGATATTTTATTGCACTGTTGTCAAATGTATCACGTTTTCGCCATTTCACTTCTGCCGACTGCAAGCGAGCACACTAAGATTTTCGGATCGTTTCTTTATTATTATTGAATGTATCGTAGCAAAGCTTTTATATCTGAGTTACTTAATACCTTTTTTGTATAAAACAATCAAAATATTAATAATAAATGTAACTTTTTTAGAAAATAAAGGGTGATTAGAAATAGGTTCCGAATTTTTAGAGTTTCCGCAATTTCTGATCAGTTTTATTAAAACTATTTTAAATATTAAAAGACCTTTAATTGTTCTAATCTCATCAAACAACAGCAATGAAAGTTGTTTTAACGCACACAAACATCTTTCTTAGTTCAAAGTCTCGTAAAATCCACTGAAACATCACACGTTTTATAGGTTCACTTTGTAGGCTATAATACTTACCGACAGAGCGATCAGATGCGCATTTCAGGTGATTGACTGTTGTGCGGTCGACTGAGCATAAATAATCGAATATTTATTTTATTAATCACCATTACTTAAACAAAAAATGTTAACTAGTTATCATAGTTACTGTTATAATATTGTTTAATGTGTTTTTGCTTGTTGTATAAGATAATTACGCGTTAACAAAATTTGATTAGAAATAGGGTCTTGATCTGAACAGAAATTGATCCTATATATCATTTAGCTGATCAGAAATTACTCCCTATTACTTTGTTCTTTAAAGATTTATAATTAATTAATTTCTGATTCTTTGGGTATTTTTTAAATTTTAGATGAAAGATTAAGAGTTATATTTATCATTAGAAATGTTTCTTTAGAGTAAACAGTTCATTTTCAAATTGTAATGCATCAAATATCCCGACATTGCGCCTTAGCTGATTAGAAACTGGGTCCGTGACGGTATCAATGATATAAATTCATATTTGAGTAAGTTATGCCGAGTTGAAGTGAAAAATGTGAAATACTTTTTAAATTGAAAAATAACGTTTTTCATTTACTACTAAAAAATTAAAATAGATAAAAATTTAGTTTTAGTACAAAAAGTTACGCAATAGTATTCTCTTTATATATATATATATATATATATATATATATATATATATATATATATATATATATATATATATATATATATATATATATATATCAATTAAAGAAATTTAAATTGAAACGATGTTGAAAATTGGCTAGTCGGACAATATTTATCCGGCGATATCACGCTATGCGACCTTTTCCGTTCGGAGGCCTCAATTACTGATTTAAACCTTTGTATCTTTTTCTCATTTAGTAGTGCTCTACTTTCAGTAGTATTTTTAATTGTCATATTTCTTATTATTTTGTTGGCCAAAAATGTAACAAAACGTCCCTTATTCTTGATAAAGCACGAATAATATGTACTGTTTAAAGGTATTCTCAAAATTGCGATCTAATTTCGGTGAAGAATTTCTTCTTCGTAAGTAATTCGTTTTCTAATTATCCAATATCCCCGTGTCATTTAAAAATAGCTTGTTGTCGTCCTGCGAAGTAAAACCGACGCTTCGCCTTAAATGTCCCAAGTATTGTCACTCACATAATACCGATTCCCAGCCAATACTTATCACAATAAATTACTTACACGACAGTCCCCGCGTACTCTATCGCATCCGCAATAATACTCTCTAAGCTCCCCCGCAGCCGAGCTCAGGTAGCGCAATATAACCTACATAGGTATATATAGATCTGCAAGCAGGACACCCCGACTTTTCCACTTCTGTAACAATATAGGGGTCGTATAACCCTGCGCATAATCCATGCACGCGCGACAGCTCGCGTCGGCCCAGCTCTCGAGACACAGCACTTTTCCCCGAAGGGCAATTAAGACGGCACCGCGCGGCGCGTCGGTCATCAAGTATACGAGTAGGAGGGGCCGAAGGGAAGCGAGAGAGAGCGCACGAAGCAGGATTCGCGAAAACTTCTGGGAGAGGAGGAGGAGGGAGAAGATAGAGCGCGCGCGGGCGCGCGGGCCTCGAACGGACCAGGTTCGAAAAAGGGGCGGCGGACGATAATACTCTGCGCAGCACTGCGGAGAGGAGTACGTACAGCTATGCGTCGGCTTGCAGTTTTGAGCTTTCCAAAAGGGGGTCATTTATGATCTATAATATGATCATCCTCCGTAGACAATAGGTAATAGATTAGGTTAGATAATTTTTTTTGTTGATGATTTTTTACACTGAACCGTAAAAATAATTTTGATTTGCGCGGGCAATTTTCTCGCATGCTAACTTTGATTTTGATAGTTTATACATTCAAAAGCCCATAAAATCTTTTAGAATCACAGTTAGCACAGGAAAAAATGGCCTGTGAGATTCAAAGTTATTTTTACCGTCCAGTGTACATAATACAATTAAGCATAAAACTGAACATTTAAGCTATTTTTAGAAAAGATATAGATCTTTTAACATTATTTAAAATTTTCATATAATATATTAAACACCCTTTAACCCCTATTAATACTAGGAGTTTCCAAATAAACATTCAAATGAATATAAATCTATCTGTAGAACAATAATGATAGAAGATAGATGGATCTTTATTTTGAGTGGTCAAAAAGTTCTTCAGTCTCACTTCTTTTGCTAGACATTGTATTTCTATTTTTGATTACTAAAAAATAAAATATCTATCTTACCGTATATCTTTATTATAATAGAAATCACATTATCAATGAGTTGTAAAATGTTCAGCTATTCAACTATAAGTTATGAAATTTTAAACCAACTTTTGACACATAACCGGATATTTCTAATGATATATGTTTAATATCAAGAAAAAAATATGTGAAAGTGAGAAGCCGGAAAATTTACATCGATTTATCGCATCCAGTACGCGCCGTCCTCAACGCGCGTTTGTTTAAATATCATAACCTCTTATTGCAACTTGAAAAACTGAATAATACAAATACGAGAAGAAGTCTCTTTGCATTTTACAATCATGAGACTTGTTTTGAGCTTAGTAAAAGTGAGAAAGAAGGAAGAGTACTTAAAGCACAAACGAATTGAAGAGTTAAAAGAACAGAAAAAAGGAGTGAACAGAAACAGAAATATAATGAAAAAAAAGTGTTTTTCTCGTATATTAATTTCAATAAGCCAAATTTATAATTTAAATTTAATCAATGAATTTGTATTAAAATATATGTAATTAGAGACGAAGGTCTAATATGACCTTATACCTCGGAGTATTTTTTAACGATGGTGAGGTAGATTTTGTTGATCTTCCCGAGGTTAGAGGTATGTGAACTAAAAGTCACGTTAACGTTTCGATGGCTAGGCCACCCTCTTCAGAAAAAAACTGTAAAGAAGTTTTTTATAATATTGTGAAATAATATCTGAAGTTAGTATAACAATTTACTTAGCAAATACAATTAAATTTACAATATGTATAAAAACAGTGTAGAGTCAATAATACAAATAAAAAAATGACCTAAACGACGAGTCAGCGATGAGAAGCAAAGTCAAAACAAAGGTTCCTACTCCGCATGTGTCCTCTAACCGCGGGATGATCAACAAAATCTACCTCACCATTGTATTAAAATAATATTACACTTCCAGTCTTTTTATTCTAAAAACGAACTATAATAAAATCCCTCAATTAAAGCATACAATTTTTGTTGTCCTTTAAGAGAATGTAATTCTTTGACCACATTTGAATCTTCATCCTCCTCAAAGGATCTCTCGGAATCAGAAGTGAGTAGTTACACATCCTTGTCTTTCTTTGTGCCTTCTACCGAACCATTAGCAATCACTTTAAGTGAATCATTAAGATCAAAGTAATTTGTAAAATAACATTAACGCAATACAAATGTTTGATTAAAGTATCAAAAAGTAAAATTAAAATAGCTGCACAAATATTTTAGAACTGTTTTCAACAAAGAATATATACATGGAAATTCTAACTTCCCGTATTTGATAAATTATTTTAGATTCGGTAGGCACTTGTTTCGGGCTTGTTCATTGGCAAATATTAATTGTTTATAGTCTCGAGAAGTTGTGTGAAAAAACTAGAGCTGTGCTTCTAAGTTGAGATGATCTTATTTTCAACATTTGAAAGTTAAAAGTTCTGGAAATTTCCCCATACGTTCATTGCAGTGACCAAAAAACTAAAGTCTATTAAGACCACCGATGAAGACAATAAGTAATAGATTAGGTTGGGTAATTTATTTTTTTGATGATTTTTGAAATTCTTTGTTCTGTAAATAATACAATTAAGCATACAATTTATCATTTAAGCCGTTTTTAGAAAAAATATAGACTTTATAGCATTATTTCAAATTTTCATATTTGAACGCCTTTTATCCCCTTAATACTAGGAGTTTCCAAATAAACATTCAAATGTATATATAACTATATATCTGTAGAATAATAATGATAGAAGATAGATGGATCTTTATTTTGAGTGGTCAAAAGGTTCTTCAGTCTTACTTCTTTTACTAAACATTGCATTTGTCTTTTTTATTACTAAAAACTAGAATATCTATCTTACAATATATCTTTATTATAACAAAAATCACATTATCAATGAGTTGTAAAATATTCAGCTAGTCAACTATAGGGGAGAACGGGGTATTGCCGGTCACCTAAGCAAAATTGCTTGTTATTTCTACTTTCAAATTGTTTTTTATTAACTTTAAATACTTATTATGTTATGTCCAGCCATTGACTTTAAATATTTATTATTGGTTTAATATAAAAATGTTGGATATCGAAGCTATAAGACGAAATAAAAAGAAGCATTTTGACTGGATTTACTCCACATCAAAGGGTAATACCGGTCAGTCTTGGTACAATTCCGGTCGCTATTAAGAGGAGTCCGTAACTACGGTCCTTGTCTAATCACGTTTTTGCTATTTATTCTAATTATAGATTGATAATTGAAAAACTAAAAGTTGGCCCCAATTGGTATTATTTCCTTTTCGAGAAAACTTCGGAACGCGAAAATGGAGGTTAGCTTTTTCGTTCCGAAGTTTTCTCGAAATGTATATAATGTTAGATACTTTTTAAGATCTCAAAATATTCCTTAATTTAATGCCAATTGTGGCCAACTTTTTGTTTTTCAATTAATTACCAAACTACAATTTGAATAAATAGCAAAAACGTGATTAGACAAGAACAGAAGATACGGACTCCTCTTACAAAGTTACTTTTATAGGTAAAATATTTCCTTAAATCAATTATATGAACCTTCATATGATCAGTCGCATTATTATTCGCACTTACATAGTAAAATATGTAACACATAGCCAATGTTCAATCAAAAACACTTAAGCAAAGTTGCTCTACCTGAGATAGCAGCGGAACGTTTTCTGAGCCTTACTTTCGGGAGCGTCATATAAATAACATTGTGATCGGTATTACCCCAATTCTGCTTAGTAATTTAAATTGAAATGACAAAAAAACAATAGGTTTATACTGGTGAGGTTTAATAAATGATTTTTGCAAACCAAACAGACAATTTTATTTGTCAGCGACGTTTCGGCAGCATTTCACTGCCCATATCAGGCTATACCTTTATTTAAATATTTCATATTACACCATTATTGTTAAACATCTATTGTTAAACATTCAAACATTCCTCTGAAAGAACTACTAGATACTATAACTTTTCTTGTAAACAGCACGTATTTTCAATTTGACGGGCGATATTATCAGCAAATCTATGGCTCTCCGATGAGGAGTCCTATTAGTCCATGTTTTGCCAATATAGTAATGGAAGATCTTGAAATAGAATGTCTAAATAAATTAGATTTTCACCCACTATTTTACTATAGATTTAAACTAAATTAAACTAAAACAAGTATTTGATACATTCAATTCCTATCATAGTAGTTTGAAATTCACATATGAACAAGAAAACAATAAATGAATTAGTTTTTTAGAAATTTTCCTCATCAGAGAAAATGACAGAATTATAACCAATTGGTATCGGAAAGAAACATTCTCGGGTAAATTTTTACATTATAACTCAAATCATCCAATTTCACAGAAACGAGCGATGATTTATACTTTAGTGGATAACGCAATTTTACTTGCACAGGAAAAATATCACGTTAATAACTTGAAGATTGTAAGAAATTTATTAAGAAATAATGCTTATCCAAAAAAATTCTTAGAATTTCATATAAAAAAACGTTTAGATAAAATAAAATTTAATAATAATAATAGTAACAATAACAATAGGATCACAAACACAAGAAAAAAACCTGAAACAGTAGTAACTTTGCCCTATATCCCAGAGTTTTACGAGAAAGCAAAAAATATTTTAAGTCAAAACAATGTTCAAACTATTCCAAAAACACATAAAAATTTAAGTTCTATTATTACTCGGGGTAAAGAGAAGCAAGAGACAGGAGCTTGTACTAATGTGGTTTATAAAATAGAATGCCATGATTGTAATGCTTCATACGTAGGTGAAACCAAACGTCAGCTGACTGTACGTGTTGATGAACATGAAGCGAATACGAATATTGAGAATAAATCATATGCTATTAATGACCACATTAGGAACGGTCACTCCTTTAATTTTAACGATACAAAAATCCTGGATAAAGAACGTAATTGGAAAGAGAGATTAATTTCAGAAATGGTAAATATAAAACTACAAAAAAATTCTATTAATATTAAAGAGGACATCCAAAAATTAAACTATCATTACTTTCCATTGATCAATAACATGAAAAGCAAATATAATAAGTAATAAATATCTTTTGTTTGAAGTAGCTATACACATACGGTCACTGACAAAATTGACGAGTTTGCTTTGTCTTTGACAAAATTGACAAAGAGATGCGTGCGCACATATAATAACAGGCATTAAAAATTAAAAAAAATTTCTTTAACTCATGTGATAATTTGTGCATTATAGAGTTAGTTTATCTATATTAATAATTAAGTTTTTAATAATTAAATTGTGATTAATTGTGCAATATTAGATAATGCTGTTTTCTTTTATCTAGTCTACAAACTAGTCAGTTTTACATATTTTGAAATCACTCCATCAAAGGCTATTTTGAGCATGCTCAGATATTCAAAATAACGTCTGGTAACCGTCTGTGATAGAAAAATCTTGTCGTACCTACTGATAGTATTAAATCTTCTGTGATATTTCATTTTTTACTTATTTATAACTTATAACATTTTTTAACTATGGACTTCTTTTATTTATATTTATATTTACAATGTGCTATATATTGTTTAAATATTATAAGTTTTAAAATAAGGACGATTAAGAAAATGAAAGGTATTTATGGCAACTTAACCTCAACTTCTGTGCAATTAGGAAAATAGTACAAAATCACTAACTTATTATTATATATATATATATATTTTTTTTTATATTGTTTATACAGCGAGTAACGTATATATGTTGTACATGTAGTGGTCTTAAAAAATGTAACACCCGTACCATGTAAATATTGTAAGTATTTATGTTAACAACAAATTTCATATAAAATCACATATAAATATATTTTTTTTTTACAATACTTTTTAATAATGGTGTAATATGAAATATTTAAATAAAGGTATAGCCTGATGAGAGCAGTGAAATGCTGCTGAAACGTCGCTGACAAATAAAATTGTCTGTTTGGTTTGCAAAAATCATTTATTAAACCTCACCATATCAATATCAGCAAACGAAGATAATGATCTATTTTATACAATAGGTTTATACTCTTTTTTTACTACTTCGTATTCTTAGATTGTTCAAATTAATGAAGTTGCATAAAATAACTGCATAAAGTAACAAATAATATGCAAAAAAGTTATTTTATAGACCAGATTTCTTATAAGAAATGTAGATCTAAACTTTAATTGTGTATAATTCGTTAATAATACTGAATAGAAGGTTGCTTGAACACTAGATTAATTGCATTTTATTTTGCGTTTGGGATACTATTCGAATTATTACCTAAAAAAGTTTAGATTATTGAAAATGAGAGTGACCGGAATTAGCCAGTGACCGGCATTACCCCGTTCTCCCCTTTGTTATGAAATTTTTAACCCGTTTTCGGACACGTAACTGGACATTTCTAGTGATATGGGGAAATCTCCCAAACCTTTAACCTATTTGACTCAAGGTTTCAATCAGTTTTGTCTTATATATATGTTTAATATCAAGAAAAAATGTGTAAAAGCGAAAAGCCGGAAAAATATCAATGACATCGGTATTTCACATTCCTTAATAGAAAATAAAACTCATATACATTTAATTAACAATGTATTCTTATAGACCATAGTATAGTTTCTTTGTAAAATGTTAAATTTTTTATACCTTTAAAATTGGGATTTTAAAACAATGTTTATCTTTAATCTGATTTAAGTAGAGAAATGAAAAACATTAAAGTCATATTTTTCCTTTGTTAAAGTCATATTTTAACTTATTGTTAAAGTTTCCGTATTTTGGATATACATAATATAAATCCATGAATAGATACAATTGAAACATATATAGGTAAAGAAAATGCCGAAAATATTAAATTCTTATGTACATACGCGAATTTTGAAAACAACTGACCATATCTCGACTCTAAAGGTCTATGATACGAAGCGACGGGAACTAGGCATCATTTTTATGTACTAGAACCCATTTCCCAAAACCTCATCAAAATTTGATTCTCGCAGGTTGTGGATTCTCCTTGTAAGCACAAATTTATATAATACTATTGCGCAACTTTTTGTACTAAAACTAAATTTTTAGCTATTTAAGTTTCTTATTGTAAGTAATAAGTAAAAAACGTAATTTTTAAAACATAAAACATATATAAAATTTTTCTCTTCATTGTAAAAACGACGTATCTCGCGAACTTCAACTCGAAAATAAGTATCTTTCTTTAGATTATTAGTTTCATCAACTTTGAAGTAATAAAACTATAATAATATAGTTTAAACAATATTTGTTATTTACGTATTAATGTAAAGTGATTTACGATGTCTGCCTTTATGATATTAAATATAAGCTTTAAATCAATGTTATAATGATATTCAGTGTTAAAAAGAAGCAAAACTAGCGCGCCACACGTGGCCGTCGGCCGTATGTGACTTGCCTGCTCCGGAGCTTCAGAGCGAACGCTCGCTCTTAAGCTCCTCCGTGCCTTGCATCGCCGTGCGATCCAAGGCATGCAAAACGCTTGCCTTACCGGTGCACGCTCGCCTTGCTCAGGCTGCGCGTTAACTTGATTGCCTGACACTCGCGCGAAGCGCTAAACTAAAGCTTACATTTAACGCTGACACTATTATCTGTTTCTAATTAGTAAAAGAAAGATATTATCCTGTTTAAGTGGTTGTACTTTGGATATAAAACTGTTATTGAAAAGGGGACATCTTTAAAAAATTTTAAGATCGATTGGGCGTGCTGCACCGCAATTGTTATTAAATGATGTGGATGAAAAATCGTTTTTTAGGCTGTTTCTTGTATAAAAGCATTTTTTTTTAATATTTGCTACCATAAAAAGTTGTGTCTTTTGAGATCTACAACTTTTTCACTTAATTTTTTACGTAAGATGCATACCTGCAAAGTTTTATAGTAAAAAACTGCATTTTATTATGTCAAAAATCGTTTTTGGACTATTAGCTTGATTTAAAAACATTTTCGCGTCTTGATGTCAAGAAAAAAGTTGTATTTTTCAAAGATCTACAACTTTTCCATTTAACTTTTTCATGTAAAATGCATAGCTGTAAAGTTATATGGTAAAAAGCTGTTTTTTCGATGTTAAAATTCGTTTTTGGCCTGTTAACTCGAGTTAAAAGTATTTTCATAAATAAATGTCTATAGGAAAAGTTGTATTTTTCAAAGATCTACAACTGTTCTCTTTAACT
This sequence comes from Gastracanthus pulcherrimus, assembly GCA_949152435.1. NCBI lineage: Eukaryota > Metazoa > Arthropoda > Insecta > Hymenoptera > Pteromalidae > Gastracanthus > Gastracanthus pulcherrimus. The sequence goes on along the minus strand of OX424572.1, from coordinate 22,348,517 downwards.
TTTTTTCGTATAATGCTTAGTTTTCAAGTTATAGCCCAAAAACCGTTTTTAGCGATTTTTTATAGTCGCCGCATTCAGCGTATATTTGCAGGGTCGATCTTAACATATGACCATCAGGTTGTTATACTTAGGAGAGCTCCCAAAAACAATTTGAACCTGATCCGCTCAGACTTCGCGGAGATAATCGTGTAACGTGAATTTAAAAAAAACACGTAAAAATAAGCAAAAAGTGCTCGCAATTTAAAAACTACGTACATGATCGTGATAAAAAAATATCGAATTTCATATTGTGCTGGAGGAGATCCCTCCTAAAATTTTAGCCCGATTGGTCCAAAATTGCGTGAGTTAGCCTATGTCACACATTTTTCGCTAACGAAAATATAAGGCACTTCCGTGTCGCGGTCGTGCCTTAGTCTACGAAATTAAGATCGCTAATTCTGAGAGGTGAAATTTTTTTTTATTTCAAATCATTAAAAACAGATATAGGACACACTGTGGATCACAGTATTATTATGATACAGCTTTTTACGGATTTTTTCCAAACATTTCAAGATATAAAAGTTATGAGCTGATTACAAGTATTTCGTTATCGCTGAGAATGCAACTTTTAACAGCTCATAACTTCTATAATTTGAAGCTTATGAAGAAATGGGCAAATTAACATACTAGAAAAGAATAATTCCATCCCTTATTTCCATTTTCAGACAAATTTCTTAGATAATTACTTTTCGAAATTTATTTGAAAAACTGTTCACTTATATGCAAATAAGATTCGCAGCGTGCAGTGTTTCCCAAAATCGACTTTTTCTGCGAAACGCGTAAGGCGCGGGGGAACGCGCACGAAAATGTAATCCAATGAATTGCCTGCGCGCCGAACCGTAAATAGTAAGACAAAAGAGGCGGAGATGCAAGACAAGCCAACAGACTTGTCATAAAACTACGAGCACATGTAGGCTCGTCATAAAACTTTGTTCCGAAGAAGCAACGACTTACCGCAGCCGGTGCAGACGACCGCGACTTTCCGCGGATTCTTATATAGGACCTATATAATATAGGAGTGGCCTCAAAAGATCGCAGCGCATTACGTGGTTTAATCATCGACGATCGACGGGCCTCATAACACCGGCCGTCTCGAACATTCACTTAACATTCGCATATCTATCCCCCGCTTCTCCGGAGAGAAGCTTCGCTATGCCGCCCATTTGTTCGGCAGCCCGTTCCTTTCATCCGCGGATTACGAAACAGTACTATTTGCGTTCGCTATACTTATTTTCCCCTCAAAAATCTACTATCTTCTATCCTCTCTTACCTTATGCCAATCACGCTTGCTGAACTGCAAGCGACCCTCGCCGACCTCTGCTGCCTGCCCTTCCTCCTTCCTTAATACCTGCGTATTCGTCTGCGTCTCACCTCTCGTCAATCCTTATATTTAAATCCTGTTCTTATCAATATCCTGCTTCCCGTTCTCCCCCATCTCCCTTGACGCAACGAGCTCCAACTCTCGTGCTTCCGTCCCTGTATTAACTATTTTTCCCAGGTTTGATATAGTAGAGTAATGTATTTAAAAAATGAAAATATTCCGTAGGTGTGCTCTAAATAGTACATTATGTAACAAGGGCAAAAAGTCGAATATGTTTCTTGCGGGTGAGTTTACTCACCCGCGCGAAAAATCGACTTTTTTCTCGAGTTATAGTACTTTATCATATATGATTATATGCTGTTACATCTGTCATAGCTCGAATATGCTCATATATGATTATACATGAACCCTGCATACATGATCATAAATGAACATGTATGAACTTTTTTTTACCCGAGTCTTTCTTGTAGTAAGCAAAGATATTATACAAATCATTATTTGAGGCCTCCGAACGGAAAAGGGCGCATAGCGCGATATCGCCGGATAAGTATTGTCCGGCTAGCCAATTTTCAATATCGCTTCAAATTAAATTTATTTAATTAATATATAAAAAATAGTACTATTGCGCAACTTTTTGTACTAAAACTAAACTTTTAGCTGTTTTAGTTATTTTGTAATAGGTGAAAAACGTAATTTTTCAAATTAAAAAAATATTTCACATTTTTCACTTTAACTCGGCATAACTTTTTCAAATATGAGCTTTTATTATTATTACTTTTACATAATAATCTTTAGGGTATTCTATGAGATATAACACTTGAAAAAAGTACAAAAAAATATTTTGTAAGAAAATGACGAATTTTTAAATACATAGAAGTGGATTTTGCACGCGAGCATGGCAAATTCTCCCGCTGAGCTGTAATGGGGTTGAATATTTTTATTATAATGAATATATAATTATATTTTATAAATTCTTATAATTCCTAATACAATATTACTTACTTCACGTAATCAGCGGAATATTTCTGTTGTTTACACGTATTATCAAATTGATTGACTAAAGTATTATTGAACATTTTCTTGGCCTACTGTAAATTGGTCAAGATTGACTGAGAAAAAAAGATTTTAAGAGATACGTAATTGAAGTTTAATATCAGTTACTCAAAATTTCTTAGGCCTGGGTTACACCCAAAAAAAGACTTTTTTTTACGAGTCCAGAAAACTTTTTATGTTTAAAATCAATTATTCTGAAAAATTTTTTGCTATCAAAACACAATATTGTCTTAGACTTTACCGTCGTAAAACGTGAGAATCTTTACCCAACACGTCACAATAAATCACTGTTTTCAATACCATATTTATTAAAGGAACTTTGATCCTCACACGATTCGGGGTGACAGGATGAACAAAAAATTCTGTTTTAACTGTTATTCGACTCCATTTGACATGTATTGCAAAAAGAGCGGAGCGCTTTGCGTTAATTTTTTTGATTTTTTTTTTCTGAGATCCAATCAATTTAAAAAAAATTTTTTTTAAATATTTTTTAAAAATTTGATTGGATTTTGGAATAAATCGCACAAATGCGCGCGGTCAAATAAATTGAAACTCCACAAGATCATTGTTTTTTACATTATAAACATATCTATAGATCATTTTTTCATCCTAACTCTCGTATAAAAGTTTTATTCACATAAATATAAAAGTAATATATAATTATATTTCATAAATTCGGGTGTAAATCTATGTGGAATAGTTAGGTTTAATCTAAAAAATTAAAATATAGGAACATACTCGTTTATCTATCACAAACATCATATAAATGAAAATCAAAATCATATATAACTACAAATCAGGAAACTAAACTGAAAGAAAAGAGTACGCCACTTTTCGACATGCACACAAATACAGGAAAACATTATCGTATACACCCGCAGTCGAAAAGTCGGGCTTTGCCGATGTCGGCGACGGTGGTCATAAAGTCCTGCGAAAAAATCTGTACAGTGCATGCACACCAGGCCGAGCATGGGGCGAGTTGGAGCGCGCTCCCCTTAAAAATCATCTGAATAAAATCCCCAAGCCGTAAAGACAAGAGCAGGAAAGCCAGGAAGACATTTGCAATCACAAGCACCGATCCATTATATCTGTCGGAGGAGGGAGACAAAGAGAGGGGGGAGTTCTGAAGGACCCCCGCATCGACTAGATGCGCACTGCGTATATACCTATGCTAATAGCGTGTCCTGTTTCGGTCTGCGCAGGTAAGGGGTTGGTAGCCGCTTCGCCGCCACCGCTACTGCCACCTGGTTGGAGGGTAGGACAGCGCGGTTGCCGATTCGCTATCGGGGCCTTGCATATCATGTACACAAGTTCGCATGCAAGCCGTAACGTCGGCGTGGGGCCTCATGCGCTGGAGTAGGGGATGTTGGCGAGTGGTGGGGGCGCAGAGCGCATCAGCCCCCGGACCCTCGCCGAGGGTATTTATCCGCTGCAGTCGCTGCAACAGGCCACATTCGGCACTGGACTTTAGAACGGACGGTGCTTTAGTTACTAACATACATCGAAATGGAGCAGCCTCTTGATTTGACGGTGCGAAAGAGTTCGGACAAGGGTCCGAAGGAGAGGCTAAAGCAGCAGCAGCAGGAGCAACGGCAGCAACAGCAGCAACAGCAGAGGCAGCAGCAGAAGCCGCGCACGGGGAAGCGTGTGCAGTTGCTGCGATCAGGGAAAGTGAAGCTGCTGGCGATCCAGCGCATTAAAAGTGGCGCCACTAAAGCAACTGTCTCGAGGGCACTCGGTGTGCCCGAGTCGACCATCCGCGGATGGTGCAAGAGCGAGAAATCAATCAGGGAGAAGCTGTTGCGAAGGCCGGTCGACGACAGCGAGTCCTGCTCACCGACATCGGACTCGCCCTCGTCCAGCATCGACTCGCCCGACGACAACAATCTAGTCCTCGACATGTCTGGTGAGTTTCTTTAACTTTGTAATTTTCAATTTATTATTTATTGATTGTGGGCCTGAAGCTTTATAATAATCCGCGTTTACACGTTTATTTCCTATTGTTGAGATATTATTTAAATAAACATTATCTATTTATTCAGAATAAGCATAAGAAATCGGTTAGCAATTCTTCATATATTTTTTGATATTCATTTGATAATTGAAAATACGATTTAACTTTTAATTATAACGTGAAGCATATACGGAGTCAATTTACAGTGGACTCTGAATACATGGCCGCTCAATAAGGGTGATTTTTGACAAAGAATTAAAAATTATTTCTATGCTAAATAACTTTTTTGAAATCTGAATATTATCTGACATTATTATTATTTTTTTTTTTTTTAATTTATCATGTATAATATCTTAAAACAGTAAAAGTAAAACATAACGGGTACCCATCGATTTATAAATAAATAGTGATTATTTTGAACCTTTTATTAAGTAGTAAGAATAAAATTATAATTTTCAATTGTTCTGTTTCTAGCAGGAAGATCGAGATCGAACAACTCCAGCGACGAGGAGAACCGCGAGCCGGCCTCAAAGAAATCAAGACTCGAGGTGAAGGACCCCAGCGCCCCCATGGCGCACAGCAATAACGGACCCTACGCTATGCCGAACGAGGCGATACTCTTGGCCTTGCTGATGGCCCACCAACGCGACAACAGGCAGCAGATGATGTCGCTCCAGATGGACAACTGCCCGTCGATGTCGCAGGAGACGTACAGGGCGGGCACCGTCGATGAGGTGATCGCAATCGGGGAGAGATTCCTCGAGTTGCTGGAGAACAGCGACGATCCATCGGTCACCATGTTCACAGTCGGCCACGTCAGGGAAGTGCTCGACAGGCTAAGGGAAAACAGGCGCTAATGTAAGGATGGATTTTACAGCGGGCGAATTTTGGTACTAATATCGGTACGCGTTGTAGAGCGCGAGCAAAGCGCGCGGTACGCTTGCGATATAGTGTGAAGGGCAATTTTGTGAGTCGAAGAGGCAATTGATTCTTTCTATTGTCGCTTCGATGTGATTTATTACGACGGTATTATAATATAGCTAAGCATTGCCAATGAATATTTTATGTTAATTGCGAAAATTACCCTTCTACTATTCAGACTGTCAACGCGCGGTACCACGTTGAAACGATATCAGTCTGCACTAATGGAGTAGTTGAATATTTTTCTACAATAAATCATATGGAATATATTACCTAAGCTTCTTTATTTACCTTTTACTTTATCCATTCCTCGTATATTTTAAGGAAAATTTATTAATATGTGAAGACAAATAAAATACGTAGAATGTAAAAATAATATACTTTATTAAATTGTAAAATTAATTATAAAATATATTTGGTAAATATTGAATGACATGACATGATGATGATTTAATGCCAATTGGTATTGAGTAAAAATTTTATTCTACGTTCTTTAGAATTTTCCTGAAGCCATATAATTTGACAAAATAAGTAAAATCATTAACTGCATTCATAATTAGTACAAAAATAGTGTACATGTATAATTATGCTTCTAAGTATGTACCGTTACATCTTTGGTGGCATTCGGCATTCTTCTCGGGATAAACCGTCTTGCTGCCTTTTAGGGTACACCTCTAAAATACGCCATTTAAAATGTGTAAAATTCTGATAAATATTATTATTTAAAGTTAAAATAAATATATCAAATTTTTTACCATTGCATCTTTGGTGACGTTCATAATTTTTTTCTGGGTAAAAACCAAAGGATCTTATAACAATACAATAATTTATAACATTGAACTATTTTCATTATGTATAATAGAATTATTACATATATGATTTGAAATATTTTTTTGCGTACAATTTAAAATTATTAACTAACTTTAGTTTTTGCCGTATTGACTGTACTTTTATTTTTTATTTGACAATCATATTATGCGATCAGATGCATTACTTTTAAAACAATAATGTAATTATTTATTTTTCCTACCATCACAAGTCAGCTTGTATTCACATTCTTTTTGTGGGTATTGCTTCTTATACCCTGTGCAGTACATTCATTTCTTAATTTTTATTTCTTTTCATGTTTTGTTGTTGCAAATTTAAATAAAGAGGGTATTTCGCCCAAAATTGACATTTAAAACTAAATTTGTTCCATAGTTAAATAAGATTTGACAATATGAGTGACAATATATGTAAAATAAGAGTAATTTATGTCGTAGAAAAAAATGTGTAAATCAGATGTTATGTCAAAATCGTAGAAATTATGAATTAAAAAAATTGTATCTATTAAATTTGAAGAGGGTAATAGTGTATATATTACGCATCTAGGGAGGTAAAGAATTGGCGAGTCCGTAGCACGTGTAAATAAACAAACCAACTCTTGCTATGCGGTCGCCGTTTACCCTCCGATGGTGCGTATACTATTTTCCTCACACCAGCACCGAAAATACACATTTCTCTCCAGGCGCCCGGAAGATAAAGTGGTACATTCGGTGAAGGTGTGCAGAAAATGTGTATTTTCGGTGCTGGTGCGAGGAAAAATAGTATACGCACCATGGGAGGTAGAATGGCGACCTCATACCACGCGTTTGCCACGCTCGCTTTCGGCTCGCCTGACATTTTACACGTGCTGTGGACTCGTCATTTCCTTATCTCCCTAGCTGTGTAATACGCGTGATATTTAAGGATTAACATAAACTAAAAAACAAGAAAAATCATTGAGGTACATTAATTAAATGTTTAATTGATTTGTTTCATGGACAATTTCTACGATTGCAACATAACAAAGCTTGTTCTCTATTTTTTCTTCTACCTATAGTACTTGTCTCGATATATATTGTTACCCACATTATTAGATCTTATCTATGATACAAATATTCTTTTGACAGGAAATAACTTACCGGCTTTTCCGTATTTTTCTGAAAATCAAAAAGTGTATATTATTACTCGAATTACTAAGATTTTATAAGTTTCGCTGTATAATATTTCACATTTCATATATAACTACCTGTACATCCTGACAAGCATTCGACACATTTCTCAGCATATCCAGCAACCTTTCCTTCTGGGAAATCTGTAATGAATAAGGAGTCAGCTTATTCAACTTATTACAGTAATAAATTACACTAGCATTATCAACCGCGCTAATCGAGCTTCTTGTTTGTTTCATGTTGTCTTTATCACTACTAGAAGCTATAACTTCCTATATCAAGATTATAATAGGTACACGGTTAAAAGTATTGAGACATTTACCATGATGGTTACATCAAAATTAAAAAGAAATGTATAATTAATTCAAACGTGTTAGTTTGATATAATTTGACAATTTTTACAGTTATTTTATACATATAGTGTATACATATATTATAAAATTTATAAAAGCAAAAAAGGATAGAATATTATTAACAATACAATACACGACGTAATGAATTGAAGTTGTTAATCTTTTTTGTTATAGTAAGTTTTATACGTAAAATAGAATATATCGATAGCTCTTACAAATACTAGCACAGCTTTTGCATCTACAACGAAGAGGAACACATTTGGATTTTCACCGCAATGACTAACATTTTAATTATTTTTCTACACGAATACTAGCAGATTTCGTGACTCCCCGCCGCCTGACTTTTTCGGGCTACCTTTATTTATTCGAGTAGCTCGATTTTTTTAAGTACCGAAAGAGTCTCGTACCCAACTCGAACCCGATTAATAAAGAATCGACCCGACTTTTCGAGAGATTATCGGCAAAACCCCAAATTAATATATATTCTACACGACTAGTGCTAGTTTTCGTGGAGAAATTATGAAATGTGTTAGTTTTCGTGGAAATTTGAAACCTAGTCTTCGTAAGAGCCATGGATTTAATCATTTGAATTATAGTATTCAATCTATGATTAATTTTAATAAGAATTCAATGATGTTTAAAATTACCCGCTACAGCCAATGCGCCGATGGTCGCAAAAAGCGCCAAAGTGAGAGCAAGTTTGGTATTCATTTTTCAGATTTGGATGGTTAATCACTACTTTATACTAACTACTCAAGGATCAGAGTAATTGCTAATCAAAACAATCGGTCTTTAAATATTCAATCGTAATCTTAATCTAGCCTCCGTGTATGATTACACAACTTCTTTCTTGGTAACCCTACTAATAGTATATATATATATATATATATATATATATATATATATATATATATATATATTATGCACCTAGGGAATAAAGTGAGCCAGTAAATGCCTGCGTATGGTTCGGCGTCCAAACGGAGCGAGGGCGTCATACACGCTGGCAATCGCTGGCTCACTTTATTCACGCGTGCAATATACAATTTTTTAACATATCTATCAAAAAGTTCGTACTCTTTCACCGCCGAAAAGGGAAAATAGTGCTACATATTAACTCCCTAACCTGACTCTAGTCCCCGCCGCGCCACGCGCTGTTTGTGCTCGAGCCGAAGGCGAGTGCACATGCGCGTATCTGCGGGGACTAGAGTGGGGGTAGGAATTTAATGTAGCGCTTTATTCCCTAGGTGCATAATATACTAATAATGCATAATTATTTGAAGGTTTTAGATATAACTTCTCACAGTTGAGCAAATACATATTTATTTAAATACACACACGTGGTTTAATACTTGAAATTTGAATATTATTATATACGAGTTAATGGGGCCAGGCTGAGTTAAACTAGAAAATAGAAATTTTTTTTATGTGCTAATAGAAATGTTTTCTATAAAAGCAATCATTCTGAAAATTCTTTTTACTATAAATACTTTATAATATCTATAATTTTACCCTTGCAAAAACTCAAAATCTTTCTCCCACGAAACACAAGATATTACCGTTATCAATACTATATTTATTGGAAAACTTTGCGGCTTGCACTTTTCCAGGTAACACTCAACAAAAAAAAATTTCCGACGGTAATCTGACTTTTTTGGTATGATATATACTGAAACTTTTACGTTTTACTTTTTCATTAAAATTTTTTTATTATAATCATTCAGAGAACAAACATATTTTTAAAACATGTTATAAAATAATGTTAAAAAATTTTTTTAACGAAAATAAACATCGTAAAAGTTGTAGTATACGTCATAAGGATAAATTACCGTCAGAAGAAAAATTTTTGTTGACCGTGTCACCTAGAAACGTGCACGCAGAAAAGTTTTCCCACTAAATATAGTATTGACAATGGTAATATCTCGTGTCACGTGGGAGAAAGATTTTGAGGTTTTATTACAACGAAAAAATTCTAGATATTATCAAGTATTCATAGTAAAAAGAAATTCAGAATGATTGCTTTTATAGGAAAAATGTTTGACGGTACCGTCACGGTCCCAGTTCCTGATCAGCTAAGAGCAATTCCTGATCAACTCTGATTTCCATAAAAGCCAATTACAATTAAACTTTTTAGACTTTAAACAGGAACATCTAAATAGTAGATAGTTATATCTGCAATCTTCAAAAAGTTTTTGCAGCAACAAGTTTAAAGTAATATTTTATGTAAGAAATTTATCAGGAATTGGGTCCTGATCAGGAACTGGGTCCGTAACGGTACATAAAAAATAAATTATTTTTTCGAGTTTAATTCAGGCTGGTCCCTTTAATACGGAGAAAAGGTATACTATTGACTGTAAGAATTGTTGTACTCGGGGCATTATAAATTATACTTACAAGGAGAAAGCACGACCGCCGGGAAACGAAATTAGGACAGACTTTGGGAGGTATTTTCTGGTACTCTAAAATAAAGCATAGTATCCGTAATTAATTCTAATGGGCCCTTGTTCTCGAGATATAAAGTAATTTACTCGAAATATTCATAATTTTAATGAAAAAGATACCTCTTCTTCTAATCATAACTCTACAAGTTACTATTATTTAATTTAAGACTAGCTTAAATTAAAGGTCTTTATTCCTACATTTTATTATATTTTGAGTGATTTATCTATAAAGATAAATCACTCAAAATATAATAAAATGTAGGAATGATTTATCTATAAAGATAAATCACTCAAAATATAATAAAATGTAGGAATAAAGACCTTTAGTTTAAGCTCTGTTGCGTATAAAAATATTAATCAGAAAATGGTTACCAAAATTGCATGAATATTCAAAGAAATTTAACTCTTTTAAATTCGTTGATTTTCCATGTATTTTCAGTGACCTACTTCAATTGTTAATAACTTTTGATCAGATTAATATTATATTTTTATACGTAACAGAACTTAAATGAATGCTATTTTTGCATACTTTTTAATATCTTTTCGGTCATTTTTCCATAATAAAAACTTGTAATAGAGTTATGGTTAGAAGAAGAGGTATCTTTTTTCATTATAACAACCCCGGAGGGTATGTTAGTTATATTTTAATGGAAAAATAGAACCATAGGCAATCTCTTTGAAAAATTATGCAACGTTAGGTGGAAAAGATACCTATATCCCATATATTGATGGTCCTTACGAAGAGTAGCACTTTTCATGATATGAGTTTCACGTTACTTTTATTTATTCGGGTAGCCAAGATAAAAGAAATCGACCCGACTCTTTGAGAGTTTATCGGCACAACCATAATTTATATGGCGAAATCCACAGGTAATAAGTACCCTTTGCAAGTAATAATATTTCCTGAGTGTTACTCATTTTTTTAACGGCGCATTTCTCCCATAAGAACAGCATTGTGTTTTCTATACACTGAAAAACGTAAAAATACGATTATACAGGCATTCTTAATGTTCTCACACTTTTATAATGCAAATAAAATTAACCCGACCCATGCCGTACATTAATATATTATAAAAACTTATGATTACAGCCATAACCGTGACAAAATAAACACTGTTTTAGGTGTGCTATAAATAGTTAAATCTACATTTTTTGTATGAGTTATGCTTTGACAACAAATGTTTCGAATGCTGTTATATTAACAGTTTTTGTGGCACGCACATCTCACACGGCTTAAAATATTGGATTTGATGCTGAAAATAAACATATGTTGTTAGTGTGCCGTTTACGAAGACGGCGCATTTGTTAAAGTATCAACTTTATTAAAATTAAGAAATTAAATAAATGGAGTGATACATATTTAACCAGTCACAACTTCTTTTTAAAGAATGGCACATACATTTATCGGTAAGTTGTATTATAATAATAGCTAACTAATACACTTTGAATCAGAGCTATAACTAATACGGAACTCCAATAACTCTGTTAAGAATTCAAATTATTGCAGCTGATTTATATTATACTCAGAACCAAAAACTATCGCTTTAGTTTTGCCCACATTCCAATTTTCAAATTTTCCATTTTTCTCCAAATTTTCATATACATTCGTTTTTGTGCTTCATTAAATATTACATGAGTAGAAAAGTAAAATGTATACGTTGTGAGCTTTTCAGGCAATCATACATTATTTATTACTAATATAAAAAGATCTTATACAAAAATTACAAGATATTACCAAGACCATGCCTATGGTCTCGATAAGAGGTCTTGGGATTTTTCAAAATTAATGAAATATTTTAGTTTTTGTATATATTTATTACTAATAGTTTAGAGGACGTTATACTAACATAACATGGCACTTAGCTTCCTCAAACTAAATTAATTCTTCCAATATGAAATTCCTTATTTTAGCAAATTAATTTATATTGCTAGATCTCTTTCTAATTAATATCTCAAACTAGATCAGCTTTTTTTGCCATTGATGGTTTGTCCAAAGATATTTTTTTCTAAAATTACGCAACTATAGGTAATAATCCTTATCACAGGAATTCTTTCTCTGTACGTAATTTATTTAAATTATTTAACTATTTAAATTATATGTAATTCAGATGTTAGTTAGTAGATTCACTGAATTCTTAATCATCTAACATTTTTTTAACGCTTTGCCATCATAGATTTCCGAAATATAACCGTTTAAAATAAATATGATTTTTTTTGTGTATAACAAAAGAAGGAAAAGAACCTATCCAAACTTTGCGGTTGTAAACAATAGGTAATTTTATGCTCTTGTTAGTATGTATTTACACTATCACTGTAGGTTTCGACTAAAATTAACTATAGAAAAGGCTTGCGGTTCACAGTTTTCTGCAGATATTATATCTGTTATGCCTAAAGATTATTTTAAGACCAAGAATTAAGAAAAGTTACGGAGGGGACGGAAATAAACTCGATTTAAATTTTTTGATTATGTTAAATGATATATTTGAAAATAAATACATACATCAATTGCAATTTTTTGGTATAAGTTCTATATTTTCATCCTGATACAAGTTTTCCGTACTCCACAAGCATAACCCTGAGCAAATGCGAGATGTGATTAGGTAGGGTAATATAAAAGTATGAGAAAATAATTATGAGATACTTAATTCATCATAGACACACAAAAATAATTTACTTTATCGATTTCAGAAAATCGTAAAATAGAAAAAAAATGTGTCGATGAATAATGGTAAAGGGGAGGTGCTTATAAAAATAACTTTGATTTATTGCAAAATCTGCAGAAAATATTACTCAAAATTGTTACTAAAATTAATTTCACCATCCATGATAATCCACTGAACTTGGAACCACTATTTGCTATTGAAACACTGATATATCATTACTCTAACCTAAAAAATCAATTCATTAAGTCAAGCAGTATCACTACGAAAAAAACTTAGTGATTCCCAGAAATAAAAAAAAGGCCAGCAATAACAATAGTTACACAAAAGCAATAACAACTTTCAATAAATTACAAAATGATCTCAAAATATTCGAACTAGATAAAAAGTCACAAAAAAAACAACTAAAAATCTGGATAAAAAAATCTGAATTATCTGAAGTGCAATTATGTTAAGTATATGTAAATACAAACACTATTTTTGTTATTGGATAAGTAAACTACATTTTACAACGATACCAGTTTAGTTTACAGTTTGTACTATACTAGTTTAGTTTTTAAGTTAGATTTAAGTAAGTAAGTAAAGTTTTAAGTATTTTATGTTATTTTAGTTTTATGTGCCGGACCTGCGCACAGCGAAGTAGTTTACCTCTGTAGGGATTTACGTCATTTTGCCAAACTCTATGTATGTATGAATAATAATGCACTTAGTTTGATTTTGCCTTTTAAATATATATCATAACAGTGAATTTATTTTCTAGTTTGAATTTTCGTAAGGTATTATACATTACGGTCAACTACATGCGGTAAATTGAAAGCTGACATTAAAACCTTTAATTTGCGCGATCGGAGCATCATTGAGGATATTTGGATGAACAGTAAGGTAAATGTACCAATGACTGGACACGCCCCAGTACCTGGACAGCAGCTGGAATATTTCGCTATATTCGGTATTACAGTGCTTTTAATGAAAATAATTATATGTAATCATAATCTATTACCTTTCAGCTACATACATTTAAATTTTAATAAAATTATACGTTTCATTTGTATCCTAAAAAAATAGTTTTGTAATGGAACTAATGCATGCACATCAGTAGCCATCTTCTTAAGCAATGGCTAAGATATGCCTTTTTGATATTAGAAGTTATTTAATATTTCATTATCATTTACAATGCCCAAAATTTTTCTGAGCTTAATTAATCGCACAATAAATCGAAATAAAATGCTAATATATGCTAAAATATAATTTTTCTTGCAAAAAACGACTGTCCAGTCTCTAGTACATAGAAAAGCTAGAGTGCCGAGTACCTGGACACCTATATAAATTTCAATATTGCAAACATATTTTGGAATAAAACACGTATTTCTCTGCGTAATTAAGTTCTTAAAAGTGATTACTATTAGTTCTACTATTTACTTTGTCAATATTTTCATGAAGTTTTTACTAATGTTAGTGTTTATATTTCGTGTCTTGTACTTGACATTTTCAAGTTATGGCTTGCATATCAGTCGACACATCTTAGGTTAGGTGACTAGAATATTTTTCAAGTAATAATCAGCCTTAAAATTTTCAACTAAGTACTTATACATTCGAAAAACATAATAATAGTACTGTTATTGGTCATTCAAACTTTATTTTCTCAAGAAATATATGTTACTTTAATAGAAATAAGCAAAAATAAACGTGTCCATGTACTAGGACGGCGATGTCCAGTTATTAGGACAAATGTTCTTTGCTTGTCCAGCTACTAGTGCACTAGCCTACGATACATTTTTATTAATTTTGCTTGTAATAAAATTTAAATTAAAAGTTTATGAGGTTAATTTGATAGAAAATAATATTGTCTTTTAGTAGGATACAAAATTTTATAGTATAGTGATAATTTTAGCGTTATATATTAACACATACATTTCGTTTGCCCTTAAGTGTCCAGTTACTGGTACTTTTACCTTAACGATCGATTCAAAATTGCGAAAAAATTTAGGTGGGAAAACGGGACGCCTCAAGTTACCTGCAACGACTTGCGCTACATTGCCTATCTTGTAGAGGCTGCAAATTTCGATATACCAAACGGTTTTGAAGTACAAAAAAGGAATAATGGGTCATTTCAAGAAAAATCTGTGTAGAGGTGCCCCATTGAGCTGCCAAGGGGGTCTAATCTTTTTTTTCGTAATGTTTGTAAAAAGAAGAAGAAGAAATCCTTTTTTGGTACGTTCAAATTGATTAAAATGGGAATTCTATAGAATTTCTTGAAAATAGCCGTTTTTTAGCCATGTTTGAAAATCAGAACACTTTACAGTGGACACAATGGACCTTAGGAGCTGAAATTTTTTTTGGGAGTTTCTTTTCATAGGTACTTTCATATAAAGAATCGGCGGCCAGTAACAAAGACTAGATCAGTATAGATTGAAAATTTAATTTCAAAACGTCGCATTGATTAAATAAATTAGGATTAAAACCTACTTATTCTGGTTGCATTTACTTTTTGGTCATCTTAAAGTTATATGTTTCCAGACATCTGAGTCTATAAGGGTGATTTTCATAAAAATATCATATTTTGGTCAGTACCGAAGCACAGGTGAAGCCGGCCTCCAGCATTGCCCGATCAGAAGTCGTGTGCGAAAAAGTACTAAACTTTACGGACAGAAAGAATGAAAGAAAACTTCAAAGACTTAGGATAAATACCCTCTGAAAGTGATTGATTGAAAATATGCAGAATAGGAGCTTCCAAAACACTCCAGCAACGTTTTAAAAAGTAAGGAGGAATGACGACGGTGCCAATATTAGCATTATCTTTAAGTTTCTCAATCTTTCTCCTAGCCATACTGTTTATTACTGTAATGTAAGACAAAGCCTCCTCTTCAGAGTCGAGGGCAACCCTATTGCTATTATCACAGTTGTACACATAAGCGTTATCTTTGAAAGTTGAGCCAAAGAAGCTAGCAAATAGATTAGCACTCTCGAGGTCTGAAGAGGAGGCTTCGTTATCAAAATAGAGGTTACCTGGAATTCTATCGTTAGTATTAAGAGATTTTACATAAGACCAGTACGCTCTTAGATTTCTTTTTACATTACATTCCACAGATTGTATATATGACCTACAGACAGATTGTATATTTAACCTTAGACATTCTGATACAACAAGCCCTAAGCCTCTTAAACTCTATATAATCACTAAGTAGGCCTGAGCTCTTTCACCGACAGTGTGCTTTCTTCTTATCTACAATCATACTTTTTAACTCATTGTCGTACCATCGGGGATATGAACCTGAAGTCTCCACCGTGTCGGGTACAAACTTGTCAACGACACCATCAAGAACTTCATATAACACTATTAAACTATCTTCAGAGTTGCTACTAAACATTAGAGAGTCCCAATTCACATCCCTAAGAGCATGATTAATACTGTCGTACTGAGCTTTAATAAAATTATGCTTCTGAACCGTAGAGTTGACCATGAAGAAGCCAGGAAGGTGGTATTCGTCTGTAGATACTGGTTGATCTGCTACATCTTGAGACGAGACGAGGCCACATGGGGCAAACAAAAGGTCCATAGTGTAGTCCTTAGCACGATGGGTGGGGAAAATTTGAGTCAGGTTGAGAAGAGACATCGTGGAGCAGACTGACGAAATACACTCTCTCTCTCTCTCATCAGGACTTAAATAGCCAATCTGAGAGTAACCAAGAGGATCTGAACTCCACTTTATCCTAGGAAGGTTAAAGTCACTCATGAGGATCAGCTGATAATCCGGATGGTCCTGTATGACATTTTCAACTGCAATTTTAAACTCAATATAGTCTGCGTAAGTAAGCGAATGGACATTTTGGTCATAAATAGAGAGACCAGTACTGACCACCTTATTTAGTTTTTTTGGTTATTATGGTTATTTTCAACAGATTGGATTGCTTGATCCTTAACAAGTTCCGGAACTCCATTCACAATTTGAACTTTCACTTTATCTAATGGGTGAACCTTATTATGGTGGTAGCAGCTAGTTTCATTTTCTTAGATTGGTCACGCTGCGCCTTGGTACGGCGAGCAGACACGTGAATTCCGGTTGGTATAAGTTTCCAATTCTTAACTACCCTATCCATTTGGTCGCTGGAAGACATCCTTACGATAACTGGAGGTGGGACATTCACACGTGTCGGATTAGAAAATCTACGGACAATAATATTATCCAGATCAATGTTTTCAATGGCAGAGAGAGCCTGTTGAACAAAGGCTATGTCTTGCTGTTGATTGACATCCTGAGGAAGGTTGTATAGAATAATATTGGACGATCTACGTAATCTGTCTTGAAGTTCAGAAGCCAATGACTCCACTGATGTACTAGCTACTGTAATTTCACCAAGCTTCTGGTTGATGCGCAAGATATCATCTGTGTTATGCTTGATTCTGTCCTCCACATTACCCAATTGACTATATATTCCCTGTAAGTTCCTATTTGTTGCCTGAAGAGCCGTGTTGTGTCGAAGCCTCTAAATTAGTATTAGTTTTACCCAATTCGGACTTCATCCATGAGGCAAGTTTATTGAACTCACTATTTAAAGAAGCAGAGTCATCGATAGATTCCTCAAGCAGCGGTGAATCCGCTCTTGAAGAGTTGCCTGAGTCTGATTGCTCTGAGACCTGAAGAAGCTGTAAAGGGGGAGCATATCGCTGACTACTCGGTGATATGTTCATGGTATTTTTTAGACAGCATTTAAAACGACCATGGGGATCCATCGTAGCTCTGCCAGGACCGGCACAAGAGGTGCAATATAAATTTGAACACCCAGTGCCAGAGCAGAAGATACCGGCTGAAACAAATTGACGGCAATGGGGACAAATCTTGACTTCATCCATCGTAGTGAGTACTTAACAGCCTTTTTGGCTAAAGGATTGTAGCAAAAGTACCACACACACAACAAACTGCCGATATATGCAGGAGTAACGTAAATACTCAGCTACCTATGATTCACGATACCGTGCGCCCCGCACTGCAGTAAACACTGTATCATGTAGGGAACAACAGGTAGCTTTGTCGGGTGGCAACAAAGCCAAGAGACAGCAGAAACACTAGCCCGAGAGCGTGAGGGCAAGAGAGACGAGCAACACCACCATCAAACGTTAGGCAAACCCCAGCTGCACTATGACACCGTATACTGACTCCGCACTGAGTGAGAGAGAGAGAGAGAGAGAGGGGCAAGAGAGTTGAGAGAAGCACCTTTAGGTTGTGTCCGCTACAACGTTTCGGCACAGGGCAAACACCGAGCACCTGTTCTATACCCGACGTTCACCACATTAACAGAATGCTCGGTCAAATAGGCACAGAGCATACATGAACACAATAATTCACAGCTGGTGAAACCATCACTGTGTCATATACCAAATCGATGAATTTGAGCTCCACGCTTAACTCTCCTTGACGGCGCATATGGCTCAGGGCGTGAGCGAGAAAAGTATAGAGATACGTTGTATCTAGGCGCGAACAGTGTTTTATAGTTAATCACACCAAAACAAAATATAATGGCAATAAAATGAAAAGAACACCTAGATGACAGAAGAGCTGGGACACAGATGAACTTTTAGAGAGTAAATCCTCTTGAACAAAGTGCTCCCAAAAACACGATGCTGCACGCGGCTATAGTGTCGCAAACCCAAGCGATGGATATCTTCGGCATCCAGTCCTCAGTCTCTAAAAACTTTTGACCACTAAGGAGTTCTGTCTTTTGGTGGCCATAAGACGTATTTATTTAAGCGGAAAAATAAATGTATACTTGTTTAAATTAATAAAGTTTTCAAAGCAACTGTAGAAGCGTCTGGTCCATGCGCCACCTAGCCGGCGTATTTACTTTTATTTCTTAAAATTCTTTTTTTATTAAGAACATAAACAACATATAGTTTATCTAAAAAATGCTTTATAGTCTGCTTTAATTTTTAAGCTAGTTATTATTAATAAAACAATTTACTTTAATCTACTTTTTTATATATCAAACTTTGAAACTGAACATTATGAAGCTCTAATAAAGTATATGTATCAGAAATCAAGTGCCGAGTGTTTTGAAATAACTACGAGTAAAATTATATGTTACATATAACAAACTGAAAATTAGTAAATTACTCTATTTTAATAGGAAGAATACTTAAAAATATTTGTTTAGTAACTCTAGCTAAATTATTTTAATAGTGAGAAATAAGTAGGCTAGAGTTAAAAAATATATATGTATTCTCTTTCTCCTATATGAGTATAACTTACTCACCGATTTATAGCTTCTATCTTGGCATAGTTTAGAAGATGCCTAGTATGTTACACTTGGTTACTGTTCAACAATAATATTCTCATAATTGACTCTTTCGAAGATAAAGAACTTGTAACAGTACAGAAAGTATAGTATTAGATTTTAAAATTTCGCGCCGTGAAAAGTCGATGTGCGAACGACTTTTCGATACAGATGAGTGTATGAATGTATGTATTTAAAGTGTGGGTGAAATAAATGTATGTGTGTGTTCGCTGGCCCAGGCAATTTTCGAGAGCGATGAGTAGAAGTAGACTGCGGCGAGGGGGCCAGCGTGATAGAAGGCTCCTGCGCATATACTGTATTTCTTTATATCTCTCTCAAGCAAGTCGAAAGTCCCGAAAGGGGTAAGTGTATAAATTTTATATAGGTATACGTGACAAGATCTTATGTATCGGGAACGAGAACATTTATATTTCCGGCTCTCCGTGTAGTTTTTCAGACGGTGGCATTTTCTGCGAGCGAAGCGCATAAATAACAGCGATAATTCGACGAGTGGTGTTCATTACGAGTGCTGCATCCAGGCATAGTCAAAAGACGTGAATGGTCAACTATACGTCGCAGAACGCTTCGAAATAAACCGTAGATTCTGCGCGCATATTGCCTTCGCCAAAGAGAGTAAGCTGGAACCTATATATATATATGCTCTGTCTATTATTCGCTGCACCGAAATTAAAATAAATGTGCGTTCGAGGAATGTCGCTTTTCATGAGAGCCTGATAAAAATAAAATATAACTCAGATTTCTAAGAATAAGAGATACGCACAAATAAAACATTATTAACATTAGAATTATTTGACTATCCGCGATACCGCGGAATATTAATGTATACGTATTGGGACGCGCTCATTGTAATGGGTTATAGCCTATAGACCACTAAATTGTGACGATGGCAGATTGGGTCCTGTCGTGATTATATATATATATGTACATGCGAATGGGTGTGTGAATGCTGGGTGTGGATGTATGCGCAGGGTGATTTAAAAAAGGAAGAAGAAAAACTATGTATCTTGCGAATTATTTTGTAATTAATAAATAATATTCATCAAATATACTCGAACCATCGTATAGTCGTGAACCTTATTTATACATTTTTTTTTGTTGATTCTGATTTGTATACCTATATATACTACTAATACTCCACAATTTGGCGCTCAACGAACGGGCACGATTTACGACGGTTCGATCATTTTAACATAATTATATTGTAAAATCTAATTCTATTGTATTTTACGTCGTATGGTACTGACGAGAACGGGCAGAGGGACCGATATATCAAAAATGGCTGATACAGAACTTTTGGAAGAACTGAAGCAAACGGTAGACCGCCTCAGCGCTGAAGCAAGAGCATCGGCCAAAGAAAATGAAGTTTTGCGGCAGCAACTCAAGTGTTTTGCGGAGCAAAACAAGGTGCTTAAGGACAGCATAGCCGGCGGTCCAAGTAATATGCATGGTAAGCCTATTGATCATATAAACACGCTAGCGGAAGATGAGATAAATCGTTCGATCGATCGGGAGGAACAGCGTTCTAGCCCAACACAACAACGTACTCGCGATCAAATAGTCTGCGAAGTAAACAATCGGCGCGACGATGTAAATCTTGATATAGTTAACGGAATTTTGAGTCATTTGGAATCGTTACAGGTCTCGATTATTATGCCCACATATGACGGAGAGAAAGGCAATCCATTGCAATTCCTAGAAAAAATACAAAAATATTTTATCCGAAAGAGAATAAAAAATGATCAAAAATTATTGGTTGTTGAGGATGCTCTGAAGGGACGTGCACGCGTATGGTATGAGGCTCGTTTTAATCCGTTTATTGATTATCATCATTTTAGACGCGTGTTTCTTAACGAATTTTATTCAGTTGAGGCGCGCATGAAACTTAAATCGGAATGGGCCAGCAAGAAGTTTAAAACACAAGATCGGTCGTTACGCGAATATTTTACGGAGCAAGTACGCATCGCGAAATATATTACACCGCGTTTAGATGATTATGAGATTAACTATACTATTATAAAACAATTGCCGCAACGTGCGCGTGATGTCCTGTCAACCGTGGATTATGCGGATAATGATTGCATTTCTCAAGCGTTAGCCCGACTAGATGCGTCGCATTTTGAAAGCTATAACAACCATAATTCTTACGCGAGGGCGACACAGCATCAAGAGCAAAGGCCTTCAATTCAATATATCAATAAGACTCAAATAAATAGACCATTTCGAAATCAAAACAATTACGAATTTACACCGCAGCGCGAAGACACACAGTCGAGATTGCGTGAGAATTGGCGAGAGCCTGTAAATTCAAATTCACAGTTTGTTTTGCCGGACGTATCTAAGCCGCCGCCTAGCATACGCCGCGTGCCAGACTCGCGTGATAACAACAACAGGGACGAGCAGGGTTCATGGCGTTATTCGAACGAATACAATACTCACGAGATAAACGCGCTTCGTCAATCGGAATTTGTAGCAGATTTATGCTGGGACGTAGAAGGGGAAAATAACGAAAAGAACTCTGTCGAAGAATCACGGATTATAAGTCCGCGCATGCAGGCAACTATATTTTCGAAAAAAATATCAGTCTTGATAGACTCGGGAAGTGATGTTACCTGTGTTTCTCAACAATTTTATGAATTAATGAAAAGCAATTCGAATATTCCGGAATTACCAGTGAGTAACCTGTCAATATGTGTCGCCGTGGGTCGAAAAACGGTCGGTGTTCGCAGAAAAATTCAGTTAGAAATGCAATTGTGGAAATTTAACATTACTCATTCTTATTTAGTCATACCCGGTCTTTCAACGGATGTTATTATTGGCGCGGATTTTCTAGCCAAACACGGGGGAATAATTGATTTTAAAAATAAATCACTTGAATTATGTGGCGAAAAAATTCCGTCTGAATTAATTTCGTACAAAATAAGTTCACAATCGCAGGGTATAAGCGAGAAAGACGCGTGTTACAGTTTACGTGTACGTATGATAAAGTCGAGTCAGACTGAAATAGATAAATATAATAATAATTATGAGTCAATCATGGGGGGTGCGTATCGCATTTTAAGCATTGAAAATACCGCGTTGATGTCGAATGAACAAACCGGACAATTTTCCAATGCTAGTAAACGGTATAATGTGGAGTCCGCGATTGAAAATTATGTTGAAAATCTGAAAGATTTAAGTGAAACACAAAAGAACACGGTTCAAAAGTTATTTTTAAAACACAAAAATGTTTTTTCTGATAAACCAGGGCGTTTAAAAAATTATGCACATACAATCCGAGTAGCAAATAATAAAATTTTCGTACGGAAATCCTATCCAGTGCCTTTGCATTTGCGATCTCAGGTGGATAAAGAGATTGAAAAGATGGCAGAAATGGGAATAATTCGAAGGTCGACTAGTGAATATTGTAACCCATTGCGAGTCGTCATAAAAAGAAACGGGGAAGTTCGAGTTTGTCTCGATGCGCGACAGTTGAATAAAATTGTTATACCTGATAATGAATCGCCTCAATTGATTGAGGAATTATTGTTGAAAAAAGACGGTGTAAAATATTTATCCACCACAGATTTAGTGAAAGGTTACTGGCAGATATTATTAAGTGAAAATTCGCGTAGGTTGACAGCTTTTATGTATAATGGGCATATGTGGGAATTTAATGTAGTGGCGTTCGGAGTACAAGATTCGGGAGCAGCGTTTATACGGGCGTTAGATCAAGCACTCGGGCCGGAATTTTCTGAATTCGTTAGTGCTTACATTGATGATTTGCTGATTGCATCTAAAACGTTTGACGAGCATGTAAGCCATCTGGATCGACTCTTTGGACGTTTGATTGACCGGGGTTTGACGCTCAGCCTCGAAAAATCTCGTTTTTTTTGTGATTCGGTGCCTTTCTTAGGGTTTATTATTACACGTAACGGCATCATGCCTGATCCAGATCGATTGCAAGCCATAAATGATTTTGTAATGCCCAAGAATAAGCAGCAGCTGCAATCTTTTTTAGGAGTCTGTGGGTATTATCGGCGATTTTCGATAAGACACGCAAATTTTCTCGAGCCTTTTCGCGATTTATTGAAGAGTAATGCAGCGTGGATTTGGACACAAAAACACACGCAAGCTTTTGAAGAAATGAAGCAAAATTTTATTAATTCTGTTGCTTTAAGCCATTATTTGCCAAACGTACCATTTCGTGTCCAGACTGACGCTAGCGACATCGGACTAAGCGGAATTTTATATCAATTAGATGGCGACGGTAATGCGCGTATAGTCTCTTTAGTTTCACGAGTTCTCACGAAATATGAAAGAAATTATACGGTAACTGAAAAAGAGCTATTGGCCGTTATATATTCGATATTAAAGTTTCGATACTATTTGATCGGATCTAGTTTCCACATTATTACGGACCATAAAAACATAACTTTTCTCTTAACATCGCCTTTTAATAGCGCACGATTAATGCGATGGATTCTTTGCTTGCAAGAATATAATTTTGAAATAGAGCACTGTAAGGGGGCGGATAATATAGTGGCAGATTTCTTTAGCAGAAATTTTCCGCACGAACAAGTTGAGGGACACCCTAATCATTTGATTTGGCGTTGCCTTAAACACGTGCCACGAGAAAATTTTCTGACTAATGAAAAATCTGTCTCTATAAATTTAATAAAAGATCTTAGTATAAAACCAGAGCTCGTAACCGAATTAAAACAAATAAAGGAACACCAACAAAATGATAAATATTTACAAATCCTAAAAGATAAAAAATCAGACAGTCAAGCGCTGCGTGAGGAGAAGGGTGTGTATTATGTAAGGGGCCGAGAGAAGGATGCTTGGAAATTACTGTTACCGTTATCGCTTGTACTAGTGACGATGCGCTGTACGCATGAACAATTCGGACATGCGGGGGCATTTAAACTATTTAAATATCTATCGCGTTTTTTCTATTGGCGGGGAATGCGACGTGATGTAAAATCGTTTACGAAAAGTTGTGACTTATGTCAGCGCGTAAAATATTTGAACTGTAAGATGGAAGGAGGATATCAATTTCTAAAAGCAACTAAACCGAATGAACTGATTTCAGTAGATTTCTACGGACCACTACCACGCTCCGTAGGAGGCGTACAATATATATTCGTAATACAGGATGTTTTTAGTAAGCTGATTACCCTTTACCCAATCAAACGCGCCACAACTCGTATTTGTTTGTCTAAGCTGAATACCAATTATTTTAGTGATGTAGGAACGCCGAAAAAAATTTTATCAGATCACGGAACACAGTTTACCTCGTTGGTATGGAAATCGCGGTTAGAAGCACTCGGTATTAAAGTATTATTTTCATCTATACGCCATCCACAATCGAACCCCGTGGAAAGGACTATGCGAGAAATCGGCAGAATTTTTCGAACATATTGCTCTCAACAACATACTTTGTGGGCAAAGCATGTGACGTTGGTACAAAATTGCATAAATTTGACGACGCATCAAAGTACAGGATATACGCCATGTTTTCTGCACTATGGTAAGATGCCAAAAGAGAAAATCTTAGAATTGTTTCCTCAATTACGCACGGGATCACAGGCGCGAGAGATTCACTTAAGGCGGGCAAATGAAAATCTGCAAAGGGCATTTGACATACGATGTAAAGCCCAAAAGTCGGTAACCAAAGTTATATTGAATATGAGCGACTTGGTGTTACTACGAGTGCCACACCTTTCGGACTCCACACAAAAACAAATTGGCAAATTTTTTCACGTATATGAAGGGCCTTACAAGATATTACGTTGTATGGGTGAGAACGCTTTTCAGCTCGTTTCACCGGACGATGACTCACAAATAAAGGGCGTGTACAATCGGTTTAATCTAAGAAAATATTACAAACCGCCGGCAATTGCTCCGTGAATAGCGATGAGTTGTCGCCTGTATATTTAATGTAGAACTCAGAATATATATATATATATATATATATATATATATATATATATATATATCTTGCTCAGCGTTGTGGTAAATTCTCATGGGCTGTGACTGTGATGTAAACTTAGGATAAGATTCGCAATTATCTATTTCGACTATCCTGCTTTTTGAGTTGAGATGGATATCTGCGATGCTATATTCTGTACATTATGTTTAGCGTTCGATGGCATGTGCGATTGACCATCGAGGGGGGTGATTGTAACAGTACAGAAAGTATAGTATTAGATTTTAAAATTTCGCGCCGTGAAAAGTCGATGTGCGAACGACTTTTCGATACAGATGAGTGTATGAATGTATGTATTTAAAGTGTGGGTGAAATAAATGTATGTGTGTGTTCGCTGGCCCAGGCAATTTTCGAGAGCGATGAGTAGAAGTAGACTGCGGCGAGGGGGCCAGCGTGATAGAAGGCTCCTGCGCATATACTGTATTTCTTTATATCTCTCTCAAGCAAGTCGAAAGTCCCGAAAGGGGTAAGTGTATAAATTTTATATAGGTATACGTGACAAGATCTTATGTATCGGGAACGAGAACATTTATATTTCCGGCTCTCCGTGTAGTTTTTCAGACGGTGGCATTTTCTGCGAGCGAAGCGCATAAATAACAGCGATAATTCGACGAGTGGTGTTCATTACGAGTGCTGCATCCAGGCATAGTCAAAAGACGTGAATGGTCAACTATACGTCGCAGAACGCTTCGAAATAAACCGTAGATTCTGCGCGCATATTGCCTTCGCCAAAGAGAGTAAGCTGGAACCTATATATATATATGCTCTGTCTATTATTCGCTGCACCGAAATTAAAATAAATGTGCGTTCGAGGAATGTCGCTTTTCATGAGAGCCTGATAAAAATAAAATATAACTCAGATTTCTAAGAATAAGAGATACGCACAAATAAAACATTATTAACATTAGAATTATTTGACTATCCGCGATACCGCGGAATATTAATGTATACGTATTGGGACGCGCTCATTGTAATGGGTTATAGCCTATAGACCACTAAATTGTGACGATGGCAGATTGGGTCCTGTCGTGATTATATATATATGTACATGCGAATGGGTGTGTGAATGCTGGGTGTGGATGTATGCGCAGGGTGATTTAAAAAAGGAAGAAGAAAAACTATGTATCTTGCGAATTATTTTGTAATTAATAAATAATATTCATCAAATATACTCGAACCATCGTATAGTCGTGAACCTTATTTATACATTTTTTTTTGTTGATTCTGATTTGTATACCTATATATACTACTAATACTCCACAAACTCAATCACTATAATTGAATTAAATAAGTAAACACCCTGGTAGAAAATTGAGCATATTAGATGGTCGGTTCACGATCTATTGGGCAGATCCGTTTCCTAATAGTTCGCCAGAAATAAACCAGCATCTGACCAGAAATTTATAGAAAATCTAAATAGCTTACATAACCCTAAAAAATGATTGAAAATGTAAATCCCATTATAGTACTTCTGCGTTAAAACAGCATGCAAATTTTTATTCGATTGTTTATTTGATTTTTTTATGTCTTATTTAATTATAAAACTCTAACCTTAAAAAAACTTTTAATGAAATAAGTTTTTAGTTTTTATTTCGAATCTATCCCAAATATATCTTAGCATTCTATTAATAATAAGCTATTAAATCCATGACATAATAATCATTATTAACTTATAAAAATTCGTTAAACGTTATTTTTTATTTATTTATTCATTAACCATAAGTTGGTCAGGTTTCTGACGAGAAAACGTCGACAGGTAGCGGGGTTTCTGGCCAGACTTTTAAGCAGAAATTGGCCATTCCCTATAAAATAGAGTAAAATCTGGCGAACATATGGGGAACGTTTCTACCAGGGCAGGTAACTGGTTATTTAATCTTAATAGAGAAATCTGCACTTCGTACTATTTCTTATAGGAGCTTTACTGCAGTTATTCAAAAAATCAGTAGTCAATGCCCAGATCTAACATGTTACATATCTTCTAAACAACTTTACAATGATAATAATTGAAAATAGATAAGTCAGTTACAGTCGTATTTCTCTAATTGAAAGGACTTTTGTTGGATTTTATTTGAGTCAATATTAAAATAGATGAGCTAGAGTTTTATAATTCAAATATCTTTATGTATTATTTCTATTAATATAGCGTAATTTACCATATTTTAGTTTGTTATATGTCGCACGTAAGTTCACAATCAATTTCACTAATTTTAACATATAACAATTTGTATAAGAGCACACTCATTTTTACATAACAATGCAACTATTTTAATTCTTTCGAAGCACTTGGCACTGTATTACTGATGCATAAATATACTCTGTTAGAGCTTTATAATGTTCAATTTCAAAATAAAGTATTGTACAAAAAAAATCGAAAATGAATTTGTATCCTAATAGTTTTGTTATTGAATAGCTTAAGAGTGAAGAAGGATATATCATTTCTTAGTTTTTTCTATATATTTTTTGTTCTATTTCAGATTTTAGTTATAAAAATATAAAAGTTATAATATATGTCAATCAAAATTAAGATTCACAATTGAAATGAATTCGAATTTCTTTCATAACATTATTCTAACCTCAAATTTAAAAACTAAAAAATTATTCTAATAATTATTGTGAAGGTTTTCTTTTTCAAATCTATTATATTTTCTTAATAAGTTCAAACAATATCAATTCTCAATAATCTTGTTACTTACTGCTTATTTGTGTATGGATATTTGTATCCGTTTGCTGTTTATTTTGGTATTGATCAGGCACCCTGACTATCGCCTGACCATTCCCTGACGTTAGACTGCAGCCTTACAAGGCCCTGACCTGCGCGCCATTACATACCTCACGAGGACCTTGTCAGGCACCGTGACAAGAGGCCACATTAGTTGCTCAGTCAGCCTGAACTTAAATTCTACTCGGGTGCACGCTCGCTTCGCACGCTTATAATTCTAATTTATAGCACTGCGTGACCTAAGTCGGCACTTATCTCACACCTATCCATAACATAAGTAGTCCCATTAATGCACCGTGCTTGCTACGCTCGGGCGCTAACCGCGCGGTGCGATAATGGACTGCTTAGAACACAGATAGGCGTGACAGCGGACTTAGGACAGGCAGTGATATAAAATAGTATACGATACTCGTGTAATAAGCCGTCATTTATTACGAAATTTTTATTTTTGCATATTGCTTAGCTGGGGTAAAGGGATAGTTTGATGTAGGGTTTTATTGTTAACTATTTATTAACTGCAAAATGTACTACTTGGGATGACTGGGATTAGGTTCAGGGATTAAATTTTTATTGCATAAATTTGCATTGCATTGCATTGCATTTGCTTTGCTGTCACTGCCAACAGTGAATTGTTTTGCATCGAGATTAACTATACGAAGCAGAGGCGCATGAGTATCTCCAACGATGCTCAGTTCACACAAATTTGAGCAAATAAAAAGTTGATTTGGAATTGCTCTCGCAAGACTTGCAGGTTGGTTTCCTACAAAGCGTAATTGATAATTGTCTACTTTTTCTTTTCCGACTGAGGATAACACTCCTTCCTCAAATTCAAGAATACGTCTTACAGCGTCGGTTAACACTGATGAATTACACATTTTTACTCCTCCGTCATTTTTTACAAGATAACCGATGCTCATGAATCCTCCTTTATCATTATAAAATAATTTTTGACAAATATCTTTTGAATGAAAAAACATTAACGTGTCGTTTATTGCTGCAACGAGTTTGTGTATAGAATCGTATGTTCCGTATTGAAAGAAGTATTCTTGAGATTTTGTACATGAGTTTACCAGTAGACAACCTTCTCGACGTAAATGAAGAGTAGTGCAAGGTATATGGATTTCTGAGATACCGACTAACCATTTGCCATATAATTCTACTTCTCTAGGCAAACGAGTTGAAAAATTTGTTGTAGTATTGTTTGGACAATACTTTTTGGAGCTGTTGCTAGGTAAGATAATCGTAAACTCGTTTGGATTCATTGTTACAATATTTTTAACTCTGAATCAGGAACCCACGAATTAAATTTATCCAGATAGCCAATCAACTTTATCAAATTTATCTACAGCGTCGACATCGTAGTACAATCAGAGAAATTTACCACGGATAGCTTTATGTAAAGTATATGTATCGTCTTTTGTCAGCCACTTTTTTAATTTGAGGAGGGTATTTTATTTTTGTTTACTCTGATTAAATTTCTCGCTCCCGAGAATGCTGCCTCATACAGCGAATCAAAATATTGCTTCTCCAAAAGATTCATTTCACCTGTTTATCCAATCTTTCTTTGTAGACATTGGGGTCAATGATGCAGAAGTAAGTGTGCAAACTCTTTTCTACCAATTGCCTTGGTGTGTCCTCTATGACGCGCGGCGTCGTTTATTAAATCGACAATGTTTGAGTCTATAATTTTTTCACCATCTATTGGAATATACATTCAACGACGTGCACATCAAGCACTCAGATGATGAAAAGCGGGAGAGGGTGTTTCTGACCTGCAATTTTATTGCACCCGTCCGACGACAAACGGACCCCAGCAGAGACACGCACAAGGTCCAGTGCTTCATTCTGAGGCAGATCGGCGAGTCGAGCAGACCACCCACAACATATAGTTATTGTGCTTATACGTGACTTCAGTGTACCGAATAATAGACAAATAGACTCATTGTATGTTTGAGTCTATAATCTTTTCACCATCTATGTGCACAGTGCCGTTATGGGTCCAGCTAATGTGGCCTTTATTAGCTTTCAAATGGTTTATTAATAATCGAGCTTTCGATGATAAAATCGGTTTGCATACCATTTGACTTGCTGTATTATTTTTCTTCACTTTTCGACAAAGATGGCTTACGTTTTTTTCTACAAAAAATAAATATCTTCTCAGTACAATCAAATAATCTTTCAATCTTTCTTGTTCGTTTATATATGTATTCGAATCGATGATTTTTTTCATCTCATCATCCAAATGCGTTAAATTATCGCCGACCGTTTGACTGGATTCGAGAGCAGCTAAGAAGAGCTGTATATACAACAGCACCTTCCAGTGGAGCAGCAGTGTAAGATCCGCTGGCAATTGTAGCAGAGTCCACCGGTTTTACGTTTTCTCTCTGTATTCTCTCCAAATGTTCTTTAGGTATTAATACCATTTTCATTATTCTCGACATATTATAACTGGAAATTTTCATATAATTGTAGACAGTATTCCGTTCAATATAGGTTGGAGTAAAAACGGTAAAAAGCTGCCGCCTTTTTGAACAATTACCCGTTTCTTACTTCTCCATGAATTTTTGCGCATACTTCTTGTAGCTAAATTTCTCAAAATATTTTTATGTTTTTTAATTTATTATTTTTTATGTTTTTTTAAAGATACAACATCACGAAGCATTTTTGACACGCACTCACAAATATATTTTATCAGTTTTTGATCAGCAGATTTCAATAGCGCGACTCGTTGATCCTTGTCAGAGTGTCTGAGAGCTTTCAAGAGGCAATGTATTTTTTCTCAAAAGGTGCAGTTTTATTTCCCGATTGGAAACTATAGATTAGATTAGATTAGATGTTTATTCTGTGCAAGACAAAAACAATAAAACTACATTCAATAATAATACATATTTACAGAGATCATTAGTATAGTCAATCATTTCACAGCTCGTCATTAACTTACATATATTGCACAATATTATACCTGTTGTACATCAATCCCGTCATTACAGTTATCACATATTCTTATCATTACGAATAATACATTTTATTCTGACAATCAAACTTCAAATTCTAATATAGTCAACATTCGTATGATATGTCCCTGGACTTACATAGCAAATAGTCGCCAATTGTCGCTTTAAATCTGCGTAGTGAGGGCAAATGCTTAATATGTCGAGATATCGTATTCCATAGGCGCGCACCTTGAGATTGAAAAGATTTCAACCATGTATCGGTACGCGACGATGGAATCGAGAGCTCCCTAGAATCAGTCCTACTAGAGGTCCGAGCCTGGTTTTTTTGAAAAAGGGCTGCAAGATACGTGGGTTGACCCATGTTAATAACTTTGTATAGTTGTACCGCCGCAAAATACGCCCTTCTTCCCTCAAGATCAAGCCAGCCAAGTTTACTCCGGTAGGGACTGATATATACTCAAACCTCTTAACACCACATATGTACCTCGCACATAAATTCTGCAATCTTTGCAGTCTCATCCGGAGCTCACCTGACACATCACGATACACTAAAGAGCAATAATCTAAATGAGACAGGACAAGAGCACTTGCAAGCCGTTTGCGTAATGCCTCGGTGGTACTACTGGATTGAAATGATTTAAGCCCATGCAGGGCCTTATTAACCTTTCGGCTAACTGCATCCACTTGAGGTTTCCGTGTTAACTTCAAATCCATGAGAACACCTGTTAGTAACAGTGTCAACAAAGGGAACAAAGACGTTACCCTGAATCTCTATGTCAGGAAAATCCATACTCTGTACTTTCTTAATGTTAGATTCTGGCCCGAAAATAATTGCCTTCGTTTTCCCGACATTAAGACACAGAGCGTTCTCAGAAGCCCACACCGACACTGCTTTGGTACAACCTCGTTCATAGTTTACTTGAAACTGAAGAAGATTTTGACTGCACCCTGTATTTACTAGATTTAAACTGTATGCGCAAAAGGGCTGTGAGCATACTTTGGTAGATAAACGTAGATAAATGTGATGCTTGTCGTCGGGAAATATACTCGTTCAAAATCTTAATTTGTCCATCATACTCTGCTTGCAATCAATCATGAGATAACCATACGGTTTAGCTGTAGCATCTTGATATACTTCTTGTAAAAATTTAGGGTCTTCGGGGCATACATATATTTTTATGGTGACTTTCTTTTGTAAATAAATCGACAATCACACGATTCGACGCTTCGCACATTAAATCATCGATGATTACGAGTTTTTTCAAATGAGGGTCGCTCGAATGGTCCTCTGGTTTCGGCAATCCTTCGCAAAACTCGATTTGTTTACCATTTGTCATGTAATTTTCCGATTTGTACCCTTCTCGCCACTCGGTGTAATAAAACAATATTCGATCAAACGTAACGTCAGCTACTTGATCCAGTAAACTTAAAAACGTTCTTATAAAGCACGACTTTCCGCTCAATGTAGGCCCGAATATTAAACTCGTCCACGAGTGAGCCCACCGTGTTTCCATGGTTACAACGTTTATAGCATACTAATTTATTTAAAAGCCTGCATGTTTTTAAAACCATTTTGCATTATTGTTATAAGCACAGGGCGGCGGTGCGGTGGCGTAGCTGACGAGCCGGGGAGAAGAAGGGATAAAAGAAGCGCCTGCCGGTTGCCTTACCCCGTCATACATGAAGGTAGTCTCTCCGACGTTTGCTCCTAGCCACAAGTCGGCGCGCTTCCCTCCACCTCGTAGCCACGTGCCAGATAAACCTCCAACCGCGCCGCTGCATAGGCCTGTTGGTGGAGGCGCCGAACCCAAGCACAGGTCTGGTAGCGGTTAAGACTGAATACTATAAATAAGCAGCCTCTTAACGCCCCAATTATTGTGATCGTTTGCGATTGACGCTCTAACCTCAAACTAATTTTAAGAGGGGGGGAGTGGTAAATATTTTGAATCTTTAAAAGGTTAGAGTGTACACGTTCTGAAAATCACGAGGGACGTCCGGCAGCCAGTTACTGGTCGATCGTGAAAAGGACTGCGGTGCTTTCGCATTAAACAGTGAAAAGTATACGCATTTCGTGTTCTAATACATCATCGTCTTTTTTCATACAATTGGTTGAAGAAGATGTAGCCTACGAAAAAACTCGAGTCTTATATGTTTGATATTTATTGTGTGGCCCCGTTTGTAAGAAATGAGAATACTTAGGGGAGGGAATTATGAAATGAATAAATATTTATAAAGTTTCTATGAAAAAATATAAAAAAATTTGTTTATTTTTTTTAGAAATTAACTCGGGCGTGGGTTTGTTATATCAACTCTAATAGAAAAACATCTAAACTTAATAAATTACGCGCTCACACTTCCGTCCATACATACACTCATACCTCACACACTATTCTTCTTCTCCTGGTTGCCATGCTCAAGTTCTGGCTGGAGAAGGTCGCTAAGTCGCGGTGGTTATCATGTGGTTCGACGCCGCTGAATCGGTGCGTCGCTTGACGTTGTAATTCGTTGTTGCGGTTGGTGCTGCTGATGTGGTGTGTGCAGGTAAGTTGCTACTTCTTTGTCAGGCCTGGCTGTAACTGTTGCACCGGGTTGATTGTCCCCAACTTGGCGACGTCACCCAGGAATTATCAGCACAAATGGGGATCCGAATTCCCGATCCAAATGCACTCTTTACACACGTATTGCCTGCACGGCTGTGTGTTTTCGCGCCTAGAGACGCACGAGAGGAAAAGTCGCGGAGAATGGACCGACCGCGTGAATCTACGGCCGGCGATAGTCTGCATAAATTTCCGCTCTCTCCTTGTGTGCCAAATTCTATCGACAGCTCGTCTTCGATTTTTCCACTTTCCTGTACTTTTCTCTCTCTTCTTATCTCCCGGTACTATCGGTATTCATTACATTACACGTTGTATTATTATTGTAAGGAAACATCACTCTTACAAATGCAGCAAACAGATCAAGTACTTACGAAAAAATGAATGTTGAACGATTTGCAGCTATATTTATAAATTGACAAATTAAAATTTTAAAATATTCTAAACTAATTTAAAATAATTTTTAGGCAAAAATGATGATAACCGTTCTAGCAAATGGAAAATGGATACGTTGTGTTACACAAGTTAATCCTCGATACTGCAAACTGATGGATACGCGTGGCAAACCCGTGCTATGAGGTCGCCATTCTACCTCCCATGGTGCGTATACTATTTTTCCTCGCACCAGCACCGAAAATACACATTTTCCGCACACCTTCACCGAATGTACCACTTTACCTTCCGGGCGCCTGGAGAGAAATGTGTATTTTCGGTGCTGGTGTGAGGAAAATAGTATACGCACCATCGGAGGGTAAATGGCGACGTCATAGCAAGTGTTGGTTTGTTTATTTACACGTGATACGGACTCGCCAATTCTTTACCTCCCTAGATGCGTAATATATATACTATTACTCTCTTGAAATTTAATAGATACAATTTTTTTAATTCATAATTTCTACGATTTTTAAATAACATCTGATTTACACATTTTTTTGTACGACATAAATTACTCTTATTTTACATATATTGTCACTCATATTGTCAGATCTTATTTAACTATGATACAAATTTAGTTTTAAATGTCAATTTTGGGCGAAAGAACCTCTTTAACTAAATTTGCAACAACAAAACATGAAAAGAATACAAATTAAGAAATGAATGTACTGCACAGGGTATAAGAAGCAATACCCACAAAAAGAATGTGAAAACAAGCTGACTTGTGATGGTAGGAAAAATAAATAATTACATTATTGTTTTAAAAGTAATGCATCTGATCGCATAATATGATTGTCAAATAAAAAATAAAAGTACAGTCAATACGGCAAAAACGAAAGTTTATTAATAATTTTAAATTGTACGCAAAAAAATATTTCAAATCCTATATGTAATAATTCTATTATACATAATGAAAATAGTTCAATGTTATAAATTATTGTATTGTTATAAGATCCTTTGGTTTTTACCCAGAAAAAAATTATGAACGTCACCAAAGATGCAATGGTAAAAAATTTGATATATTTATTTTAACTTTAAATAATAATATTTATCAGAATTTTACACATTTTAAATGGCGTATTTTAGAGGTGTACCCTAAAAGGCAGCAAGCCGGTTTATCCCGAGAAGAATGATATTATATGGCTTCAGGAAAATTCTAAAGAAGGTAGAATAAAATTTTTACTCAATACCAATTGGCATTAAATCATCATCATGCCATGTCATTCAATATTTACCAAATATATTTTATAATTAATTTTACAATTTAATAAAGTATATTATTTTTACATTCTACTCTCTTAATTTGAAATAGTGAACTTGTCACTATTTTAGCTAGTTAAAATAATTCCACTTACGAAACAGTGAAAATTTCACTATTTTATAGTGAAACTTTCACCATTTTAGCTCGTGAAAATAATTCTACTTGCGAAAAGTGAAAATTTCACTATTTTGCCAGTGAAAACTGTATTTATTAGGAAAATAGTGACTTATCACTAATTTGGTAGTTAATACATAAGTTAAAAGCCGGCAAGGTAGGGATCGAGTTGGTATTTCATAACCTAATTTCAGTTGACATTATTTTTATTTCATGAACATTAAATATTATTTTTATTATGTAATAACAAAATAATTAATTAATTAATGAATAAAAATGGTGCAATTAATGTCTTAATTAGAATTCTGAACCATATTCCCTGTGTAAAAAATTGGACAAATGCCTAAAATTATTAATTTTTCAAAAGAAAAATTATAATTAAATTCAACTTTAATCTTTTTTGTAATGTGCATACTAATGAATTTATTCATATTATCGGTAGTACATTTTTAATCAATATATTTACATCAGTTATATTCGCAGCACCTTATATGAGTTATAAAATTTACTCTATGTAGGCAATCTACGTAGGCAAGTGGTGAAGACGTTGGACTGTAAACCTTGTGGACCAGAGTTCGATCCCCATCGGAGAAGTTTTTTTCGCATTTTTAATTTATTTCTTATTTTAATATATACAAATATTCAAATGATAATACATAATCAATATCTAATAAACCTTATAAATAATTATATATACGCGTTTAAATAACAGCCTTATTTTTTTAATTTACTGAATATGATTAAATTTCACTGATTCAAGTAGTGAAAATTTATTTCACTATTTCAAATAGTGAATATTCACTGTTTTTTAGTTGCTGAGTTATCACTATTCAAAAAAGTGAATATTCACTGTTCTACAACGAATTTTCACTATTTCATAATAAGAGAGTACGTATTTTATTTGTCTTCACATATTAATAAATTTTCCTTAAAATATACGAGGAATGGATAAAGTAAAAGGTAAATAAAGAAGCTTAGTAAATATATTCCATATGATTTATTGTAGAAAAATATTCAACTACTCCATTAATGCAGACTGATATCGTTTCAACGTGGTACCGCGCGTTGACAGTCTGAATAGTAGAAGGGTAATTTTCGCAATTAACATAAAATATTCATTGGCAATGCTTAGCTATATTATAATACCGTCGTAATAAATCACATCGAAGCGTCAATAGAAAGAATCAATTGCCTCTTCGACTCACAAAATTGCCCTTCACACTATATCGCAAGCGTACCGCGCGCTTTGCTCGCGCTCTACAACGCGTACCAATATTAGTACCAAAATTCGCCCGCTGTAAAATCCATCCTTACATTAGCGCCTGTTCTCCCTTAGCCTGTCGAGCACTTCCCTGACGTGGCCGACTGTGAACATGGTGACCGATGGATCGTCGCTGTTCTCCAGCAACTCGAGGAATCTCTCCCCGATTGCGATCACCTCATCGACGGTGCGCGCCCTGTACGTCTCCTGCGACATCGACGGGCAGTTGTCCATCTGGAGCGACATCATCTGCTGCCTGTTGTCGCGTTGGTGGGCCATCAGCAAGGCCAAGAGTATCGCCTCGTTCGGCATAGCGTAGGGTCCGTTATTGCTGTGCGCCATGGGGGCGCTGGGGTCCTTCACCTCGAGTCTTGATTTCTTTGAGGCCGGCTCGCGGTTCTCCTCGTCGCTGGAGTTGTTTGATCTCGATCTTCCTGCTAGAAACAGAACAATTGAAAATTATAATTTTATTCTTACTACTTAATAAAA
Source organism: Gastracanthus pulcherrimus (assembly GCA_949152435.1). Taxonomy (NCBI): domain Eukaryota; kingdom Metazoa; phylum Arthropoda; class Insecta; order Hymenoptera; family Pteromalidae; genus Gastracanthus; species Gastracanthus pulcherrimus. The sequence goes on along the minus strand of OX424572.1, from coordinate 22,311,719 downwards.
GGTTCAAAATAATCACTATTTATTTATAAATCGATGGGTACCCGTTATGTTTTACTTTTACTGTTTTAAGATATTATACATGATAAATGAAAAAAAAAAAAAAAAAAATAATAATGTCAGATAATATTCAGATTTCAAAAAAGTTATTTAGCATAGAAATAATTTTTAATTCTTGTCAAAAATCACCCTTATTGAGCGGCCATGTATTCAGAGTCCACTGTAAATGAGCAAAATCGTTTAATTGACTCCGTATATGCTTCACGTTATAATTAAAAGTTAAATCGTATTTTCAATTATCAAATGAATATCAAAAAATATATGAAGTATTGCTAACCGATTTCTTATGTTTATTCTGAATAAATAGATAATGTTTATTTAAATAATATCTCAACAATAGAAAATAAACGTGTAAACGCGGATTATTATAAAGCTTCAGGCCCACAATCAATAAATAATAAATTGAAAATTACAAAGTTAAAGAAACTCACCAGACATGTCGAGGACTAGATTGTTGTCGTCGAGCGAGTCGATGCTGGACGAGGGCGAGTCCGATGTCGGTGAGCAGGACTCGCTGTCGTCGACCGGCCTTCGCAACAGCTTCTCCCTGATTGATTTCTCGCTCTTGCACCATCCGCGGATGGTCGACTCGGGCACACCGAGTGCCCTCGAGACAGTTGCTTTAGTGGCGCCACTTTTAATGCGCTGGATCGCCAGCAGCTTCACTTTCCCTGATCGCAGCAACTGCACACGCTTCCCCGTGCGCGGCTTCTGCTGCTGCCTCTGCTGTTGCTGCTGTTGCTGCCGTTGCTCCTGCTGCTGCTGCTTTAGCCTCTCCTTCGGACCCTTGTCCGAACTCTTTCGCACCGTCAAATCAAGAGGCTGCTCCATTTTGATGTATGTTAGTAACTAAAGCACCGTCCGTTCTAAAGTCCAGTGCCGAATGTGGCCTGTTGCAGCGACTGCAGCGGATAAATACCCTCGGCGAGGGTCCGGGGGCTGATGCGCTCTGCGCCCCCACCACTCGCCAACATCCCCTACTCCAGCGCATGAGGCCCCACGCCGACGTTACGGCTTGCATGCGAACTTGTGTACATGATATGCAAGGCCCCGATAGCGAATCGGCAACCGCGCTGTCCTACCCTCCAACCAGGTGGCAGTAGCGGTGGCGGCGAAGCGGCTACCAACCCCTTACCTGCGCAGACCGAAACAGGACACGCTATTAGCATAGGTATATACGCAGTGCGCATCTAGTCGATGCGGGGGTCCTTCAGAACTCCCCCCTCTCTTTGTCTCCCTCCTCCGACAGATATAATGGATCGGTGCTTGTGATTGCAAATGTCTTCCTGGCTTTCCTGCTCTTGTCTTTACGGCTTGGGGATTTTATTCAGGTGATTTTTAAGGGGAGCGCGCTCCCGTAAACAGCTGTATCATAATAATACTGTGATCCACAGTGTGTCCTATATCTGTTTTTAATGATTTGAAATAAAAAAAAATTTCACCTCTCAGAATTAGCGATCTTAATTTCGTAGACTAAGGCACGACCGCGACACGGAAGTGCCTTATATTTTCGTTAGCGAAAAATGTGTGAGATAGGCTATCTCACGCAATTTTGGACCAATCGGGCTAAAATTTTAGGAGGGATCTCCTCCAGCACAATATGAAATTCGATATTTTTTTATCACGATCATGTACGTAGTTTTTAAATTGCGAGCACTTTTTGCTTATTTTTACGTGTTTTTTTTTAAATTCACGTTACACGATTATCTCCGCGAAGTCTGAGCGGATCAGGTTCAAATTGTTTTTGGGAGCTCTCCTAAGTATAACAACTTGATGGTCATATTTTAAGATCGACCCTGCAAATATACGCTGAATGCGGCGACTATAAAAAATCGCTAAAAACGGTTTTTGGGCTATAACTTGAAAACTAAGCATTATACGAAAAAAAGTTAAAGAGAACAGTTGTAGATCTTTGAAAAATACAACTTTTCTTATAGACATTTATTTATGAAAATACTTTTAACTCGAGTTAACAGGCCAAAAACGAATTTTAACATCGAAAAAACAGCTTTTTACCATATAACTTTACAGCTATGCATTTTACATGAAAAAGTTAAATGGAAAAGTTGTAGATCTTTGAAAAATACAACTTTTTTCTTGACATCAAGACGCGAAAATGTTTTTAAATCAAGCTAATAGTCCAAAAACGATTTTTGACATAATAAAATGCAGTTTTTTACTATAAAACTTTGCAGGTATGCATCTTACGTAAAAAATTAAGTGAAAAAGTTGTAGATCTCAAAAGACACAACTTTTTATGGTAGCAAATATTAAAAAAAAATGCTTTTATACAAGAAACAGCCTAAAAAACGATTTTTCATCCACATCATTTAATAACAATTGCGGTGCAGCACGCCCAATCGATCTTAAAATTTTTTAAAGATGTCCCCTTTTCAATAACAGTTTTATATCCAAAGTACAACCACATAAACACGATAATATCTTTCTTTTACTAATTAGAAACAGATAATAGTGTCAGCGTTAAATGTAAGCTTTAGTTTAGCGCTTCGCGCGAGTGTCAGGCAATCAAGTTAACGCGCAGCCTGAGCAAGGCGAGCGTGCACCGGTAAGGCAAGCGTTTTGCATGCCTTGGATCGCACGGCGATGCAAGGCACGGAGGAGCTTAAGAGCGAGCGTTCGCTCTGAAGCTCCGGAGCAGGCAAGTCACATACGGCCGACGGCCACGTGTGGCGCGCTAGTTTTGCTTCTTTTTAACACTGAATATCATTATAACATTGATTTAAAGCTTATATTTAATATCATAAAGGCAGACATCGTAAATCACTTTACATTAATACGTAAATAACAAATATTGTTTAAACTATATTATTATAGTTTTATTACTTCAAAGTTGATGAAACTAATAATCTAAAGAAAGATACTTATTTTCGAGTTGAAGTTCGCGCGATACGTCGTTTTTACAATGAAGAGAAAAATTTTATATATGTTTTATGTTTTAAAAATTACGTTTTTTACTTATTACTTACAATAAGAAACTTAAATAGCTAAAAATTTAGTTTTAGTACAAAAAGTTGCGCAATAGTATTATATAAATTTGTGCTTACAAGGAGAATCCACAACCTGCGAGAATCAAATTTTGATGAGGTTTTGGGAAATGGGTTCTAGTACATAAAAATGATGCCTAGTTCCCGTCGCTTCGTATCATAGACCTTTAGAGTCGAGATATGGTCAGTTGTTTTCAAAATTCGCGTATGTACATAAGAATTTAATATTTTCGGCATTTTCTTTACCTATATATGTTTCAATTGTATCTATTCATGGATTTATATTATGTATATCCAAAATACGGAAACTTTAACAATAAGTTAAAATATGACTTTAACAAAGGAAAAATATGACTTTAATGTTTTTCATTTCTCTACTTAAATCAGATTAAAGATAAACATTGTTTTAAAATCCCAATTTTAAAGGTATAAAAAATTTAACATTTTACAAAGAAACTATACTATGGTCTATAAGAATATATTGTTAATTAAATGTTTGTGAGTTTTCTTTTCTATTAAGGAATGTAAAATACCGATGTCATTGATATTTTTCCGGCTTTTCACTTTCACATATGTTTCACATATTTTTTAATGTTTTTCATTTCTCTACTTAATTCACATTAAATATAAACATTGTTTTGAAATCCCAATTATAAAGATATAAAAATTTTAACATTTTACAAAGAAACTATACTATGGTCTACAAGAATACATTGTTAATTAAATGTATATGAGTTTTATTTTCTATTAAGGAATGTGAAATACCGATGTCATTGATATTTGTCCGGCAGTTCACTTTCACATATTTTTTTCCTGATATTAAATATATATATAAGAAAAAACGGATTGAAATCTTGAGTCAAATAGGTTAAAGGTTTGGGAGATTTCCCAATATCACTAGAAATGTCCAGTTATGTGTCCAAGAACGGTTTAAAAATTTCTAAACATATAGTTGAACATCTGAATATTTTACAACTTATTGATAATGTGTTTTTTGTTATAATAAAGATACATTGTAAGATAGATATTCTAGTTTATAGTAATAAAAAAACAAATGCAATGGCTAGTAAAAAAAGTAAGACAGAAGAACTTTTTGACCACTCAAAATAATGATCCATCTATCTTCTATCATTATTATTCTACAGATATATAGTTATATATACATTTGAATGTTTATTTGGAAACTCCTAGTATTAAGGGGATAAAAGGCGTTAAAATATGAAAATTTGAAATAATGCTATAAAGTCTATATTTTTTCTAAGAACGGCTTAAATGATAAATTGTATGCTTAATTGTATTATGTACAGAAGAAAGAATGTCAAAAATCATCAAAAAAATAAATTACCCAACCTAATCTATTACCTATTGTCTTCGTCGGTGATCTTAATAGACTTTAGTTTTTTGGTCACTGCAATGAACATATGGGGAAATCTCCAGAACTTTTAACTTTAATATGTTGAAAATAAGATCAACTAAACTTACACTGTAAAAAATTTTGCGGAAGATCGCCGTATTTTTATGGAAAAATTACACTCTTGAACGATGCAAAGTTACATCGATTGTGTGAAAGAACAGATTAACTGTAATTTTACTCTACTGAGCGAGGGTCCTTTTTTGCCAGCAGTATTTTTCTCGTGCTGGGCGATGCGATTTTACCGTGCGCATTCTGGAGCGTCTCCGGTAAAAGTACCTGAACGTGTAAAGTTCCCCTAACCCTGTGTTTTCACTGGACATAGAAAGAATAAAAAGAGTTAGGCTATGTTACGTTGCACCATGGAAGCACGTGTTTTAGTTTCAGAGTTCTTTAACGGTGCCAAAAAGAATGTCAAGACTAGTCTATTTTAGAAAAAATGTATGTAGTTAAAAACTACATCAATTAATAATAGCATGTACTTTTGTAAGAATACTTCAATGTTTCATGAATAATTTGATACTGTTTTGTATACAAAAAATTATATTTTATACTTTTCCATAAGTTTTAGATAACTTCAGTTAGATAACTTAATTTTAGAAACTTAATTACCTATGTTTGTTCTAGTTTTATGCGCTGTATAAATTTTTTGTAGATTTACTATTATCACCGTTGGAAAAAACAAATTGAATAAAGTCAATTTTGTAAATTTATTACAGTAAGAGTAGAGTAAATCTGAGAATAGTAAATCAACAAATCATTTTTTACATTAAGAATTTTGAAAATTCATATGTACAATATATATATTTTTAATATTAAAAAATAAAAATTGTTCATTTCATTCCCTGCTTCACTGATTTACATTAAAAAATTGTTATATTGATTATTATGCGTAATATTATTTTTATTACGGTTCGAAACGCCTCATTGCTGTATTTTTACTACATGTCGTGTAAAGTTACAGCATTACGGTAATTTGTAAAGAAAATATGTTCTTACATGTAAATTTACCGCAATACCGTCACTTTACCATTTAAGTGGGATATTTACCACGCTCAGCGTAGGTCTCCACGCGTTCCCCACGCTCAACGATGTAATCTTCCGCAAAATTTTTTACAGTGTAGAAGCACGGCTCTAGTTTTTTCACACAACTTCTCGAGACTATAAACAATTAATATTTGCCCATGAACAAGACCGAAACAAGTGCCTACCGAATCTAAAATAATTTATCAAATACGGCAAGTTAGAATTTCCATGTATATATTCTTTGTTGAAAACAGTTCTAAAATATTTGTGCAGCTATTTTAATTTTACTTTTTGATACTTTAATCAAACATTTGTATTGCGTTAATGTTATTTTACAAATTACTTTGATCTTAATGATTCACTTAAAGTGATTGCTAATGGTTTGGTAGAAGGCACATCTAAAGACAGGGATGCGTGACTACTCACTGCTGATTCCGAGAGATCCTTCGAGGAGGATGAGGATTCAAATGAGGTCAAAGAATTACATTCTCTTAGAGGATAACAAATAGTGTATGCTTTAATTGAGGGATTTTATTATAGTTCGTTTATAGAATAAAAAGACCGGAAAGTTGGCTTATTGAAATTAACAATTTAAACGATTAAAGTGACTAATTTTACCTCTTAGACGACGATAAATCTTTTTTTTTCATTATATTTCTTTCTCTGTTCACTCCTTTTTTCCGTTCTTTTAACTCTTTAATTCGTTCGTACTTTAAGTACTCTTTATTCTTTCTCACTTTTACTTAGCTCAAAACAGATCTCATGATTGTAAAATGCAAAAAAACTTGTTCTCGTATTTATATTATTCAGTTTTGCAAGTTGCAATAAGAGGTTATGATATTTAAACAAACGCGCGTTGCGGTCGGCGCGTAGTGGATACGACAAATCGATGTAAATTTTCCGGCTTCTCACTTTCAGATATTTTTTTCTTGAGTTTAAACATATATCATTAGAAATATCCAGTTATGTGTCCAAAGTTGGGTTAATAATTGCATAACTTATAGTTGAATAGCTGAACATTACAATTCATTGATAATGTGATTTCTATTATAATCAAGTGGATCGGTAGCGCCACGAAGGTGAGTTTGAGAAGCTGACGAAGCCGCAGCGCCCGCGTTACTATTTACTTCTAATTGGTGTTCGGATTTTTCTTTATACGATAACAAGTACTTATTACTATTATTACCAAGTTATTTCGACTTAATAGCATGTTTTCGTGCTAAACTATGATTTCCAACAAAAATATTAGCCAAAAAGTTATTTTATGTCATAATAAACGAGTACGTAATTCTCAAATGCTGAAAGTATATCAACTTTCTTTCTCCAGCCCGAAAAGTAAAAGGACCGTGAAGTTAGCCGCAACAAATATATAAGTGAAAGGACCGTTAAGTTGGCCGCACATACGGCTGTGTATTGCCAACGAATATAGACCTATATAGAAGAACGATTCTTATGGAGCGGTTGGTTCTCAAAAGCGGTAGTTGAATAGTCTCCGCGAGAAGGCGCCAGCCGTTATTTTCCTATTTTATTTTCTAGTTAATTTTCTAGAGCTTACGGGCGGACTTTATTCTTGCGCTTCAATTAAGATATTAATAAAAATGTTTAGAGTTAAGATTCGATAATTTTAAAAGCATATATAAATTTTTATGTATTTAAATGACTTGGGTACAAATTAACTGAAAGTAATAATAAATTAGTATTACAGTTTCGATAAATCTAAGATAATAATAAATAAATAAATGAGTAAATAAATAAATAAATAAAATTCATTTTTATATCATATTTAATTTCGATATGGCCTTTTGCTATTAAATAATTTTTTTTTTCATAATTTTAAGAAGAATATAGGTATTTACTTGATTTAAAAATGATAAATTAACAGTTGTCTAAGTAACTAGAAAATAGTTCTTACTGAATTATTTAAGGAATTTTTTGTATGGAACTCCAGTTATTTTTTGCCAAAAAATCGAAATAAAAACTTTAAACGCGTATTTCTAGAAACATATTGTTTTACTTCAAAAAGTTTCTGGCGCAACTCAAGTTAATGGATATTTTTAAATCTTCTAGAAAATATCAATTGAGGTAGTTGTCGACCTGAAAATAGAACTTTTAGCAATGAATTTTTATTTATTGTTCTTTCCATTTGATACACCCAACTCAAGTATAACTGAAAGAGTGGTATTCTACTAAGTAGGAAACAAAAAGACACATTGGTAGCGCAGATATTAATTTGAGAATTAAAACAATTTTAGTCGAGACGTGTAACTTTTTTATTTTTCGTTCGATTTCAATGAACCAAGGCTTATTTTGTTCCTTATAAAATTTAAGGGTAGAGTCGCCGTAAGGAAATTGTTGTATAATCAATGAGTACAATGTAAAGTCTAATTGTTTATCCAAATTCGCGTGAAATTGTGTAATTTTTTATAAACAATTAGATTTTACGATGTGCTGACTGATTATACAATTTCCTTGCGGTGAAATTTTGTAAGGAATAAAATGGCCTTGGTTAATTAAAATCAGACTTAAAGCCCTATTTTCCGGTTAACAAAAACCTTAAAGTATTTAAAAAAGAGGGTAATATTTTATTTTGAAATGCGCGGATATTAAATATTTTATTCGCCAATTTTTTGTGTTGAATTACTTGGTTTTATATATTTTTAAAGTTTAAAAAATGTTTTATTAAATTTTATTAATCACGAATTGAATATATACTGCCGAGAAAAAATACTTTTTCCAATAACAGTTGAAAAATGTTCTTAAATTATTTTTACGTGTTTGGTTAAACTGGTTTGCGCAAGGAACTTTTTTAAAAACCCTGCCTTTTAATAATAATTATTCAGATTTATTTTATAAATTGATATAATATTTATAAATAGGGCTCAAAATTAACATTTTAGTTTATTTTATGACCAATATTTAGTCCTCAAAATGTTAGTGTATGGATTAACAGGTCAACTTTTTTTAAAATCACTGGATTTTCATCTTAATATGCAAACGCCATTAGAAGTAAAAGAAAGTAATAAAATAAAAAAAATTTCAAATACTTGAAAAAAAAATTAAAAATATCTGATAAAAATAGTACGATATACTGTTCAAACCTATGTATAAAACTTCTCTTTGTATACATATTAATATTTCTAAACAACATTTCAGAATTTAAGCATTTGAGTTAAAAATATTTGCTATTACGAATCAGCCCCATAGACGAATCAGCTCCATGGACGAAATGCCCCGGTCTCCCCTATATATACACGTACATATATAGACATTTTTTAAAACACGATTTTTCTGACTCAGGAACCCCCCGAATTTTATTGAAATATCTGATTAAAAAATTTACATCGTTTCAAAGCTTTCTCTTTAAGACAGAAAAATTTCTGAAAAATATTTCCCAGAAAACATCACCGTCATGCAATATATATAAACGTCAAACAAATTAAATACACAAAAACCATCACTTCAAAAATTAAAATAAAATACTCAAAAATTATACATAGCAATAAATAATAAATTAAATAACGTTCAACCTTTTTTAACATAATTTATTCTAATTTTACCTTAATTCACTGACAAATAAAGACTTTAAAATATTACCCCACATAAATCCTTTATTAAAGGTCAATCTGAAAGTTTTTTGTATGTAAATAACATTGCATTAAAATAAATACACATTTCTACATTATTTATTTCTTTTATTATTGCTAAAAATATAGGGGAGACTGAGGTATTACGGTGCACTAAAATGAAATGTGCTCTAAATAACGTAAACATGATGCAATTCAATACGATACTGCTGAAATTAATGTAATATAACAGTAGTTAAAAATTATTATCCGAATACATAAAAAATCTTGATGTTCAAAATCATTCGGGTATAATGGAGCACTCAATTGGGGTATAACGAAACGATACGTCATTATATATGTTACAAAAAAGCCATGGCCGAAAGGTGCTAAAAATGCTTATATTTTATTATTAGGACAAATATGAAACACTCGAAAAAATTTACTAAAAAGACTGAAATCTCTAAAAAAAATTAACTTTAAAAAAAGTGAAAGGTTAGGCGAGTTTGATGTATTCCGCAAAATTATCATGGAGCAATACAATAATCTATTTGATAAGGTAAGCCATAGATTAAAAAAGTAATGAGATCAATGGAAAATAGTCAAGTTTTAAATACATAAATAATTATAAATAATTTAGCAACGAACTTACAGATAAAAAAGAACTGAGATCAATCAAACAAAGTCAAGTTTATTATATTTAATCATAATAAAGCAAAAATATTGTTGTGTTCAATCAAGGGCTTACTTAACTCAAAGTTACGTTATATAATGATCACCAATAAACAAAATGAAACGGGCATGGCAAGTTACGTAGTAAGTATCTTGAGAGTTGTTTGTAATTGATCATTATATAACGTAACTTTGAGTTAAGTAAGCCCTTGATTGAACACAACAATATTTTTGCTTTATTATGATTAAATATAATAAACTTGACTTTGTTTGATTGATCTCAGTTCTTTTTTATCTGTAAGTTCGTTGCTAAATTATTTATAATTATTTATGTATTTAAAACTTGACTATTTTCCATTGATCTCATTACTTTTTTAATCTATGGCTTACCTTATCAAATAGATTATTGTATTGCTCCATGATAATTTTGCAAAATACATCAAACTCGCCTAACCTTTCACTTTTTTTAAAGTTAATTCTTTTTAGAGTAACGATATACGGTAAGACAGATATTTTATTTTTTAGTAATCAAAAAAAGAAATACAATGTCTAGTAATAGAAGTGAGACTGAAGAACTTTTTGACCACTAAAAATAAAGATCCATCTATCTTCTATCATTATTGTTCTACAGATAGATTTATATTCATTCGAATGTTTATTTGGAAACTCCTAGTATTAATAGGGGTTAAAGGGTGTTTAAATATGAAAATTTGAAATAATGTTAAAAGATCTATATCTTTTCTAAAAACAACTTGAATGTTCATTTTTTTCTTAAATGGGCCATTTTTTCCTGTGCTAACTGGGATTCTAAAAGATTTTATGGGCTTTTGAATGCATAAACTATCAAAATCAAAGTTAGCATGCGAGAAAATTGCCCGCGCAATTCAAAGTTATTTTTACCGATGAGTGTACATAACAAAGAAGTTAAAAAATCATCAACAAAAAAAATTATCTAACCTAATCTATTACCTATTGTCTTCATCGGTGATCTTAGAAAACTTTAGTTTTTCATGTCATTGTAATGAATACATGTATAAAGAATGTAAACAAATTTATTTTAGGTCAAACGACTGAAAAATTGAAAAATAATCTACGACAATTGTGATTTTCTCAATTTTGGGAGTCACCGATGAAGACAATAGCAATGAGTTAAGTTCGATAATTTTTTCTGATGATTTTTCAACTTCCTCGTCATGTGTATAATATAATTAGGCATAAAATTGAACATTCAAGATGTTATTAGAAAAAATATGCACTTAATAATATTTTTTAATTTTTCATATGTAGACACCCTTGTATCCGCTTAATACGGAGGATATATAATATGATCATAAATGACCCTATATGAAAGTAAAATTTGTCATGGTATTATATCATATATTGATGGGTCCTAGTTTAAAAGACGTATCTCGCGAGCTTCAATTAGAAAAGAAGTATCATTCTTTAGATTATTTCTTTCATCAACTTTGAAGTAATAAAACGATATAAGACAGTTTAAACAGTATTTATTATTTACGTATTAATATAAATTGATTTACGATTAATGCCTTTATGATATTAAATATAAGCTTCAAAATCAATGTTATAATGATATTCAGTGTTTAAAAGAAGCAAAAATTAACATAAAAAAGATAGGTCTTTTCTGATTGGTTCTCGTGAGGTACGTCTTTTTTATTAGGATCCATCGATATGATCATATATGATCATCTATGGTCATATCTAATCAGATATTATTACATATGCTCATATATGTGCATTTAAGCGCATACATGTTTATATGTTGCCATACTTCGGATGCAATACGTCAAATATCTGATATCCGTACTCTATTGATAATTTTCTCAAATATGAATTTTTATCAATGAAACTTTTACCTAATAAGCTTTATGATGTTCTATGAGATATCACACGTGAAGAAAGTACAAAAAGATATTTTGGAAGAAAGTGGCAAATGTTTAAATACATTTCGTCAAAATCGTAAATTGATTCTTTTAAAAGCAAAAGTTGTTTTACAAATTTTCGATTTATTAAGTTTTACTTATACTAAAATCTTTATTATAAGTCGTAGAAGTTTTTTGAAAAGTTTTAAATTTCAACTAATTATCGTTAAAAGGTACTGGCAATTTTTGCGTCAGTGTGATACTGCGCGCGTGGCGGCATCGTTCACAACGACTGTTCGCGCGGAGTCACGCAGACAGAAAAATTGCCAGTACTTTTTAAGGATAATGAGTTTAAATTTGAAACTTTTCAATAAACTTCTACGGCTTGTATTGAAGGTTTTGGTATAGCTAAAAGTTAATAAATCGAAAATTTGTAACACTACTTTTGCAATCGAAAAAATCAATTCACGATTTTGACAAAATGTATTTAAAAATACGTCATCTACTTCCAAATTACTTTTTTGTACTTTTTTCACGTGATACATCTCATAAAACATCTTAAAGATTATTACATAAAAGTACCGCCACGGACCCAGTTTCTAATCAGTACCCAATTTCTAATCAGTTTGTCACATATATTACGATATAAAATTTAATTAACCCTGAAATTGTTTGAAAAAAATAACATTTAATAGCTAACTATCTCACAAGTACGTTTGAAAACTTCACATGCTATTAATGTCGTACATTTTTAAGAAAAAAGATATTTTATTGCACTGTTGTCAAATGTATCACGTTTTCGCCATTTCACTTCTGCCGACTGCAAGCGAGCACACTAAGATTTTCGGATCGTTTCTTTATTATTATTGAATGTATCGTAGCAAAGCTTTTATATCTGAGTTACTTAATACCTTTTTTGTATAAAACAATCAAAATATTAATAATAAATGTAACTTTTTTAGAAAATAAAGGGTGATTAGAAATAGGTTCCGAATTTTTAGAGTTTCCGCAATTTCTGATCAGTTTTATTAAAACTATTTTAAATATTAAAAGACCTTTAATTGTTCTAATCTCATCAAACAACAGCAATGAAAGTTGTTTTAACGCACACAAACATCTTTCTTAGTTCAAAGTCTCGTAAAATCCACTGAAACATCACACGTTTTATAGGTTCACTTTGTAGGCTATAATACTTACCGACAGAGCGATCAGATGCGCATTTCAGGTGATTGACTGTTGTGCGGTCGACTGAGCATAAATAATCGAATATTTATTTTATTAATCACCATTACTTAAACAAAAAATGTTAACTAGTTATCATAGTTACTGTTATAATATTGTTTAATGTGTTTTTGCTTGTTGTATAAGATAATTACGCGTTAACAAAATTTGATTAGAAATAGGGTCTTGATCTGAACAGAAATTGATCCTATATATCATTTAGCTGATCAGAAATTACTCCCTATTACTTTGTTCTTTAAAGATTTATAATTAATTAATTTCTGATTCTTTGGGTATTTTTTAAATTTTAGATGAAAGATTAAGAGTTATATTTATCATTAGAAATGTTTCTTTAGAGTAAACAGTTCATTTTCAAATTGTAATGCATCAAATATCCCGACATTGCGCCTTAGCTGATTAGAAACTGGGTCCGTGACGGTATCAATGATATAAATTCATATTTGAGTAAGTTATGCCGAGTTGAAGTGAAAAATGTGAAATACTTTTTAAATTGAAAAATAACGTTTTTCATTTACTACTAAAAAATTAAAATAGATCAAAATTTAGTTTTAGTACAAAAAGTTACGCAATAGTATTCTCTTTATACATATATATATATATATATATATATATATATATATATATATATATATATATATATATATACATATATATATATATCAATTAAAGAAATTTAAATTGAAACGATGTTGAAAATTGGCTAGTCGGACAATATTTATCCGGCGATATCACGCTATGCGACCTTTTCCGTTCGGAGGCCTCAATTACTGATTTAAACCTTTGTATCTTTTTCTCATTTAGTAGTGCTCTACTTTCAGTAGTATTTTTAATTGTCATATTTCTTATTATTTTGTTGCGATCTAATTTCGGTGAAGAATTTCTTCTTCGTAAGTAATTCGTTTTCTAATTATCCAATATCCCCGTGTCATTTAAAAATAGCTTGTTGTCGTCCTGCGAAGTAAAACCGACGCTTCGCCTTAAATGTCCCAAGTATTGTCACTCACATAATACCGATTCCCAGCCAATACTTATCACAATAAATTACTTACACGACAGTCCCCGCGTACTCTATCGCATCCGCAATAATACTCTCTAAGCTCCCCCGCAGCCGAGCTCAGGTAGCGCAATATAACCTACATAGGTATATATAGATCTGCAAGCAGGACACCCCGACTTTTCCACTTCTGTAACAATATAGGGGTCGTATAACCCTGCGCATAATCCATGCACGCGCGACAGCTCGCGTCGGCCCAGCTCTCGAGACACAGCACTTTTCCCCGAAGGGCAATTAAGACGGCACCGCGCGGCGCGTCGGTCATCAAGTATACGAGTAGGAGGGGCCGAAGGGAAGCGAGAGAGAGCGCACGAAGCAGGATTCGCGAAAACTTCTGGGAGAGGAGGAGGAGGGAAAAGATAGAGCGCGCGCGGGCGCGCGGGCCTCGAACGGACCAGGTTCGAAAAAGGGGCGGCGGACGATAATACTCTGCGCAGCACTGCGGAGAGGAGTACGTACAGCTATGCGTCGGCTTGCAGTTTTGAGCTTTCCAAAAGGGGGTCATTTATGATCTATAATATGATCATCCTCCGTAGACAATAGGTAATAGATTAGGTTAGATAATTTTTTTTGTTGATGATTTTTTACACTGAACCGTAAAAATAATTTTGATTTGCGCGGGCAATTTTCTCGCATGCTAACTGTGATTTTGATAGTTTATACATTCAAAAGCCCATAAAATCTTTTAGAATCACAGTTAGCACAGGAAAAAATGGCCTGTGAGATTCAAAGTTATTTTTACCGTCCAGTGTACATAATACAATTAAGCATAAAACTGAACATTTAAGCTATTTTTAGAAAAGATATAGATCTTTTAACATTATTTAAAATTTTCATATAATATATTAAACACCCTTTAACCCCTATTAATACTAGGAGTTTCCAAATAAACATTCAAATGAATATAAATCTATCTGTAGAACAATAATGATAGAAGATAGATGGATCTTTATTTTGAGTGGTCAAAAAGTTCTTCAGTCTCACTTCTTTTGCTAGACATTGTATTTCTATTTTTGATTACTAAAAAATAAAATATCTATCTTACCGTATATCTTTATTATAATAGAAATCACATTATCAATGAGTTGTAAAATGTTCAGCTATTCAACTATAAGTTATGAAATTTTAAACCAACTTTTGACACATAACCGGATATTTCTAATGATATATGTTTAATATCAAGAAAAAAATATGTGAAAGTGAGAAGCCGGAAAATTTACATCGATTTATCGCATCCAGTACGCGCCGTCCTCAACGCGCGTTTGTTTAAATATCATAACCTCTTATTGCAACTTGAAAAACTGAATAATACAAATACGAGAAGAAGTCTCTTTGCATTTTACAATCATGAGACTTGTTTTGAGCTTAGTAAAAGTGAGAAAGAAGGAAGAGTACTTAAAGCACAAACGAATTGAAGAGTTAAAAGAACAGAAAAAAGGAGTGAACAGAAACAGAAATATAATGAAAAAAAAGTGTTTTTCTCGTATATTAATTTCAATAAGCCAAATTTATAATTTAAATTTAATCAATGAATTTGTATTAAAATATATGTAATTAGAGACGAAGGTCTAATATGACCTTATACCTCGGAGTATTTTTTAACGATGGTGAGGTAGATTTTGTTGATCTTCCCGAGGTTAGAGGTATGTGAACTAAAAGTCACGTTAACGTTTCGATGGCTAGGCCACCCTCTTCAGAAAAAAACTGTAAAGAAGTTTTTTATAATATTGTGAAATAATATCTGAAGTTAGTATAACAATTTACTTAGCAAATACAATTAAATTTACAATATGTATAAAAACAGTGTAGAGTCAATAATACAAATAAAAAAATGACCTAAACGACGAGTCAGCGATGAGAAGCAAAGTCAAAACAAAGGTTCCTACTCCGCATGTGTCCTCTAACCGCGGGATGATCAACAAAATCTACCTCACCATTGTATTAAAATAATATTACACTTCCAGTCTTTTTATTCTAAAAACGAACTATAATAAAATCCCTCAATTAAAGCATACAATTTTTGTTGTCCTTTAAGAGAATGTAATTCTTTGACCACATTTGAATCTTCATCCTCCTCAAAGGATCTCTCGGAATCAGAAGTGAGTAGTTACACATCCTTGTCTTTCTTTGTGCCTTCTACCGAACCATTAGCAATCACTTTAAGTGAATCATTAAGATCAAAGTAATTTGTAAAATAACATTAACGCAATACAAATGTTTGATTAAAGTATCAAAAAGTAAAATTAAAATAGCTGCACAAATATTTTAGAACTGTTTTCAACAAAGAATATATACATGGAAATTCTAACTTCCCGTATTTGATAAATTATTTTAGATTCGGTAGGCACTTGTTTCGGGCTTATTCATTGGCAAATATTAATTGTTTATAGTCTCGAGAAGTTGTGTGAAAAAACTAGAGCTGTGCTTCTAAGTTGAGTTGATCTTATTTTCAACATTTGAAAGTTAAAAGTTCTGGAAATTTCCCCATACGTTCATTGCAGTGACCAAAAAACTAAAGTCTATTAAGACCACCGATGAAGACAATAAGTAATAGATTAGGTTGGGTAATTTATTTTTTTGATGATTTTTGAAATTCTTTGTTCTGTAAATAATACAATTAAGCATACAATTTATCATTATACCGTTTTTAGAAAAAATATAGACTTTATAGCATTATTTCAAATTTTCATATTTTAACGCCTTTTATCCCCTTAATACTAGGAGTTTCCAAATAAACATTCAAATGTATATATAACTATATATCTGTAGAATAATAATGATAGAAGATAGATGGATCTTTATTTTGAGTGGTCAAAAGGTTCTTCAGTCTTACTTCTTTTACTAAACATTGCATTTGTCTTTTTTATTACTAAAAACTAGAATATCTATCTTACAATATATCTTTATTATAACAAAAATCACATCATCAATGAGTTGTAAAATATTCAGCTAGTCAACTATAGGGGAGAACGGGGTATTGCCGGTCACCTAAGCAAAATTGCTTGTTATTTCTACTTTCAAATTGTTTTTTATTAACTTTAAATACTTATTATGTTATGTCCAGCCATTGACTTTAAATATTTATTATTGGTTTAATCTAAAAATGTTGGATATCGAAGCTATAAGACGAAATAAAAAGAAGCATTTTGACTGGATTTACTCCACATCAAAGGGTAATACCGGTCAGTCTTGGTACAATTCCGGTCGCTATTAAGAGGAGTCCGTAACTACGGTCCTTGTCTAATCACGTTTTTGCTATTTATTCTAATTATAGATTGATAATTGAAAAACTAAAAGTTGGCCCCAATTGGTATTATTTCCTTTTCGAGAAAACTTCGGAACGCGAAAATGGAGGTTAGCTTTTTCGTTCCGAAGTTTTCTCGAAATGTATATAATGTTAGATACTTTTTAAGATCTCAAAATATTCCTTAATTTAATGCCAATTGTGGCCAACTTTTTGTTTTTCAATTAATTACCAAACTACAATTTGAATAAATAGCAAAAACGTGATTAGACAAGAACAGAAGATACGGACTCCTCTTACAAAGTTACTTTTATAGGTAAAATATTTCCTTAAATCAATTATATGAACCTTCATATGATCAGTCGCATTATTATTCGCACTTACATAGTAAAATATGTAACACATAGCCAATGTTCAATCAAAAACACTTAAGCAAAGTTGCTCTACCTGAGATAGCAGCGGAACGTTTTCTGAGCCTTACTTTCGGGAGCGTCATATAAATAACATTGTGATCGGTATTACCCCAATTCTGCTTAGTAATTTAAATTGAAATGACAAAAAAACAATAGGTTTATACTGGTGAGGTTTAATAAATGATTTTTGCAAACCAAACAGACAATTTTATTTGTCAGCGACGTTTCGGCAGCATTTCACTGCCCATATCAGGCTATACCTTTATTTAAATATTTCATATTACACCATTATTGTTAAACATCTATTGTTAAACATTCAAACATTCCTCTGAAAGAACTACTAGATACTATAACTTTTCTTGTAAACAGCACGTATTTTCAATTTGACGGGCGATATTATCAGCAAATCTATGGCTCTCCGATGAGGAGTCCTATTAGTCCATGTTTTGCCAATATAGTAATGGAAGATCTTGAAATAGAATGTCTAAATAAATTAGATTTTCACCCACTATTTTACTATAGATTTAAACTAAATTAAACTAAAACAAGTATTTGATACATTCAATTCCTATCATAGTAGTTTGAAATTCACATATGAACAAGAAAACAATAAATCAATTAGTTTTTTAGAAATTTTCCTCATCAGAGAAAATGACAGAATTATAACCAATTGGTATCGGAAAGAAACATTCTCGGGTAAATTTTTACATTATAACTCAAATCATCCAATTTCACAGAAACGAGCGATGATTTATACTTTAGTGGATAAGGCAATTTTACTTGCACAGGAAAAATATCACGTTAATAACTTGAAGATTGTAAGAAATTTATTAAGAAATAATGCTTATCCAAAAAAATTCTTAGAATTTCATATAAAAAAACGTTTAGATAAAATAAAATTTAATAATAATAATAGTAACAATAACAATAGGATCACAAACACAAGAAAAAAACCTGAAACAGTAGTAACTTTGCCCTATATCCCAGAGTTTTACGAGAAAGCAAAAAATATTTTAAGTCAAAACAATGTTCAAACTATTCCAAAAACACATAAAAATTTAAGTTCTATTATTACTCGGGGTAAAGAGAAGCAAGAGACAGGAGCTTGTACTAATGTGGTTTATAAAATAGAATGCCATGATTGTAATGCTTCATACGTAGGTGAAACCAAACGTCAGCTGACTGTACGTGTTGATGAACATGAAGCGAATACGAATATTGAGAATAAATCATATGCTATTAATGACCACATTAGGAACGGTCACTCCTTTAATTTTAACGATACAAAAATCCTGGATAAAGAACGTAATTGGAAAGAGAGATTAATTTCAGAAATGGTAAATATAAAACTACAAAAAAATTCTATTAATATTAAAGAGGACATCCAAAAATTAAACTATCATTACTTTCCATTGATCAATAACATGAAAAGCAAATATAATAAGTAATAAATATCTTTTGTTTGAAGTAGCTATACACATACGGTCACTGACAAAATTGACGAGTTTGCTTTGGCTTTGACAAAATTGACAAAGAGATGCGTGCGCACATATAATAACAGGCATTAAAAATTAAAAAAAATTTCTTTAACTCATGTGATAATTTGTGCATTATAGAGTTAGTTTATCTATATTAATAATTAAGTTTTTAATAATTAAATTGTGATTAATTGTGCAATATTAGATAATGCTGTTTTCTTTTATCTAGTCTACAAACTAGTCAGTTTTACATATTTTGAAATCACTCCATCAAAGGCTATTTTGAGCATGCTCAGATATTCAAAATAACGTCTGGTAACCGTCTGTGATAGAAAAATCTTGTCGTACCTACTGATAGTATTAAATCTTCTGTGATATTTCATTTTTTACTTATTTATAACTTATAACATTTTTTAACTATGGACTTCTTTTATTTATATTTATATTTACAGTGTGCTATATATTGTTTAAATATTATAAGTTTTAAAATAAGGACGATTAAGAAAATGAAAGGTATTTATGGCAACTTAACCTCAACTTCTGTGCAATTAGGAAAATAGTACAAAATCACTAACTTATTATTATATATATATATATATATATATATATATATATATATTTTTTTTTTTATATTGTTTATACAGCGAGTAACGTATATATGTTGTACATTTAGTGGTCTTAAAAAATGTAACACCCGTACCATGTAAATATTGTAAGTATTTATGTTAACAACAAATTTCATATAAAATCACATATAAATATATTTTTTTTTTACAATACTTTTTAATAATGGTGTAATATGAAATATTTAAATAAAGGTATAGCCTGATGAGGGCAGTGAAATGCTGCTGAAACGTCGCTGACAAATAAAATTGTCTGTTTGGTTTGCAAAAATCATTTATTAAACCTCACCATATCAATATCAGCAAACGAAGATAATGATCTATTTTATACAATAGGTTTATACTCTTTTTTTACTACTTCGTATTCTTAGATTGTTCAAATTAATGAAGTTGCATAAAATAACTGCATAAAGTAACAAATAATATGCAAAAAAGTTATTTTATAGACCAGATTTCTTATAAGAAATGTAGATCTAAACTTTAATTGTGTATAATTCGTTAATAATACTGAATAGAAGGTTGCTTGAACACTAGATTAATTGCATTTTATTTTGCGTTTGGGATACTATTCGAATTATTACCTAAAAAAGTTTAGATTATTGAAAATGAGAGTGACCGGAATTAGCCAGTGACCGGCATTACCCCGTTCTCCCCTTTGTTATGAAATTTTTAACCCGTTTTCGGACACGTAACTGGACATTTCTAGTGATATGGGGAAATCTCCCAAACCTTTAACCTATTTGACTCAAGGTTTCAATCAGTTTTGTCTTATATATATGTTTAATATCAAGAAAAAATGTGTAAAAGCGAAAAGCCGGAAAAATATCAATGACATCGGTATTTCACATTCCTTAATAGAAAATAAAACTCATATACATTTAATTAACAATGTATTCTTATAGACCATAGTATAGTTTCTTTGTAAAATGTTAAATTTTTTATACCTTTAAAATTGGGATTTTAAAACAATGTTTATCTTTAATCTGATTTAAGTAGAGAAATGAAAAACATTAAAGTCATATTTTTCCTTTGTTAAAGTCATATTTTAACTTATTGTTAAAGTTTCCGTATTTTGGATATACATAATATAAATCCATGAATAGATACAATTGAAACATATATAGGTAAAGAAAATGCCGAAAATATTAAATTCTTATGTACATACGCGAATTTTGAAAACAACTGACCATATCTCGACTCTAAAGGTCTATGATACGAAGCGACGGGAACTAGGCATCATTTTTATGTACTAGAACCCATTTCCCAAAACCTCATCAAAATTTGATTCTCGCAGGTTGTGGATTCTCCTTGTAAGCACAAATTTATATAATACTATTGCGCAACTTTTTGTACTAAAACTAAATTTTTAGCTATTTAAGTTTCTTATTGTAAGTAATAAGTAAAAAACGTAATTTTTAAAACATAAAACATATATAAAATTTTTCTCTTCATTGTAAAAACGACGTATCGCGCGAACTTCAACTCGAAAATAAGTATCTTTCTTTAGATTATTAGTTTCATCAACTTTGAAGTAATAAAACTATAATAATATAGTTTAAACAATATTTGTTATTTACGTATTAATGTAAAGTGATTTACGATGTCTGCCTTTATGATATTAAATATAAGCTTTAAATCAATGTTATAATGATATTCAGTGTTAAAAAGAAGCAAAACTAGCGCGCCACACGTGGCCGTCGGCCGTATGTGACTTGCCTGCTCCGGAGCTTCAGAGCGAACGCTCGCTCTTAAGCTCCTCCGTGCCTTGCATCGCCGTGCGATCCAAGGCATGCAAAACGCTTGCCTTACCGGTGCACGCTCGCCTTGCTCAGGCTGCGCGTTAACTTGATTGCCTGACACTCGCGCGAAGCGCTAAACTAAAGCTTACATTTAACGCTGACACTATTATCTGTTTCTAATTAGTAAAAGAAAGATATTATCGTGTTTATGTGGTTGTACTTTGGATATAAAACTGTTATTGAAAAGGGGACATCTTTAAAAAATTTTAAGATCGATTGGGCGTGCTGCACCGCAATTGTTATTAAATGATGTGGATGAAAAATCGTTTTTTAGGCTGTTTCTTGTATAAAAGCATTTTTTTTTAATATTTGCTACCATAAAAAGTTGTGTCTTTTGAGATCTACAACTTTTTCACTTAATTTTTTACGTAAGATGCATACCTGCAAAGTTTTATAGTAAAAAACTGCATTTTATTATGTCAAAAATCGTTTTTGGACTATTAGCTTGATTTAAAAACATTTTCGCGTCTTGATGTCAAGAAAAAAGTTGTATTTTTCAAAGATCTACAACTTTTCCATTTAACTTTTTCATGTAAAATGCATAGCTGTAAAGTTATATGGTAAAAAGCTGTTTTTTCGATGTTAAAATTCGTTTTTGGCCTGTTAACTCGAGTTAAAAGTATTTTCATAAATAAATGTCTATAAGAAAAGTTGTATTTTTCAAAGATCTACAACTGTTCTCTTTAACTTTTTTTCGTATAATGCTTAGTTTTCAAGTTATAGCCCAAAAACCGTTTTTAGCGATTTTTTATAGTCGCCGCATTCAGCGTATATTTGCAGGGTCGATCTTAAAATATGACCATCAGGTTGTTATACTTAGGAGAGCTCCCAAAAACAATTTGAACCTGATCCGCTCAGACTTCGCGGAGATAATCGTGTAACGTGAATTTAAAAAAAAACACGTAAAAATAAGCAAAAAGTGCTCGCAATTTAAAAACTACGTACATGATCGTGATAAAAAAATATCGAATTTCATATTGTGCTGGAGGAGATCCCTCCTAAAATTTTAGCCCGATTGGTCCAAAATTGCGTGAGATAGCCTATCTCACACATTTTTCGCTAACGAAAATATAAGGCACTTCCGTGTCGCGGTCGTGCCTTAGTCTACGAAATTAAGATCGCTAATTCTGAGAGGTGAAATTTTTTTTTATTTCAAATCATTAAAAACAGATATAGGACACACTGTGGATCACAGTATTATTATGATACAGCTTTTTACGGATTTTTTCCAAACATTTCAAGATATAAAAGTTATGAGCTGATTACAAGTATTTCGTTATCGCTGAGAATGCAACTTTTAACAGCTCATAACTTCTATAATTTGAAGCTTATGAAGAAATGGGCAAATTAACATACTAGAAAAGAATAATTCCATCCCTTATTTCCATTTTCAGACAAATTTCTTAGATAATTACTTTTCGAAATTTATTTGAAAAACTGTTCACTTATATGCAAATAAGATTCGCAGCGTGCAGTGTTTCCCAAAATCGACTTTTTCTGCGAAACGCGTAAGGCGCGGGGGAACGCGCACGAAAATGTAATCCAATGAATTGCCTGCGCGCCGAACCGTAAATAGTAAGACAAAAGAGGCGGAGATGCAAGACAAGCCAACAGACTTGTCATAAAACTACGAGCACATGTAGGCTCGTCATAAAACTTTGTTCCGAAGAAGCAACGACTTACCGCAGCCGGTGCAGACGACCGCGACTTTCCGCGGATTCTTATATAGGACCTATATAATATAGGAGTGGCCTCAAAAGATCGCAGCGCATTACGTGGTTTAATCATCGACGATCGACGGGCCTCATAACACCGGCCGTCTCGAACATTCACTTAACATTCGCATATCTATCCCCCGCTTCTCCGGAGAGAAGCTTCGCTATGCCGCCCATTTGTTCGGCAGCCCGTTCCTTTCATCCGCGGATTACGAAACAGTACTATTTGCGTTCGCTATACTTATTTTCCCCTCAAAAATCTACTATCTTCTATCCTCTCTTACCTTATGCCAATCACGCTTGCTGAACTGCAAGCGACCCTCGCCGACCTCTGCTGCCTGCCCTTCCTCCTTCCTTAATACCTGCGTATTCGTCTGCGTCTCACCTCTCGTCAATCCTTATATTTAAATCCTGTTCTTATCAATATCCTGCTTCCCGTTCTCCCCCATCTCCCTTGACGCAACGAGCTCCAACTCTCGTGCTTCCGTCCCTGTATTAACTATTTTTCCCAGGTTTGATATAGTAGAGTAATGTATTTAAAAAATGAAAATATTCCGTAGGTGTGCTCTAAATAGTACATTATGTAACAAGGGCAAAAAGTCGAATATGTTTCTTGCGGGTGAGTTTACTCACCCGCGCGAAAAATCGACTTTTTTCTCGAGTTATAGTACTTTATCATATATGATTATATGCTGTTACATCTGTCATAGCTCGAATATGCTCATATATGATTATATATGAACCCTGCATACATGATCATAAATGAACATGTATGAACTTTTTTTTACCCGAGTCTTTCTTGTAGTAAGCAAAGATATTATACAAATCATTATTTGAGGCCTCCGAACGGAAAAGGGCGCATAGCGCGATATCGCCGGATAAGTATTGTCCGGCTAGCCAATTTTCAATATCGCTTCAAATTAAATTTATTTAATTAATATATAAAAATAGTACTATTGCGCAACTTTTTGTACTAAAACTAAACTTTTAGCTGTTTTAGTTATTTTGTAATAGGTGAAAAACGTAATTTTTCAAATTAAAAAAATATTTCACATTTTTCACTTTAACTCGGCATAACTTTTTCAAATATGAGCTTTTATTATTATTACTTTTACATACTAATCTTTAGGGTATTCTATGAGATATAACACTTGAAAAAAGTACAAAAAAATATTTTGTAAGAAAATGACGAATTTTTAAATACATAGAAGCGGATTTTGCACGCGAGCATGGCAAATTCTCCCGCTGAGCTGTAATGGGGTTGAATATTTTTATTATAATGAATATATAATTATATTTTATAAATTCTTATAATTCCTAATACAATATTACTTACTTCACGTAATCAGCGGAATATTTCTGTTGTTTACACGTATTATCAAATTGATTGACTAAAGTATTATTGAACATTTTCTTGGCCTACTGTAAATTGGTCAAGATTGACTGAGAAAAAAAGATTTTAAGAGATACGTAATTGAAGTTTAATATCAGTTACTCAAAATTTCTTAGGCCAGGGTTACACCCAAAAAAAGACTTTTTTTTACGAGTCCAGAAAACTTTTTATGTTTAAAATCAATTATTCTGAAAAATTTTTTGCTATCAAAACACAATATTGTCTTAGACTTTACCGTCGTAAAACGTGAGAATCTTTACCCAACACGTCACAATAAATCACTGTTTTCAATACCATATTTATTAAAGGAACTTTGATCCTCACACGATTCGGGGTGACAGGATGAACAAAAAATTCTGTTTTAACTGTTATTCGACTCCATTTGACATGTATTGCAAAAAGAGCGGAGCGCTTTGCGTTAATTTTTTTGATTATTTTTTTTCTGAGATCCAATCAATTTAAAAAAAATTTTTTTTTAATATTTTTTAAAAATTTGATTGGATTTCGGAATAAATTGCACAAATGCGCGCGGTCAAATAAATTGAAACTCCACAAGATCATTGTTTTTTACATTATAAACATATCTATAGATCATTTTTTCATCCTAACTCTCGTATAAAAGTTTTATTCACATAAATATAAAAGTAATATATAATTATATTTCATAAATTCGGGTGTAAATCTATGTGGAATAGTTAGGTTTAATCTAAAAAATTAAAATATAGGAACATACTCGTTTATCTATCACAAACATCATATAAATGAAAATCAAAATCATATATAACTACAAATCAGGAAACTAAACTGAAAGAAAAGAGTACGCCACTTTTCGACATGCACACAAATACAGGAAAACATTATCGTATACACCCGCAGTCGAAAAGTCGGGCTTTGCCGATGTCGGCGACGGTGGTCATAAAGTCCTGCGAAAAAATCTGTACAGTGCATGCACACCAGGCCGAGCGTGGGGCGAGTTGGAGCGCGCTCCCCTTAAAAATCACCTGAATAAAATCCCCAAGCCGTAAAGACAAGAGCAGGAAAGCCAGGAAGACATTTGCAATCACAAGCACCGATCCATTATATCTGTCGGAGGAGGGGGACAAAGAGAGGGGGGAGTTCTGAAGGACCCCCGCATCGACTAGATGCGCACTGCGTATATACCTATGCTAATAGCGTGTCCTGTTTCGGTCTGCGCAGGTAAGGGGTTGGTAGCCGCTTCGCCGCCACCGCTACTGCCACCTGGTTGGAGGGTAGGACAGCGCGGTTGCCGATTCGCTATCGGGGCCTTGCATATCATGTACACAAGTTCGCATGCAAGCCGTAACGTCGGCGTGGGGCCTCATGCGCTGGAGTAGGGGATGTTGGCGAGTGGTGGGGGCGCAGAGCGCATCAGCCCCCGGACCCTCGCCGAGGGTATTTAACCGCTGCAGTCGCTGCAACAGGCCACATTCGGCACTGGACTTTAGAACGGACGGTGCTTTAGTTACTAACATACATCAAAATGGAGCAGCCTCTTGATTTGACGGTGCGAAAGAGTTCGGACAAGGGTCCGAAGGAGAGGCTAAAGCAGCAGCAGCAGGAGCAACGGCAGCAACAGCAGCAACAGCAGAGGCAGCAGCAGAAGCCGCGCACGGGGAAGCGTGTGCAGTTGCTGCGATCAGGGAAAGTGAAGCTGCTGGCGATCCAGCGCATTAAAAGTGGCGCCACTAAAGCAACTGTCTCGAGGGCACTCGGTGTGCCCGAGTCGACCATCCGCGGATGGTGCAAGAGCGAGAAATCAATCAGGGAGAAGCTGTTGCGAAGGCCGGTCGACGACAGCGAGTCCTGCTCACCGACATCGGACTCGCCCTCGTCCAGCATCGACTCGCTCGACGACAACAATCTAGTCCTCGACATGTCTGGTGAGTTTCTTTAACTTTGTAATTTTCAATTTATTATTTATTGATTGTGGGCCTGAAGCTTTATAATAATCCGCGTTTACACGTTTATTTTCTATTGTTGAGATATTATTTAAATAAACATTATCTATTTATTCAGAATAATTTTCAATTGTTCTGTTTCTAGCAGGAAGATCGAGATCGAACAACTCCAGCGACGAGGAGAACCGCGAGCCGGCCTCAAAGAAATCAAGACTCGAGGTGAAGGACCCCAGCGCCCCCATGGCGCACAGCAATAACGGACCCTACGCTATGCCGAACGAGGCGATACTCTTGGCCTTGCTGATGGCCCACCAACGCGACAACAGGCAGCAGATGATGTCGCTCCAGATGGACAACTGCCCGTCGATGTCGCAGGAGACGTACAGGGCGCGCACCGTCGATGAGGTGATCGCAATCGGGGAGAGATTCCTCGAGTTGCTGGAGAACAGCGACGATCCATCGGTCACCATGTTCACAGTCGGCCACGTCAGGGAAGTGCTCGACAGGCTAAGGGAGAACAGGCGCTAATGTAAGGATGGATTTTACAGCGGGCGAATTTTGGTACTAATATTGGTACGCGTTGTAGAGCGCGAGCAAAGCGCGCGGTACGTTTGCGATATAGTGTGAAGGGCAATTTTGTGAGTCGAAGAGGCAATTGATTCTTTCTATTGTCGCTTCGATGTGATTTATTACGACGGTATTATAATATAGCTAAGCATTGCCAATGAATATTTTATGTTAATTGCGAAAATTACCCTTCTACTATTCAGACTGTCAACGCGCGGTACCACGTTGAAACGATATCAGTCTGCACTAATGGAGTAGTTGAATATTTTTCTACAATAAATCATATGGAATATATTTACTAAGCTTCTTTATTTACCTTTTACTTTATCCATTCCTCGTATATTTTAAGGAAAATTTATTAATATGTGAAGACAAATAAAATACGTAGAATGTAAAAATAATATACTTTATTAAATTGTAAAATTAATTATAAAATATATTTGGTAAATATTGAATGACATGACATGATGATGATTTAATGCCAATTGGTATTGAGTAAAAATTTTATTCTACGTTCTTTAGAATTTTCCTGAAGCCATATAATTTGACAAAATAAGTAAAATCATTAACTGCATTCATAATTAGTACAAAAATAGTGTACATGTATAATTATGCTTCTAAGTATGTACCGTTACATCTTTGGTGGCATTCGGCATTCTTCTCGGGATAAACCGTCTTGCTGCCTTTTAGATAGAATAGAATAGATGTTCAGAAACTCAATGACCCCACGAAAGCATCAAAACTCTGATATCTTAGCGAGCATGCACGTGAAGAAATCAATTTTGTCAGCGTGATATGAGAGAAAAAGAAATCATATGTTACTAGTACATTATGATACGTGTGACTTAAGTGGCCCATTATCGCACGACGTGTAGTTAGCGCCCGAGCGTAGCGAGTATCGTATATAATTTTATAACACTGCTTTCCTAAATCCGCTGTCACGCCTAGCCGTGCCTTAAGCAGTCCAGTATTGGGCGATAAGGATGGTGCAATAATGGACTACTTAAGTCACGGATAGGCTTGACTTGATAGGCGTGACTTAAGTCACGGATACGCTTGACTTGATAGGCGTGACTTAAGTGCGGATTTAGGCCACCCAGTGATATAAATAATATTGTAGCTTTTTTACGTACTTTAAGATGCATGTGCCAGCTTTTGCCGTAGATTTTTTTTCGATTCGAAAATTGCAACTTTCGTTGACGTTTATCGGTTGGTAAAGTGGCTCTACTAATGCATTGCAAGGTAAAAGGCAATCGACGCCGATAAAAGCGGCGGTAGATTGTTCAAAATTCCTAGGACTGTTATTTCCAAAATATCGACGTAAAGGCGTACGCTACGGCACCGTGTAGTTAAATAACACATAAAGGAAATCTCTGCTAGACTAGTCTTGACTTTCTGAAGCACTTACTATATGACTTTATCATAAGAACTGAAAGGTGACCAATTTACTAATACTGTTGGTAAAGTGACCAATTTTTAACTATTTAGAACGTCTTTAATTAAAAAAGAGAGAGTAAATTTTTTTGCAAAAAAATCATGAGGTATTATAGTTAAAGGTTTAAATGACATGTCTCTATAGTTTTTGAATCTGCGAAACCCGATATATGTTATGTTGCTTAAGGTAGACACATTGCCTATACCGTCCTTATCTATCTATTCTAGCTTCTAATGTTAATTTAAAATACCTTGCGATAACAAATATTATTAACATAATTTAATATATCCAATGTAAATGAACCAAAGTATGCTACTATGTTTGTCATTATTATTATTATAATGTAAAAGGGTAGTTAAGGCATAGAGCATTTCTTACACATAAGAATTATACACGTAATTATTGTACACAAAATACCGGCCAAATATCATATTTAATTGTCTGCAGCACGGCTTTATAAGACGTCATTTTTTTCCTCGACATAATTACCCATATACACGGGAAAGCCTATAAATATGCACTTTATATACGTATGCGAACTAAAATATTTGTAATCTATGCAGTAGTTCAAATACTTCATTTAAACATTCAAAATAAAATGCTTTAATCTATATTTCTCTTTGAGTATTGTGCTAAATACTTTAATAAACTAAACATTAGTGAGGCAATTACTGTACCAAGCATCAGTTACTGTACCTAAACTTATTTAAAAGAAAATTGTATCAAACTTTGAATGGTACATTTTTCACTCTTTGTGAGAATACATCATAAAATTTAATTTTTTACTAGTATATTAATGAAAATAATAACACTTTCATAAAATAATAGATTCGCACAAAATGAAGTGATTATTTACTCAAATAAAGTAAGAAGCGCCCTCGAGTAACATCTGTTTCATTTTCTCTCAAGAAGAGTAAATATATATCACTCTCTCAATTTTAAAGTAGAGGTTAATCAAAGCAAGGTGACTAATAAATTTACATTTTGCAATCCTAGAACAAGACTATGCAAACCAAAAATTTGATGTTTTTGTAAAACCAAGCCAGCAGAATAAATTTTTCATGAGATAAAAATCTCTTACTTGAATTTTATTTATGTATTATAGTTTCGCAACCTTTGGCAATATATTGTTGCAGTATATTAAGAGGGCGTCGATTACCGACACAGATTCCCACTATCCTACGCACGTTTTTAGTTATTTATTAAAATATTAATTTATTTCATAAAAAAACTACGAGTTGTCACTGCTTCATTTGAGAATAAGCAATATTTTGAATGTCACAAAACCACTTAATGTTGTTTCGTTTTTGAGAAAACTTTGAATTACAAAATCAATGACTAAACATAACCTCATTTTTTTGTAATTCAAACTTTTCTCTGTTATTTACTTTTTTGGACTTACAATATTGCTTCTTCTTAAACAAAGAGGGAACAACTCATAATTTTTTATGAAACAAATTATATTATTAAAATTAATAACGAAAATCGTACGTGGTATAGTAGGAATATGCGTCGGTAATCGACATCCTCTAAGGGTTTTTATTTTTGTATCAGATATTTTTTAACAAAAATTAGGGTACATAAATTTTAAGTTGGCACAGTCTTGTTCTCGGGTGCGATTTATTTAACTTACTCTATCATATGCTCGAACCATAATTGTTAAAAGCTGTTTTACACCTTTCATGCATGGTTGGCTTTGGAATGTAGAGTCGGCATGACCTATTTTAGATTCTTTCAATTCCTTTAAGAAGTCTTCATCATATATAATAATATGTTCGTCATCTCCATCCTCAACTAGTTTGTGGGATAGCTTCCTATTTTTTTCCTCATCATACAATAGTAACGCCTCGCCTTGAGGGGTGTCGAAGAAATTTGCTTAATCTTTTATACATTCAATTTTCTCCGATCCTCTTTTTTGTGCCTTGCGCCTCCATTTTGTCATGTTATTTCTCATTTTGGTGTAATATTGGTTTTTTGGTGCTACATCTTGGAATCTAAAAGTTCAAAACATCACAAGAAACATATTATTATTTTTCATTTATTAAATAAAACTACATTTTTTAAAACTTATAATATTCATTAATATTTTGAAAACTATATATATTTACAATTACTTAGTATTTTAAAAAATCGACAAATACAAACAATCTTACTTCAATTTAACTCTGTTGTAAATATGCTTTAATGAAGCACTTTCGTCCATCGCAGCCTTCTTTAATTCATTATAGAACTCTAATTTTCTTTCAAGTAGAGGCTCAGGAGCATGGTTGTGATGTCCAGTACATTTCTCTTATCCATTGCTGTACATAATCAAGCGACCGTGACATCGTAGGCTTTTCCTCCCGGCTTTGATGCAAGAATAAGATCTGTATAAATCATTTATGTGTCAAGTATTCAATTTATTTTAATAGTATAAATTTTAAACTTATATTTCACTATAATTACTCGTTATTAATGTAGAAATAAAGCATAAAAAACTTACGATATACCTACCATTATTAGTTACTTTCAACACATGATACGTTGGGTAAAAGAAAGTTTGAAAGAAAAAACATAAATAAAATGTGCAGTTAGCAGATTTCCAAATATTTTGATTCAAATTTTTAATTTCTAACCAATATAAAATACGTATTTTTTATATTCTATTGAATTAGATTACATTTTATTGATTTTAATTAAAAATTTTAATCTACGAATTGGTATGATGCACAAGATTTGAGTAAGATTTAAAATAACCTATAACATAAGCATTATTAAATGTGTGCAACGAAGACGTTAATAAATTGAATTAAAAATTATTATAAGTTAATTAAAATTTATTTAATTAACTTATTAAACTGAATGCTGAATACATAAACTGAATACAGAATAGTTCGTCTAGCGCATAAGATTGTGCATCGCACGGTGTAAAATGGTGAGCTTTCAGTGTTGTTAATATTAACTTTATTTAGATTCGTGATACTGAAAAATTCGCCATTCATTGCGTGGCGCGGGCGTACGGTCGCATATACCAGGCGCACTGTTTTGTGTACTCAAATTCAACCATTCCGTTCGTGCTTTTACTGCATACAACTCCACGTGAGATGTATCTCAAAGACCGTGTTAGATAGAGATTGTCATTAGCGCGTCGACTGTGTAGGTTTGAACGGAATTGCGAAAAAGAATTATTAACAAGTATAAATCAAGGTTGAATTTAGAAAGAAATAAATAAATTAGTAAATAGTTAATAGTTAATAGTTAATTAGTTAATAGTTCGTAAATACTAACCTAGTTCCATTTTTTAAATTGTCCAGTTTGAAGCTGAAACCATTCCTAATGGTATCGTTATTCCCTTTGTAGAATTTTTGTTGTACCGTGTCATTCGTTTTTTGAGAATTCATAATTGCACTTTTAACTGCACTGAGAGAATACATCGGTCAGACTTGCTGAACTGTTCGGTAGTATGTATACGGCAAGAATAGCGGAACAAGTTCGGCAGCTGAGTCTCCGTAACCTCACTTTTTCACAAATAATCAATAGTTTAATGAATTTCTGATTTTTTTGTTACTGTAACCTTTTTATATATGATTAGTTAGTCTAAGTTACATTTTAAATGTTCTACTTTAACCTTACTTCTGTTTTACCTTATCACAAACGTGATAATGAGGCTACAATAAAGCGCAACACCACACATCATTTTTAATACACATCCGCCAAAACAGCCGAACTGTTCCGCAGTTTTTACCGAATTCCTCAGTAAGAATGACAGACTATGGCCTCCACAAACTTAGCCATGCGACTTCGGCAAGCCTAACTGAACCATTCACTCAGTGTACGGGGCGGAGTAACCCTCACCGCGAACAGAACGGCTCTTTTGCGTGGTGAACTTTCGATTCTGTGCGTGATCTGCTACTATCTCGCGTAGTTTAGCAATAATTAATACTTGCTTATATTATTTTCACTTATAACCTTAAATAAATCGTCTGTAAACCAACCTGTTGCCCTACTCATCGTACTTATTATATTCCAACGTTTGAACTACATTTCTCCTGAAAGGAGAATGCCCACGATCGAACTTTGAAACCGTAAGAGTGTCACCTATCTAACCTGTATAGTTCTTTAGAACACAATAAAACATGAATTTAAAAATAATTTGGATCCAAAAACCCTCGGGAAAGTGGTGAAAAGATCAAAATAGTACATTTTTAATTCACGTTTTTTGTGTGCTCTAAACAACTATATTAGTTAGATAGGTCACACTATTAATGGTTTTAGTCTTTTGATCTGTGGGCATTGTCCTTTTAAGGATCTTTCGTAGTCCAAAGGAGGATGCCCATGGTGGTCCCTCTGATTGAATCTATATGACTAGCACAATTCTTTAGAGCTCATCAAATCATGAACTTGGAAAAAAATGTCGACTTCTTGAGTGCGGGAAAAGTTAAAAAAGATAACATCTATGCATTTTTCCTATTTGACGTAATGTATTAGATCTAACAATACTTGGTCTATTCAACTTATATTTGAGAATTTCGATTACGTTTTTATCAAGTTTCCCTACATTTTAGGTATGTATATTTTTTTAAATTCAAATTTCGATTAGCTCTAAACAATGGTATAGATTTTGTACGTTCAACTTTAAAAGGTTGACAGTATAGACATCCTACTTTTTTCTGTGTAGCATTATGGTATTTTGTTTATATTAAAATGACTATAAATTTTGAAATTTCTAGCTCCGTGCGAAGATTTCTCTGAAAGAAACGCATTTCCAAGAAGAACGTTATTGATTTCGTCATCTGATGAGGACGAGGGAAACAGAATGAGCGTTGAATCGGAAGATGTAAGATAAATATAGTAAAACTAATAAAATTAAATAAATTATACAATTATTATATTAACATTGAACTTTTTAATATTAATTTATACTGGCTTTCATTTTTATAGCAAAATCACAAATCTTTCGCTAAAAAAATGTCGTTTCCGAAAAAAAATTTGTTGAGTTCCTCGTCTGATAATGAAGAGGAAAATTCTACGGGTAACAAATCAAAGAAAGTGCAAAATGTAAGTTAAAAATAAATGGAGGATGTTCACAGATTTATAATAGTTTAGCTGTTCAAGGGTAACGTATAAAACTAATAACTTTATTTAGAGTTCGTCAAAATATGAATTTTGAAAAAAAAATTCTGGAGAAACTTGAATGAAACGCGGTAAAAATTGGAAACACATTTTTTTCGACACATTTGACTTTACGCATTGCTCTAAATGGGACACATCCATAAATATTATTTTTTTGAGCTTTCCCGCGCTTATATATTTCACAAAATATATTTATACATAACTATAGATTCTACAACCGTCTGCAAGTATCAAAAGTGAAAATTGTACAGAAAAATTTGGTAGTTTAGATTGTGAGCAAAATCAAAAATATCAGTTTGATGAAAAATCTGAAGATACTACATGTACTCTGAAACATCTGCTAAAAGGAGAAAATGTAATTGACATATTTTCTTTATTTTGAAATTGATATATTTGTAATTAAACAAGTATTTTTAACTATTATTATGTTTTATCTTGCCCTAGATTTCTGAGTTGATAAAAGGATCAACAATTTTTGTAAACGATTTCGAGTTGAGAACAACAAGAAGCACTTGCAAAAGCCAAACAGATTTAGCAAGAACGTTATTGAGAATTGTTTTTAAAGAAACCGCTTTAAAGAACTGTTCATTGACTGGAAAAAAGGCGAAAGGTTTAGGCAAAACCGAAAAAGTCAAACCGGGACTTAACCCAAAAGGAGTTGATGCTATATTATGTTAGGTATGAATTTAGCATGTTTAATTGATATTTAATTATAATAGAATATAACAACTGTATTATTTTATTATTGTTTATAGTGTATGTGGAAGCATTTGGTAAAAAGATGGATTGGAAGCCAAAAGATAAATAGCTCGTGAAATTTAGTATGAGCTCAAAGTTCACAGAAATACAAAATTCTAAGAATTAACATAAGTTTTTGTCATGTTATATAGTGTTCGTTAGTGTATCAACGTCTGATACGTATGTTACAATTTTGTGTATGTATGTATATATATATATATATATATATATATATATATATATATATATATATATATATATATATATATATATACACATAATATATAATAAATGATTTCATATCCTATATTATGCAATATTATCTATAGATGCTCTTACAGACTAGTACTTTTCTGATTCCTCGAAAAATACTTCTCGTTAGAGGCCTCTTATAAAAACTAGTACTTCTTAGATTCTTTGATAAAGAATAACGCTTTTTTACCAAACCGCAGAAAAATAATTGTTTTTTGTCAGATAATCTACTAAGTAATAATAGTTTTTGTAAATAAAAGACTTCTAAAAAAATAAGTATTTGTCAAGACATCTAAAATGTGCTAGTTTTCATAAGGAGCATCAGTGTATTAGTAAAAATGAGTATTATTTTTATGTTTATATAAAAATTGCATACTGTTTATTGTTTAGGTTAAAGTTTGTATATTTATTATATACAAATTATATATGCTCATTCCTGTATATAAACCATATATGATCTATAAATAGTCAATTATATATATTTTATATATAGTCTGTATACAATTTTTTTACTTGGGTAATTCCAGCCGCGCTACAAAACATACAAAAGCTACTTGTACTTTAACCAGTACTCGCCCCCGAGGTCTCAACATATACTTGTGTCAATCAAAACTTTTTTCCCATTTAGAGACATAATTTATATTTGATTATACATGAGAAGTAATATATGGCCGTATGTTATCATATATTGAATATTACCTGGATATTTTATAATATTTTATTAATTATTAGATATGCTTATTTGATAACCTAATATAAAGTCAATTATTTACTCACACGGCCAAAACCAAATACTAATGGGAACGAGCAAGAGAATATTAAGTATTGTAGTAAGTCAAAAAATCTTTAAATGTAATATTTTTGGACAATTCATATTGCGATCATTAAAACTACTTCACGATTACTTGAAGGAAAATGGTATTAGAACGAACGTAGCTTCAACACTGTTCATTATAATAATGAATACGTCATAAGTTTTAAGTTCTGTATCTAATCAACTCATCATTCTTGATAAATATATGTATGTGATAAAAACTTCGATATCCCTGGTAGAAACGTTCCCCATATGTTCGCCAGATTTTACTCTATTTTATAGGGAATGGCCAATTTCTGCTTAAAAGTCTGGCCAGAAACCCTGCTACCTGTCGACGTTTTCTCGTCAGAAACCTGACCAACTTATGGTTAATGAATAAATAAATAAAAAATAACGTTTAACGAATTTTTATAAGTTAATAATGATTATTATGTCATGGATTTAATAGCTTATTGTTAATAGAATGCTAAGATATATTTGGGATAGATTCGAAATAAAAACTAAAAACTTATTTCATTAAAAGTTTTTTTAAGGTTAGAGTTTTATAATTAAATAAAACATAAAAAAATCAAATAAATAATCGAATAAAAATTTGCATGCTGTTTTAACGCAGAAGTACTATAATGGGATTTACATTTTCAATAATTTTTTAGGGTTATGTAAGCTATTTAGATTTTCTATAAATTTCTGGTCAGATGCTGGTTTATTTCTGGCGAACTATTAGGAAACGGATCTGCCCAATAGATCGTGAACCGACCATCTAATATGCTCATTTTTCTACCAGGGATTCAAAGATGTTTTTAAACTAAAGATACTACTACATTATTGTGTTTGTATTTATAATTATTATTTATTAATTTATTTGCATACAGTACATTCGTTTTCTTTGATTAGGTACAAATTTTTTACATAATTTTATATATAATTATTTAATTTTAAAGTACATAAATACTGATAATTATCCGATGATAATATATACGAGAATCCTATTATTACAAATTATCGCATAAATAAAGAAAACGCAATAGCACCTGGTAAATTGGATATCAAATAGATTCTAAATGTAATTCCAGCCGCGCTACAAAACATACAAAAGCTACTTGTACTTTCGACCAGTATTCGCCCCCGAGCTCTCAACATATACTTTTGTCAATCACTCATTCATTTTCTCTCTCGCGGTCACATCCTCTGGCTCATCCCCGGTCAAGCTACTGAAATCGAAGTTCGGTCCAAGATCCTCCTTGTTAGCTAACAGATACGCCGTGGCCTCGTCCGCAACACTTGCAATTCCAGTCTCCATCATGACCCTGATGACCGCCATGTTCTTCTGCCTGATCGCGTGAAACATCGGCGACCTGGACATTTCGTCGAGCGCGCAAACGTCCGCCCCCCCGCTGATCAGCAAGCGCAGCATCTCCGCGTTGCCCTGGATAATGGCCTCGGTGACCATGGGTCTGCTCGAGGCGCCAGCCCTGGCGTTGGGATCCCCGCCGTGGGACAGCAGGAAGCTGATCATGTCCAGGTCGGCGCACTCAACGGCCATCCTCAGTGGTGTCTTGTTGAACTTATCCAGGACGTTGACGTGGACGCCTCCATGCACCAGGATCTTCGCCACGTCCCGGAAGCCGTTTCCGATGGCCTTCTGCAGGGAGGAGGCGATGTTCCTCGTGCTGGCGCCGTAGTGCAGCAGGCAGACCACCACGTTGGGCTGATTGGCGAGGATGGCCACTTTCAGGGGCGATTGGTTCCACTGGTCCATTAAATCGACGTCGCAGCCGTACATGGCCAGCAACTGGACGAGGGTCGGGTTGTCCGACCTGGCCAGCAGGTGCAGAGCGTTCATCTTGGAGTCGTCCATGGCGTTGGAGTAGGCCCCGGCTTCCAGGAGCAGATGGACCGTCCTCAGGTTGCCGATGCGACAGGCCAGGTGGAGGAGGCTGCGGCCTTTCCTGTAGCGCTCGTTGACGCTGGCATTGTTGCGGATGAGCATGTCCAGGCTCAAGTGGTCCGAGTTCTTGACAGCCAGGTACGTTGGCGTCTGATCGTAGATATCACGGGCGTCGACGTTTGCGCCGTAGGCCACCAGGACGTTGGCCATCGCATGGTAGCCCGACGTCACTGCGGCGATGAGGGGCGTGACGCGCAGTCTCTCGCAGAGGAACTCATCCGCGACTGCGCGGTATCTGGAATGGTCATTTGAAGGGGTTGTTTTAATGTGGGAACGTTAATAAGGAGAGTTTGTGATTTGCCTTGTTATAAGACCTCCTAGAAGAGCAATGTGTTTATTCCGAGTAATTTCGGTTCCGTTTTTGGCGCCACTGTGCCCTTAATAAAGCGAATTGACTAGTATATAGAAGATAGTATATAGATTGTTCATGTATTGTATATTTTGGATGAGTATATTTGTTCCCGGTAGATTCTCTAAAACCCATACGTTTTGTCTTCAATTTTCACGTAATAAACTTGAAATATCATGCGAAATAAATATGTCGATTAGGCCGAGCTGGACCATTTTCAATCTCGTAATGCTATGGGGGAAAAATCATTTTTAACGTACAGGAATCGAGAAAAGAATAAGCATTAAAAAAAAAATTTATTACACATATCCAAAACTCAAGAACAATTAGATCTCAATTTTTTCAGAATTTTTTATCAACGATTTCTATATTCAGGATTTCAAGAGTTTATACGCAGTGCAGTTAACCATATCAGCCGAAAAAAGAAAAATAATTTTATTATACATGTCCAAAACTCAAGAGCAATTAAATCATATCTAATTATTTATTGAATTTTTAAAATTTCAATATAATAAATTATATAACAATGCATCGCCTCAACATCTTTTTATATTACTTGATACGGATGGAAAATTAAAGTATTCCGAGGTAATACACAAAGTCCTATTGGGAATCTGTATAGATGTGGAAAAATAATACGTTATATAAACAAGAAAATCATTATACCTTAGAAGACACTCTGCCGTTTGGGGTTGACACCTGTTCAGGCAGATATGCAGCGGCACCGTACCAGAATTGTCTTTAATATTCGGGTTTGCACCACGTCGGAGTAGATAATTAACCATATCAACGTTTCCCTCGCTGCACGCTAAATGAAGCGCGGTCTCGCCTTTATCATTGACAACATCCAAATCCGCTCCGCTGTTCACCAGGATGTTCATCACTTTGGTATCGCCAAAGAGCGCCGCGCAGTGAATCGTGTAATTATCACAGAATTCGCACTGAAAGTAAAGATACAACAATTATTATAATTTTCCATAAACTTCTTAAATTTTTACTAATTTAGTTTTTTATAGTATGCAGAGTGTGTTTAAATTAATACTTGTATAAAAATAACGTTAACGATGTTGGATGGTTTAAGCACTTTTCTTTAAATGGACGCTGTATTAAACCCATTGATCAATCCTATCAAAAGTACATGTAAAAGTTATAAAAACAACTTTAAAATAAAGCAATTTTAAA
The DNA here is from genome assembly GCA_949152435.1 of Gastracanthus pulcherrimus. Taxonomy (NCBI): domain Eukaryota; kingdom Metazoa; phylum Arthropoda; class Insecta; order Hymenoptera; family Pteromalidae; genus Gastracanthus; species Gastracanthus pulcherrimus. Next base: position 22,272,828 of record OX424572.1, on the reverse strand, counting down.
AATTATTATTTTACATATATAAGTATAATTTATAAATTTGTAAGTGTATTCTTTAAAACGATAAGAGTCCTTTATCATAAATGGATTGATCTATTAGTTTAACGGCCATTTCATATATATATATATATATATTTGTAAATATATATATGTGACTTCCGTTTTCTCTACTCATATGTATAATACACATATACACACATACAGACCATATATATATATATATATATATATATATATATATATATATATATATATATATATATATATATATATATATAGTGACTGCAGACAGTGCAGACGACAACCACAAAATCTAACCTATTATTAAAATAAAATGTTGAAGGATAAAGGATGCGTTTGTGTCATTTGTATTATTAAAATAAAACGGGTTGTTTTTACGTGATTTGTTTTTATTACGTGATGAAAAAATCTCTGTACGACGATTTGTCGAAGCATCTGTTAAATATTTAATACTCCATTAGATGTACTGTTTTTTAACCCAAATTTTTGTTATTGATGAGGGTCTTTGTGAAGCTTTGTACTCGTGTAAGTGCTTCTTGTGTTTAAAGGATTATTTGAAAGTAACACATAAAATACTCATGTTCTATCCAGATATAAAGTCAACGCTGGCTCAGAAGGGTCATTTTAATGAAATGATAAAACTACAATTGAAGGCATCGATTCTAAAACGTCCTTAGCGCTCGGCCCGGCTGCCGTTATATCAAAATTGACGTCATAGTGACCAAAATTTGCAATTTTACGGAAATGAATTTTAAAAAATAGTATCGTGCAGAGGATCAAAAATGGCAACTTTTTATATATATACTTTGTTTGTACAATGTTTAGTATTTGAAAAAAAAAATAAAAACGGCAAAATTTTAAATCTTATTTGCACCACGTTTTTTAAACTTAGCTCGCTGCAGCTCCGACAAATATGAACGGATCTTGCTTATTTTTTGCATAGACTCGTAAAATAGTCTAGCGCAGCTAATAAACTGATAGATAGTTAAATATTAAATATTTTTCATTCAACAATTTAATTGCAAACCAGTGAGCTACCTTTTATAAGGTTAAGTATGTTCAACGAAAAAAAGTATCGAGGGAAGTTTAAGACTCAACTAACTTTCAACGAGACATTTGTTTGTTAACATTTGAAGAAGTTTCTCAGAAAATTTCAGATGAATTGGATGAAAAGTGGCAAAGATAGAGCGATTTTGCCAAACTTGCACTATGCGCGCGAACATTAGCGGGTCTGCGCGATACATGACGCTCAGTGTATGTCAGTCATAGAATAAGAAATAATTTAAGAAACATGATAAAAGTTATCCTGAAATAAACAAAACAAAAAAGTTCGAAAAACGGAAGTTGTCTCAACAAAAAGAAGAAAAGTAAGCGACGAACAAAAGCAAAAATTAGAATTAAAAATTAATAAAAAAGAAAAGAAAACAAAAACAATAAAAGGAAAAAAAAGTAATATGTTTTTGAAACGCGTTGTATGTATTGCGACTAAATTGTAAATAAATCTTAATGTAGAAATATAAATAAATATAAGTATTAGTTATTTGAAGTTTCTAATTTACTGAACAATGTCAAAAATCTGTGAAATTTATATGTTTCCCAGAAATTTATATTTTTAAAGATTGTAATTTACTATTCAATTCCTGTACGCTGCAATATTCTTTTTAATGTGTGTGAATTTCATTTGAACGCTTTATTATAACCATTTATTATCTAGTGTATATAACATTAAAAATTAACAATAATTTCTAAAACTTTCGTACAAAGAATTAAAAATTCAACAACTTTATGAATAACTGCCGTTTGATTTTGCCTTTGCTTTGTTTATTTAATTTCTTATTGTTTCATCAGATACTTATTTTTCTTAACTTCTACACTATAAATCGACAGTATTAAATAGTATGATTTGATTAAGTATGTATTTTTTAAAAAAAGGACAGGAAATCTTCAAGTAAACGGCATTATATGACTGACATACGCTGCGAGCGTCATGTATCGCGCAGACCCGCTAATGTTCGCGCGGAGCGTGCGAGTTTGGCAAAATCGCTCTATCTTTGCCACTTTTCATCCAATTGATCTGTAATTTTCTGAGAAACTTCTTCAAATGTGAACAAACAAATGTCTCGTTGAAAGTTCACTGAGTCTTAAACTTCCCTCGATACTTTTTTTCGTTGAATAGACTTAACCATATAAAAGGTAACTCACTGGTTTGCAATTAAATTGTTGAAAGAAAAATATTTAATATTTAACTATCTATGAGTTTATCAGCAGCGCTAGACTATTTTACGAGATTATTCAAAAAATGAGCAAGATCCGTTCATATTTGTCGGAGCTGCAGCGAGTTCAGTTTAAAAAACGTGATGCAAATAAGATTTAAAATTTTGCCGTTTTTATTTTTCTTTTTTCAAATACTAAACATTGTACAAACAAAGTATATACATAAAATGTTGCCATTTTTTATCCTTTATACGATGCTATTTTTAAAAATTCATTTCCGCAAATTTAAAAATTGGTCACCATGACGTCAATTTGTATATAGCGGCAACCCGAGCCGAGCGCTAAGGACGTTTTAGAATCGATGCCTTCAATTAATCAAATGTTTGCAAGCTCAGGTTTATAATTACATTAAAAAGACTCTTTTCGCCCAGCGTTAACTTGATATCTGAATAAAACATGAGAATACTATATGGTTCTTTAGAAGGAATTTTATTTAAATTTATTTTAAGAGAATTTTCATAATCAAATAGGGCTACGTAACGTTTTAGGTAAAATTGCCGAAGATTACTTCAAGTAGTTTAAAAGAAAATGGAGTCAATGAAACTTTCAAGTTACCCATACACAAACATTTATTTATTTGAAAGTAACATATAATATACTCATATTTTATCCAGATCTAAAGTCAACGCTGGCCTAGAAGGGTCATTTTAATGAAATTATAAAACTATAATTAATCAAATGTTTTCAAGCTGAGGTTTATTTTATATTTTAGAAGCTATGTCAAAATATGCATAATTTATTTGGTATAAGGCTAATCACGAGTGACATTAAAACTCCAAAGTTGAATATTTCAGTATAGCAAAGGTACAACTCTTCAAAAAATTATCAGTTATTACAAATGCAAAACAAAAAACTCTAAAAATCTCCTAAGAAAGTCAAATTTTAACATAACGAATCAGTCCAACTCTTACCTGTAGATTCGCCTGGGTGCTGAGTACCACGTAATCTCGTGAGAGATTGACGCACCTGCTGGTGAACAGCTGACACGCCGAGGAGTGCACGTAGTGTTCGGCATTAACCCAGTTGACGACGTAGTCCGTCTTGACGGTCCCATCGAAGTCCGCGTAGATTACCGTACTGGCGGGTCGTTGATGCAGCGGAATCGGGTCGAAAGTGCTGAACTTCGGGATCTCGACGCCCTTCTCCAAGCACCATGCCACCATATTACAATCCATCGCGTTCTTTTACTTTATTCTGTCTTTTCGAGAACACGCGCGCACACGCTTTTACACTTGGACGTTAGATTTCAACTTAGAATGCCCGTCGCAAACTAATTGTCAACGTTATTGCACCAGAAAATAGTCAACTCTACTACAAAATCGGTAAACTCCGAGCAAAATGACTTTGACTTCAGTGTCTTTCTATCTCACTGAGACCACTCGTACTGCCAAAGCAACGATTTTACTTCACAATGCCGATTCGAACCGATCAACGCTATCTTACAAGGCCACTTGCCGTTCAGGACGAAGCTCAAGCACCAACTGATGTCCGTCACTTTGACACCAGGCCTTTAATAAGGACCTTAATTGCCTTTTGGAGACCCGATCCTGTTGGAGCCTGTCCGAATGCGAGAGCGCATTCTAATTCGTTGCTCATAATTACCAGGCACCTCGAGACGAAAAGGGAACTTTTGGCTGCGTCGTAATGTCACATGTCGATTTCGACATTAGCGGAGTTTCGGGAATCGAGGATTATCCGGGGGCAGAGGAGGGAGAAAGGGGTGCTCGGAGCAGGTACGAGTGCTCCGAGTTCGAACCCACGTGGTTGATTGGGTGGTTCATTACGCACGTGCATAAGGTATACCTGTTGCATTTACCGTTTTAATGGGGATTTGGCGGGTGAAGAAAGTCAAAGCTTGCAGGGATTATTCGCATTGTATACTGTCGTATAAGATACCGTTAGTATTAATTGCCTGACTATTGCACTGACAATATAGCTGATGTTATTTAGATGGGTTAGAGAGTGCGACGTATTGCATTGAGAGTTAATGTTTGCAAGCTGACTCAGAATGCTGTATCCTAATTGTTATAAAATATGGTTATATACTATATTAATAGTAGCCTTTTTCCAGTGTACTACAAATTTACGTTTGTCTGTAACGGCTTTATTTGACATCCTTTTTAAGGGACGTTAACTTTTACACATATACAAAATGTACTTTTAACTTTATTTTTTAGCTTTTAACCATGGTATTTGTCTAATCTAATGTAAAATAAAATGTAGGTTTAAGGTGGTCCTATATAAAATTTTGATAAATTTGCTAGTTAAATGATAACATTTTAAATTGGTGGTTATATTTGTTACCTTCAAAGAAAGTGTTTTGTAAAATTCATTTATGTCCATTATGCTAATAAGTATTCAAATATTGCAGTTCAATGGTCACTTTTTTAAACGCAACCACAGCAAGTATAACATTAAATTGTTGCACAAATAAATAATATTTAACTATTCAAATGATAAATATTTGTTTTTCTCTATTTTTTGCTTCTTCAAAGAGGAAGTTTTGTGATAGTAAAAAGAGAGAAATTTTGAGACTTAATAAATCAAAGTTCTCTATTTTTAGAAAATGTCTGTATGGATGAGTGCGTGCGTAAGTGCGTGCGTGCGTGCGTGCGTGTGTGTGTGTGGGTGTGCGTGTGTGTGTGTGTGTGGATCATTACTCCTTATATGCACGATGAAACTTAAGGTGGACCTAGTAAATTTTGCAAAATTGCTAGTTACATGATAACACTTTTTTAAGTTGGTGGTTATATTTGTACCTAAAAAGAAAGTATTTGTAAATTTTCATAAATTTTTAGACAGTATACCCATACACTGTAAAAAATTTTGCGGAAGATCGCCGTATTTTTATGGAAAAATTACACTCTTGAACGATGCAAAGTTACATCGATTGTGTGAAAGAACAGATTAACTGTAATTTTACTCTACTGAGCGAGGGTCCTTTTTTGCCAGCAGTATTTTTCTCGTGCTGGGCGATGCGATTTTACCGTGCGCATTCTGGAGCGTCTCCGGTAAAAGTACCTGAACGTGTAAAGTTCCCCTAACCCTGTGTTTTCACTGGACATAGAAAGAATAAAAAGAGTTAGGCTATGTTACGTTGCACCATGGAAGCACGTGTTTTAGTTTCAGAGTTCTTTAACGGTGCCAAAAAGAATGTCAAGACTAGTCTATTTTAGAAAAAATGTATGTAGTTAAAAACTACATCAATTAATAATAGCATGTACTTTTGTAAGAATACTTCAATGTTTCATGAATAATTTGATACTGTTTTGTATACAAAAAATTATATTTTATACTTTTCCATAAGTTTTAGATAACTTCAGTTAGATAACTTAATTTTAGAAACTTAATTACCTATGTTTGTTCTAGTTTTATGCGCTGTATAAATTTTTTGTAGATTTACTATTATCACCGTTGGAAAAAACAAATTGAATAAAGTCAATTTTGTAAATTTATTACAGTAAGAGTAGAGTAAATCTGAGAATAGTAAATCAACAAATCATTTTTTACATTAAGAATTTTGAAAATTCATATGTACACTGCTTCACTGATTTACATTAAAAAATTGTTATATTGATTATTATGCGTAATATTATTTTTATTACGGTTCGAAACGCCTCATTGCTGTATTTTTACTACATGTCGTGTAAAGTTACAGCATTACGGTAATTTGTAAAGAAAATATGTTCTTACATGTAAATTTACCGCAATACCGTCACTTTACCATTTAAGTGGGATATTTACCACGCTCAGCGTAGGTCTCCACGCGTTCCCCACGCTCAACGATGTAATCTTCCGCAAAATTTTTTAAAGTGTAGAAGCACGGCTCTAGTTTTTTCACACAACTTCTCGAGACTATAAACAATTAATATTTGCCCATGAACAAGCCCGAAACAAGTGCCTACCGAATCTAAAATAATTTATCAAATACGGCAAGTTAGAATTTCCATGTATATATTCTTTGTTGAAAACAGTTCTAAAATATTTGTGCAGCTATTTTAATTTTACTTTTTGATACTTTAATCAAACATTTGTATTGCGTTAATGTTATTTTACAAATTACTTTGATCTTAATGATTCACTTAAAGTGATTGCTAATAGTTTGGTAGAAGGCACATCTAAAGACAGGGATGCGTGACTACTCACTGCTGATTCCGAGAGATCCTTCGAGGAGGATGAGGATTCAAATGAGGTCAAAGAATTACATTCTCTTAGAGGATAACAAATAGTGTATGCTTTAATTGAGGGATTTTATTATAGTTCGTTTATAGAATAAAAAGACCGGAAAGTTGGCTTATTGAAATTAACAATTTAAACGATTAAAGTGACTAATTTTACCTCTTAGACGACGATAAATCTTTTTTTTTCATTATATTTCTTTCTCTGTTCACTCCTTTTTTCCGTTCTTTTAACTCTTTAATTCGTTCGAACTTTAAGTACTCTTTATTCTTTCTCACTTTTACTTAGCTCAAAACAGATCACATGATTGTAAAATGCAAAAAAACTTGTTCTCGTATTTATATTATTCAGTTTTGCAAGTTGCAATAAGAGGTTATGATATTTAAACAAACGCGCGTTGCGGTCGGCGCGTAGTGGATACGACAAATCGATGTAAATTTTCCGGCTTCTCACTTTCAGATATTTTTTTCTTGAGTTTAAACATATATCATTAGAAATATCCAGTTACGTGTCCAAAGTTGGGTTAATAATTGCATAACTTATAGTTGAATAGCTGAACATTACAATTCATTGATAATGTGATTTCTATTATAATCAAGTGGATCGGTAGCGCCACGAAGGTGAGTTTGAGAAGCTGACGAAGCCGCAGCGCCCGCGTTACTATTTACTTCTAATTGGTGTTCGGATTTTTCTTTATACGATAACAAGTACTTATTACTATTATTACCAAGTTATTTCGACTTAATAGCATGTTTTCGTGCTAAACTATGATTTCCAACAAAAATATTAGCCAAAAAGTTATTTTATGTCATAATAAACGAGTACGTAATTCTCAAATGCTGAAAGTATATCAACTTTCTTTCTCCAGCCCGAAAAGTAAAAGGACCGTGAAGTTAGCCGCAACAAATATATAAGTGAAAGGACCGTTAAGTTGGCCGCACATACGGCTGTGTATTGCCAACGAATATAGACCTATATAGAAGAACGATTCTTATGGAGCGGTTGGTTCTCAAAAGCGGTAGTTGAATAGTCTCCGCGAGAAGGCGCCAGCCGTTATTTTCCTATTTTATTTTCTAGTTAATTTTCTAGAGCTTACGGGCGGACTTTATTCTTGCGCTTCAATTAAGATATTAATAAAAATGTTTAGAGTTAAGATTCGATAATTTTAAAAGCATATATAAATTTTTATGTATTTAAATGACTTGGGTACAAATTAACTGAAAGTAATAATAAATTAGTATTACAGTTTCGATAAATCTAAGATAATAATAAATAAATAAATGAGTAAATAAATAAATAAATAAAATTCATTTTTATATCATATTTAATTTCGATATGGCCTTTTGCTATTAAATAATTTTTTTTTTCATAATTTTAAGAAGAATATAGGTATTTACTTGATTTAAAAATGATAAATTAACAGTTGTCTAAGTAACTAGAAAATAGTTCTTACTGAATTATTTAAGGAATTTTTTGTATGGAACTCCAGTTATTTTTTGCCAAAAAATCGAAATAAAAACTTTAAACGCGTATTTCTAGAAACATATTGTTTTACTTCAAAAAGTTTCTGGCGCAACTCAAGTTAATGGATATTTTTAAATCTTCTAGAAAATATCAATTGAGGTAGTTGTCGACCTGAAAATAGAACTTTTAGCAATGAATTTTTATTTATTGTTCTTTCCATTTGATACACCCAACTCAAGTATAACTGAAAGAGTGGTATTCTACTAAGTAGGAAACAAAAAGACACATTGGTAGCGCAGATATTAATTTGAGAATTAAAACAATTTTAGTCGAGACGTGTAACTTTTTTATTTTTCGTTCGATTTCAATGAACCAAGGCTTATTTTGTTCCTTATAAAATTTAAGGGTAGAGTCGCCGTAAGGAAATTGTTGTATAATCAATGAGTACAATGTAAAGTCTAATTGTTTATCCAAATTCGCGTGAAATTGTGTAATTTTTTATAAACAATTAGATTTTACGATGTGCTGACTGATTATACAATTTCCTTGCGGTGAAATTTTGTAAGGAATAAAATGGCCTTGGTTAATTAAAATCAGACTTAAAGCCCTATTTTCCGGTTAACAAAAACCTTAAAGTATTTAAAAAAGAGGGTAATATTTTATTTTGAAATGCGCGGATATTAAATATTTTATTCGCCAATTTTTTGTGTTGAATTACTTGGTTTTATATATTTTTAAAGTTTAAAAAATGTTTTATTAAATTTTATTAATCACGAATTGAATATATACTGCCGAGAAAAAATACTTTTTCCAATAACAGTTGAAAAATGTTCTTAAATTATTTTTACGTGTTTGGTTAAACTGGTTTGCGCAAGGAACTTTTTTAAAAACCCTGCCTTTTAATAATAATTATTCAGATTTATTTTATAAATTGATATAATATTTATAAATAGGGCTCAAAATTAACATTTTAGTTTATTTTATGACCAATATTTAGTCCTCAAAATGTTAGTGTATGGATTAACAGGTCAACTTTTTTTAAAATCACTGGATTTTCATCTTAATATGCAAACGCCATTAGAAGTAAAAGAAAGTAATAAAATAAAAAAAATTTCAAATACTTGAAAAAAAAATTAAAAATATCTGATAAAAATAGTACGATATACTGTTCAAACCTATGTATAAAACTTCTCTTTGTATACATATTAATATTTCTAAACAACATTTCAGAATTTAAGCATTTGAGTTATAAATATTTGCTATTACGAATCAGCCCCATAGACGAATCAGCTCCATGGACGAAATGCCCCGGTCTCCCCTATATATACACGTACATATATAGACATTTTTTAAAACACGATTTTTCTGACTCAGGAACCCCCCGAATTTTATTGAAATATCTGATTAAAAAATTTACATCGTTTCAAAGCTTTCTCTTTAAGACAGAAAAATTTCTGAAAAATATTTCCCAGAAAACATCACCGTCATGCAATATATATAAACGTCAAACAAATTAAATACACAAAAACCATCACTTCAAAAATTAAAATAAAATACTCAAAAATTATACATAGCAATAAATAATAAATTAAATAACGTTCAACCTTTTTTAACATAATTTATTCTAATTTTACCTTAATTCACTGACAAATAAAGACTTTAAAATATTACCCCACATAAATCCTTTATTAAAGGTCAATCTGAAAGTTTTTTGTATGTAAATAACATTGCATTAAAATAAATACACATTTCTACATTATTTATTTCTTTTATTATTGCTAAAAATATAGGGGAGACTGAGGTATTACGGTGCACTAAAATGAAATGTGCTCTAAATAACGTAAACATGATGCAATTCAATACGATACTGCTGAAATTAATGTAATATAACAGTAGTTAAAAATTATTATCCGAATACATAAAAAATCTTGATGTTCAAAATCATTCGGGTATAATGGAGCACTCAATTGGGGTATAACGAAACGATACGTCATTATATATGTTACAAAAAAGCCATGGCCGAAAGGTGCTAAAAATGCTTATATTTTATTATTAGGACAAATATGAAACACTCGAAAAAATTTACTAAAAAGACTGAAATCTCTAAAAAAAATTAACTTTAAAAAAAGTGAAAGGTTAGGCGAGTTTGATGTATTCCGCAAAATTATCATGGAGCAATACAATAATCTATTTGATAAGGTAAGCCATAGATTAAAAAAGTAATGAGATCAATGGAAAATAGTCAAGTTTTAAATACATAAATAATTATAAATAATTTAGCAACGAACTTACAGATAAAAAAGAACTGAGATCAATCAAACAAAGTCAAGTTTATTATATTTAATCATAATAAAGCAAAAATATTGTTGTGTTCAATCAAGGGCTTACTTAACTCAAAGTTACGTTATATAATGATCACCAATAAACAAAATGAAACGGGCATGGCAAGTTACGTAGTAAGTATCTTGAGAGTTGTTTGTAATTGATCATTATATAACGTAACTTTGAGTTAAGTAAGCCCTTGATTGAACACAACAATATTTTTGCTTTATTATGATTAAATATAATAAACTTGACTTTGTTTGATTGATCTCAGTTCTTTTTTATCTGTAAGTTCGTTGCTAAATTATTTATAATTATTTATGTATTTAAAACTTGACTATTTTCCATTGATCTCATTACTTTTTTAATCTATGGCTTACCTTATCAAATAGATTATTGTATTGCTCCATGATAATTTTGCAAAATACATCAAACTCGCCTAACCTTTCACTTTTTTTAAAGTTAATTCTTTTTAGAGTAACGATATACGGTAAGACAGATATTTTATTTTTTAGTAATCAAAAAAAGAAATACAATGTCTAGTAATAGAAGTGAGACTGAAGAACTTTTTGACCACTAAAAATAAAGATCCATCTATCTTCTATCATTATTGTTCTACAGATAGATTTATATTCATTCGAATGTTTATTTGGAAACTCCTAGTATTAATAGGGGTTAAAGGGTGTTTAAATATGAAAATTTGAAATAATGTTAAAAGATCTATATCTTTTCTAAAAACAACTTGAATGTTCATTTTTTTCTTAAATGGGCCATTTTTTCCTGTGCTAACTGGGATTCTAAAAGATTTTATGGGCTTTTGAATGCATAAACTATCAAAATCAAAGTTAGCATGCGAGAAAATTGCCCGCGCAATTCAAAGTTATTTTTACCGATGAGTGTACATAACAAAGAAGTTAAAAAATCATCAACAAAAAAAATTATCTAACCTAATCTATTACCTATTGTCTTCATCGGTGATCTTAGAAAACTTTAGTTTTTCATGTCATTGTAATGAATACATGTATAAAGAATGTAAACAAATTTATTTTAGGTCAAACGACTGAAAAATTGAAAAATAATCTACGACAATTGTGATTTTCTCAATTTTGGGAGTCACCGATGAAGACAATAGCAATGAGTTAAGTTCGATAATTTTTTCTGATGATTTTTCAACTTCCTCGTCATGTGTATAATATAATTAGGCATAAAATTGAACATTCAAGATGTTATTAGAAAAAATATGCACTTAATAATATTTTTTAATTTTTCATATGTAGACACCCTTGTATCCGCTTAATACGGAGGATATATAATATGATCATAAATGACCCTATATGAAAGTAAAATTTGTCATGGTATTATATCATATATTGATGGGTCCTAGTTTAAAAGACGTATCTCGCGAGCTTCAATTAGAAAAGAAGTATCATTCTTTAGATTATTTCTTTCATCAACTTTGAAGTAATAAAACGATATAAGACAGTTTAAACAGTATTTATTATTTACGTATTAATATAAATTGATTTACGATTAATGCCTTTATGATATTAAATATAAGCTTCAAAATCAATGTTATAATGATATTCAGTGTTTAAAAGAAGCAAAAATTAACATAAAAAAGATAGGTCTTTTCTGATTGGTTCTCGTGAGGTACGTCTTTTTTATTAGGATCCATCGATATGATCATATATGATCATCTATGGTCATATCTAATCAGATATTATTACATATGCTCATATATGTGCATTTAAGCGCATACATGTTTATATGTTGCCATACTTCGGATGCAATACGTCAAATATCTGATATCCGTACTCTATTGATAATTTTCTCAAATATGAATTTTTATCAATGAAACTTTTACCTAATAAGCTTTATGATGTTCTATGAGATATCACACGTGAAGAAAGTACAAAAAGATATTTTGGAAGAAAGTGGCAAATGTTTAAATACATTTCGTCAAAATCGTAAATTGATTCTTTTAAAAGCAAAAGTTGTTTTACAAATTTTCGATTTATTAAGTTTTACTTATACTAAAATCTTTATTATAAGTCGTAGAAGTTTTTTGAAAAGTTTTAAATTTCAACTAATTATCGTTAAAAGGTACTGGCAATTTTTGCGTCAGTGTGATACTGCGCGCGTGGCGGCATCGTTCACAACGACTGTTCGCGCGGAGTCACGCAGACAGAAAAATTGCCAGTACTTTTTAAGGATAATGAGATTAAATTTGAAACTTTTCAATAAACTTCTACGGCTTGTATTGAAGGTTTTGGTATAGCTAAAAGTTAATAAATCGAAAATTTGTAACACTACTTTTGCAATCGAAAAAATCAATTCACGATTTTGACAAAATGTATTTAAAAATACGTAATCTACTTCCAAATTACTTTTTTGTACTTTTTTCACGTGATACATCTCATAAAACATCTTAAAGATTATTACATAAAAGTACCGTCACGGACCCAGTTTCTAATCAGTACCCAATTTCTAATCAGTTTGTCACATATATTACGATATAAAATTTAATTAACCCTGAAATTGTTTGAAAAAAATAACATTTAATAGCTAACTATCTCACAAGTACGTTTGAAAACTTCACATGCTATTAATGTCGTACATTTTTAAGAAAAAAGATATTTTATTGCACTGTTGTCAAATGTATCACGTTTTCGCCATTTCACTTCTGCCGACTGCAAGCGAGCACACTAAGATTTTCGGATCGTTTCTTTATTATTATTGAATGTATCGTAGCAAAGCTTTTATATCTGAGTTACTTAATACCTTTTTTGTATAAAACAATCAAAATATTAATAATAAATGTAACTTTTTTAGAAAATAAAGGGTGATTAGAAATAGGTTCCGAATTTTTAGAGTTTCCGCAATTTCTGATCAGTTTTATTAAAACTATTTTAAATATTAAAAGACCTTTAATTGTTCTAATCTCATCAAACAACAGCAATGAAAGTTGTTTTAACGCACACAAACATCTTTCTTAGTTCAAAGTCTCGTAAAATCCACTGAAACATCACACGTTTTATAGGTTCACTTTGTAGGCTATAATACTTACCGACAGAGCGATCAGATGCGCATTTCAGGTGATTGACTGTTGTGCGGTCGACTGAGCATAAATAATCGAATATTTATTTTATTAATCACCATTACTTAAACAAAAAATGTTAACTAGTTATCATAGTTACTGTTATAATATTGTTTAATGTGTTTTTGCTTGTTGTATAAGATAATTACGCGTTAACAAAATTTGATTAGAAATAGGGTCTTGATCTGAACAGAAATTGATCCTATATATCATTTAGCTGATCAGAAATTACTCCCTATTACTTTGTTCTTTAAAGATTTATAATTAATTAATTTCTGATTCTTTGGGTATTTTTTAAATTTTAGATGAAAGATTAAGAGTTATATTTATCATTAGAAATGTTTCTTTAGAGTAAACAGTTCATTTTCAAATTGTAATGCATCAAATATCCCGACATTGCGCCTTAGCTGATTAGAAACTGGGTCCGTGACGGTATCAATGATATAAATTCATATTTGAGTAAGTTATGCCGAGTTGAAGTGAAAAATGTGAAATACTTTTTAAATTGAAAAATAACGTTTTTCATTTACTACTAAAAAATTAAAATAGATAAAAATTTAGTTTTAGTACAAAAAGTTACGCAATAGTATTCTCTTTATATATATATATATATATATATATATATATCAATTAAAGAAATTTAAATTGAAACGATGTTGAAAATTGGCTAGTCGGACAATATTTATCCGGCGATATCACGCTATGCGACCTTTTCCGTTCGGAGGCCTCAATTACTGATTTAAACCTTTGTATCTTTTTCTCATTTAGTAGTGCTCTACTTTCAGTAGTATTTTTAATTGTCATGTTTCTTATTATTTTGTTGGCCAAAAATGTAACAAAACGTCCCTTATTCTTGATAAAGCACGAATAATATGTACTGTTTAAAGGTATTCTCAAAATTGCGATCTAATTTCGGTGAAGAATTTCTTCTTCGTAAGTAATTCGTTTTCTAATTATCCAATATCCCCGTGTCATTTAAAAATAGCTTGTTGTCGTCCTGCGAAGTAAAACCGACGCTTCGCCTTAAATGTCCCAAGTATTGTCACTCACATAATACCGATTCCCAGCCAATACTTATCACAATAAATTACTTACACGACAGTCCCCGCGTACTCTATCGCATCCGCAATAATACTCTCTAAGCTCCCCCGCAGCCGAGCTCAGGTAGCGCAATATAACCTACATAGGTATATATAGATCTGCAAGCAGGACACCCCGACTTTTCCACTTCTGTAACAATATAGGGGTCGTATAACCCTGCGCATAATCCATGCACGCGCGACAGCTCGCGTCGGCCCAGCTCTCGAGACACAGCACTTTTCCCCGAAGGGCAATTAAGACGGCACCGCGCGGCGCGTCGGTCATCAAGTATACGAGTAGGAGGGGCCGAAGGGAAGCGAGAGAGAGCGCACGAAGCAGGATTCGCGAAAACTTCTGGGAGAGGAGGAGGAGGGAAAAGATAGAGCGCGCGCGGGCGCGCGGGCCTCGAACGGACCAGGTTCGAAAAAGGGGCGGCGGACGATAATACTCTGCGCAGCACTGCGGAGAGGAGTACGTACAGCTATGCGTCGGCTTGCAGTTTTGAGCTTTCCAAAAGGGGGTCATTTATGATCTATAATATGATCATCCTCCGTAGACAATAGGTAATAGATTAGGTTAGATAATTTTTTTTGTTGATGATTTTTTACACTGAACCGTAAAAATAATTTTGATTTGCGCGGGCAATTTTCTCGCATGCTAACTTTGATTTTGATAGTTTATACATTCAAAAGCCCATAAAATCTTTTAGAATCACAGTTAGCACAGGAAAAAATGGCCTGTGAGATTCAAAGTTATTTTTACCGTCCAGTGTACATAATACAATTAAGCATAAAACTGAACATTTAAGCTATTTTTAGAAAAGATATAGATCTTTTAACATTATTTAAAATTTTCATATAATATATTAAACACCCTTTAACCCCTATTAATACTAGGAGTTTCCAAATAAACATTCAAATGAATATAAATCTATCTGTAGAACAATAATGATAGAAGATAGATGGATCTTTATTTTGAGTGGTCAAAAAGTTCTTCAGTCTCACTTCTTTTGCTAGACATTGTATTTCTATTTTTGATTACTAAAAAATAAAATATCTATCTTACCGTATATCTTTATTATAATAGAAATCACATTATCAATGAGTTGTAAAATGTTCAGCTATTCAACTATAAGTTATGAAATTTTAAACCAACTTTTGACACATAACCGGATATTTCTAATGATATATGTTTAATATCAAGAAAAAAATATGTGAAAGTGAGAAGCCGGAAAATTTACATCGATTTATCGCATCCAGTACGCGCCGTCCTCAACGCGCGTTTGTTTAAATATCATAACCTCTTATTGCAACTTGAAAAACTGAATAATACAAATACGAGAAGAAGTCTCTTTGCATTTTACAATCATGAGACTTGTTTTGAGCTTAGTAAAAGTGAGAAAGAAGGAAGAGTACTTAAAGCACAAACGAATTGAAGAGTTAAAAGAACAGAAAAAAGGAGTGAACAGAAACAGAAATATAATGAAAAAAAAGTGTTTTTCTCGTATATTAATTTCAATAAGCCAAATTTATAATTTAAATTTAATCAATGAATTTGTATTAAAATATATGTAATTAGAGACGAAGGTCTAATATGACCTTATACCTCGGAGTATTTTTTAACGATGGTGAGGTAGATTTTGTTGATCTTCCCGAGGTTAGAGGTATGTGAAATAAAAGTCACGTTAACGTTTCGATGGCTAGGCCACCCTCTTCAGAAAAAAACTGTAAAGAAGTTTTTTATAATATTGTGAAATAATATCTGAAGTTAGTATAACAATTTACTTAGCAAATACAATTAAATTTACAATATGTATAAAAACAGTGTAGAGTCAATAATACAAATAAAAAAATGACCTAAACGACGAGTCAGCGATGAGAAGCAAAGTCAAAACAAAGGTTCCTACTCCGCATGTGTCCTCTAACCGCGGGATGATCAACAAAATCTACCTCACCATTGTATTAAAATAATATTACACTTCCAGTCTTTTTATTCTAAAAACGAACTATAATAAAATCCCTCAATTAAAGCATACAATTTTTGTTGTCCTTTAAGAGAATGTAATTCTTTGACCACATTTGAATCTTCATCCTCCTCAAAGGATCTCTCGGAATCAGAAGTGAGTAGTTACACATCCTTGTCTTTCTTTGTGCCTTCTACCGAACCATTAGCAATCACTTTAAGTGAATCATTAAGATCAAAGTAATTTGTAAAATAACATTAACGCAATACAAATGTTTGATTAAAGTATCAAAAAGTAAAATTAAAATAGCTGCACAAATATTTTAGAACTGTTTTCAACAAAGAATATATACATGGAAATTCTAACTTCCCGTATTTGATAAATTATTTTAGATTCGGTAGGCACTTGTTTCGGGCTTGTTCATTGGCAAATATTAATTGTTTATAGTCTCGAGAAGTTGTGTGAAAAAACTAGAGCTGTGCTTCTAAGTTGAGTTGATCTTATTTTCAACATTTGAAAGTTAAAAGTTCTGGAAATTTCCCCATACGTTCATTGCAGTGACCAAAAAACTAAAGTCTATTAAGACCACCGATGAAGACAATAAGTAATAGATTAGGTTGGGTAATTTATTTTTTTGATGATTTTTGAAATTCTTTGTTCTGTAAATAATACAATTAAGCATACAATTTATCATTTAAGCCGTTTTTAGAAAAAATATAGACTTTATAGCATTATTTCAAATTTTCATATTTTAACGCCTTTTATCCCCTTAATACTAGGAGTTTCCAAATAAACATTCAAATGTATATATAACTATATATCTGTAGAATAATAATGATAGAAGATAGATGGATCTTTATTTTGAGTGGTCAAAAGGTTCTTCAGTCTTACTTCTTTTACTAAACATTGCATTTGTCTTTTTTATTACTAAAAACTAGAATATCTATCTTACAATATATCTTTATTATAACAAAAATCACATTATCAATGAGTTGTAAAATATTCAGCTAGTCAACTATAGGGGAGAACGGGGTATTGCCGGTCACCTAAGCAAAATTGCTTGTTATTTCTACTTTCAAATTGTTTTTTATTAACTTTAAATACTTATTATGTTATGTCCAGCCATTGACTTTAAATATTTATTATTGGTTTAATCTAAAAATGTTGGATATCGAAGCTATAAGACGAAATAAAAAGAAGCATTTTGACTGGATTTACTCCACATCAAAGGGTAATACCGGTCAGTCTTGGTACAATTCCGGTCGCTATTAAGAGGAGTCCGTAACTACGGTCCTTGTCTAATCACGTTTTTGCTATTTATTCTAATTATAGATTGATAATTGAAAAACTAAAAGTTGGCCCCAATTGGTATTATTTCCTTTTCGAGAAAACTTCGGAACGCGAAAATGGAGGTTAGCTTTTTCGTTCCGAAGTTTTCTCGAAATGTATATAATGTTAGATACTTTTTAAGATCTCAAAATATTCCTTAATTTAATGCCAATTGTGGCCAACTTTTTGTTTTTCAATTAATTACCAAACTACAATTTGAATAAATAGCAAAAACGTGATTAGACAAGAACAGAAGATACGGACTCCTCTTACAAAGTTACTTTTATAGGTAAAATATTTCCTTAAATCAATTATATGAACCTTCATATGATCAGTCGCATTATTATTCGCACTTACATAGTAAAATATGTAACACATAGCCAATGTTCAATCAAAAACACTTAAGCAAAGTTGCTCTACCTGAGATAGCAGCGGAACGTTTTCTGAGCCTTACTTTCGGGAGCGTCATATAAATAACATTGTGATCGGTATTACCCCAATTCTGCTTAGTAATTTAAATTGAAATGACAAAAAAACAATAGGTTTATACTGGTGAGGTTTAATAAATGATTTTTGCAAACCAAACAGACAATTTTATTTGTCAGCGACGTTTCGGCAGCATTTCACTGCCCATATCAGGCTATACCTTTATTTAAATATTTCATATTACACCATTATTGTTAAACATCTATTGTTAAACATTCAAACATTCCTCTGAAAGAACTACTAGATACTATAACTTTTCTTGTAAACAGCACGTATTTTCAATTTGACGGGCGATATTATCAGCAAATCTATGGCTCTCCGATGAGGAGTCCTATTAGTCCATGTTTTGCCAATATAGTAATGGAAGATCTTGAAATAGAATGTCTAAATAAATTAGATTTTCACCCACTATTTTACTATAGATTTAAACTAAATTAAACTAAAACAAGTATTTGATACATTCAATTCCTATCATAGTAGTTTGAAATTCACATATGAACAAGAAAACAATAAATCAATTAGTTTTTTAGAAATTTTCCTCATCAGAGAAAATGACAGAATTATAACCAATTGGTATCGGAAAAAAACATTCTCGGGTAAATTTTTACATTATAACTCAAATCATCCAATTTCACAGAAACGAGCGATGATTTATACTTTAGTGGATAAGGCAATTTTACTTGCACAGGAAAAATATCACGTTAATAACTTGAAGATTGTAAGAAATTTATTAAGAAATAATGCTTATCCAAAAAAATTCTTAGAATTTCATATAAAAAAACGTTTAGATAAAATAAAATTTAATAATAATAATAGTAACAATAACAATAGGATCACAAACACAAGAAAAAAACCTGAAACAGTAGTAACTTTGCCCTATATCCCAGAGTTTTACGAGAAAGCAAAAAATATTTTAAGTCAAAACAATGTTCAAACTATTCCAAAAACACATAAAAATTTAAGTTCTATTATTACTCGGGGTAAAGAGAAGCAAGAGACAGGAGCTTGTACAAATGTGGTTTATAAAATAGAATGCCATGATTGTAATGCTTCATACGTAGGTGAAACCAAACGTCAGCTGACTGTACGTGTTGATGAACATGAAGCGAATACGAATATTGAGAATAAATCATATGCTATTAATGACCACATTAGGAACGGTCACTCCTTTAATTTTAACGATACAAAAATCCTGGATAAAGAACGTAATTGGAAAAAGAGATTAATTTCAGAAATGGTAAATATAAAACTACAAAAAAATTCTATTAATATTAAAGAGGACATCCAAAAATTAAACTATCATTACTTTCCATTGATCAATAACATGAAAAGCAAATATAATAAGTAATAAATATCTTTTGTTTGAAGTAGCTATACACATACGGTCACTGACAAAATTGACGAGTTTGCTTTGTCTTTGACAAAATTGACAAAGAGATGCGTGCGCACATATAATAACAGGCATTAAAAATTAAAAAAAATTTCTTTAACTCATGTGATAATTTGTGCATTATAGAGTTAGTTTATCTATATTAATAATTAAGTTTTTAATAATTAAATTGTGATTAATTGTGCAATATTAGATAATGCTGTTTTCTTTTATCTAGTCTACAAACTAGTCAGTTTTACATATTTTGAAATCACTCCATCAAAGGCTATTTTGAGCATGCTCAGATATTCAAAATAACGTCTGGTAACCGTCTGTGATAGAAAAATCTTGTCGTACCTACTGATAGTATTAAATCTTCTGTGATATTTCATTTTTTACTTATTTATAACTTATAACATTTTTTAACTATGGACTTCTTTTATTTATATTTATATTTACAATGTGCTATATATTGTTTAAATATTATAAGTTTTAAAATAAGGACGATTAAGAAAATGAAAGGTATTTATGGCAACTTAACCTCAACTTCTGTGCAATTAGGAAAATAGTACAAAATCACTAACTTATTATTATATATATATATATATTTTTTTTTTTATATTGTTTATACAGCGAGTAACGTATATATGTTGTACATGTAGTGGTCTTAAAAAATGTAACACCCGTACCATGTAAATATTGTAAGTATTTATGTTAACAACAAATTTCATATAAAATCACATATAAATATATTTTTTTTTTACAATACTTTTTAATAATGGTGTAATATGAAATATTTAAATAAAGGTATAGCCTGATGAGGGCAGTGAAATGCTGCTGAAACGTCGCTGACAAATAAAATTGTCTGTTTGGTTTGCAAAAATCATTTATTAAACCTCACCATATCAATATCAGCAAACGAAGATAATGATCTATTTTATACAATAGGTTTATACTCTTTTTTTACTACTTCGTATTCTTAGATTGTTCAAATTAATGAAGTTGCATAAAATAACTGCATAAAGTAACAAATAATATGCAAAAAAGTTATTTTATAGACCAGATTTCTTATAAGAAATGTAGATCTAAACTTTAATTGTGTATAATTCGTTAATAATACTGAATAGAAGGTTGCTTGAACACTAGATTAATTGCATTTTATTTTGCGTTTGGGATACTATTCGAATTATTACCTAAAAAAGTTTAGATTATTGAAAATGAGAGTGACCGGAATTAGCCAGTGACCGGCATTACCCCGTTCTCCCCTTTGTTATGAAATTTTTAACCCGTTTTCGGACACGTAACTGGACATTTCTAGTGATATGGGGAAATCTCCCAAACCTTTAACCTATTTGACTCAAGGTTTCAATCAGTTTTGTCTTATATATATGTTTAATATCAAGAAAAAATGTGTAAAAGCGAAAAGCCGGAAAAATATCAATGACATCGGTATTTCACATTCCTTAATAGAAAATAAAACTCATATACATTTAATTAACAATGTATTCTTATAGACCATAGTATAGTTTCTTTGTAAAATGTTAAATTTTTTATACCTTTAAAATTGGGATTTTAAAACAATGTTTATCTTTAATCTGATTTAAGTAGAGAAATGAAAAACATTAAAGTCATATTTTTCCTTTGTTAAAGTCATATTTTAACTTATTGTTAAAGTTTCCGTATTTTGGATATACATAATATAAATCCATGAATAGATACAATTGAAACATATATAGGTAAAGAAAATGCCGAAAATATTAAATTCTTATGTACATACGCGAATTTTGAAAACAACTGACCATATCTCGACTCTAAAGGTCTATGATACGAAGCGACGGGAACTAGGCATCATTTTTATGTACTAGAACCCATTTCCCAAAACCTCATCAAAATTTGATTCTCGCAGGTTGTGGATTCTCCTTGTAAGCACAAATTTATATAATACTATTGCGCAACTTTTTGTACTAAAACTAAATTTTTAGCTATTTAAGTTTCTTATTGTAAGTAATAAGTAAAAAACGTAATTTTTAAAACATAAAACATATATAAAATTTTTCTCTTCATTGTAAAAACGACGTATCTCGCGAACTTCAACTCGAAAAGAAGTATCTTTCTTTAGATTATTAGTTTCATCAACTTTGAAGTAATAAAACTATAATAATATAGTTTAAACAATATTTGTTATTTACGTATTAATGTAAAGTGATTTACGATGTCTGCCTTTATGATATTAAATATAAGCTTTAAATCAATGTTATAATGATATTCAGTGTTAAAAAGAAGCAAAACTAGCGCGCCACACGTGGCCGTCGGCCGTATGTGACTTGCCTGCTCCGGAGCTTCAGAGCGAACGCTCGCTCTTAAGCTCCTCCGTGCCTTGCATCGCCGTGCGATCCAAGGCATGCAAAACGCTTGCCTTACCGGTGCACGCTCGCCTTGCTCAGGCTGCGCGTTAACTTGATTGCCTGACACTCGCGCGAAGCGCTAAACTAAAGCTTACATTTAACGCTGACACTATTATCTGTTTCTAATTAGTAAAAGAAAGATATTATCGTGTTTATGTGGTTGTACTTTGGATATAAAACTGTTATTGAAAAGGGGACATCTTTAAAAAATTTTAAGATCGATTGGGCGTGCTGCACCGCAATTGTTATTAAATGATGTGGATGAAAAATCGTTTTTTAGGCTGTTTCTTGTATAAAAGCATTTTTTTTTAATATTTGCTACCATAAAAAGTTGTGTCTTTTGAGATCTACAACTTTTTCACTTAATTTTTTACGTAAGATGCATACCTGCAAAGTATTATAGTAAAAAACTGCATTTTATTATGTCAAAAATCGTTTTTGGACTATTAGCTTGATTTAAAAACATTTTCGCGTCTTGATGTCAAGAAAAAAGTTGTATTTTTCAAAGATCTACAACTTTTCCATTTAACTTTTTCATGTAAAATGCATAGCTGTAAAGTTATATGGTAAAAAGCTGTTTTTTCGATGTTAAAATTCGTTTTTGGCCTGTTAACTCGAGTTAAAAGTATTTTCATAAATAAATGTCTATAGGAAAAGTTGTATTTTTCAAAGATCTACAACTGTTCTCTTTAACTTTTTTTCGTATAATGCTTAGTTTTCAAGTTATAGCCCAAAAACCGTTTTTAGCGATTTTTTATAGTCGCCGCATTCAGCGTATATTTGCAGGGTCGATCTTAAAATATGACCATCAGGTTGTTATACTTAGGAGAGCTCCCAAAAACAATTTGAACCTGATCCGCTCAGACTTCGCGGAGATAATCGTGTAACGTGAATTTAAAAAAAAACACGTAAAAATAAGCAAAAAGTGCTCGCAATTTAAAAACTACGTACATGATCGTGATAAAAAAATATCGAATTTCATATTGTGCTGGAGGAGATCCCTCCTAAAATTTTAGCCCGATTGGTCCAAAATTGCGTGAGATAGCCTATGTCACACATTTTTCGCTAACGAAAATATAAGGCACTTCCGTGTCGCGGTCGTGCCTTAGTCTACGAAATTAAGATCGCTAATTCTGAGAGGTGAAATTTTTTTTTATTTCAAATCATTAAAAACAGATATAGGACACACTGTGGATCACAGTATTATTATGATACAGCTTTTTACGGATTTTTTCCAAACATTTCAAGATATAAAAGTTATGAGCTGATTACAAGTATTTCGTTATCGCTGAGAATGCAACTTTTAACAGCTCATAACTTCTATAATTTGAAGCTTATGAAGAAATGGGCAAATTAACATACTAGAAAAGAATAATTCCATCCCTTATTTCCATTTTCAGACAAATTTCTTAGATAATTACTTTTCGAAATTTATTTGAAAAACTGTTCACTTATATGCAAATAAGATTCGCAGCGTGCAGTGTTTCCCAAAATCGACTTTTTCTGCGAAACGCGTAAGGCGCGGGGGAACGCGCACGAAAATGTAATCCAATGAATTGCCTGCGCGCCGAACCGTAAATAGTAAGACAAAAGAGGCGGAGATGCAAGACAAGCCAACAGACTTGTCATAAAACTACGAGCACATGTAGGCTCGTCATAAAACTTTGTTCCGAAGAAGCAACGACTTACCGCAGCCGGTGCAGACGACCGCGACTTTCCGCGGATTCTTATATAGGACCTATATAATATAGGAGTGGCCTCAAAAGATCGCAGCGCATTACGTGGTTTAATCATCGACGATCGACGGGCCTCATAACACCGGCCGTCTCGAACATTCACTTAACATTCGCATATCTATCCCCCGCTTCTCCGGAGAGAAGCTTCGCTATGCCGCCCATTTGTTCGGCAGCCCGTTCCTTTCATCCGCGGATTACGAAACAGTACTATTTGCGTTCGCTATACTTATTTTCCCCTCAAAAATCTACTATCTTCTATCCTCTCTTACCTTATGCCAATCACGCTTGCTGAACTGCAAGCGACCCTCGCCGACCTCTGCTGCCTGCCCTTCCTCCTTCCTTAATACCTGCGTATTCGTCTGCGTCTCACCTCTCGTCAATCCTTATATTTAAATCCTGTTCTTATCAATATCCTGCTTCCCGTTCTCCCCCATCTCCCTTGACGCAGCGAGCTCCAACTCTCGTGCTTCCGTCCCTGTATTAACTATTTTTCCCAGGTTTGATATAGTAGAGTAATGTATTTAAAAAATGAAAATATTCCGTAGGTGTGCTCTAAATAGTACATTATGTAACAAGGGCAAAAAGTCGAATATGTTTCTTGCGGGTGAGTTTACTCACCCGCGCGAAAAATCGACTTTTTTCTCGAGTTATAGTACTTTATCATATATGATTATATGCTGTTACATCTGTCATAGCTCGAATATGCTCATATATGATTATACATGAACCCTGCATACATGATCATAAATGAACATGTATGAACTTTTTTTTACCCGAGTCTTTCTTGTAGTAAGCAAAGATATTATACAAATCATTATTTGAGGCCTCCGAACGGAAAAGGGCGCATAGCGCGATATCGCCGGATAAGTATTGTCCGGCTAGCCAATTTTCAATATCGCTTCAAATTAAATTTATTTAATTAATATATAAAAAATAGTACTATTGCGCAACTTTTTGTACTAAAACTAAACTTTTAGCTGTTTTAGTTATTTTGTAATAGGTGAAAAACGTAATTTTTCAAATTAAAAAAATATTTCACATTTTTCACTTTAACTCGGCATAACTTTTTCAAATATGAGCTTTTATTATTATTACTTTTACATAATAATCTTTAGGGTATTCTATGAGATATAACACTTGAAAAAAGTACAAAAAAATATTTTGTAAGAAAATGACGAATTTTTAAATACATAGAAGTGGATTTTGCACGCGAGCATGGCAAATTCTCCCGCTGAGCTGTAATGGGGTTGAATATTTTTATTATAATGAATATATAATTATATTTTATAAATTCTTATAATTCCTAATACAATATTACTTACTTCACGTAATCAGCGGAATATTTCTGTTGTTTACACGTATTATCAAATTGATTGACTAAAGTATTATTGAACATTTTCTTGGCCTACTGTAAATTGGTCAAGATTGACTGAGAAAAAAAGATTTTAAGAGATACGTAATTGAAGTTTAATATCAGTTACTCAAAATTTCTTAGGCCTGGGTTACACCCAAAAAAAGACTTTTTTTTACGAGTCCAGAAAACTTTTTATGTTTAAAAGCAATTATTCTGAAAAATTTTTTGCTATCAAAACACAATATTGTCTTAGATTTTACCGTCGTAAAACGTGAGAATCTTTACCCAACACGTCACAATAAATCACTGTTTTCAATACCATATTTATTAAAGGAACTTTGATCCTCACACGATTCGGGGTGACACGATGAACAAAAAATTCTGTTTTAACGGTTATTCGACTCCATTTGACATGTATTGCAAAAAGAGCGGAGCACTTTGCGTTAATTTTTTTTATTATTTTTTTTCTGAGATCCAATCAATTTAAAAAAATTTTTTTTTTAATATTTTTTAAAAATTTGATTGGATTTCGGAATAAATCGCACAAATGCGCGCGGTCAAATAAATTGAAACTCCACAAGATCATTGTTTTTTACATTATAAACATATCTATAGATCATTTTTTCATCCTAACTCTCGTATAAAAGTTTTATTCACATAAATATAAAAGTAATATATAATTATATTTCATAAATTCGGGTGTAAATCTATGTGGAATAGTTAGGTTTAATCTAAAAAATTAAAATATAGGAACATACTCGTTTATCTATCACAAACATCATATAAATGAAAATCAAAATCATATATAACTACAAATCAGGAAAATAAACTGAAAGAAAAGAGTACGCCACTTTTCGACATGCACACAAATACAGGAAAACATTATCGTATACACCCGCAGTCGAAAAGTCGGGCTTTGCCGATGTCGGCGACGGTGGTCATAAAGTCCTGCGAAAAAATCTGTACAGTGCATGCACACCAGGCCGAGCGTGGGGCGAGTTGGAGCGCGCTCCCCTTAAAAATCACCTGAATAAAATCCCCAACCCGTAAAGACAAGAGCAGGAAAGCCAGGAAGACATTTGCAATCACAAGCACCGATCCATTATATCTGTCGGAGGAGGGAGACAAAGAGAGGGGGGAGTTCTGAAGGACCCCCGCATCGACTAGATGCGCACTGCGTATATACCTATGCTAATAGCGTGTCCTGTTTCGGTCTGCGCAGGTAAGGGGTTGGTAGCCGCTTCGCCGCCACCGCTACTGCCACCTGGTTGGAGGGTAGGACAGCGCGGTTGCCGATTCGCTATCGGGGCCTTGCATATCATGTACACAAGTTCGCATGCAAGCCGTAACGTCGGCGTGGGGCCTCATGCGCTGGAGTAGGGGATGTTGGCGAGTGGTGGGGGCGCAGAGCGCATCAGCCCCCGGACCCTCGCCGAGGGTATTTAACCGCTGCAGTCGCTGCAACAGGCCACATTCGGCACTGGACTTTAGAACGGACGGTGCTTTAGTTACTAACATACATCAAAATGGAGCAGCCTCTTGATTTGACGGTGCGAAAGAGTTCGGACAAGGGTCCGAAGGAGAGGCTAAAGCAGCAGCAGCAGGAGCAACGGCAGCAACAGCAGCAACAGCAGAGGCAGCAGCAGAAGCCGCGCACGGGGAAGCGTGTGCAGTTGCTGCGATCAGGGAAAGTGAAGCTGCTGGCGATCCAGCGCATTAAAAGTGGCGCCACTAAAGCAACTGTCTCGAGGGCACTCGGTGTGCCCGAGTCGACCATCCGCGGATGGTGCAAGAGCGAGAAATCAATCAGGGAGAAGCTGTTGCGAAGGCCGGTCGACGACAGCGAGTCCTGCTCACCGACATCGGACTCGCCCTCGTCCAGCATCGACTCGCTCGACGACAACAATCTAGTCCTCGACATGTCTGGTGAGTTTCTTTAACTTTGTAATTTTCAATTTATTATTTATTGATTATGGGCCTGAAGCTTTATAATAATCCGCGTTTACACGTTTATTTTCTATTGTTGAGATATTATTTAAATAAACATTATCTATTTATTCAGAATAAGCATAAGAAATCGGTTAGCAATACTTCATATATTTTTTGATATTCATTTGATAATTGAAAATACGATTTAACTTTTAATTATAACGTGAAGCATATACGGAGTCAATTAAACGATTTTGCTCATTTACAGTGGACTCTGAATACATGGCCGCTCAATAAGGGTGATTTTTGACAAAGAATTAAAAATTATTTCTATGCTAAATAACTTTTTTGAAATCTGAATATTATCTGACATTATTATTATTTTTTTTTTTTTTCATTTATCATGTATAATATCTTAAAACAGTAAAAGTAAAACATAACGGGTACCCATCGATTTATAAATAAATAGTGATTATTTTGAACCTTTTATTAAGTAGTAAGAATAAAATTATAATTTTCAATTGTTCTGTTTCTAGCAGGAAGATCGAGATCAAACAACTCCAGCGACGAGGAGAACCGCGAGCCGGCCTCAAAGAAATCAAGACTCGAGGTGAAGGACCCCAGCGCCCCCATGGCGCACAGCAATAACGGACCCTACGCTATGCCGAACGAGGCGATACTCTTGGCCTTGCTGATGGCCCACCAACGCGACAACAGGCAGCAGATGATGTCGCTCCAGATGGACAACTGCCCGTCGATGTCGCAGGAGACGTACAGGGCGCGCACCGTCGATGAGGTGATCGCAATCGGGGAGAGATTCCTCGAGTTGCTGGAGAACAGCGACGATCCATCGGTCACCATGTTCACAGTCGGCCACGTCAGGGAAGTGCTCGACAGGCTAAGGGAGAACAGGCGCTAATGTAAGGATGGATTTTACAGCGGGCGAATTTTGGTACTAGTATTGGTACGCGTTGTAGAGCGCGAGCAAAGCGCGCGGTACGCTTGCGATATAGTGTAAAGGGCAATTTTGTGAGTCGAAGAGGCAATTGATTCTTTCTATTGACGCTTCGATGTGATTTATTACGACGGTATTATAATATAGCTAAGCATTGCCAATGAATATTTTATGTTAATTGCGAAAATTACCCTTCTACTATTCAGACTGTCAACGCGCGGTACCACGTTGAAACGATATCAGTCTGCATTAATGGAGTAGTTGAATATTTTTTTACAATAAATCATATGGAATATATTTACTAAGCTTATTTGTTTACCTTTTCCTTTATCCAATCCTCTTATATTTTAAGGACAATTTATTAATATGTGAAGACAAATAAAATACGTACTCTCTTATTATGAAATAGTGAAAATTCGCTGTAGAACAGTGAATATTCACTTTTTTGAATAGTGATAACTCAGCAACTAAAAAACAGTGAATATTCACTATTTGAAATAGTGAAATAAATTTTCACTACTTGAATCAGTGAAATTTAATCATATTCAGTAAATTAAAAAAATAAGGCTGTTATTTAAACGCGTATATATAATTATTTATAAGGTTTATTAGATATTGATTATGTATTATCATTTGAATATTTGTATATATTAAAATAAGAAATAAATTAAAAATGCGAAAAAAACTTCTCCGATGGGGATCGAACTCTGGTCCACAAGGTTTACAGTCCAACGTCTTCACCACTTGCCTACGTAGATTGCCTACATAGAGTAAATTTTATAACTCATATAAGGTGCTGCGAATATAACTGATGTAAATATATTGATTAAAAATGTACTACCGATAATATGAATAAATTCATTAGTATGCACATTACAAAAAAGATTAAAGTTGAATTTAATTATAATTTTTCTTTTGAAAAATTAATAATTTTAGGCATTTGTCCAATTTTTTACACAGGGAATATGGTTCAGAATTCTAATTAAGACATTAATTGCACCATTTTTATTCATTAATTAATTAATTATTTTGTTATTACATAATAAAAATAATATTTAATGTTCATGAAATAAAAATAATGTCAACTGAAATTAGGTTATGAAATACCAACTCGATCCCTACCTTGCCGGCTTTTAACTTATGTATTAACTACCAAATTATTGATAAGTCACTATTTTCCTAATAAATACAGTTTTCACTGGCAAAATAGTGAAATTTTCACTTTTCGCAAGTAGAATTATTTTCACGAGCTAAAATGGTGAAAGTTTCACTATAAAATAGTGAAATTTTCACTGTTTCGTAAGTGGAATTATTTTAACTAGCTAAAATAGTGACAAGTTCACTATTTCAAATTAAGAGAGTAGAATGTAAAAATAATATACTTTATTAAATTGTAAAATTAATTATAAAATATATTTGGTAAATATTGAATGACATGGCATGATGATGATTTAATGCCAATTGGTATTGAGTAAAAATTTTATTCTACGTTCTTTAGAATTTTCCTGAAGCCATATAATTTGACAAAATAAGTAAAATCATTAACTGCATTCATAATTAGTACAAAAATAGTGTACATGTATAATTATGCTTCTAAGTATGTTCCGTTACATCTTTGGT
Source organism: Gastracanthus pulcherrimus (assembly GCA_949152435.1). Classification (NCBI taxonomy): domain Eukaryota; kingdom Metazoa; phylum Arthropoda; class Insecta; order Hymenoptera; family Pteromalidae; genus Gastracanthus; species Gastracanthus pulcherrimus. Next base: position 22,243,248 of record OX424572.1, on the reverse strand, counting down.
GGCATTCGGCATTCTTCTCGGGATAAACCGTCTTGCTGCCTTTTAGGGTACACCTCTAAAATACGCCATTTAAAATGTGTAAAATTCTGATAAATATTATTATTTAAAGTTAAAATAAATATATCAAATTTTTTACCATTGCATCTTTGGTGACGTTCATAATTTTTTTCTGGGTAAAAACCAAAGGATCTTATAACAATACAATAATTTATAACATTGAACTATTTTCATTATGTATAATAGAATTATTACATATAGGATTTGAAATATTTTTTTGCGTACAATTTAAAATTATTAATAAACTTTCGTTTTTGCCGTATTGACTGTACTTTTATTTTTTATTTGACAATCATATTATGCGATCAGATGCACTACTTTTAAAACAATAATGTAATTATTTATTTTTCCTACCATCACAAGTCAGCTTGTTTTTACATTCTTTTTGTGGGTATTGCTTCTTATACCCTGTGCAGTACATTCATTTCTTAATTTGTATTCTTTTCATGTTTTGTTGTTGCAAATTTAGTTAAAGAGGTTCTGTTGCCCAAAATTGACATTTAAAACTAAATTTGTATCATAGTTAAATAAGATCTGACAATATGAGTGACAATATATGTAAAATAAGAGTAATTTATGTCGTACAAAAAAATGTGTAAATCAGATGTTATTTAAAAATCGTAGAAATTATGAATTAAAAAAATTGTATCTATTAAATTTCAAGAGAGTAATAGTATATATATTACGCATCTAGGGAGGTAAAGAATTGGCGAGTCCGTATCACGTGTAAATAAACAAACCAACACTTGCTATGAGGTCGCCATTTACCCTCCGATGGTGCGTATACTATTTTCCTCACACCAGCACCGAAAATACACATTTCTCTCCAGGCGCCCGGAAGATAAAGTGGTACTTTCGGTGAAGGTTTGCGGAAAATGTGTATTTTCGGTGCTGGTGCGAGGAAAAATAGTATACGCACCATGGGAGGTAGAATGGCGACCTCATAGCACGCGTTTGCCACGCGTATCCATCAGTTTGCAGTATCGAGGATTAACTTGTGTAACACAACGTATCCATTTTCCATTTGCTAGAACGGTTATCATCATTTTTGGCTAAAAATTATTTTAAATTAGTTTAGAATATTTTAAAATTTTAATTTGTCAATTTATAAATATAGCTGCAAATCGTTCAACATTCATTTTTTCGTAAGTACTTGATCTGTTTGCTGCATTTGTAAGAGTGATGTTTCCTTACAATAATAATACAACGTGTAATGTAATGAATACCGATAGTACCGGGAGATAAGAAGAGAGAGAAAAGTACAGGAAAGTGGAAAAATCGAAGACGAGCTGTCGATAGAATTTGGCACACAAGGAGAGAGCGGAAATTTATGCAGACTATCGCCGGCCGTAGATTCACGCGGTCGGTCCATTCTCCGCGACTTTTCCTCTCGTGCGTCTCTAGGCGCGAAAACACACAGCCGTGCAGGCAATACGTGTGTAAAGAGTGCATTTGGATCGGGAATTCGGATCCCCATTTGTGCTGATAATTCCTGGGTGCCGTCGCCAAGTTGGGGACAATCAACCCGGTGCAACAGTTACAGCCAGGCCTGACAAAGAAGTAGCAACTTACCTGCACACACCACATCAGCAGCACCAACCGCAACAACGAATTACAACGTCAAGCGACGCACCGATTCAGCGGCGTCGAACCACATGATAACCACCGCGACTTAGCGACCTTCTCCAGCCAGAACTTGAGCATGGCAACCAGGAGAAGAAGAATAGTGTGTGAGGTATGAGTGTATGTATGGACGGAAGTGTGAGCGCGTAATTTATTAAGTTTAGATGTTTTTCTATTAGAGTTGATATAACAAACCCACGCCCGAGTTAATTTCTAAAAAAAATAAAGAAATTTTTTTATATTTTTTCATAGAAACTTTATAAATATTTATTCATTTCATAATTCCCTCCCCTAAGTATTCTCATTTCTTACAAACGGGGCCACACAATAAATATCAAACATATAAGACTCGAGTTTTTTCGTAGGCTACATCTTCTTCAACCAATTGTATGAAAAAAGACGATGATGTATTAGAACACGAAATGCGTATACTTTTCACTGTTTAATGCGAAAGCACCGCAGTCCTTTTCACGATCGACCAGTAACTGGCTGCCGGACGTCCCTCGTGATTTTCAGAACGTGTACACTCTAACCTTTTAAAGATTCAAAATATTTACCACTCCCCCCCTCTTAAAATTAGTTTGAGGTTAGAGCGTCAATCGCAAACGATCACAATAATTGGGGCGTTAAGAGGCTGCTTATTTATAGTATTCAGTCTTAACCGCTACCAGACCTGTGCTTGGGTTCGGCGCCTCCACCAACAGGCCTATGCAGCGGCGCGGTTGGAGGTTTATCTGGCACGTGGCTACGAGGTGGAGGGAAGCGCGCCGACTTGTGGCTAGGAGCAAACGTCGGAGAGACTACCTTCATGTATGACGGGGTAAGGCAACCGGCAGGCGCTTCTTTTATCCCTTCTTCTCCCCGGCTCGTCAGCTACGCCACCGCACCGCCGCCCTGTGCTTATAACAATAATGCAAAATGGTTTTAAAAACATGCAGGCTTTTAAATAAATTAGTATGCTATAAACGTTGTAACCATGGAAACACGGTGGGCTCACTCGTGGACGAGTTTAATATTCGGGCCTACATTGAGCGGAAAGTCGTGCTTTATAAGAACGTTTTTAAGTTTACTGGATCAAGTAGCTGACGTTACGTTTGATCGAATATTGTTTTATTACACCGAGTGGCGAGAAGGGTACAAATCGGAAAATTACATGACAAATGGTAAACAAATCGAGTTTTGCGAAGGATTGCCGAAACCAGAGGACCATTCGAGCGACCCTCATTTGAAAAAACTCGTAATCATCGATGATTTAATGTGCGAAGCGTCGAATCATGTGATTGTCGATTTATTTACAAAAGAAAGTCACCATAAAAATATATGTATGCCCCGAAGACCCTAAATTTTTACAAGAAGTATATCAAGATGCTACAGCTAAACCGTATGGTTATCTCATGATTGATTGCAAGCAGAGTATGATGGACAAATTAAGATTTCGAACGAGTATATTTCCCGACGACAAGCATCACATTTATCTACGTTTATCTACCAACGTATGCTCACAGCCCTTTTGCGCATACAGTTTAAATCTAGTAAATACAGGGTGCAGTCAAAATCTTCTTCAGTTTCAAGTAAACTATGAACGAGGTTGTACCAAAGCAGTGTCGGTGTGGGCTTCTGAGAACGCTCTGTATCTTAATGTCGGGAAAACGAAGGCAATTATTTTCGGGCCAGAATCTAACATTAAGAAAGTACAGAGTATGGATTTTCCTGACATAGAGATTCAGGGTAACGTCTTTGTTCCCTTTGCTGACACTGTTACTAACAGGTGTTCTCATGGATTTGAAGTTAACACGGAAACCTCAAGTGGATGCAGTTAGCCGAAAGGTTAATAAGGCCCTGCATGGGCTTAAATCATTTCAATCCAGTAGTACCACCGAGGCATTACGCAAACGGCTTGCAAGTGCTCTTGTCCTGTCTCATTTAGATTATTGCTCTTTAGTGTATCGTGATGTGTCAGGTGAGCTCCGGATGAGACTGCAAAGATTGCAGAATTTATGTGCGTGGTACATATGTGGTGTTAAGAGGTTTGAGTATATATCAGTCCCTACCGGAGTAAACTTGGCTGGCTTGATCTTGAGGGAAGAAGGGCGTATTTTGCGGCGGTACAACTATACAAAGTTATTAACATGGGTCAACCCACGTATCTTGCAGCCCTTTTTCAAAAAAACCAGGCTCGGACCTCTAGTAGGACTGATTCTAGGGAGCTCTCGATTCCATCGTCGCGTACCGATACATGGTTGAAATCTTTTCAATCTCAAGGTGCGCGCCTATGGAATACGATATTTCGAGATATTAAGCATTTGCCCTCACTACGCAGATTTAAAGCGACAATTGGCGACTATTTGCTATGTAAGTCCAGGGACATATCATACGAATGTTGACTATATTAGAATTTGAAGTTTGATTGTCAGAATAAAATGTATTATTCGTAATGATAAGAATATGTGATAACTGTAATGACGGGATTGATGTACAACAGATATAATATTGTGCAATATATGTAAGTTAATGACGAGCAATGACGAGCTGTGAAATGATTGACTATACTAATGATCTCTGTAAATATGTATTATTATTGAATGTAGTTTTATTGTTTTTGTCTTGCACAGAATAAACATCTAATCTAATCTAATCTATAGTTTCCAATCGGGAAATAAAACTGCACCTTTTGAGAAAAAATACATTGCCTCTTGAAAGCTCTCAGACACTCTGACAAGGATCAACGAGTCGCGCTATTGAAATCTGCTGATCAAAAACTGATAAAATATATTTGTGAGTGCGTGTCAAAAATGCTTCGTGATGTTGTATCTTTAAAAAAACATAAAAAATAATAAATTAAAAAACATAAAAATATTTTGAGAAATTTAGCTACAAGAAGTATGCGCAAAAATTCATGGAGAAGTAAGAAACGGGTAATTGTTCAAAAAGGCGGCAGCTTTTTACCGTTTTTACTCCAACCTATATTGAACGGAATACTGTCTACAATTATATGAAAATTTCCAGTTATAATATGTCGAGAATAATGAAAATGGTATTAATACCTAAAGAACATTTGGAGAGAATACAGAGAGAAAACGTAAAACCGGTGGACTCTGCTACAATTGCCAGCGGATCTTACACTGCTGCTCCACTGGAAGGTGCTGTTGTATATACAGCTCTTCTTAGCTGCTCTCGAATCCAGTCAAACGGTCGGCGATAATTTAACGCATTTGGATGATGAGATGAAAAAAATCATCGATTCGAATACATATATAAACGAACAAGAAAGATTGAAAGATTATTTGATTGTACTGAGAAGATATTTATTTTTTGTAGAAAAAAACGTAAGCCATCTTTGTCGAAAAGTGAAGAAAAATAATACAGCAAGTCAAATGGTATGCAAACCGATTTTATCATCGAAAGCTCGATTATTAATAAACCATTTGAAAGCTAATAAAGGCCACATTAGCTGGACCCATAACGGCACTGTGCACATAGATGGTGAAAAGATTATAGACTCAAACATACAATGAGTCTATTTGTCTATTATTCGGTACACTGAAGTCACGTATAAGCACAATAACTATATGTTGTGGGTGGTCTGCTCGACTCGCCGATCTGCCTCAGAATGAAGCACTGGACCTTGTGCGTGTCTCTGCTGGGGTCCGTTTGTCGTCGGACGGGTGCAATAAAATTGCAGGTCAGAAACACCCTCTCCCGCTTTTCATCATCTGAGTGCTTGATGTGCACGTCGTTGAATGTATATTCCAATAGATGGTGAAAAAATTATAGACTCAAACATTGTCGATTTAATAAACGACGCCGCGCGTCATAGAGGACACACCAAGGCAATTGGTAGAAAAGAGTTTGCACACTTACTTCTGCATCATTGACCCCAATGTCTAGAAAGAAAGATTGGATAAACAGGTGAAATGAATCTTTTGGAGAAGCAATATTTTGATTCGCTGTATGAGGCAGCATTCTCGGGAGCGAGAAATTTAATCAGAGTAAACAAAAATAAAATACCCTCCTCAAATTAAAAAAGTGGCTGACAAAAGACGATACATATACTTTACATAAAGCTATCCGTGGTAAATTTCTCTGATTGTACTACGATGTCGACGCTGTAGATAAATTTGATAAAGTTGATTGGCTATCTGGATAAATTTAATTCGTGGGTTCCTGATTCAGAGTTAAAAATATTGTAACAATGAATCCAAACGAGTTTACGATTATCTTACCTAGCAACAGCTCCAAAAAGTATTGTCCAAACAATACTACAACAAATTTTTCAACTCGTTTGCCTAGAGAAGTAGAATTATATGGCAAATGGTTAGTCGGTATCTCAGAAATCCATATACCTTGCACTACTCTTCATTTACGTCGAGAAGGTTGTCTACTGGTAAACTCATGTACAAAATCTCAAGAATACTTCTTTCAATACGGAACATACGATTCTATACACAAACTCGTTGCAGCAATAAACGACACGTTAATGTTTTTTCATTCAAAAGATATTTGTCAAAAATTATTTTATAATGATAAAGGAGGATTCATGAGCATCGGTTATCTTGTAAAAAATGACGGAGGAGTAAAAATGTGTAATTCATCAGTGTTAACCGACGCTGTAAGACGTATTCTTGAATTTGAGGAAGGAGTGTTATCCTCAGTCGGAAAAGAAAAAGTAGACAATTATCAATTACGCTTTGTAGGAAACCAACCTGCAAGTCTTGCGAGAGCAATTCCAAATCAACTTTTTATTTGCTCAAATTTGTGTGAACTGAGCATCGTTGGAGATACTCATGCGCCTCTGCTTCGTATAGTTAATCTCGATGCAAAACAATTCACTGTTGGCAGTGACAGCAAAGCAAATGCAATGCAATGCAATGCAAATTTATGCAATAAAAATTTAATCCCTGAACCTAATCCCAGTCATCCCAAGTAGTACATTTTGCAGTTAATAAATAGTTAACAATAAAACCCTACATCAAACTATCCCTTTACCCCAGCTAAGCAATATGCAAAAATAAAAATTTCGTAATAAATGACGGCTTATTACACGAGTATCGTATACTATTTTATATCACTGCCTGTCCTAAGTCCGCTGTCACGCCTATCTGTGTTCTAAGCAGTCCATTATCGCACCGCGCGGTTAGCGCCCGAGCGTAGCAAGCACGGTGCATTAATGGGACTACTTATGTTATGGATAGGTGTGAGATAAGTGCCGACTTAGGTCACGCAGTGCTATAAATTAGAATTATAAGCGTGCGAAGCGAGCGTGCACCCGAGTAGAATTTAAGTTCAGGCTGACTGAGCAACTAATGTGGCCTCTTATCACGGTGCCTGACAAGGTCCTCGTGAGGTATGTAATGGCGCGCAGGTCAGGGCCTTGTAAGGCTGCAGTCTAACGTCAGGGAATGGTCAGGCGATAGTCAGGGTGCCTGATCAATACCAAAATAAACAGCAAACGGATACAAATATCCATACACAAATAAGCAGTAAGTAACAAGATTATTGAGAATTGATATTGTTTGAACTTATTAAGAAAATATAATAGATTTGAAAAAGAAAACCTTCACAATGATTATTAGAATAATTTTTTAGTTTTTAAATTTGAGGTTAGAATAATGTTATGAAAGAAATTCGAATTCATTTCAATTGTGAATCTTAATTTTGATTGACATATATTATAACTTTTATATTTTTATAACTAAAATCTGAAATAGAACAAAAAATATATAGAAAAAACTAAGAAATGATATATCCTTCTTCACTCTTAAGCTATTCAATAACAAAACTATTAGGATACAAATTCATTTTCGATTTTTTTTGTACAATACTTTATTTTGAAATTGAACATTATAAAGCTCTAACAGAGTATATTTATGCATCAGTAATACAGTGCCAAGTGCTTCGAAAGAATTAAAATAGTTGCATTGTTATGTAAAAATGAGTGTGCTCTTATACAAATTGTTATATGTTAAAATTAGTGAAATTGATTGTGAACTTACGTGCGACATATAACAAACTAAAATATGGTAAATTACGCTATATTAATAGAAATAATACATAAAGATATTTGAATTATAAAACTCTAGCTCATCTATTTTAATATTGACTCAAATAAAATCCAACAAAAGTCCTTTCAATTAGAGAAATACGACTGTAACTGACTTATCTATTTTCAATTATTATCATTGTAAAGTTGTTTAGAAGATATGTAACATGTTAGATCTGGGCATTGACTACTGATTTTTTGAATAACTGCAGTAAAGCTCCTATAAGAAATAGTACGAAGTGCAGATTTCTCTATTAAGATTAAATAACCAGTTACCTGCCCTGGTAGAAACGTTCCCCATATGTTCGCCAGATTTTACTCTATTTTATAGGGAATGGCCAATTTCTGCTTAAAAGTCTGGCCAGAAACCCCGCTACCTGTCGACGTTTTCTCGTCAGAAACCTGACCAACTTATGGTTAATGAATAAATAAATAAAAAATAACGTTTAACGAATTTTTATAAGTTAATAATGATTATTATGTCATGGATTTAATAGCTTATTATTAATAGAATGCTAAGATATATTTGGGATAGATTCGAAATAAAAACTAAAAACTTATTTCATTAAAAGTTTTTTTAAGGTTAGAGTTTTATAATTAAATAAGACATAAAAAAATCAAATAAACAATCGAATAAAAATTTGCATGCTGTTTTAACGCAGAAGTACTATAATGGGATTTACATTTTCAATCATTTTTTAGGGTTATGTAAGCTATTTAGATTTTCTATAAATTTCTGGTCAGATGCTGGTTTACTTCTGGCGAACTATTAGGAAACGGATCTGCCCAATAGATCGTGAACCGACCATCTAATATGCTCAATTTTCTACCAGGGTGTTTACTTATTTAATTCAATTATAGTGATTGAGTTCTTTATCTTCGAAAGAGTCAATTATGAGAATATTATTGTTGAACAGTAACCAAGTGTAACATACTAGGCATCTTCTAAACTATGCCAAGATAGAAGCTATAAATCGGTGAGTAAGTTATACTCATATAGGAGAAAGAGAATACATATATATTTTTTAACTCTAGCCTACTTATTTCTCACTATTAAAATAATTTAGCTAGAGTTACTAAACAAATATTTTTAAGTATTCTTCCTATTAAAATAGAGTAATTTACTAATTTTCAGTTTGTTATATGTAACATATAATTTTACTCGTAGTTATTTCAAAACACTCGGCACTTGATTTCTGATACATATACTTTATTAGAGCTTCATAATGTTCAGTTTCAAAGTTTGATATATAAAAAAGTAGATTAAAGTAAATTGTTTTATTAATAATAACTAGCTTAAAAATTAAAGCAGACTATAAAGCATTTTTTAGATAAACTATATGTTGTTTATGTTCTTAATAAAAAAAGAATTTTAAGAAATAAAAGTAAATACGCCGGCTAGGTGGCGCATGGACCAGACGCTTCTACAGTTGCTTTGAAAACTTTATTAATTTAAACAAGTATACATTTATTTTTCCGCTTAAATAAATACGTATTATGGCCACCAAAAGACAGAACTCCTTAGTGGTCAAAAGTTTTTAGAGACAGAGGACTGGATGCCGAAGATATCCATCGCTTGGGTTTGCGACACTATAGCCGCGTGCAGCATCGTGTTTTTGGGAGCACTTTGTTCAAGAGGATTTACTCTCTAAAAGTTCATCTGTGTCCCAGCTCTTCTGTCATCTAGGTGTTCTTTTCATTTTATTGCCATTATATTTTGTTTTGGTGTGATTAACTATAAAACACTGTTCGCGCCTAGATACAACGTATCTCTATACTTTTCTCGCTCACGCCCTGAGCCATATGCGCCGTCAAGGAGAGTTAAGCGTGGAGCTCAAATTCATCGATTTGGTATATGACACAGTGATGGTTTCACCAGCTGTGAATTATTGTGTTCATGTATGCTCTGTGCCTATTTGACCGAGCATTCTGTTAATGTGGTGAACGTCGGGTATAGAACAGGTGCTCGGTGTTTGCCCTGTGCCGAAACGTTGTAGCGGACACAACCTAAAGGTGCTTCTCTCAACTCTCTTGCCCCTCTCTCTCTCTCTCTCTCTCTCTCTCTCTCACTCAGTGCGGAGTCAGTATACGGTGTCATAGTGCAGCTGGGGTTTGCCTAACGTTTGATGGTGGTGTTGCTCGTCTCTCTTGCCCTCACGCTCTCGGGCTAGTGTTTCTGCTGTCTCTTGGCTTTGTTGCCACCCGACAAAGCTACCTGTTGTTCCCTACATGATACAGTGTTTACTGCAGTGCGGGGCGCACGGTATCGTGAATCATAGGTAGCTGAGTATTTACGTTACTCCTGCATATATCGGCAGTTTGTTGTGTGTGTGGTACTTTTGCTACAATCCTTTAGCCAAAAAGGCTGTTAAGTACTCACTACGATGGATGAAGTCAAGATTTGTCCCCATTGCCGTCAATTTGTTTCAGCCGGTATCTTCTGCTCTGGCACTGGGTGTTCAAATTTATATTGCACCTCTTGTGCCGGTCCTGGCAGAGCTACGATGGATCCCCATGGTCGTTTTAAATGCTGTCTAAAAAATACCATGAACATATCACCGAGTAGTCAGCGATATGCTCCCCCTTTACAGCTTCTTCAGGTCTCAGAGCAATCAGACTCAGGCAACTCTTCAAGAGCGGATTCACCGCTGCTTGAGGAATCTATCGATGACTCTGCTTCTTTAAATAGTGAGTTCAATAAACTTGCCTCATGGATGAAGTCCGAATTGGGTAAAACTAATACTAATTTAGAGGCTTCGACACAACACGGCTCTTCAGGCAACAAATAGGAACTTACAGGGAATATATAGTCAATTGGGTAATGTGGAGGACAGAATCAAGCATAACACAGATGATATCTTGCGCATCAACCAGAAGCTTGGTGAAATTACAGTAGCTAGTACATCAGTGGAGTCATTGGCTTCTGAACTTCAAGACAGATTACGTAGATCGTCCAATATTATTCTATACAACCTTCCTCAGGATGTCAATCAACAGCAAGACATAGCCTTTGTTCAACAGGCTCTCTCTGCCATTGAAAACATTGATCTGGATAATATTATTGTCCGTAGATTTTCTAATCCGACACGTGTGAATGTCCCACCTCCAGTTATCGTAAGGATGTCTTCCAGCGACCAAATGGGTAGGGTACTTAAGAATTGGAAACTTATACCAACCGGAATTCACGTGTCTGCTCGCCGTACCAAGGCGCAGCGTGACCAATCTAAGAAAATGAAACTAGCTGCTACCACCATAATAAGGTTCACCCATTAGATAAAGTGAAAGTTCAAATTGTGAATGGAGTTCCGGAACTTGTTAAGGATCAAGCAATCCAATCTGTTGAAAATAACCATAATAACCAAAAAAACTAAATAAGGTGGTCAGTACTGGTCTCTCTATTTATGACCAAAATGTCCATTCGCTTACTTACGCAGACTATATTGAGTTTAAAATTGCAGTTGAAAATGCCATACAGGACCATCCGGATTATCAGCTGATCCTCATGGGTGACTTTAACCTTCCTAGGATAAAGTGGAGTTCAGATCCTCTTGGTTACTCTCAGATTGGCTATTTAAGTCCTGATGAGAGAGAGAGAGAGTGTATTTCGTCAGTCTGCTCCACGATGTCTCTTCTCAACCTGACTCAAATTTTCCCCACCCATCGTGCTAAGGACTACACTATGGACCTTTTGTTTGCCCCATGTGGCCTCGTCTCGTCTCAAGATGTAGCAGATCAACCAGTATCTACAGACGAATACCACCTTCCTGGCTTCTTCATGGTCAACTCTACGGTTCAGAAGCATAATTTTATTAAAGCTCAGTACGACAGTATTAATCATGCTCTTAGGGATGTGAATTGGGACTCTCTAATGTTTAGTAGCAACTCTGAAGATAGTTTAATAGTGTTATATGAAGTTCTTGATGGTGTCGTTGACAAGTTTGTACCCGACACGGTGGAGACTTCAGGTTCATATCCCCGATGGTACGACAATGAGTTAAAAAGTATGATTGTAGATAAGAAGAAAGCACACTGTCGGTGAAAGAGCTCAGGCCTACTTAGTGATTATATAGAGTTTAAGAGGCTTAGGGCTTGTTGTATCAGAATGTCTAAGGTTAAATATACAATCTGTCTGTAGGTCATATATACAATCTGTGGAATGTAATGTAAAAAGAAATCTAAGAGCGTACTGGTCTTATGTAAAATCTCTTAATACTAACGATAGAATTCCAGGTAACCTCTATTTTGATAACGAAGCCTCCTCTTCAGACCTCGAGAGTGCTAATCTATTTGCTAGCTTCTTTGGCTCAACTTTCAAAGATAACGCTTATGTGTACAACTGTGATAATAGCAATAGGGTTGCCCTCGACTCTGAAGAGGAGGCTTTGTCTTACATTACAGTAATAAACAGTATGGCTAGGAGAAAGATTGAGAAACTTAAAGATAATGCTAATATTGGCACCGTCGTCATTCCTCCTTACTTTTTAAAACGTTGCTGGAGTGTTTTGGAAGCTCCTATTCTGCATATTTTCAATCAATCACTTTCAGAGGGTATTTATCCTAAGTCTTTGAAGTTTTCTTTCATTCTTTCTGTCCGTAAAGTTTAGTACTTTTTCGCACACGACTTCTGATCGGGCAATACTGGAGGCCGGCTTCACCTGTGCTTCGGTACTGACCAAAATATGATATTTTTATGAAAATCACCCTTATAGACTCAGATGTCTGGAAACATATAACTTTAAGATGACCAAAAAGTAAATGCAACCAGAATAAGTAGGTTTTAATCCTAATTTATTTAATCAATGCGACGTTTTGAAATTAAATTTTCAATCTATACTGATCTAGTCTTTGTTACTGGCCGCCGATTCTTTATATGAAAGTACCTATGAAAAGAAACTCCCAAAAAAAATTTCAGCTCCTAAGGTCCATTGTGTCCACTGTAAAGTGTTCTGATTTTCAAACATGGCTAAAAAACGGCTATTTTCAAGAAATTCTATAGAATTCCCATTTTAATCAATTTGAACGTACCAAAAAAGGATTTCTTCTTCTTCTTTTTACAAACATTACGAAAAAAAAGATTAGACCCCCTTGGCAGCTCAATGGGGCACCTCTACACAGATTTTTCTTGAAATGACCCATTATTCCTTTTTTGTACTTCAAAACCGTTTGGTATATCGAAATTTGCAGCCTCTACAAGATAGGCAATGTAGCGCAAGTCGTTGCAGGTAACTTGAGGCGTCCCGTTTTCCCACCTAAATTTTTTCGCAATTTTGAATCGATCGTTAAGGTAAAAGTACCAGTAACTGGACACTTAAGGGCAAACGAAATGTATGTGTTAATATATAACGCTAAAATTATCACTATACTATAAAATTTTGTATCCTACTAAAAGACAATATTATTTTCTATCAAATTAACCTCATAAACTTTTAATTTAAATTTTATTACAAGCAAAATTAATAAAAATGTATCGTAGGCTAGTGCACTAGTAGCTGGACAAGCAAAGAACATTTGTCCTAATAACTGGACATCGCCGTCCTAGTACATGGACACGTTTATTTTTGCTTATTTCTATTAAAGTAACATATATTTCTTGAGAAAATAAAGTTTGAATGACCAATAACAGTACTATTATTATGTTTTTCGAATGTATAAGTACTTAGTTGAAAATTTTAAGGCTGATTATTACTTGAAAAATATTCTAGTCACCTAACCTAAGATGTGTCGACTGATATGCAAGCCATAACTTGAAAATGTCAAGTACAAGACACGAAATATAAACACTAACATTGGTAAAAACTTCATGAAAATATTGACAAAGTAAATAGTAGAACTAATAGTAATCACTTTTAAGAACTTAATTACGCAGAGAAATACGTGTTTTATTCCAAAATATGTTTGCAATATTGAAATTTATATAGGTGTCCAGGTTCTCGGCACTCTAGCTTTTCTATGTACTAGAGACTGGACAGTCGTTTTTTGCAAGAAAAATTATATTTTAGCATATATTAGCATTTTATTTCGATTTATTGTGCGATTAATTAAGCTCAGAAAAATTTTGGGCATTGTAAATGATAATGAAATATTAAATAACTTCTAATATCAAAAAGGCATATCTTAGCCATTGCTTAAGAAGATGGCTACTGATGTGCATGCATTAGTTCCATTACAAAACTATTTTTTTAGGATACAAATGAAACGTATAATTTTATTAAAATTCAAATGTATGTAGCTGAAAGGTAATAGATTATGATTACATATAATTATTTTCATTAAAAGCACTGTAATACCCAATATAGCGAAATATTCCAGCTGCTGTCCAGGTACTGGGGCGTGTCCAGTCATTGGTACATTTACCTTACTGTTCATCCAAATATCCTCAATGATGCTCCGATCGCGCAAATTAAAGGTTTTAATGTCAGCTTTCAATTTACCGCATGTAGTTGACCGTAATGTATAATACCTTACGAAAATTCAAACTAGAAAATAAATTCACTGTTATGATATATATTTAAAAGGCAAAATCAAACTAAGTGCATTATTATTCATACATACATAGAGTTTGGCAAAATGACGTAAATCCCTACAGAGGTAAACTACTTCGCTGTGCGCAGGTCCGGCACATAAAACTAAAATAACATAAAATACTTAAAACTTTACTTACTTACTTAAATCTAACTTAAAAACTAAACTAGTATAGTACAAACTGTAAACTAAACTGGTATCGTTGTAAAATGTAGTTTACTTATCCAATAACAAAAATAGTGTTTGTATTTACATATACTTAACATAATTGCACTTCAGATAATTCAGATTTTTTTATCCAGATTTTTAGTTGGTATTTTTGTGACTTTTTATCTAGTTCTAATATTTTGAGATCATTTTGTAATTTATTGAAAGTTGTTATTGCTTTTGTGTAACTATTGTTATTGCTGGCCTTTTTTTTATTTCTGGGAATCACTAAGTTTTTTTCGTAGTGATACTGCTTGACTTAATGAATTGATTTTTTAGGTTAGAGTAATGATATATCAGTGTTTCAATAGCAAATAGTGGTTCCAAGTTCAGTGGATTATCATGGATGGTGAAATTAATTTTAGTAACAATTTTGAGTAATATTTTCTGCAGATTTTGCAATAAATCAAAGTTATTTTTATAAGCACCTCCCCTTTACCATTATTCATCGACACATTTTTTTTCTATTTTACGATTTTCTGAAATCGATAAAGTAAATTATTTTTGTGTGTCTATGATGAATTAAGTATCTCATAATTATTTTCTCATACTTTTATATTACCCTACCTAATCACATCTCGCATTTGCTCAGGGTTATGCTTGTGGAGTACGGAAAACTTGTATCAGGATGAAAATATAGAACTTATACCAAAAAATTGCAATTGATGTATGTATTTATTTTCAAATATATCATTTAACATAATCAAAAAATTTAAATCGAGTTTATTTCCGTCCCCTCCGTAACTTTTCTTAATTCTTGGTCTTAAAATAATCTTTAGGCATAACAGATATAATATCTGCAGAAAACTGTGAACCGCAAGCCTTTTCTATAGTTAATTTTAGTCGAAACCTACAGTGATAGTGTAAATACATACTAACAAGAGCATAAAATTACCTATTGTTTACAACCGCAAAGTTTGGATAGGTTCTTTTCCTTCTTTTGTTATACACAAAAAAAATCATATTTATTTTAAACGGTTATATTTCGGAAATCTATGATGGCAAAGCGTTAAAAAAATGTTAGATGATTAAGAATTCAGTGAATCTACTAACTAACATCTGAATTACATATAATTTAAATAGTTAAATAATTTAAATAAATTACGTACAGAGAAATAATTCCTGTGATAAGGATTATTACCTATAGTTGCGTAATTTTAGAAAAAAATATCTTTGGACAAACCATCAATGGCAAAAAAAGCTGATCTAGTTTGAGATATTAATTAGAAAGAGATCTAGCAATATAAATTAATTTGCTAAAATAAGGAATTTCATATTGGAAGAATTAATTTAGTTTGAGGAAGCTAAGTGCCATGTTATGTTAGTATAACGTCCTCTAAACTATTAGTAATAAATATATACAAAAACTAAAATATTTCATTAATTTTGAAAAATCCCAAGACCTCTTATCGAGACCATAGGCATGGTCTTGGTAATATCTTGTAATTTTTGTATAAGATCTTTTTATATTAGTAATAAATAATGTATGATTGCCTGAAAAGCTCACAACGTATACATTTTACTTTTCTACTCATGTAATATTTAATGAAGCACAAAAACGAATGTATATGAAAATTTGGAGAAAAATGGAAAATTTGAAAATTGGAATGTGGGCAAAACTAAAGCGATAGTTTTTGGTTCTGAGTATAATATAAATCAGCTGCAATAATTTGAATTCTTAACAGAGTTATTGGAGTTCCGTATTAGTTATAGCTCTGATTCAAAGTGTATTAGTTAGCTATTATTATAATACAACTTACCGATAAATGTATGTGCCATTCTTTAAAAAGAAGTTGTGACTGGTTAAATATGTATCACTCCATTTATTTAATTTCTTAATTTTAATAAAGTTGATACTTTAACAAATGCGCCGTCTTCGTAAACGGCACACTAACAACATATGTTTATTTTCAGCATCAAATCCAATATTTTAAGCCGTGTGAGATGTGCGTGCCACAAAAACTGTTAATATAACAGCATTCGAAACATTTGTTGTCAAAGCATAACTCATACAAAAAATGTAGATTTAACTATTTATAGCACACCTAAAACAGTGTTTATTTTGTCACGGTTATGGCTGTAATCATAAGTTTTTATAATATATTAATGTACGGCATGGGTCGGGTTAATTTTATTTGCATTATAAAAGTGTGAGAACATTAAGAATGCCTGTATAATCGTATTTTTACGTTTTTCAGTGTATAGAAAACACAATGCTGTTCTTATGGGAGAAATGCGCCGTTAAAAAAATGAGTAACACTCAGGAAATATTATTACTTGCAAAGGGTACTTATTACCTGTGGATTTCGCCATATAAATTATGGTTGTGCCGATAAACTCTCAAAGAGTCGGGTCGATTTCTTTTATCTTGGCTACCCGAATAAATAAAAGTAACGTGAAACTCATATCATGAAAAGTGCTACTCTTCGTAAGGACCATCAATATATGGGATATAGGTATCTTTTCCACCTAACGTTGCATAATTTTTCAAAGAGATTGCCTATGGTTCTATTTTTCCATTAAAATATAACTAACATACCCTCCGGGGTTGTTATAATGAAAAAAGATACCTCTTCTTCTAACCATAACTCTATTACAAGTTTTTATTATGGAAAAATGACCGAAAAGATATTAAAAAGTATGCAAAAATAGCATTCATTTAAGTTCTGTTACGTATAAAAATATAATATTAATCTGATCAAAAGTTATTAACAATTGAAGTAGGTCACTGAAAATACATGGAAAATCAACGAATTTAAAAGAGTTAAATTTCTTTGAATATTCATGCAATTTTGGTAACCATTTTCTGATTAATATTTTTATACGCAACAGAGCTTAAACTAAAGGTCTTTATTCCTACATTTTATTATATTTTGAGTGATTTATCTTTATAGATAAATCATTCCTACATTTTATTATATTTTGAGTGATTTATCTTTATAGATAAATCACTCAAAATATAATAAAATGTAGGAATAAAGACCTTTAATTTAAGCTAGTCTTAAATTAAATAATAGTAACTTGTAGAGTTATGATTAGAAGAAGAGGTATCTTTTTCATTAAAATTATGAATATTTCGAGTAAATTACTTTATATCTCGAGAACAAGGGCCCATTAGAATTAATTACGGATACTATGCTTTATTTTAGAGTACCAGAAAATACCTCCCAAAGTCTGTCCTAATTTCGTTTCCCGGCGGTCGTGCTTTCTCCTTGTAAGTATAATTTATAATGCCCCGAGTACAACAATTCTTACAGTCAATAGTATACCTTTTCTCCGTATTAAAGGGACCAGCCTGAATTAAACTCGAAAAAATAATTTATTTTTTATGTACCGTTACGGACCCAGTTCCTGATCAGGACCCAATTCCTGATAAATTTCTTACATAAAATATTACTTTAAACTTGTTGCTGCAAAAACTTTTTGAAGATTGCAGATATAACTATCTACTATTTAGATGTTCCTGTTTAAAGTCTAAAAAGTTTAATTGTAATTGGCTTTTATGGAAATCAGAGTTGATCAGGAATTGCACTTAGCTGATCAGGAACTGGGACCGTGACGGTACCGTCAAACATTTTTCCTATAAAAGCAATCATTCTGAATTTCTTTTTACTATGAATACTTGATAATATCTAGAATTTTTTCGTTGTAATAAAACCTCAAAATCTTTCTCCCACGTGACACGAGATATTACCATTGTCAATACTATATTTAGTGGGAAAACTTTTCTGCGTGCACGTTTCTAGGTGACACGGTCAACAAAAATTTTTCTTCTGACGGTAATTTATCCTTATGACGTATACTACAACTTTTACGATGTTTATTTTCGTTAAAAAAATTTTTTAACATTATTTTATAACATGTTTTAAAAATATGTTTGTTCTCTGAATGATTATAATAAAAAAATTTTAATGAAAAAGTAAAACGTAAAAGTTTCAGTATATATCATACCAAAAAAGTCAGATTACCGTCGGAAATTTTTTTTGTTGACTGTTACCTGGAAAAGTGCAAGCCGCAAAGTTTTCCAATAAATATAGTATTGATAACGGTAATATCTTGTGTTTCGTGGGAGAAAGATTTTGAGTTTTTGCAAGGGTAAAATTATAGATATTATAAAGTATTTATAGTAAAAAGAATTTTCAGAATGATTGCTTTTATAGAAAACATTTCTATTAGCACATAAAAAAAATTTCTATTTTCTAGTTTAACTCAGCCTGGCCCCATTAACTCGTATATAATAATATTCAAATTTCAAGTATTAAACCACGTGTGTGTATTTAAATAAATATGTATTTGCTCAACTGTGAGAAGTTATATCTAAAACCTTCAAATAATTATGCATTATTAGTATATTATGCACCTAGGGAATAAAGCGCTACATTAAATTCCTACCCCCACTCTAGTCCCCGCAGATACGCGCATGTGCACTCGCCTTCGGCTCGAGCACAAACAGCGCGTGGCGCGGCGGGGACTAGAGTCAGGTTAGGGAGTTAATATGTAGCACTATTTTCCCTTTTCGGCGGTGAAAGAGTACGAACTTTTTGATAGATATGTTAAAAAATTGTATATTGCACGCGTGAATAAAGTGAGCCAGCGATTGCCAGCGTGTATGACGCCCTCGCTCCGTTTGGACGCCGAACCATACGCAGGCATTTACTGGCTCACTTTATTCCCTAGGTGCATAATATATATATATATATATATATATATATATATATATATATATACTATTAGTAGGGTTACCAAGAAAGAAGTTGTGTAATCATACACGGAGGCTAGATTAAGATTACGATTGAATATTTAAAGACCGATTGTTTTGATTAGCAATTACTCTGATCCTTGAGTAGTTAGTATAAAGTAGTGATTAACCATCCAAATCTGAAAAATGAATACCAAACTTGCTCTCACTTTGGCGCTTTTTGCGACCATCGGCGCATTGGCTGTAGCGGGTAATTTTAAACATCATTACATTGAATTCTTATTAAAATTAATCATAGATTGAATACTATAATTCAAATGATTAAATCCATGGCTCTTACGAAGACTAGCAGGTTTCAAATTTCCACGAAAACTAACACATTTCATAATTTCTCCACGAAAACTAGCACTAGTCGTATAGAATATATATTAATTTGGGGTTTTGCCGATAATCTCTCGAAAAGTCGGGTCGATTCTTTATTAATCGGGTTCGAGTTGTGTACGAGACTCTTTCGGTACTTAAAAAAATCGAGCTACTCGAATAAATAAAGGTAGCCCGAAAAAGTCAGGCGGCGGGGAGTCACGAAATCTGCTAGTATTCGTGTAGAAAAATAATTAAAATGTTAGTCATTGCGGTGAAAATCCAAATGTGTTCCTCTTCGTTGTAGATGCAAAAGCTGTGCTAGTATTTGTAAGAGCTATCGATATATTCTATTTTACGTATAAAACTTACTATAACAAAAAAGATTAACAACTTCAATTCATTACGTCGTGTATTGTATTGTTAATAATATTCTATCCTTTTTTGCTTTTATAAATTTTATAATATATGTATACACTATATGTATAAAATAACTGTAAAAATTGTCAAATTATATCAAACTAACACGTTTGAATTAATTATACATTTCTTTTTAATTTTGATGTAACCATCATGGTAAATGTCTCAATACTTTTAACCGTGTACCTATTATAATCTTGATATAGGAAGTTATAGCTTCTAGTAGTGATAAAGACAACATGAAACAAACAAGAAGCTCGATTAGCGCGGTTGATAATGCTAGTGTAATTTATTACTGTAATAAGTTGAATAAGCTGACTCCTTATTCATTACAGATTTCCCAGAAGGAAAGGTTGCTGGATATGCTGAGAAATGTGTCGAATGCTTGTCAGGATGTACAGGTAGTTATATATGAAATGTGAAATATTATACAGCGAAACTTATAAAATCTTAGTAATTCGAGTAATAATATACACTTTTTGATTTTCAGAAAAATACGGAAAAGCCGGTAAGTTATTTCCTGTCAAAAGAATATTTGTATCATAGATAAGATCTAATAATGTGGGTAACAATATATATCGAGACAAGTACTATAGGTAGAAGAAAAAATAGAGAACAAGCTTTGTTATGTTGCAATCGTAGAAATTGTCCATGAAACAAATCAATTAAACGTTTAATTAATGTACCTCAATGATTTTTCTTGTTTTTTAGTTTATGTTAATCCTTAAATATCACGCGTATTACACAGCTAGGGAGATAAGGAAATGACGAGTCCACAGCACGTGTAAAATGTCAGGCGAGCCGAAAGCGAGCGTGGCAAACGCGTGCTATGAGGTCGCCATTCTACCTCCCATGGTGCGTATACTATTTTTCCTCGCACCAGCACCGAAAATACACATTTTCTGCACACCTTCACCGAATGTACCACTTTATCTTCCGGGCGCCTGGAGAGAAATGTGTATTTTCGGTGCTGGTGTGAGGAAAATAGTATACGCACCATCGGAGGGTAAACGGCGACCGCATAGCAAGAGTTGGTTTGTTTATTTACACGTGCTACGGAATCGCCAAGTCTTTACCTCCCTAGATGCGTAATATATACACTATTACCCTCTTCAAATTTAATAGATACAATTTTTTTAATTCATAATTTCTACGATTTTGACATAACATCTGATTTACACATTTTTTTCTACGACATAAATTACTCTTATTTTACATATATTGTCACTCATATTGTCAAATCTTATTTAACTATGGAACAAATTTAGTTTTAAATGTCAATTTTGGGCGAAATACCCTCTTTATTTAAATTTGCAACAACAAAACATGAAAAGAAATAAAAATTAAGAAATGAATGTACTGCACAGGGTATAAGAAGCAATACCCACAAAAAGAATGTGAATACAAGCTGACTTGTGATGGTAGGAAAAATAAATAATTACATTATTGTTTTAAAAGTAATGCATCTGATCGCATAATATGATTGTCAAATAAAAAATAAAAGTACAGTCAATACGGCAAAAACTAAAGTTAGTTAATAATTTTAAATTGTACGCAAAAAAATATTTCAAATCATATATGTAATAATTCTATTATACATAATGAAAATAGTTCAATGTTACAAATTATTGTATTGTTATAAGATCCTTTGGTTTTTACCCAGAAAAAAATTATGAATGTCACCAAAGATGCAATGGTAAAAAATTTGATATATTTATTTTAACTTTAAATAATAATATTTATCAGAATTTTACACATTTTAAATGGCGTATTTTAGAGGTGTACCCTAAAAGGCAGCAAGACGGTTTATCCCGAGAAGAATGCCGAATGCCACCAAAGATGTAACGGTACATACTTATAAGCATAATTATACATGTACACTATTTTTGTACTAATTATGAATGCAGTTAATGATTTTACTTATTTTGTCAAATTATATGGCTTCAGGAAAATTCTAAAGAACGTAGAATAAAATTTTTACTCAATACCAATTGGCATTAAATCATCATCATGTCATGTCATTCAATATTTACCAAATATATTTTATAATTAATTTTACAATTTAATAAAGTATATTATTTTTACATTCTACGTATTTTATTTGTCTTCACATATTAATAAATTTTCCTTAAAATATACGAGGAATGGATAAAGTAAAAGGTAAATAAAGAAGCTTAGTAAATATATTCCATATGATTTATTGTAGAAAAATATTCAACTACTCCATTAGTGCAGACTGATATCGTTTCAACGTGGTACCGCGCGTTGACAGTCTGAATAGTAGAAGGGTAATTTTCGCAATTAACATAAAATATTCATTGGCAATGCTTAGCTATATTATAATACCGTCGTAATAAATCACATCGAAGCGACAATAGAAAGAATCAATTGCCTCTTCGACTCACAAAATTGCCCTTCACACTATATCGCAAGCGTACCGCGCGCTTTGCTCGCGCTCTACAACGCGTACCAATATTAGTACCAAAATTCGCCCGCTGTAAAATCCATCCTTACATTAGCGCCTGTTCTCCCTTAGCCTGTCGAGCACTTCCCTGACGTGGCCGACTGTGAACATGGTGACCGATGGATCGTCGCTGTTCTCCAGCAACTCGAGGAATCTCTCCCCGATTGCGATCACCTCATCGACGGTGCGCGCCCTGTACGTCTCCTGCGACATCGACGGGCAGTTGTCCATCTGGAGCGACATTATCTGCTGCCTGTTGTCGCGTTGGTGGGCCATCAGCAAGGCCAAGAGTATCG
Source organism: Gastracanthus pulcherrimus (assembly GCA_949152435.1). Taxonomy (NCBI): domain Eukaryota; kingdom Metazoa; phylum Arthropoda; class Insecta; order Hymenoptera; family Pteromalidae; genus Gastracanthus; species Gastracanthus pulcherrimus. The sequence continues at coordinate 22,220,560 of OX424572.1, read as the reverse complement.
CCTCGTTCGGCATAGCGTAGGGTCCGTTATTGCTGTGCGCCATGGGGGCGCTGGGGTCCTTCACCTCGAGTCTTGATTTCTTTGAGGCCGGCTCGCGGTTCTCCTCGTCGCTGGAGTTGTTCGATCTCGATCTTCCTGCTAGAAACAGAACAATTGAAAATTATAATTTTATTCTTACTACTTAATAAAAGGTTCAAAATAATCACTATTTATTTATAAATCGATGGGTACCCGTTATGTTTTACTTTTACTGTTTTAAGATATTATACATGATAAAAAAAAAAAAAAAAATAATAATAATGTCAGATAATATTCAGATTTCAAAAAAGTTATTTAGCATAGAAATAATTTTTAATTCTTTGTCAAAAATCACCCTTATTGAGCGGCCATGTATTCAGAGTCCACTGTAAATTGACTCCGTATATGCTTCACGTTATAATTAAAAGTTAAATCGTATTTTCAATTATCAAATGAATATCAAAAAATATATGAAGTATTGCTAACCGATTTCTTATGTTTATTCTGAATAAATAGATAATGTTTATTTAAATAATATCTCAACAATAGAAAATAAACGTGTAAACGCGGATTATTATAAAGCTTCAGGCCCACAATCAATAAATAATAAATTGAAAATTACAAAGTTAAAGAAACTCACCAGACATGTCGAGGACTAGATTGTTGTCGTCGGGCGAGTCGATGCTGGACGAGGGCGAGTCCGATGTCGGTGAGCAGGACTCGCTGTCGTCGACCGGCCTTCGCAACAGCTTCTCCCTGATTGATTTCTCGCTCTTGCACCATCCGCGGATGGTCGACTCGGGCACACCGAGTGCCCTCGAGACAGTTGCTTTAGTGGCGCCACTTTTAATGCGCTGGATCGCCAGCAGCTTCACTTTCCCTGATCGCAGCAACTGCACACGCTTCCCCGTGCGCGGCTTCTGCTGCTGCCTCTGCTGTTGCTGCTGCTGCTTTAGCCTCTCCTTCGGACCCTTGTCCGAACTCTTTCGCACCGTCAAATCAAGAGGCTGCTCCATTTCGATGTATGTTAGTAACTAAAGCACCGTCCGTTCTAAAGTCCAGTGCCGAATGTGGCCTGTTGCAGCGACTGCAGCGGATAAATACCCTCGGCGAGGGTCCGGGGGCTGATGCGCTCTGCGCCCCCACCACTCGCCAACATCCCCTACTCCAGCGCATGAGGCCCCACGCCGACGTTACGGCTTGCATGCGAACTTGTGTACATGATATGCAAGGCCCCGATAGCGAATCGGCAACCGCGCTGTCCTACCCTCCAACCAGGTGGCAGTAGCGGTGGCGGCGAAGCGGCTACCAACCCCTTACCTGCGCAGACCGAAACAGGACACGCTATTAGCATAGGTATATACGCAGTGCGCATCTAGTCGATGCGGGGGTCCTTCAGAACTCCCCCCTCTCTTTGTCTCCCTCCTCCGACAGATATAATGGATCGGTGCTTGTGATTGCAAATGTCTTCCTGGCTTTCCTGCTCTTGTCTTTACGGCTTGGGGATTTTATTCAGGTGATTTTTAAGGGGAGCGCGCTCCAACTCGCCCCACGCTCGGCCTGGTGTGCATGCACTGTACAGATTTTTTCGCAGGACTTTATGACCACCGTCGCCGACATCGGCAAAGCCCAACTTTTCGACTGCGGGTGTATACGATAATGTTTTCCTGTATTTGTGTGCATGTCGAAAAGTGGCGTACTCTTTTCTTTCAGTTTAGTTTCCTGATTTGTAGTTATATATGATTTTGATTTTCATTTATATGATGTTTGTGATAGATAAACGAGTATGCTCCAATATTTTAATTTTTTAGATTAAACCTAACTATTCCACATAGATTTACACCCGAATTTATGAAATATAATTATATATTACTTTTATATTTATGTGAATAAAACTTTTATACGAGAGTTAGGATGAAAAAATGATCTATAGATATGTTTATAATGTAAAAAACAATGATCTTGTGGAGTTTCAATTTATTTGACCGCGCGCATTTGTGCAATTTATTCCGAAATCCAATCAAATTTTTAAAAAATATTAAAAAAAAATTTTTTTTAAATTGATTGGATCTCAGAAAAAAAAAATCAAAAAAATTAACGCAAAGCGCTCCGCTCTTTTTGCAATACATGTCAAATGGAGTCGAATAACAGTTAAAACAGAATTTTTTGTTCATCCTGTCACCCCGAATCGTGTGAGGATCAAAGTTCCTTTAATAAATATGGTATTGAAAACAGTGATTTATTGTGACGTGTTGGGTAAAGATTCTCACGTTTTACGACGGTAAAGTCTAAGACAATATTGTGTTTTGATAGCAAAAAATTTTTCAGAATAATTGATTTTAAACATAAAAAGTTTTCTGGACTCGTAAAAAAAAGTCTTTTTTTGGGTGTAACCCAGGCCTAAGAAATTTTGAGTAACTGATATTAAACTTCAATTACGTATCTCTTAAAATCTTTTTTTCTCAGTCAATCTTGACCAATTTACAGTAGGCCAAGAAAATGTTCAATAATACTTTAGTCAATCAATTTGATAATACGTGTAAACAACAGAAATATTCCGCTGATTACGTGAAGTAAGTAATATTGTATTAGGAATTATAAGAATTTATAAAATATAATTATATATTCATTATAATAAAAATATTCAACCCCATTACAGCTCAGCGGGAGAATTTGCCATGCTCGCGTGCAAAATCCACTTCTATGTATTTAAAAATTCGTCATTTTCTTACAAAATATTTTTTTGTACTTTTTTCAAGTGTTATATCTCATAGAATACCCTAAAGATTATTATGTAAAAGTAATAATAATAAAAGCTCATATTTGAAAAAGTTATGCCGAGTTAAAGTGAAAAATGTGAAATATTTTTTTAATTTGAAAAATTACGTTTTTCACCTGTTACAAAATAACTAAAACAGCTAAAAGTTTAGTTTTAGTACAAAAAGTTGCGCAATAGTACTATTTTTTATATATTAATTAAATAAATTTAATTTGAAGCGATATTGAAAATTGGCTAGCCGGACAATACTTATCCGGCGATATCGCGCTATGCGCCCTTTTCCGTTCGGAGGCCTCAAATAATGATTTGTATAATATCTTTGCTTACTACAAGAAAGACTCGGGTAAAAAAAAGTTCATACATGTTCATTTATGATCATGTATGCAGGGTTCATGTATAATCATATATGAGCATATTCGAGCTATGACAGATGTAACAGCATATAATCATATATGATAAAGTACTATAACTCGAGAAAAAAGTCGATTTTTCGCGCGGGTGAGTAAACTCACCCGCAAGAAACATATTCGACTTTTTGCCCTTGTTACATAATGTACTATTTAGAGCACACCTACGGAATATTTTCATTTTTTAAATACATTACTCTACTATATCAAACCTGGGAAAAATAGTTAATACAGGGACGGAAGCACGAGAGTTGGAGCTCGTTGCGTCATGGGAGATGGGGGAGAACGGGAAGCAGGATATTGATAAGAACAGGATTTAAATATAAGGATTGACGAGAGGTGAGACGCAGACGAATACGCAGGTATTAAGGAAGGAGGAAGGGCAGGCAGCAGAGGTCGGCGAGGGTCGCTTGCAGTTCAGCAAGCGTGATTGGCATAAGGTAAGAGAGGATAGAAGATAGTAGATTTTTGAGGGGAAAATAAGTATAGCGAACGCAAATAGTACTGTTTCGTAATCCGCGGATGAAAGGAACGGGCTGCCGAACAAATGGGCGGCATAGCGAAGCTTCTCTCCGGAGAAGCGGGGGATAGATATGCGAATGTTAAGTGAATGTTCGAGACGGCCGGTGTTATGAGGCCCGTCGATCGTCGACGATTAAACCACGTAATGCGCTGCGATCTTTTGAGGCCACTCCTATATTATATAGGTCCTATATAAGAATCCGCGGAAAGTCGCGGTCGTCTGCACCGGCTGCGGTAAGTCGTTGCTTCTTCGGAACAAAGTTTTATGACGAGCCTACATGTGCTCGTAGTTTTATGACAAGTCTGTTGGCTTGTCTTGCATCTCCGCCTCTTTTGTCTTACTATTTACGGTTCGGCGCGCAGGCAATTCATTGGATTACATTTTCGTGCGCGTTCCCCCGCGCCTTACGCGTTTCGCAGAAAAAGTCGATTTTGGGAAACACTGCACGCTGCGAATCTTATTTGCATATAAGTGAACAGTTTTTCAAATAAATTTCGAAAAGTAATTATCTAAGAAATTTGTCTGAAAATGGAAATAAGGGATGGAATTATTCTTTTCTAGTATGTTAATTTGCCCATTTCTTCATAAGCTTCAAATTATAGAAGTTATGAGCTGTTAAAAGTTGCATTCTCAGCGATAACGAAATACTTGTAATCAGCTCATAACTTTTATATCTTGAAATGTTTGGAAAAAATCCGTAAAAAGCTGTATCATAATAATACTGTGATCCACAGTGTGTCCTATATCTGTTTTTAATGATTTGAAATAAAAAAAAATTTCACCTCTCAGAATTAGCGATCTTAATTTCGTAGACTAAGGCACGACCGCGACACGGAAGTGCCTTATATTTTCGTTAGCGAAAAATGTGTGAGATAGGCTATCTCACGCAATTTTGGACCAATCGGGCTAAAATTTTAGGAGGGATCTCCTCCAGCACAATATGAAATTCGATATTTTTTTATCACGATCATGTACGTAGTTTTTAAATTGCGAGCACTTTTTGCTTATTTTTACGTGTTTTTTTTTAAATTCACGTTACACGATTATCTCCGCGAAGTCTGAGCGGATCAGGTTCAAATTGTTTTTGGGAGCTCTCCTAAGTATAACAACCTGATGGACATATTTTAAGATCGACCCTGCAAATATACGCTGAATGCGGCGACTATAAAAAATCGCTAAAAACGGTTTTTGGGCTATAACTTGAAAACTAAGCATTATACGAAAAAAAGTTAAAGAGAACAGTTGTAGATCTTTGAAAAATACAACTTTTCCTATAGACATTTATTTATGAAAATACTTTTAACTCGAGTTAACAGGCCAAAAACGAATTTTAACATCGAAAAAACAGCTTTTTACCATATAACTTTACAGCTATGCATTTTACATGAAAAAGTTAAATGGAAAAGTTGTAGATCTTTGAAAAATACAACTTTTTTCTTGACATCAAGACGCGAAAATGTTTTTAAATCAAGCTAATAGTCCAAAAACGATTTTTGACATAATAAAATGCAGTTTTTTACTATAAAACTTTGCAGGTATGCATCTTACGTAAAAAATTAAGTGAAAAAGTTGTAGATCTCAAAAGACACAACTTTTTATGGTAGCAAATATTAAAAAAAAATGCTTTTATACAAGAAACAGCCTAAAAAACGATTTTTCATCCACATCATTTAATAACAATTGCGGTGCAGCACGCCCAATCGATCTTAAAATTTTTTAAAGATGTCCCCTTTTCAATAACAGTTTTATATCCAAAGTACAACCACTTAAACACGATAATATCTTTCTTTTACTAATTAGAAACAGATAATAGTGTCAGCGTTAAATGTAAGCTTTAGTTTAGCGCTTCGCGCGAGTGTCAGGCAATCAAGTTAACGCGCAGCCTGAGCAAGGCGAGCGTGCACCGGTAAGGCAAGCGTTTTGCATGCCTTGGATCGCACGGCGATGCAAGGCACGGAGGAGCTTAAGAGCGAGCGTTCGCTCTGAAGCTCCGGAGCAGGCAAGTCACATACGGCCGACGGCCACGTGTGGCGCGCTAGTTTTGCTTCTTTTTAACACTGAATATCATTATAACATTGATTTAAAGCTTATATTTAATATCATAAAGGCAGACATCGTAAATCACTTTACATTAATACGTAAATAACAAATATTGTTTAAACTATATTATTATAGTTTTATTACTTCAAAGTTGATGAAACTAATAATCTAAAGAAAGATACTTCTTTTCGAGTTGAAGTTCGCGAGATACGTCGTTTTTACAATGAAGAGAAAAATTTTATATATGTTTTATGTTTTAAAAATTACGTTTTTTACTTATTACTTACAATAAGAAACTTAAATAGCTAAAAATTTAGTTTTAGTACAAAAAGTTGCGCAATAGTATTATATAAATTTGTGCTTACAAGGAGAATCCACAACCTGCGAGAATCAAATTTTGATGAGGTTTTGGGCAATGGGTTCTAGTACATAAAAATGATGCCTAGTTCCCGTCGCTTCGTATCATAGACCTTTAGAGTCGAGATATGGTCAGTTGTTTTCAAAATTCGCGTATGTACATAAGAATTTAATATTTTCGGCATTTTCTTTACCTATATATGTTTCAATTGTATCTATTCATGGATTTATATTATGTATATCCAAAATACGGAAACTTTAACAATAAGTTAAAATATGACTTTAACAAAGGAAAAATATGACTTTAATGTTTTTCATTTCTCTACTTAAATCAGATTAAAGATAAACATTGTTTTAAAATCCCAATTTTAAAGGTATAAAAAATTTAACATTTTACAAAGAAACTATACTATGGTCTATAAGAATACATTGTTAATTAAATGTATATGAGTTTTATTTTCTATTAAGGAATGTGAAATACCGATGTCATTGATATTTTTCCGGCTTTTCGCTTTTACACATTTTTTCTTGATATTAAACATATATATAAGACAAAACTGATTGAAACCTTGAGTCAAATAGGTTAAAGGTTTGGGAGATTTCCCCATATCACTAGAAATGTCCAGTTACGTGTCCGAAAACGGGTTAAAAATTTCATAACAAAGGGGAGAACGGGGTAATGCCGGTCACTGGCTAATTCCGGTCACTCTCATTTTCAATAATCTAAACTTTTTTAGGTAATAATTCGAATAGTATCCCAAACGCAAAATAAAATGCAATTAATCTAGTGTTCAAGCAACCTTCTATTCAGTATTATTAACGAATTATACACAATTAAAGTTTAGATCTACATTTCTTATAAGAAATCTGGTCTATAAAATAACTTTTTTGCATATTATTTGTTACTTTATGCAGTTATTTTATGCAACTTCATTAATTTGAACAATCTAAGAATACGAAGTAGTAAAAAAAGAGTATAAACCTATTGTATAAAATAGATCATTATCTTCGTTTGCTGATATTGATATGGTGAGGTTTAATAAATGATTTTTGCAAACCAAACAGACAATTTTATTTGTCAGCGACGTTTCAGCAGCATTTCACTGCCCTCATCAGGCTATACCTTTATTTAAATATTTCATATTACACCATTATTAAAAAGTATTGTAAAAAAAAAATATATTTATATGTGATTTTATATGAAATTTGTTGTTAACATAAATACTTACAATATTTACATGGTACGGGTGTTACATTTTTTAAGACCACTACATGTACAACATATATACGTTACTCGCTGTATAAACAATATAAAAAAAAATATATATATATATATATAATAATAAGTTAGTGATTTTGTACTATTTTCCTAATTGCACAGAAGTTGAGGTTAAGTTGCCATAAATACCTTTCATTTTCTTAATCGTCCTTATTTTAAAACTTATAATATTTAAACAATATATAGCACATTGTAAATATAAATATAAATAAAAGAAGTCCATAGTTAAAAAATGTTATAAGTTATAAATAAGTAAAAAATGAAATATCACAGAAGATTTAATACTATCAGTAGGTACGACAAGATTTTTCTATCACAGACGGTTACCAGACGTTATTTTGAATATCTGAGCATGCTCAAAATAGCCTTTGATGGAGTGATTTCAAAATATGTAAAACTGACTAGTTTGTAGACTAGATAAAAGAAAACAGCATTATCTAATATTGCACAATTAATCACAATTTAATTATTAAAAACTTAATTATTAATATAGATAAACTAACTCTATAATGCACAAATTATCACATGAGTTAAAGAAATTTTTTTTAATTTTTAATGCCTGTTATTATATGTGCGCACGCATCTCTTTGTCAATTTTGTCAAAGACAAAGCAAACTCGTCAATTTTGTCAGTGACCGTATGTGTATAGCTACTTCAAACAAAAGATATTTATTACTTATTATATTTGCTTTTCATGTTATTGATCAATGGAAAGTAATGATAGTTTAATTTTTGGATGTCCTCTTTAATATTAATAGAATTTTTTTGTAGTTTTATATTTACCATTTCTGAAATTAATCTCTCTTTCCAATTACGTTCTTTATCCAGGATTTTTGTATCGTTAAAATTAAAGGAGTGACCGTTCCTAATGTGGTCATTAATAGCATATGATTTATTCTCAATATTCGTATTCGCTTCATGTTCATCAACACGTACAGTCAGCTGACGTTTGGTTTCACCTACGTATGAAGCATTACAATCATGGCATTCTATTTTATAAACCACATTAGTACAAGCTCCTGTCTCTTGCTTCTCTTTACCCCGAGTAATAATAGAACTTAAATTTTTATGTGTTTTTGGAATAGTTTGAACATTGTTTTGACTTAAAATATTTTTTGCTTTCTCGTAAAACTCTGGGATATAGGGCAAAGTTACTACTGTTTCAGGTTTTTTTCTTGTGTTTGTGATCCTATTGTTATTGTTACTATTATTATTATTAAATTTTATTTTATCTAAACGTTTTTTTATATGAAATTCTAAGAATTTTTTTGGATAAGCATTATTTCTTAATAAATTTCTTACAATCTTCAAGTTATTAACGTGATATTTTTCCTGTGCAAGTAAAATTGCCTTATCCACTAAAGTATAAATCATCGCTCGTTTCTGTGAAATTGGATGATTTGAGTTATAATGTAAAAATTTACCCGAGAATGTTTCTTTCCGATACCAATTGGTTATAATTCTGTCATTTTCTCTGATGAGGAAAATTTCTAAAAAACTAATTGATTTATTGTTTTCTTGTTCATATGTGAATTTCAAACTACTATGATAGGAATTGAATGTATCAAATACTTGTTTTAGTTTAATTTAGTTTAAATCTATAGTAAAATAGTGGGTGAAAATCTAATTTATTTAGACATTCTATTTCAAGATCTTCCATTACTATATTGGCAAAACATGGACTAATAGGACTCCTCATCGGAGAGCCATAGATTTGCTGATAATATCGCCCGTCAAATTGAAAATACGTGCTGTTTACAAGAAAAGTTATAGTATCTAGTAGTTCTTTCAGAGGAATGTTTGAATGTTTAACAATAGATGTTTAACAATAATGGTGTAATATGAAATATTTAAATAAAGGTATAGCCTGATATGGGCAGTGAAATGCTGCCGAAACGTCGCTGACAAATAAAATTGTCTGTTTGGTTTGCAAAAATCATTTATTAAACCTCACCAGTATAAACCTATTGTTTTTTTGTCATTTCAATTTAAATTACTAAGCAGAATTGGGGTAATACCGATCACAATGTTATTTATATGACGCTCCCGAAAGTAAGGCTCAGAAAACGTTCCGCTGCTATCTCAGGTAGAGCAACTTTGCTTAAGTGTTTTTGATTGAACATTGGCTATGTGTTACATATTTTACTATGTAAGTGCGAATAATAATGCGACTGATCATATGAAGGTTCATATAATTGATTTAAGGAAATATTTTACCTATAAAAGTAACTTTGTAAGAGGAGTCCGTATCTTCTGTTCTTGTCTAATCACGTTTTTGCTATTTATTCAAATTGTAGTTTGGTAATTAATTGAAAAACAAAAAGTTGGCCACAATTGGCATTAAATTAAGGAATATTTTGAGATCTTAAAAAGTATCTAACATTATATACATTTCGAGAAAACTTCGGAACGAAAAAGCTAACCTCCATTTTCGCGTTCCGAAGTTTTCTCGAAAAGGAAATAATACCAATTGGGGCCAACTTTTAGTTTTTCAATTATCAATCTATAATTAGAATAAATAGCAAAAACGTGATTAGACAAGGACCGTAGTTACGGACTCCTCTTAATAGCGACCGGAATTGTACCAAGACTGACCGGTATTACCCTTTGATGTGGAGTAAATCCAGTCAAAATGCTTCTTTTTATTTCGTCTTATAGCTTCGATATCCAACATTTTTAGATTAAACCAATAATAAATATTTAAAGTCAATGGCTGGACATAACATAATAAGTATTTAAAGTTAATAAAAAACAATTTGAAAGTAGAAATAACAAGCAATTTTGCTTAGGTGACCGGCAATACCCCGTTCTCCCCTATAGTTGACTAGCTGAATATTTTACAACTCATTGATAATGTGATTTTTGTTATAATAAAGATATATTGTAAGATAGATATTCTAGTTTTTAGTAATAAAAAAGACAAATGCAATGTTTAGTAAAAGAAGTAAGACTGAAGAACCTTTTGACCACTCAAAATAAAGATCCATCTATCTTCTATCATTATTATTCTACAGATATATAGTTATATATACATTTGAATGTTTATTTGGAAACTCCTAGTATTAAGGGGATAAAAGGCGTTAAAATATGAAAATTTGAAATAATGCTATAAAGTCTATATTTTTTCTAAAAACGGCTTAAATGATAAATTGTATGCTTAATTGTATTATTTACAGAACAAAGAATTTCAAAAATCATCAAAAAAATAAATTACCCAACCTAATCTATTACTTATTGTCTTCATCGGTGGTCTTAATAGACTTTAGTTTTTTGGTCACTGCAATGAACGTATGGGGAAATTTCCAGAACTTTTAACTTTCAAATGTTGAAAATAAGATCAACTCAACTTAGAAGCACAGCTCTAGTTTTTTCACACAACTTCTCGAGACTATAAACAATTAATATTTGCCAATGAACAAGCCCGAAACAAGTGCCTACCGAATCTAAAACAATTTATCAAATACGGGAAGTTAGAATTTCCATGTATATATTCTTTGTTGAAAACAGTTCTAAAATATTTGTGCAGCTATTTTAATTTTACTTTTTGATACTTTAATCAAACATTTGTATTGCGTTAATGTTATTTTACAAATTACTTTGATCTTAATGATTCACTTAAAGTGATTGCTAATGGTTCGGTAGAAGGCACAAAGAAAGACAAGGATGTGTAACTACTCACTTCTGATTCCGAGAGATCCTTTGAGGAGGATGAAGATTCAAATGTGGTCAAAGAATTACATTCTCTTAAAGGACAACAAAAATTGTATGCTTTAATTGAGGGATTTTATTATAGTTCGTTTTTAGAATAAAAAGACTGGAAGTGTAATATTATTTTAATACAATGGTGAGGTAGATTTTGTTGATCATCCCGCGGTTAGAGGACACATGCGGAGTAGGAACCTTTGTTTTGACTTTGCTTCTCATCGCTGACTCGTCGTTTAGGTCATTTTTTTATTTGTATTATTGACTCTACACTGTTTTTATACATATTGTAAATTTAATTGTATTTGCTAAGTAAATTGTTATACTAACTTCAGATATTATTTCACAATATTATAAAAAACTTCTTTACAGTTTTTTTCTGAAGAGGGTGGCCTAGCCATCGAAACGTTAACGTGACTTTTAGTTCACATACCTCTAACCTCGGGAAGATCAACAAAATCTACCTCACCATCGTTAAAAAATACTCCGAGGTATAAGGTCATATTAGACCTTCGTCTCTAATTACATATATTTTAATACAAATTAATATACGAGAAAAACACTTTTTTTTCATTATATTTCTGTTTCTGTTCACTCCTTTTTTCTGTTCTTTTAACTCTTCAATTCGTTTGTGCTTTAAGTACTCTTCCTTCTTTCTCACTTTTACTAAGCTCAAAACAAGTCTCATGATTGTAAAATGCAAAGAGACTTCTTCTCGTATTTGTATTATTCAGTTTTTCAAGTTGCAATAAGAGGTTATGATATTTAAACAAACGCGCGTTGAGGACGGCGCGTACTGGATGCGATAAATCGATGTAAATTTTCCGGCTTCTCACTTTCACATATTTTTTTCTTGATATTAAACATATATCATTAGAAATATCCGGTTATGTGTCAAAAGTTGGTTTAAAATTTCATAACTTATAGTTGAATAGCTGAACATTTTACAACTCATTGATAATGTGATTTCTATTATAATAAAGATATACGGTAAGATAGATATTTTATTTTTTAGTAATCAAAAATAGAAATACAATGTCTAGCAAAAGAAGTGAGACTGAAGAACTTTTTGACCACTCAAAATAAAGATCCATCTATCTTCTATCATTATTGTTCTACAGATAGATTTATATTCATTTGAATGTTTATTTGGAAACTCCTAGTATTAATAGGGGTTAAAGGGTGTTTAATATATTATATGAAAATTTTAAATAATGTTAAAAGATCTATATCTTTTCTAAAAATAGCTTAAATGTTCAGTTTTATGCTTAATTGTATTATGTACACTGGACGGTAAAAATAACTTTGAATCTCACAGGCCATTTTTTCCTGTGCTAACTGTGATTCTAAAAGATTTTATGGGCTTTTGAATGTATAAACTATCAAAATCAAAGTTAGCATGCGAGAAAATTGCCCGCGCAAATCAAAATTATTTTTACGGTTCAGTGTAAAAAATCATCAACAAAAAAAATTATCTAACCTAATCTATTACCTATTGTCTACGGAGGATGATCATATTATAGATCATAAATGACCCCCTTTTGGAAAGCTCAAAACTGCAAGCCGACGCATAGCTGTACGTACTCCTCTCCGCAGTGCTGCGCAGAGTATTATCGTCCGCCGCCCCTTTTTCGAACCTGGTCCGTTCGAGGCCCGCGCGCCCGCGCGCGCTCTATCTTCTCCCTCCTCCTCCTCTCCCAGAAGTTTTCGCGAATCCTGCTTCGTGCGCTCTCTCTCGCTTCCCTTCGGCCCCTCCTACTCGTATACTTGATGACCGACGCGCCGCGCGGTGCCGTCTTAATTGCCCTTCGGGGAAAAGTGCTGTGTCTCGAGAGCTGGGCCGACGCGAGCTGTCGCGCGTGCATGGATTATGCGCAGGGTTATACGACCCCTATATTGTTACAGAAGTGGAAAAGTCGGGGTGTCCTGCTTGCAGATCTATATATACCTATGTAGGTTATATTGCGCTACCTGAGCTCGGCTGCGGGGGAGCTTAGAGAGTATTATTGCGGATGCGATAGAGTACGCGGGGACTGTCGTGTAAGTAATTTATTGTGATAAGTATTGGCTGGGAATCGGTATTATGTGAGTGACAATACTTGGGACATTTAAGGCGAAGCGTCGGTTTTACTTCGCAGGACGACAACAAGCTATTTTTAAATGACACGGGGATATTGGATAATTAGAAAACGAATTACTTACGAAGAAGAAATTCTTCACCGAAATTAGATCGCAATTTTGAGAATACCTTTAAACAGTACATATTATTCGTGCTTTATCAAGAATAAGGGACGTTTTGTTACATTTTTGGCCAACAAAATAATAAGAAATATGACAATTAAAAATACTACTGAAAGTAGAGCACTACTAAATGAGAAAAAGATACAAAGGTTTAAATCAGTAATTGAGGCCTCCGAACGGAAAAGGTCGCATAGCGTGATATCGCCGGATAAATATTGTCCGACTAGCCAATTTTCAACATCGTTTCAATTTAAATTTCTTTAATTGATATATATATATATATATATATATATATATATATATATATATATATATATATATATATATATATATATATATATATATATATATATATATATATAAGAGAATACTATTGCGTAACTTTTTGTACTAAAACTAAATTTTTATCTATTTTAATTTTTTAGTAGTAAATGAAAAACGTTATTTTTCAATTTAAAAAGTATTTCACATTTTTCACTTCAACTCGGCATAACTTACTCAAATATGAATTTATATCATTGATACCGTCACGGACCCAGTTTCTAATCAGCTAAGGCGCAATGTCGGGATATTTGATGCATTACAATTTGAAAATGAACTGTTTACTCTAAAGAAACATTTCTAATGATAAATATAACTCTTAATCTTTCATCTAAAATTTAAAAAATACCCAAAGAATCAGAAATTAATTAATTATAAATCTTTAAAGAACAAAGTAATAGGGAGTAATTTCTGATCAGCTAAATGATATATAGGATCAATTTCTGTTCAGATCAAGACCCTATTTCTAATCAAATTTTGTTAACGCGTAATTATCTTATACAACAAGCAAAAACACATTAAACAATATTATAACAGTAACTATGATAACTAGTTAACATTTTTTGTTTAAGTAATGGTGATTAATAAAATAAATATTCGATTATTTATGCTCAGTCGACCGCACAACAGTCAATCACCTGAAATGCGCATCTGATCGCTCTGTCGGTAAGTATTATAGCCTACAAAGTGAACCTATAAAACGTGTGATGTTTCAGTGGATTTTACGAGACTTTGAACTAAGAAAGATGTTTGTGTGCGTTAAAACAACTTTCATTGCTGTTGTTTGATGAGATTAGAACAATTAAAGGTCTTTTAATATTTAAAATAGTTTTAATAAAACTGATCAGAAATTGCGGAAACTCTAAAAATTCGGAACCTATTTCTAATCACCCTTTATTTTCTAAAAAAGTTACATTTATTATTAATATTTTGATTGTTTTATACAAAAAAGGTATTAAGTAACTCAGATATAAAAGCTTTGCTACGATACATTCAATAATAATAAAGAAACGATCCGAAAATCTTAGTGTGCTCGCTTGCAGTCGGCAGAAGTGAAATGGCGAAAACGTGATACATTTGACAACAGTGCAATAAAATATCTTTTTTCTTAAAAATGTACGACATTAATAGCATGTGAAGTTTTCAAACGTACTTGTGAGATAGTTAGCTATTAAATGTTATTTTTTTCAAACAATTTCAGGGTTAATTAAATTTTATATCGTAATATATGTGACAAACTGATTAGAAATTGGGTACTGATTAGAAACTGGGTCCGTGACGGTACTTTTATGTAATAATCTTTAAGATGTTTTATGAGATGTATCACGTGAAAAAAGTACAAAAAAGTAATTTGGAAGTAGATGACGTATTTTTAAATACATTTTGTCAAAATCGTGAATTGATTTTTTCGATTGCAAAAGTAGTGTTACAAATTTTCGATTTATTAACTTTTAGCTATACCAAAACCTTCAATACAAGCCGTAGAAGTTTATTGAAAAGTTTCAAATTTAAACTCATTATCCTTAAAAAGTACTGGCAATTTTTCTGTCTGCGTGACTCCGCGCGAACAGTCGTTGTGAACGATGCCGCCACGCGCGCAGTATCACACTGACGCAAAAATTGCCAGTACCTTTTAACGATAATTAGTTGAAATTTAAAACTTTTCAAAAAACTTCTACGACTTATAATAAAGATTTTAGTATAAGTAAAACTTAATAAATCGAAAATTTGTAAAACAACTTTTGCTTTTAAAAGAATCAATTTACGATTTTGACGAAATGTATTTAAACATTTGCCACTTTCTTCCAAAATATCTTTTTGTACTTTCTTCACGTGTGATATCTCATAGAACATCATAAAGCTTATTAGGTAAAAGTTTCATTGATAAAAATTCATATTTGAGAAAATTATCAATAGAGTACGGATATCAGATATTTGACGTATTGCATCCGAAGTATGGCAACATATAAACATGTATGCGCTTAAATGCACATATATGAGCATATGTAATAATATCTGATTAGATATGACCATAGATGATCATATATGATCATATCGATGGATCCTAATAAAAAAGACGTACCTCACGAGAACCAATCAGAAAAGACCTATCTTTTTTATGTTAATTTTTGCTTCTTTTAAACACTGAATATCATTATAACATTGATTTTGAAGCTTATATTTAATATCATAAAGGCATTAATCGTAAATCAATTTATATTAATACGTAAATAATAAATACTGTTTAAACTGTCTTATATCGTTTTATTACTTCAAAGTTGATGAAAGAAATAATCTAAAGAATGATACTTCTTTTCTAATTGAAGCTCGCGAGATACGTCTTTTAAACTAGGACCCATCAATATATGATATAATACCATGACAAATTTTACTTTCATATAGGGTCATTTATGATCATATTATATATCCTCCGTATTAAGCGGATACAAGGGTGTCTACATATGAAAAATTAAAAAATATTATTAAGTGCATATTTTTTCTAATAACATCTTGAATGTTCAATTTTATGCCTAATTATATTATACACATGACGAGGAAGTTGAAAAATCATCAGAAAAAATTATCGAACTTAACTCATTGCTATTGTCTTCATCGGTGACTCCCAAAATTGAGAAAATCACAATTGTCGTAGATTATTTTTCAATTTTTCAGTCGTTTGACCTAAAATAAATTTGTTTACATTCTTTATACATGTATTCATTACAATGACATGAAAAACTAAAGTTTTCTAAGATCACCGATGAAGACAATAGGTAATAGATTAGGTTAGATAATTTTTTTTGTTGATGATTTTTTAACTTCTTTGTTATGTACACTCATCGGTAAAAATAACTTTGAATTGCGCGGGCAATTTTCTCGCATGCTAACTTTGATTTTGATAGTTTATGCATTCAAAAGCCCATAAAATCTTTTAGAATCCCAGTTAGCACAGGAAAAAATGGCCCATTTAAGAAAAAAATGAACATTCAAGTTGTTTTTAGAAAAGATATAGATCTTTTAACATTATTTCAAATTTTCATATTTAAACACCCTTTAACCCCTATTAATACTAGGAGTTTCCAAATAAACATTCGAATGAATATAAATCTATCTGTAGAACAATAATGATAGAAGATAGATGGATCTTTATTTTTAGTGGTCAAAAAGTTCTTCAGTCTCACTTCTATTACTAGACATTGTATTTCTTTTTTTGATTACTAAAAAATAAAATATCTGTCTTACCGTATATCGTTACTCTAAAAAGAATTAACTTTAAAAAAAGTGAAAGGTTAGGCGAGTTTGATGTATTTTGCAAAATTATCATGGAGCAATACAATAATCTATTTGATAAGGTAAGCCATAGATTAAAAAAGTAATGAGATCAATGGAAAATAGTCAAGTTTTAAATACATAAATAATTATAAATAATTTAGCAACGAACTTACAGATAAAAAAGAACTGAGATCAATCAAACAAAGTCAAGTTTATTATATTTAATCATAATAAAGCAAAAATATTGTTGTGTTCAATCAAGGGCTTACTTAACTCAAAGTTACGTTATATAATGATCAATTACAAACAACTCTCAAGATACTTACTACGTAACTTGCCATGCCCGTTTCATTTTGTTTATTGGTGATCATTATATAACGTAACTTTGAGTTAAGTAAGCCCTTGATTGAACACAACAATATTTTTGCTTTATTATGATTAAATATAATAAACTTGACTTTGTTTGATTGATCTCAGTTCTTTTTTATCTGTAAGTTCGTTGCTAAATTATTTATAATTATTTATGTATTTAAAACTTGACTATTTTCCATTGATCTCATTACTTTTTTAATCTATGGCTTACCTTATCAAATAGATTATTGTATTGCTCCATGGTAATTTTGCGGAATACATCAAACTCGCCTAACCTTTCACTTTTTTTAAAGTTAATTTTTTTTAGAGATTTCAGTCTTTTTAGTAAATTTTTTCGAGTGTTTCATATTTGTCCTAATAATAAAATATAAGCATTTTTAGCACCTTTCGGCCATGGCTTTTTTGTAACATATATAATGACGTATCGTTTCGTTATACCCCAATTGAGTGCTCCATTATACCCGAATGATTTTGAACATCAAGATTTTTTATGTATTCGGATAATAATTTTTAACTACTGTTATATTACATTAATTTCAGCAGTATCGTATTGAATTGCATCATGTTTACGTTATTTAGAGCACATTTCATTTTAGTGCACCGTAATACCTCAGTCTCCCCTATATTTTTAGCAATAATAAAAGAAATAAATAATGTAGAAATGTGTATTTATTTTAATGCAATGTTATTTACATACAAAAAACTTTCAGATTGACCTTTAATAAAGGATTTATGTGGGGTAATATTTTAAAGTCTTTATTTGTCAGTGAATTAAGGTAAAATTAGAATAAATTATGTTAAAAAAGGTTGAACGTTATTTAATTTATTATTTATTGCTATGTATAATTTTTGAGTATTTTATTTTAATTTTTGAAGTGATGGTTTTTGTGTATTTAATTTGTTTGACGTTTATATATATTGCATGACGGTGATGTTTTCTGGGAAATATTTTTCAGAAATTTTTCTGTCTTAAAGAGAAAGCTTTGAAACGATGTAAATTTTTTAATCAGATATTTCAATAAAATTCGGGGGGTTCCTGAGTCAGAAAAATCGTGTTTTAAAAAATGTCTATATATGTACGTGTATATATAGGGGAGACCGGGGCATTTCGTCCATGGAGCTGATTCGTCTATGGGGCTGATTCGTAATAGCAAATATTTATAACTCAAATGCTTAAATTCTGAAATGTTGTTTAGAAATATTAATATGTATACAAAGAGAAGTTTTATACATAGGTTTGAACAGTATATCGTACTATTTTTATCAGATATTTTTAATTTTTTTTTCAAGTATTTGAAATTTTTTTATTTTATTACTTTCTTTTACTTCTAATGGCGTTTGCATATTAAGATGAAAATCCAGTGATTTTAAAAAAAGTTGACCTGTTAATCCATACACTAACATTTTGAGGACTAAATATTGGTCATAAAATAAACTAAAATGTTAATTTTGAGCCCTATTTATAAATATTATATCAATTTATAAAATAAATCTGAATAATTATTATTAAAAGGCAGGGTTTTTAAAAAAGTTCCTTGCGCAAACCAGTTTAACCAAACACGTAAAAATAATTTAAGAACATTTTTCAACTGTTATTGGAAAAAGTATTTTTTCTCGGCAGTATATATTCAATTCGTGATTAATAAAATTTAATAAAACATTTTTTAAACTTTAAAAATATATAAAACCAAGTAATTCAACACAAAAAATTGGCGAATAAAATATTTAATATCCGCGCATTTCAAAATAAAATATTACCCTCTTTTTTAAATACTTTAAGGTTTTTGTTAACCGGAAAATAGGGCTTTAAGTCTGATTTTAATTAACCAAGGCCATTTTATTCCTTACAAAATTTCACCGCAAGGAAATTGTATAATCAGTCAGCACATCGTAAAATCTAATTGTTTATAAAAAATTACACAATTTCACACGAATTTGGATAAACAATTAGACTTTACATTGTACTCATTGATTATACAACAATTTCCTTACGGCGACTCTACCCTTAAATTTTATAAGGAACAAAATAAGCCTTGGTTCATTGAAATCGAACGAAAAATAAAAAAGTTACACGTCTCGACTAAAATTGTTTTAATTCTCAAATTAATATCTGCGCTACCAATGTGTCTTTTTGTTTCCTACTTGGTAGAATACCACTCTTTCAGTTATACTTGAGTTGGGTGTATCAAATGGAAAGAACAATAAATAAAAATTCATTGCTAAAAGTTCTATTTTCAGGTCGACAACTACCTCAATTGATATTTTCTAGAAGATTTAAAAATATCCATTAACTTGAGTTGCGCCAGAAACTTTTTGAAGTAAAACAATATGTTTCTAGAAATACGCGTTTAAAGTTTTTATTTCGATTTTTTGGCAAAAAATAACTGGAGTTCCATACAAAAAATTCCTTAAATAATTCAGTAAGAACTATTTTCTAGTTACTTAGACAACTGTTAATTTATCATTTTTAAATCAAGTAAATACCTATATTCTTCTTAAAATTATGAAAAAAAAAATTATTTAATAGCAAAAGGCCATATCGAAATTAAATATGATATAAAAATGAATTTTATTTATTTATTTATTTACTCATTTATTTATTTATTATTATCTTATATTTATCGAAACTGTAATACTAATTTATTATTACTTTCAGTTAATTTGTACCCAAGTCATTTAAATACATAAAAATTTATATATGCTTTTAAAATTATCGAATCTTAACTCTAAACATTTTTATTAATATCTTAATTGAAGCGCAAGAATAAAGTCCGCCCGTAAGCTCTAGAAAATTAACTAGAAAATAAAATAGGAAAATAACGGCTGGCGCCTTCTCGCGGAGACTATTCAACTACCGCTTTTGAGAACCAACCGCTCCATAAGAATCGTTCTTCTATATAGGTCTATATTCGTTGGCAATACACAGCCGTATGTGCGGCCAACTTAACGGTCCTTTCACTTATATATTTGTTGCGGCTAACTTCACGGTCCTTTTACTTTTCGGGCTGGAGAAAGAAAGTTGATATACTTTCAGCATTTGAGAATTACGTACTCGTTTATTATGACATAAAATAACTTTTTGGCTAATATTTTTGTTGGAAATCATAGTTTAGCACGAAAACATGCTATTAAGTCGAAATAACTTGGTAATAATAGTAATAAGTACTTGTTATCGTATAAAGAAAAATCCGAACACCAATTAGAAGTAAATAGTAACGCGGGCGCTGCGGCTTCGTCAGCTTCTCAAACTCACCTTCGTGGCGCTACCGATCCACTTGATTATAATAGAAATCACATTATCAATGAATTGTAATGTTCAGCTATTCAACTATAAGTTATGCAATTATTAACCCAACTTTGGACACATAACTGGATATTTCTAATGATATATGTTTAAACTCAAGAAAAAAATATCTGAAAGTGAGAAGCCGGAAAATTTACATCGATTTGTCGTATCCACTACGCGCCGACCGCAACGCGCGTTTGTTTAAATATCATAACCTCTTATTGCAACTTGCAAAACTGAATAATATAAATACGAGAACAAGTTTTTTTGCATTTTACAATCATGAGATCTGTTTTGAGCTAAGTAAAAGTGAGAAAGAATAAAGAGTACTTAAAGTACGAACGAATTAAAGAGTTAAAAGAACGGAAAAAAGGAGTGAACAGAGAAAGAAATATAATGAAAAAAAAATATTTATCGTCGTCTAAGAGGTAAAATTAGTCACTTTAATCGTTTAAATTGTTAATTTCAATAAGCCAACTTTCCGGTCTTTTTATTCTATAAACGAACTATAATAAAATCCCTCAATTAAAGCATACACTATTTGTTATCCTCTAAGAGAATGTAATTCTTTGACCTCATTTGAATCCTCATCCTCCTCGAAGGATCTCTCGGAATCAGCAGTGAGTAGTCACGCATCCCTGTCTTTAGATGTGCCTTCTACCAAACCATTAGCAATCACTTTAAGTGAATCATTAAGATCAAAGTAATTTGTAAAATAACATTAACGCAATACAAATGTTTGATTAAAGTATCAAAAAGTAAAATTAAAATAGCTGCACAAATATTTTAGAACTGTTTTCAACAAAGAATATATACATGGAAATTCTAACTTGCCGTATTTGATAAATTATTTTAGATTCGGTAGGCACTTGTTTCGGGCTTGTTCATGGGCAAATATTAATTGTTTATAGTCTCGAGAAGTTGTGTGAAAAAACTAGAGCCGTGCTTCTACACTGTAAAAAATTTTGCGGAAGATTACATCGTTGAGCGTGGGGAACGCGTGGAGACCTACGCTGAGCGTGGTAAATATCCCACTTAAATGGTAAAGTGACGGTATTGCGGTAAATTTACATGTAAGAACATATTTTCTTTACAAATTACCGTAATGCTGTAACTTTACACGACATGTAGTAAAAATACAGCAATGAGGCGTTTCGAACCGTAATAAAAATAATATTACGCATAATAATCAATATAACAATTTTTTAATGTAAATCAGTGAAGCAGGGAATGAAATGAACAATTTTTATTTTTTAATATTAAAAATATATATATTGTACATATGAATTTTCAAAATTCTTAATGTAAAAAATGATTTGTTGATTTACTATTCTCAGATTTACTCTACTCTTACTGTAATAAATTTACAAAATTGACTTTATTCAATTTGTTTTTTCCAACGGTGATAATAGTAAATCTACAAAAAATTTATACAGCGCATAAAACTAGAACAAACATAGGTAATTAAGTTTCTAAAATTAAGTTATCTAACTGAAGTTATCTAAAACTTATGGAAAAGTATAAAATATAATTTTTTGTATACAAAACAGTATCAAATTATTCATGAAACATTGAAGTATTCTTACAAAAGTACATGCTATTATTAATTGATGTAGTTTTTAACTACATACATTTTTTCTAAAATAGACTAGTCTTGACATTCTTTTTGGCACCGTTAAAGAACTCTGAAACTAAAACACGTGCTTCCATGGTGCAACGTAACATAGCCTAACTCTTTTTATTCTTTCTATGTCCAGTGAAAACACAGGGTTAGGGGAACTTTACACGTTCAGGTACTTTTACCGGAGACGCTCCAGAATGCGCACGGTAAAATCGCATCGCCCAGCACGAGAAAAATACTGCTGGCAAAAAAGGACCCTCGCTCAGTAGAGTAAAATTACAGTTAATCTGTTCTTTCACACAATCGATGTAACTTTGCATCGTTCAAGAGTGTAATTTTTCCATAAAAATACGGCGATCTTCCGCAAAATTTTTTACAGTGTATGGGTATACTGTCTAAAAATTTATGAAAATTTACAAATACTTTCTTTTTAGGTACAAATATAACCACCAACTTAAAAAAGTGTTATCATGTAACTAGCAATTTTGCAAAATTTACTAGGTCCACCTTAAGTTTCATCGTGCATATAAGGAGTAATGATCCACACACACACACACACGCACACCCACACACGCACACCCACACACACACACGCACGCACGCACGCACGCACTTACGCACGCACTCATCCATACAGACATTTTCTAAAAATAGAGAACTTTGATTTATTAAGTCTCAAAATTTCTCTCTTTTTACTATCACAAAACTTCCTCTTTGAAGAAGCAAAAAATAGAGAAAAACAAATATTTATCATTTGAATAGTTAAATATTATTTATTTGTGCAACAATTTAATGTTATACTTGCTGTGGTTGCGTTTAAAAAAGTGACCATTGAACTGCAATATTTGAATACTTATTAGCATAATGGACATAAATGAATTTTACAAAACACTTTCTTTGAAGGTAACAAATATAACCACCAATTTAAAATGTTATCATTTAACTAGCAAATTTATCAAAATTTTATATAGGACCACCTTAAACCTACATTTTATTTTACATTAGATTAGACAAATACCATGGTTAAAAGCTAAAAAATAAAGTTAAAAGTACATTTTGTATATGTGTAAAAGTTAACGTCCCTTAAAAAGGATGTCAAATAAAGCCGTTACAGACAAACGTAAATTTGTAGTACACTGGAAAAAGGCTACTATTAATATAGTATATAACCATATTTTATAACAATTAGGATACAGCATTCTGAGTCAGCTTGCAAACATTAACTCTCAATGCAATACGTCGCACTCTCTAACCCATCTAAATAACATCAGCTATATTGTCAGTGCAATAGTCAGGCAATTAATACTAACGGTATCTTATACGACAGTATACAATGCGAATAATCCCTGCAAGCTTTGACTTTCTTCACCCGCCAAATCCCCATTAAAACGGTAAATGCAACAGGTATACCTTATGCACGTGCGTAATGAACCACCCAATCAACCACGTGGGTTCGAACTCGGAGCACTCGTACCTGCTCCGAGCACCCCTTTCTCCCTCCTCTGCCCCCGGATAATCCTCGATTCCCGAAACTCCGCTAATGTCGAAATCGACATGTGACATTACGACGCAGCCAAAAGTTCCCTTTTCGTCTCGAGGTGCCTGGTAATTATGAGCAACGAATTAGAATGCGCTCTCGCATTCGGACAGGCTCCAACAGGATCGGGTCTCCAAAAGGCAATTAAGGTCCTTATTAAAGGCCTGGTGTCAAAGTGACGGATATCAGTTGGTGCTTGAGCTTCGTCCTGAACGGCAAGTGGCCTTGTAAGATAGCGTTGATCGGTTCGAATCGGCATTGTGAAGTAAAATCGTTGCTTTGGCAGTACGAGTGGTCTCAGTGAGATAGAAAGACACTGAAGTCAAAGTCATTTTGCTCGGAGTTTACCGATTTTGTAGTAGAGTTGACTATTTTCTGGTGCAATAACGTTGACAATTAGTTTGCGACGGGCATTCTAAGTTGAAATCTAACGTCCAAGTGTAAAAGCGTGTGCGCGCGTGTTCTCGAAAAGACAGAATAAAGTAAAAGAACGCGATGGATTGTAATATGGTGGCATGGTGCTTGGAGAAGGGCGTCGAGATCCCGAAGTTCAGCACTTTCGACCCGATTCCGCTGCATCAACGACCCGCCAGTACGGTAATCTACGCGGACTTCGATGGGACCGTCAAGACGGACTACGTCGTCAACTGGGTTAATGCCGAACACTACGTGCACTCCTCGGCGTGTCAGCTGTTCACCAGCAGGTGCGTCAATCTCTCACGAGATTACGTGGTACTCAGCACCCAGGCGAATCTACAGGTAAGAGTTGGACTGATTCGTTATGTTAAAATTTGACTTTCTTAGGAGATTTTTAGAGTTTTTTGTTTTGCATTTGTAATAACTGATAATTTTTTGAAGAGTTGTACCTTTGCTATACTGAAATATTCAACTTTGGAGTTTTAATGTCACTCGTGATTAGCCTTATACCAAATAAATTATGCATATTTTGACATAGCTTCTAAAATATAAAATAAACCTCAGCTTGAAAACATTTGATTAATTATAGTTTTATAATTTCATTAAAATGACCCTTCTAGGCCAGCGTTGACTTTAGATCTGGATAAAATATGAGTATATTATATGTTACTTTCAAATAAATAAATGTTTGTGTATGGGTAACTTGAAAGTTTCATTGACTCCATTTTCTTTTAAACTACTTGAAGTAATCTTCGGCAATTTTACCTAAAACATTACGTAGCCCTATTTGATTATGAAAATTCTCTTAAAATAAATTTAAATAAAATTCCTTCTAAAGAACCATATAGTATTCTCATGTTTTATTCAGATATCAAGTTAACGCTGGGCGAAAAGAGTCTTTTTAATGTAATTATAAACCTGAGCTTGCAAACATTTGATTAATTGAAGGCATCGATTCTAAAACGTCCTTAGCGCTCGGCTCGGGTTGCCGCTATATACAAATTGACGTCATGGCGACCAATTTTTAAATTTGCAAAAATGAATTTTTAAAAATAGCATCGTATAAAGGATAAAAAATGGCAACATTTTATGTATATACTTTGTTTGTACAATGTTTAGTATTTGAAAAAAGAAAAATAAAAACGGCAAAATTTTAAATCTTATTTGCACCACGTTTTTTAAACTTAACTCGCTGCAGCTCCGACAAATATGAACGGATCTTGCTCATTTTTTGAATAATCTCGTAAAATAGTCTAGCGCTGCTGATAAACTCATAGATAGTTAAATATTAAATATTTTTCTTTCAACAATTTAATTGCAAACCAGTGAGTTACCTTTTATATGGTTAAGTCTATTCAACGAAAAAAAGTATCGAGGGAAGTTTAAGACTCAGTGAACTTTCAACGAGACATTTGTTTGTTAACATTTGAAGAAGTTTCTCAGAAAATTACAGATCAATTGGATGAAAAGTGGCAAAGATAGAGCGATTTTGCCAAACTCGCACGCTCCGCGCGAACATTAGCGGGTCTGCGCGATACATGACGCTCGCAGCGTATGTCAGTCATATAATGCCGTTTACTTGAAGATTTCCTGTCCTTTTTTTTAAAAATACATACTTAATCAAATCATACTATTTAATACTGTCGATTAATAGTGTAGAAGTTAAGAAAAATAAGTATCTGATGAAACAATAAGAAATTAAATAAACAAAGCAAAGGCAAAATCAAACGGCAGTTATTCATAAAGTTGTTGAATTTTTAATTCTTTGTACGAAAGTTTTAGAAATTATTGTTAATTTTTAATGTTATATACACTAGATAATAAATGGTTATAATAAAGCGTTCAAATGAAATTCACACACATTAAAAAGAATATTGCAGCGTACAGGAATTGAATAGTAAATTACAATCTTTAAAAATATAAATTTCTGGGAAACATATAAATTTCACAGATTTTTGACATTGTTCAGTAAATTAGAAACTTCAAATAACTAATACTTATATTTATTTATATTTCTACATTAAGATTTATTTACAATTTAGTCGCAATACATACAACGCGTTTCAAAAACATATTACTTTTTTTTCCTTTTATTGTTTTTGTTTTCTTTTCTTTTTTATTAATTTTTAATTCTAATTTTTGCTTTTGTTCGTCGCTTACTTTTCTTCTTTTTGTTGAGACAACTTCCGTTTTTCGAACTTTTTTGTTTTGTTTATTTCAGGATAACTTTTATCATGTTTCTTAAATTATTTCTTATTCTATGACTGACATACACTGAGCGTCATGTATCGCGCAGACCCGCTAATGTTCGCGCGCATAGTGCAAGTTTGGCAAAATCGCTCTATCTTTGCCACTTTTCATCCAATTCATCTGAAATTTTCTGAGAAACTTCTTCAAATGTTAACAAACAAATGTCTCGTTGAAAGTTAGTTGAGTCTTAAACTTCCCTCGATACTTTTTTTCGTTGAACATACTTAACCTTATAAAAGGTAGCTCACTGGTTTGCAATTAAATTGTTGAATGAAAAATATTTAATATTTAACTATCTATCAGTTTATTAGCTGCGCTAGACTATTTTACGAGTCTATGCAAAAAATAAGCAAGATCCGTTCATATTTGTCGGAGCTGCAGCGAGCTAAGTTTAAAAAACGTGGTGCAAATAAGATTTAAAATTTTGCCGTTTTTATTTTTTTTTTCAAATACTAAACATTGTACAAACAAAGTATATATATAAAAAGTTGCCATTTTTGATCCTCTGCACGATACTATTTTTTAAAATTCATTTCCGTAAAATTGCAAATTTTGGTCACTATGACGTCAATTTTGATATAACGGCAGCCGGGCCGAGCGCTAAGGACGTTTTAGAATCGATGCCTTCAATTGTAGTTTTATCATTTCATTAAAATGACCCTTCTGAGCCAGCGTTGACTTTATATCTGGATAGAACATGAGTATTTTATGTGTTACTTTCAAATAATCCTTTAAACACAAGAAGCACTTACACGAGTACAAAGCTTCACAAAGACCCTCATCAATAACAAAAATTTGGGTTAAAAAACAGTACATCTAATGGAGTATTAAATATTTAACAGATGCTTCGACAAATCGTCGTACAGAGATTTTTTCATCACGTAATAAAAACAAATCACGTAAAAACAACCCGTTTTATTTTAATAATACAAATGACACAAAAGCATCCTTTATCCTTCAACATTTTATTTTAATAATAGGTTAGATTTTGTGGTTGTCGTCTGCACTGTCTGCAGTCACTATATATATATATATATATATATATATATATATATATATATATATATATATATATATATATATATATATATATATATGGTCTGTATGTGTGTATATGTGTATTATACATATGAGTAGAGAAAACGGAAGTCACATATATATATTTACAAATATATATATATATATATATGAAATGGCCGTTAAACTAATAGATCAATCCATTTATGATAAAGGACTCTTATCGTTTTAAAGAATACACTTACAAATTTATAAATTATACTTATATATGTAAAATAATAATTTTTAAAATTGCTTTATTTTAAAGTTGTTTTTATAACTTTTACATGTACTTTTGATAGGATTGATCAATGGGTTTAATACAGCGTCCATTTAAAGAAAAGTGCTTAAACCATCCAACATCGTTAACGTTATTTTTATACAAGTATTAATTTAAACACACTCTGCATACTATAAAAAACTAAATTAGTAAAAATTTAAGAAGTTTATGGAAAATTATAATAATTGTTGTATCTTTACTTTCAGTGCGAATTCTGTGATAATTACACGATTCACTGCGCGGCGCTCTTTGGCGATACCAAAGTGATGAACATCCTGGTGAACAGCGGAGCGGATTTGGATGTTGTCAATGATAAAGGCGAGACCGCGCTTCATTTAGCGTGCAGCGAGGGAAACGTTGATATGGTTAATTATCTACTCCGACGTGGTGCAAACCCGAATATTAAAGACAATTCTGGTACGGTGCCGCTGCATATCTGCCTGAACAGGTGTCAACCCCAAACGGCAGAGTGTCTTCTAAGGTATAATGATTTTCTTGTTTATATAACGTATTATTTTTCCACATCTATACAGATTCCCAATAGGACTTTGTGTATTACCTCGGAATACTTTAATTTTCCATCCGTATCAAGTAATATAAAAAGATGTTGAGGCGATGCATTGTTATATAATTTATTATATTGAAATTTTAAAAATTCAATAAATAATTAGATATGATTTAATTGCTCTTGAGTTTTGGACATGTATAATAAAATTATTTTTCTTTTTTCGGCTGATATGGTTAACTGCACTGCGTATAAACTCTTGAAATCCTGAATATAGAAATCGTTGATAAAAAATTCTGAAAAAATTGAGATCTAATTGTTCTTGAGTTTTGGATATGTGTAATAAATTTTTTTTTTAATGCTTATTCTTTTCTCGATTCCTGTACGTTAAAAATGATTTTTCCCCCATAGCATTACGAGATTGAAAATGGTCCAGCTCGGCCTAATCGACATATTTATTTCGCATGATATTTCAAGTTTATTACGTGAAAATTGAAGACAAAACGTATGGGTTTTAGAGAATCTACCGGGAACAAATATACTCATCCAAAATATACAATACATGAACAATCTATATACTATCTTCTATATACTAGTCAATTCGCTTTATTAAGGGCACAGTGGCGCCAAAAACGGAACCGAAATTACTCGGAATAAACACATTGCTCTTCTAGGAGGTCTTATAACAAGGCAAATCACAAACTCTCCTTATTAACGTTCCCACATTAAAACAACCCCTTCAAATGACCATTCCAGATACCGCGCAGTCGCGGATGAGTTCCTCTGCGAGAGACTGCGCGTCACGCCCCTCATCGCCGCAGTGACGTCGGGCTACCATGCGATGGCCAACGTCCTGGTGGCCTACGGCGCAAACGTCGACGCCCGTGATATCTACGATCAGACGCCAACGTACCTGGCTGTCAAGAACTCGGACCACTTGAGCCTGGACATGCTCATCCGCAACAATGCCAGCGTCAACGAGCGCTACAGGAAAGGCCGCAGCCTCCTCCACCTGGCCTGTCGCATCGGCAACCTGAGGACGGTCCATCTGCTCCTGGAAGCCGGGGCCTACTCCAACGCCATGGACGACTCCAAGATGAACGCTCTGCACCTGCTGGCCAGGTCGGACAACCCGACCCTCGTCCAGTTGCTGGCCATGTACGGCTGCGACGTCGATTTAATGGACCAGTGGAACCAATCGCCCCTGAAAGTGGCCATCCTCGCCAATCAGCCCAACGTGGTGGTCTGCCTGCTGCACTACGGCGCCAGCACGAGGAACATCGCCTCCTCCCTGCAGAAGGCCATCGGAAACGGCTTCCGGGACGTGGCGAAGATCCTGGTGCATGGAGGCGTCCACGTCAACGTCCTGGATAAGTTCAACAAGACACCACTGAGGATGGCCGTTGAGTGCGCCGACCTGGACATGATCAGCTTCCTGCTGTCCCACGGCGGGGATCCCAACGCCAGGGCTGGCGCCTCGAGCAGACCCATGGTCACCGAGGCCATTATCCAGGGCAACGCGGAGATGCTGCGCTTGCTGATCAGCGGGGGGGCGGACGTTTGCGCGCTCGACGAAATGTCCAGGTCGCCGATGTTTCACGCGATCAGGCAGAAGAACATGGCGGTCATCAGGGTCATGATGGAGACTGGAATTGCAAGTGTTGCGGACGAGGCCACGGCGTATCTGTTAGCTAACAAGGAGGATCTTGGACCGAACTTCGATTTCAGTAGCTTGACCGGGGATGAGCCAGAGGATGTGACCGCGAGAGAGAAAATGAATGAGTGATTGACAAAAGTATATGTTGAGAGCTCGGGGGCGAATACTGGTCGAAAGTACAAGTAGCTTTTGTATGTTTTGTAGCGCGGCTGGAATTACATTTAGAATCTATTTGATATCCAATTTACCAGGTGCTATTGCGTTTTCTTTATTTATGCGATAATTTGTAATAATAGGATTCTCGTATATATTATCATCGGATAATTATCAGTATTTATGTACTTTAAAATTAAATAATTATATATAAAATTATGTAAAAAATTTGTACCTAATCAAAGAAAACGAATGTACTGTATGCAAATAAATTAATAAATAATAATTATAAATACAAACACAATAATGTAGTAGTATCTTTAGTTTAAAAACATCTTTGAATCCCTGGTAGAAAAATGAGCATATTAGATGGTCGGTTCACGATCTATTGGGCAGATCCGTTTCCTAATAGTTCGCCAGAAATAAACCAGCATCTGACCAGAAATTTATAGAAAATCTAAATAGCTTACATAACCCTAAAAAATTATTGAAAATGTAAATCCCATTATAGTACTTCTGCGTTAAAACAGCATGCAAATTTTTATTCGATTATTTATTTGATTTTTTTATGTTTTATTTAATTATAAAACTCTAACCTTAAAAAAACTTTTAATGAAATAAGTTTTTAGTTTTTATTTCGAATCTATCCCAAATATATCTTAGCATTCTATTAACAATAAGCTATTAAATCCATGACATAATAATCATTATTAACTTATAAAAATTCGTTAAACGTTATTTTTTATTTATTTATTCATTAACCATAAGTTGGTCAGGTTTCTGACGAGAAAACGTCGACAGGTAGCAGGGTTTCTGGCCAGACTTTTAAGCAGAAATTGGCCATTCCCTATAAAATAGAGTAAAATCTGGCGAACATATGGGGAACGTTTCTACCAGGGATATCGAAGTTTTTATCACATACATATATTTATCAAGAATGATGAGTTGATTAGATACAGAACTTAAAACTTATGACGTATTCATTATTATAATGAACAGTGTTGAAGCTACGTTCGTTCTAATACCATTTTCCTTCAAGTAATCGTGAAGTAGTTTTAATGATCGCAATATGAATTGTCCAAAAATATTACATTTAAAGATTTTTTGACTTACTACAATACTTAATATTCTCTTGCTCGTTCCCATTAGTATTTGGTTTTGGCCGTGTGAGTAAATAATTGACTTTATATTAGGTTATCAAATAAGCATATCTAATAATTAATAAAATATTATAAAATATCCAGGTAATATTCAATATATGATAACATACGGCCATATATTACTTCTCATGTATAATCAAATATAAATTATGTCTCTAAATGGGAAAAAAGTTTTGATTGACACAAGTATATGTTGAGACCTCGGGGGCGAGTACTGGTTAAAGTACAAGTAGCTTTTGTATGTTTTGTAGCGCGGCTGGAATTACCCAAGTAAAAAAATTGTATACAGACTATATATAAAATATATATAATTGACTATTTATAGATCATATATGGTTTATATACAGGAATGAGCATATATAATTTGTATATAATAAATATACAAACTTTAACCTAAACAATAAACAGTATGCAATTTTTATATAAACATAAAAATAATACTCATTTTTACTAATACACTGATGCTCCTTATGAAAACTAGCACATTTTAGATGTCTTGACAAATACTTATTTTTTTAGAAGTCTTTTATTTACAAAAACTATTATTACTTAGTAGATTATCTGACAAAAAACAATTATTTTTCTGCGGTTTGGTAAAAAAGCGTTATTCTTTATCAAAGAATCTAAGAAGTACTAGTTTTTATAAGAGGCCTCTAACGAGAAGTATTTTTCGAGGAATCAGAAAAGTACTAGTCTGTAAGAGCATCTATAGATAATATTGCATAATATAGGATATGAAATCATTTATTATATATTATGTGTATATATATATATATATATATATATATACATACATACACAAAATTGTAACATACGTATCAGACGTTGATACACTAACGAACACTATATAACATGACAAAAACTTATGTTAATTCTTAGAATTTTGTATTTCTGTGAACTTTGAGCTCATACTAAATTTCACGAGCTATTTATCTTTTGGCTTCCAATCCATCTTTTTACCAAATGCTTCCACATACACTATAAACAATAATAAAATAATACAGTTGTTATATTCTATTATAATTAAATATCAATTAAACATGCTAAATTCATACCTAACATAATATAGCATCAACTCCTTTTGGGTTAAGTCCCGGTTTGACTTTTTCGGTTTTGCCTAAACCTTTCGCCTTTTTTCCAGTCAATGAACAGTTCTTTAAAGCGGTTTCTTTAAAAACAATTCTCAATAACGTTCTTGCTAAATCTGTTTGGCTTTTGCAAGTGCTTCTTGTTGTTCTCAACTCGAAATCGTTTACAAAAATTGTTGATCCTTTTATCAACTCAGAAATCTAGGGCAAGATAAAACATAATAATAGTTAAAAATACTTGTTTAATTACAAATATATCAATTTCAAAATAAAGAAAATATCTCAATTACATTTTCTCCTTTTAGCAGATGTTTCAGAGTACATGTAGTATCTTCAGATTTTTCATCAAACTGATATTTTTGATTTTGCTCACAATCTAAACTACCAAATTTTTCTGTACAATTTTCACTTTTGATACTTGCAGACGGTTGTAGAATCTATAGTTATGTATAAATATATTTTGTGAAATATATAAGCGCGGGAAAGCTCAAAAAAATAATATTTATGGATGTGTCCCATTTAGAGCAATGCGTAAAGTCAAATGTGTCGAAAAAAATGTGTTTCCAATTTTTACCGCGTTTTATTCAAGTTTCTCCAGAATTTTTTTTTCAAAATTCATATTTTGACGAACTCTAAATAAAGTTATTAGTTTTATACGTTACCCTTGAACAGCTAAACTATTATAAATCTGTGAACATCCTCCATTTATTTTTAACTTACATTTTGCACTTTCTTTGATTTGTTACCCGTAGAATTTTCCTCTTCATTATCAGACGAGGAACTCAACAAATTTTTTTTCGGAAACGACATTTTTTTAGCGAAAGATTTGTGATTTTGCTATAAAAATGAAAGCCAGTATAAATTAATATTAAAAAGTTCAATGTTAATATAATAATTGTATAATTTATTTAATTTTATTAGTTTTACTATATTTATCTTACATCTTCCGATTCAACGCTCATTCTGTTTCCCTCGTCCTCATCAGATGACGAAATCAATAACGTTCTTCTTGGAAATGCGTTTCTTTCAGAGAAATCTTCGCACGTGAGCTAGAAATTTCAAAATTTATAGTCATTTTAATATAAACAAAATACCATAATGCTACACAGAAAAAAGTAGGATGTCTATACTGTCAACCTTTTAAAGTTGAACGTACAAAATCTATACCATTGTTTAGAGCTAATCGAAATTTGAATTTAAAAAAATATACATACCTAAAATGTAGGGAAACTTGATAAAAACGTAATCGAAATTCTCAAATATAAGTTGAATAGACCAAGTATTGTTAGATCTAATACATTACGTCAAATAGGAAAAATGCATAGATGTTATCTTTTTTAACTTTTCCCGCACTCAAGAAGTCGACATTTTTTTCCAAGTTCATGATTTGATGAGCTCTAAAGAATTGTGCTAGTCATATAGATTCAATCAGAGGGACCACCATGGGCATCCTCCTTTGGACTACGAAAGATCCTTAAAAGGACAATGCCCACAGATCAACAGACTAAAACCATTAATAGTGTGACCTATCTAACTAATATAGTTGTTTAGAGCACACAAAAAACGTGAATTAAAAATGTACTATTTTGATCTTTTCACCACTTTCCCGAGGGTTTTTGGATCCAAATTATTTTTAAATTCATGTTTTATTGTGTTCTAAAGAACTATACAGGTTAGATAGGTGACACTCTTACGGTTTCAAAGTTCGATCGTGGGCATTCTCCTTTCAGGAGAAATGTAGTTCAAACGTTGGAATATAATAAGTACGATGAGTAGGGCAACAGGTTGGTTTACAGACGATTTATTTAAGGTTATAAGTGAAAATAATATAAGCAAGTATTAATTATTGCTAAACTACGCGAGATAGTAGCAGATCACGCACAGAATCAAAAGTTCACCACGCAAAAGAGCCGTTCTGTTCGCGGTGAGGGTTACTCCGCCCCGTACACTGAGTGAATGGTTCAGTTAGGCTTGCCGAAGTCGCATGGCTAAGTTTGTGGAGGCCATAGTCTGTCATTCTTACTGAGGAATTCGGTAAAAACTGCGGAACAGTTCGGCTGTTTTGGCGGATGTGTATTAAAAATGATGTGTGGTGTTGCGCTTTATTGTAGCCTCATTATCACGTTTGTGATAAGGTAAAACAGAAGTAAGGTTAAAGTAGAACATTTAAAATGTAACTTAGACTAACTAATCATATATAAAAAGGTTACAGTAACAAAAAAATCAGAAATTCATTAAACTATTGATTATTTGTGAAAAAGTGAGGTTACGGAGACTCAGCTGCCGAACTTGTTCCGCTATTCTTGCCGTATACATACTACCGAACAGTTCAGCAAGTCTGACCGATGTATTCTCTCAGTGCAGTTAAAAGTGCAATTATGAATTCTCAAAAAACGAATGACACGGTACAACAAAAATTCTACAAAGGGAATAACGATACCATTAGGAATGGTTTCAGCTTCAAACTGGACAATTTAAAAAATGGAACTAGGTTAGTATTTACGAACTATTAACTAATTAACTATTAACTATTAACTATTTACTAATTTATTTATTTCTTTCTAAATTCAACCTTGATTTATACTTGTTAATAATTCTTTTTCGCAATTCCGTTCAAACCTACACAGTCGACGCGCTAATGACAATCTCTATCTAACACGGTCTTTGAGATACATCTCACGTGGAGTTGTATGCAGTAAAAGCACGAACGGAATGGTTGAATTTGAGTACACAAAACAGTGCGCCTGGTATATGCGACCGTACGCCCGCGCCACGCAATGAATGGCGAATTTTTCAGTATCACGAATCTAAATAAAGTTAATATTAACAACACTGAAAGCTCACCATTTTACACCGTGCGATGCACAATCTTATGCGCTAGACGAACTATTCTGTATTCAGTTTATGTATTCAGCATTCAGTTTAATAAGTTAATTAAATAAATTTTAATTAACTTATAATAATTTTTAATTCAATTTATTAACGTCTTCGTTGCACACATTTAATAATGCTTATGTTATAGGTTATTTTAAATCTTACTCAAATCTTGTGCATCATACCAATTCGTAGATTAAAATTTTTAATTAAAATCAATAAAATGTAATCTAATTCAATAGAATATAAAAAATACGTATTTTATATTGGTTAGAAATTAAAAATTTGAATCAAAATATTTGGAAATCTGCTAACTGCACATTTTATTTATGTTTTTTCTTTCAAACTTTCTTTTACCCAACGTATCATGTGTTGAAAGTAACTAATAATGGTAGGTATATCGTAAGTTTTTTATGCTTTATTTCTACATTAATAACGAGTAATTATAGTGAAATATAAGTTTAAAATTTATACTATTAAAATAAATTGAATACTTGACACATAAATGATTTATACAGATCTTATTCTTGCATCAAAGCCGGGAGGAAAAGCCTACGATGTCACGGTCGCTTGATTATGTACAGCAATGGATAAGAGAAATGTACTGGACATCACAACCATGCTCCTGAGCCTCTACTTGAAAGAAAATTAGAGTTCTATAATGAATTAAAGAAGGCTGCGATGGACGAAAGTGCTTCATTAAAGCATATTTACAACAGAGTTAAATTGAAGTAAGATTGTTTGTATTTGTCGATTTTTTAAAATACTAAGTAATTGTAAATATATATAGTTTTCAAAATATTAATGAATATTATAAGTTTTAAAAAATGTAGTTTTATTTAATAAATGAAAAATAATAATATGTTTCTTGTGATGTTTTGAACTTTTAGATTCCAAGATGTAGCACCAAAAAACCAATATTACACCAAAATGAGAAATAACATGACAAAATGGAGGCGCAAGGCACAAAAAAGAGGATCGGAGAAAATTGAATGTATAAAAGATTAAGCAAATTTCTTCGACACCCCTCAAGGCGAGGCGTTACTATTGTATGATGAGGAAAAAAATAGGAAGCTATCCCACAAACTAGTTGAGGATGGAGATGACGAACATATTATTATATATGATGAAGACTTCTTAAAGGAATTGAAAGAATCTAAAATAGGTCATGCCGACTCTACATTCCAAAGCCAACCATGCATGAAAGGTGTAAAACAGCTTTTAACAATTATGGTTCGAGCATATGATAGAGTAAGTTAAATAAATCGCACCCGAGAACAAGACTGTGCCAACTTAAAATTTATGTACCCTAATTTTTGTTAAAAAATATCTGATACAAAAATAAAAACCCTTAGAGGATGTCGATTACCGACGCATATTCCTACTATACCACGTACGATTTTCGTTATTAATTTTAATAATATAATTTGTTTCATAAAAAATTATGAGTTGTTCCCTCTTTGTTTAAGAAGAAGCAATATTGTAAGTCCAAAAAAGTAAATAACAGAGAAAAGTTTGAATTACAAAAAAATGAGGTTATGTTTAGTCATTGATTTTGTAATTCAAAGTTTTCTCAAAAACGAAACAACATTAAGTGGTTTTGTGACATTCAAAATATTGCTTATTCTCAAATGAAGCAGTGACAACTCGTAGTTTTTTTATGAAATAAATTAATATTTTAATAAATAACTAAAAACGTGCGTAGGATAGTGGGAATCTGTGTCGGTAATCGACGCCCTCTTAATATACTGCAACAATATATTGCCAAAGGTTGCGAAACTATAATACATAAATAAAATTCAAGTAAGAGATTTTTATCTCATGAAAAATTTATTCTGCTGGCTTGGTTTTACAAAAACATCAAATTTTTGGTTTGCATAGTCTTGTTCTAGGATTGCAAAATGCAAATTTATTAGTCACCTTGCTTTGATTAACCTCTACTTTAAAATTGAGAGAGTGATATATATTTACTCTTCTTGAGAGAAAATGAAACAGATGTTACTCGAGGGCGCTTCTTACTTTATTTGAGTAAATAATCACTTCATTTTGTGCGAATCTATTATTTTATGAAAGTGTTATTATTTTCATTAATATACTAGTAAAAAATTAAATTTTATGATGTATTCTCACAAAGAGTGAAAAATGTACCATTCAAAGTTTGATACAATTTTCTTTTAAATAAGTTTAGGTACAGTAACTGATGCTTGGTACAGTAATTGCCTCACTAATGTTTAGTTTATTAAAGTATTTAGCACAATACTCAAAGAGAAATATAGATTAAAGCATTTTATTTTGAATGTTTAAATGAAGTATTTGAACTACTGCATAGATTACAAATATTTTAGTTCGCATACGTATATAAAGTGCATATTTATAGGCTTTCCCGTGTATATGGGTAATTATGTCGAGGAAAAAAATGACGTCTTATAAAGCCGTGCTGCAGACAATTAAATATGATATTTGGCCGGTATTTTGTGTACAATAATTACGTGTATAATTCTTATGTGTAAGAAATGCTCTATGCCTTAACTACCCTTTTACATTATAATAATAATAATGACAAACATAGTAGCATACTTTGGTTCATTTACATTGGATATATTAAATTATGTTAATAATATTTGTTATCGCAAGGTATTTTAAATTAACATTAGAAGCTAGAATAGATAGATAAGGACGGTATAGGCAATGTGTCTACCTTAAGCAACATAACATATATCGGGTTTCGCAGATTCAAAAACTATAGAGACATGTCATTTAAACCTTTAACTATAATACCTCATGATTTTTTTGCAAAAAAATTTACTCTCTCTTTTTTAATTAAAGACGTTCTAAATAGTTAAAAATTGGTCACTTTACCAACAGTATTAGTAAATTGGTCACCTTTCAGTTCTTATGATAAAGTCATATAGTAAGTGCTTCAGAAAGTCAAGACTAGTCTAGCAGAGATTTCCTTTATGTGTTATTTAACTACACGGTGCCGTAGCGTACGCCTTTACGTCGATATTTTGGAAATAACAGTCCTAGGAATTTTGAACAATCTACCGCCGCTTTTATCGGCGTCGATTGCCTTTTACCTTGCAATGCATTAGTAGAGCCACTTTACCAACCGATAAACGTCAACGAAAGTTGCAATTTTCGAATCGAAAAAAAATCTACGGCAAAAGCTGGCACATGCATCTTAAAGTACGTAAAAAAGCTACAATATTATTTATATCACTGGGTGGCCTAAATCCGCACTTAAGTCACGCCTATCAAGTCAAGCGTATCCGTGACTTAAGTCACGCCTATCAAGTCAAGCCTATCCGTGACTTAAGTAGTCCATTATTGCACCATCCTTATCGCCCAATACTGGACTGCTTAAGGCACGGCTAGGCGTGACAGCGGATTTAGGAAAGCAGTGTTATAAAATTATATACGATACTCGCTACGCTCGGGCGCTAACTACACGTCGTGCGATAATGGGCCACTTAAGTCACACGTATCATAATGTACTAGTAACATATGATTTCTTTTTCTCTCATATCACGCTGACAAAATTGATTTCTTCACGTGCATGCTCGCTAAGATATCAGAGTTTTGATGCTTTCGTGGGGTCATTGAGTTTCTGAACATCTATTCTATTCTATCTAAAAGGCAGCAAGACGGTTTATCCCGAGAAGAATGCCGAATGCCACCAAAGATGTAACGGTACATACTTAGAAGCATAATTATACATGTACACTATTTTTGTACTAATTATGAATGCAGTTAATGATTTTACTTATTTTGTCAAATTATATGGCTTCAGGAAAATTCTAAAGAACGTAGAATAAAATTTTTACTCAATACCAATTGGCATTAAATCATCATCATGTCATGTCATTCAATATTTACCAAATATATTTTATAATTAATTTTACAATTTAATAAAGTATATTATTTTTACATTCTACGTATTTTATTTGTCTTCACATATTAATAAATTTTCCTTAAAATATACGAGGAATGGATAAAGTAAAAGGTAAATAAAGAAGCTTAGGTAATATATTCCATATGATTTATTGTAGAAAAATATTCAACTACTCCATTAGTGCAGACTGATATCGTTTCAACGTGGTACCGCGCGTTGACAGTCTGAATAGTAGAAGGGTAATTTTCGCAATTAACATAAAATATTCATTGGCAATGCTTAGCTATATTATAATACCGTCGTAATAAATCACATCGAAGCGACAATAGAAAGAATCAATTGCCTCTTCGACTCACAAAATTGCCCTTCACACTATATCGCAAGCGTACCGCGCGCTTTGCTCGCGCTCTACAACGCGTACCGATATTAGTACCAAAATTCGCCCGCTGTAAAATCCATCCTTACATTAGCGCCTGTTCTCCCTTAGCCTGTCGAGCACTTCCCTGACGTGGCCGACTGTGAACATGGTGACCGATGGATCGTCGCTGTTCTCCAGCAACTCGAGGAATCTCTCCCCGATTGCGATCACCTCATCGACGGTGCGCGCCCTGTACGTCTCCTGCGACATCGACGGGCAGTTGTCCATCTGGAGCGACATCATCTGCTGCCTGTTGTCGCGTTGGTGGGCCATCAGCAAGGCCAAGAGTATCGCCTCGTTCGGCATAGCGTAGGGTCCGTTATTGCTGTGCGCCATGGGGGCGCTGGGGTCCTTCACCTCGAGTCTTGATTTCTTTGAGGCCGGCTCGCGGTTCTCCTCGTCGCTGCAGTTGTTCGATCTCGATCTTCCTGCTAGAAACAGAACAATTGAAAATTATTCTGAATAAATAGATAATGTTTATTTAAATAATATCTCAACAATAGAAAATAAACGTGTAAACGCGGATTATTATAAAGCTTCAGGCCCACAATCAATAAATAATAAATTGAAAATTACAAAGTTAAAGAAACTCACCAGACATGTCGAGGACTAGATTGTTGTCGTCGAGCGAGTCGATGCTGGACGAGGGCGAGTCCGATGTCGGTGAGCAGGACTCGCTGTCGTCGACCGGCCTTCGCAACAGCTTCTCCCTGATTGATTTCTCGCTCTTGCACCATCCGCGGATGGTCGACTCGGGCACACCGAGTGCCCTCGAGACAGTTGCTTTAGTGGCGCCACTTTTAATGCGCTGGATCGCCAGCAGCTTCACTTTCCCTGATCGCAGCAACTGCACACGCTTCCCCGTGCGCGGCTTCTGCTGCTGCCTCTGCTGTTGCTGCTGTTGCTGCCGTTGCTCCTGCTGCTGCTGCTTTAGCCTCTCCTTCGGACCCTTGTCCGAACTCTTTCGCACCGTCAAATCAAGAGGCTGCTCCATTTCGATGTATGTTAGTAACTAAAGCACCGTCCGTTCTAAAGTCCAGTGCCGAATGTGGCCTGTTGCAGCGACTGCAGCGGATAAATACCCTCGGCGAGGGTCCGGGGGCTGATGCGCTCTGCGCCCCCACCACTCGCCAACATCCCCTACTCCAGCGCATGAGGCCCCACGCCGACGTTACGGCTTGCATGCGAACTTGTGTACATGATATGCAAGGCCCCGATAGCGAATCGGCAACCGCGCTGTCCTACCCTCCAACCAGGTGGCAGTAGCGGTGGCGGCGAAGCGGCTACCAACCCCTTACCTGCGCAGACCGAAACAGGACACGCTATTAGCATAGGTATATACGCAGTGCGCATCTAGTCGATGCGGGGGTCCTTCAGAACTCCCCCCTCTCTTTGTCTCCCTCCTCCGACAGATATAATGGATCGGTGCTTGTGATTGCAAATGTCTTCCTGGCTTTCCTGCTCTTGTCTTTACGGCTTGGGGATTTTATTCAGGTGATTTTTAAGGGGAGCGCGCTCCAACTCGCCCCACGCTCGGCCTGGTGTGCATGCACTGTACAGATTTTTTCGCAGGACTTTATGACCACCGTCGCCGACATCGGCAAAGCCCGACTTTTCGACTGCGGGTGTATACGATAATGTTTTCCTGTATTTGTGTGCATGTCGAAAAGTGGCGTACTCTTTTCTTTCAGTTTAGTTTCCTGATTTGTAGTTATATATGATTTTGATTTTCATTTATATGATGTTTGTGATAGATAAACGAGTATGTTCCTATATTTTAATTTTTTAGATTAAACCTAACTATTCCACATAGATTTACACCCGAATTTATGAAATATAATTATATATTACTTTTATATTTATGTGAATAAAACTTTTATACGAGAGTTAGGATGAAAAAATGATCTATAGATATGTTTATAATGTAAAAAACAATGATCTTGTGGAGTTTCAATTTATTTGACCGCGCGCATTTGTGCGATTTATTCCGAAATCCAATCAAATTTTTAAAAAATATTAAAAAAAATTTTTTTTTAAATTGATTGGATCTCAGAAAAAAAATAATCAAAAAAATTAACGCAAAGCGCTCCGCTCTTTTTGCAATACATGTCAAATGGAGTCGAATAACAGTTAAAACAGAATTTTTTGTTCATCCTGTCACCCCGAATCGTGTGAGGATCAAAGTTCCTTTAATAAATATGGTATTGAAAACAGTGATTTATTGTGACGTGTTGGGTAAAGATTCTCACGTTTTACGACGGTAAAGTCTAAGACAATATTGTGTTTTGATAGCAAAAAATTTTTCAGAATAATTGATTTTAAACATAAAAAGTTTTCTGGACTCGTAAAAAAAAGTCTTTTTTTGGGTGTAACCCTGGCCTAAGAAATTTTGAGTAACTGATATTAAACTTCAATTACGTATCTCTTAAAATCTTTTTTTCTCAGTCAATCTTGACCAATTTACAGTAGGCCAAGAAAATGTTCAATAATACTTTAGTCAATCAATTTGATAATACGTGTAAACAACAGAAATATTCCGCTGATTACGTGAAGTAAGTAATATTGTATTAGGAATTATAAGAATTTATAAAATATAATTATATATTCATTATAATAAAAATATTCAACCCCATTACAGCTCAGCGGGAGAATTTGCCATGCTCGCGTGCAAAATCCGCTTCTATGTATTTAAAAATTCGTCATTTTCTTACAAAATATTTTTTTGTACTTTTTTCAAGTGTTATATCTCATAGAATACCCTAAAGATTATTATGTAAAAGTAATAATAATAAAAGCTCATATTTGAAAAAGTTATGCCGAGTTAAAGTGAAAAATGTGAAATATTTTTTTAATTTGAAA
The DNA here is from genome assembly GCA_949152435.1 of Gastracanthus pulcherrimus. Lineage (NCBI taxonomy): Eukaryota > Metazoa > Arthropoda > Insecta > Hymenoptera > Pteromalidae > Gastracanthus > Gastracanthus pulcherrimus. The sequence continues at coordinate 22,178,195 of OX424572.1, read as the reverse complement.
AATTACGTTTTTCACCTATTACAAAATAACTAAAACAGCTAAAAGTTTAGTTTTAGTACAAAAAGTTGCGCAATAGTACTATTTTTATATATTAATTAAATAAATTTAATTTGAAGCGATATTGAAAATTGGCTAGCCGGACAATACTTATCCGGCGATATCGCGCTATGCGCCCTTTTCCGTTCGGAGGCCTCAAATAATGATTTGTATAATATCTTTGCTTACTACAAGAAAGACTCGGGTAAAAAAAAGTTCATACATGTTCATTTATGATCATGTATGCAGGGTTCATATATAATCATATATGAGCATATTCGAGCTATGACAGATGTAACAGCATATAATCATATATGATAAAGTACTATAACTCGAGAAAAAAGTCGATTTTTCGCGCGGGTGAGTAAACTCACCCGCAAGAAACATATTCGACTTTTTGCCCTTGTTACATAATGTACTATTTAGAGCACACCTACGGAATATTTTCATTTTTTAAATACATTACTCTACTATATCAAACCTGGGAAAAATAGTTAATACAGGGACGGAAGCACGAGAGTTGGAGCTCGTTGCGTCAAGGGAGATGGGGGAGAACGGGAAGCAGGATATTGATAAGAACAGGATTTAAATATAAGGATTGACGAGAGGTGAGACGCAGACGAATACGCAGGTATTAAGGAAGGAGGAAGGGCAGGCAGCAGAGGTCGGCGAGGGTCGCTTGCAGTTCAGCAAGCGTGATTGGCATAAGGTAAGAGAGGATAGAAGATAGTAGATTTTTGAGGGGAAAATAAGTATAGCGAACGCAAATAGTACTGTTTCGTAATCCGCGGATGAAAGGAACGGGCTGCCGAACAAATGGGCGGCATAGCGAAGCTTCTCTCCGGAGAAGCGGGGGATAGATATGCGAATGTTAAGTGAATGTTCGAGACGGCCGGTGTTATGAGGCCCGTCGATCGTCGATGATTAAACCACGTAATGCGCTGCGATCTTTTGAGGCCACTCCTATATTATATAGGTCCTATATAAGAATCCGCGGAAAGTCGCGGTCGTCTGCACCGGCTGCGGTAAGTCGTTGCTTCTTCGGAACAAAGTTTTATGACGAGCCTACATGTGCTCGTAGTTTTATGACAAGTCTGTTGGCTTGTCTTGCATCTCCGCCTCTTTTGTCTTACTATTTACGGTTCGGCGCGCAGGCAATTCATTGGATTACATTTTCGTGCGCGTTCCCCCGCGCCTTACGCGTTTCGCAGAAAAAGTCGATTTTGGGAAACACTGCACGCTGCGAATCTTATTTGCATATAAGTGAACAGTTTTTCAAATAAATTTCGAAAAGTAATTATCTAAGAAATTTGTCTGAAAATGGAAATAAGGGATGGAATTATTCTTTTCTAGTATGTTAATTTGCCCATTTCTTCATAAGCTTCAAATTATAGAAGTTATGAGCTGTTAAAAGTTGCATTCTCAGCGATAACGAAATACTTGTAATCAGCTCATAACTTTTATATCTTGAAATGTTTGGAAAAAATCCGTAAAAAGCTGTATCATAATAATACTGTGATCCACAGTGTGTCCTATATCTGTTTTTAATGATTTGAAATAAAAAAAAATTTCACCTCTCAGAATTAGCGATCTTAATTTCGTAGACTAAGGCACGACCGCGACACGGAAGTGCCTTATATTTTCGTTAGCGAAAAATGTGTGAGATAGGCTATCTCACGCAATTTTGGACCAATCGGGCTAAAATTTTAGGAGGGATCTCCTCCAGCACAATATGAAATTCGATATTTTTTTATCACGATCATGTACGTAGTTTTTAAATTGCGAGCACTTTTTGCTTATTTTTACGTGTTTTTTTTTAAATTCACGTTACACGATTATCTCCGCGAAGTCTGAGCGGATCAGGTTCAAATTGTTTTTGGGAGCTCTCCTAAGTATAACAACCTGATGGTCATATTTTAAGATCGACCCTGCAAATATACGCTGAATGCGGCGACTATAAAAAATCGCTAAAAACGGTTTTTGGGCTATAACTTGAAAACTAAGCATTATACGAAAAAAAGTTAAAGAGAACAGTTGTAGATCTTTGAAAAATACAACTTTTTTTATAGACATTTATTTATGAAAATACTTTTAACTCGAGTTAACAGGCCAAAAACGAATTTTAACATCGAAAAAACAGCTTTTTACCATATAACTTTACAGCTATGCATTTTACATGAAAAAGTTAAATGGAAAAGTTGTAGATCTTTGAAAAATACAACTTTTTTCTTGACATCAAGACGCGAAAATGTTTTTAAATCAAGCTAATAGTCCAAAAACGATTTTTGACATAATAAAATGCAGTTTTTTACTATAAAACTTTGCAGGTATGCATCTTACGTAAAAAATTAAGTGAAAAAGTTGTAGATCTCAAAAGACACAACTTTTTATGGTAGCAAATATTAAAAAAAAATGCTTTTATACAAGAAACAGCCTAAAAAACGATTTTTCATCCACATCATTTAATAACAATTGCGGTGCAGCACGCCCAATCGATCTTAAAATTTTTTAAAGATGTCCCCTTTTCAATAACAGTTTTATATCCAAAGTACAACCACTTAAACAGGATAATATCTTTCTTTTACTAATTAGAAACAGATAATAGTGTCAGCGTTAAATGTAAGCTTTAGTTTAGCGCTTCGCGCGAGTGTCAGGCAATCAAGTTAACGCGCAGCCTGAGCAAGGCGAGCGTGCACCGGTAAGGCAAGCGTTTTGCATGCCTTGGATCGCACGGCGATGCAAGGCACGGAGGAGCTTAAGAGCGAGCGTTCGCTCTGAAGCTCCGGAGCAGGCAAGTCACATACGGCCGACGGCCACGTGTGGCGCGCTAGTTTTGCTTCTTTTTAACACTGAATATCATTATAACATTGATTTAAAGCTTATATTTAATATCATAAAGGCAGACATCGTAAATCACTTTACATTAATACGTAAATAACAAATATTGTTTAAACTATATTATTATAGTTTTATTACTTCAAAGTTGATGAAACTAATAATCTAAAGAAAGATACTTCTTTTCGAGTTGAAGTTCGCGAGATACGTCGTTTTTACAATGAAGAGAAAAATTTTATATATGTTTTATGTTTTAAAAATTACGTTTTTTACTTATTACTTACAATAAGAAACTTAAATAGCTAAAAATTTAGTTTTAGTACAAAAAGTTGCGCAATAGTATTATATAAATTTGTGCTTACAAGGAGAATCCACAACCTGCGAGAATCAAATTTTGATGAGGTTTTGGGAAATGGGTTCTAGTACATAAAAATGATGCCTAGTTCCCGTCGCTTCGTATCATAGACCTTTAGAGTCGAGATATGGTCAGTTGTTTTCAAAATTCGCGTATGTATAAGAATTTAATATTTTCGGCATTTTCTTTACCTATATATGTTTCAATTGTATCTATTCATGGATTTATATTATGTATATCCAAAATACGGAAACTTTAACAATAAGTTAAAATATGACTTTAACAAAGGAAAAATATGACTTTAATGTTTTTCATTTCTCTACTTAAATCAGATTAAAGATAAACATTGTTTTAAAATCCCAATTTTAAAGGTATAAAAAATTTAACATTTTACAAAGAAACTATACTATGGTCTATAAGAATACATTGTTAATTAAATGTATATGAGTTTTATTTTCTATTAAGGAATGTGAAATACCGATGTCATTGATATTTTTCCGGCTTTTCGCTTTTACACATTTTTTCTTGATATTAAACATATATATAAGACAAAACTGATTGAAACCTTGAGTCAAATAGGTTAAAGGTTTGGGAGATTTCCCCATATCACTAGAAATGTCCAGTTACGTGTCCGAAAACGGGTTAAAAATTTCATAACAAAGGGGAGAACGGGGTAATGCCGGTCACTGGCTAATTCCGGTCACTCTCATTTTCAATAATCTAAACTTTTTTAGGTAATAATTCGAATAGTATCCCAAACGCAAAATAAAATGCAATTAATCTAGTGTTCAAGCAACCTTCTATTCAGTATTATTAACGAATTATACACAATTAAAGTTTAGATCTACATTTCTTATAAGAAATCTGGTCTATAAAATAACTTTTTTGCATATTATTTGTTACTTTATGCAGTTATTTTATGCAACTTCATTAATTTGAACAATCTAAGAATACGAAGTAGTAAAAAAAGAGTATAAACCTATTGTATAAAATAGATCATTATCTTCGTTTGCTGATATTGATATGGTGAGGTTTAATAAATGATTTTTGCAAACCAAACAGACAATTTTATTTGTCAGCGACGTTTCAGCAGCATTTCACTGCCCTCATCAGGCTATACCTTTATTTAAATATTTCATATTACACCATTATTAAAAAGTATTGTAAAAAAAAAATATATTTATATGTGATTTTATATGAAATTTGTTGTTAACATAAATACTTACAATATTTACATGGTACGGGTGTTACATTTTTTAAGACCACTACATGTACAACATATATACGTTACTCGCTGTATAAACAATATAAAAAATATATATATATATATATATATATATATATATATATATATAATAATAAGTTAGTGATTTTGTACTATTTTCCTAATTGCACAGAAGTTGAGGTTAAGTTGCCATAAATACCTTTCATTTTCTTAATCGTCCTTATTTTAAAACTTATAATATTTAAACAATATATAGCACATTGTAAATATAAATATAAATAAAAGAAGTCCATAGTTAAAAAATGTTATAAGTTATAAATAAGTAAAAAATGAAATATCACAGAAGATTTAATACTATCAGTAGGTACGACAAGATTTTTCTATCACAGACGGTTACCAGACGTTATTTTGAATATCTGAGCATGCTCAAAATAGCCTTTGATGGAGTGATTTCAAAATATGTAAAACTGACTAGTTTGTAGACTAGATAAAAGAAAACAGCATTACATTATCTAATATTGCACAATTAATCACAATTTAATTATTAAAAACTTAATTATTAATATAGATAAACTAACTCTATAATGCACAAATTATCACATGAGTTAAAGAAATTTTTTTTAATTTTTAATGCCTGTTATTATATGTGCGCACGCATCTCTTTGTCAATTTTGTCAAAGACAAAGCAAACTCGTCAATTTTGTCAGTGACCGTATGTGTATAGCTACTTCAAACAAAAGATATTTATTACTTATTATATTTGCTTTTCATGTTATTGATCAATGGAAAGTAATGATAGTTTAATTTTTGGATGTCCTCTTTAATATTAATAGAATTTTTTTGTAGTTTTATATTTACCATTTCTGAAATTAATCTCTCTTTCCAATTACGTTCTTTATCCAGGATTTTTGTATCGTTAAAATTAAAGGAGTGACCGTTCCTAATGTGGTCATTAATAGCATATGATTTATTCTCAATATTCGTATTCGCTTCATGTTCATCAACACGTACAGTCAGCTGACGTTTGGTTTCACCTACGTATGAAGCATTACAATCATGGCATTCTATTTTATAAACCACATTAGTACAAGCTCCTGTCTCTTGCTTCTCTTTACCCCGAGTAATAATAGAACTTAAATTTTTATGTGTTTTTGGAATAGTTTGAACATTGTTTTGACTTAAAATATTTTTTGCTTTCTCGTAAAACTCTGGGATATAGGGCAAAGTTACTACTGTTTCAGGTTTTTTTCTTGTGTTTGTGATCCTATTGTTATTGTTACTATTATTATTATTAAATTTTATTTTATCTAAACGTTTTTTTATATGAAATTCTAAGAATTTTTTTGGATAAGCATTATTTCTTAATAAATTTCTTACAATCTTCAAGTTATTAACGTGATATTTTTCCTGTGCAAGTAAAATTGCCTTATCCACTAAAGTATAAATCATCGCTCGTTTCTGTGAAATTGGATGATTTGAGTTATAATGTAAAAATTTACCCGAGAATGTTTCTTTCCGATACCAATTGGTTATAATTCTGTCATTTTCTCTGATGAGGAAAATTTCTAAAAAACTAATTGATTTATTGTTTTCTTGTTCATATGTGAATTTCAAACTACTATGATAGGAATTGAATGTATCAAATACTTGTTTTAGTTTAATTTAGTTTAAATCTATAGTAAAATAGTGGGTGAAAATCTAATTTATTTAGACATTCTATTTCAAGATCTTCCATTACTATATTGGCAAAACATGGACTAATAGGACTCCTCATCGGAGAGCCATAGATTTGCTGATAATATCGCCCGTCAAATTGAAAATACGTGCTGTTTACAAGAAAAGTTATAGTATCTAGTAGTTCTTTCAGAGGAATGTTTGAATGTTTAACAATAGATGTTTAACAATAATGGTGTAATATGAAATATTTAAATAAAGGTATAGCCTGATATGGGCAGTGAAATGCTGCCGAAACGTCGCTGACAAATAAAATTGTCTGTTTGGTTTGCAAAAATCATTTATTAAACCTCACCAGTATAAACCTATTGTTTTTTTGTCATTTCAATTTAAATTACTAAGCAGAATTGGGGTAATACCGATCACAATGTTATTTATATGACGCTCCCGAAAGTAAGGCTCAGAAAACGTTCCGCTGCTATCTCAGGTAGAGCAACTTTGCTTAAGTGTTTTTGATTGAACATTGGCTATGTGTTACATATTTTACTATGTAAGTGCGAATAATAATGCGACTGATCATATGAAGGTTCATATAATTGATTTAAGGAAATATTTTACCTATAAAAGTAACTTTGTAAGAGGAGTCCGTATCTTCTGTTCTTGTCTAATCACGTTTTTGCTATTTATTCAAATTGTAGTTTGGTAATTAATTGAAAAACAAAAAGTTGGCCACAATTGGCATTAAATTAAGGAATATTTTGAGATCTTAAAAAGTATCTAACATTATATACATTTCGAGAAAACTTCGGAACGAAAAAGCTAACCTCCATTTTCGCGTTCCGAAGTTTTCTCGAAAAGGAAATAATACCAATTGGGGCCAACTTTTAGTTTTTCAATTATCAATCTATAATTAGAATAAATAGCAAAAACGTGATTAGACAAGGACCGTAGTTACGGACTCCTCTTAATAGCGACCGGAATTGTACCAAGACTGACCGGTATTACCCTTTGATGTGGAGTAAATCCAGTCAAAATGCTTCTTTTTATTTCGTCTTATAGCTTCGATATCCAACATTTTTAGATTAAACCAATAATAAATATTTAAAGTCAATGGCTGGACATAACATAATAAGTATTTAAAGTTAATAAAAAACAATTTGAAAGTAGAAATAACAAGCAATTTTGCTTAGGTGACCGGCAATACCCCGTTCTCCCCTATAGTTGACTAGCTGAATATTTTACAACTCATTGATAATGTGATTTTTGTTATAATAAAGATATATTGTAAGATAGATATTCTAGTTTTTAGTAATAAAAAAGACAAATGCAATGTTTAGTAAAAGAAGTAAGACTGAAGAACCTTTTGACCACTCAAAATAAAGATCCATCTATCTTCTATCATTATTATTCTACAGATATATAGTTATATATACATTTGAATGTTTATTTGGAAACTCCTAGTATTAAGGGGATAAAAGGCGTTAAAATATGAAAATTTGAAATAATGCTATAAAGTCTATATTTTTTCTAAAAACGGCTTAAATGATAAATTGTATGCTTAATTGTATTATTTACAGAACAAAGAATTTCAAAAATCATCAAAAAAATAAATTACCCAACCTAATCTATTACTTATTGTCTTCATCGGTGGTCTTAATAGACTTTAGTTTTTTGGTCACTGCAATGAACGTATGGGGAAATTTCCAGAACTTTTAACTTTCAAATGTTGAAAATAAGATCAACTCAACTTAGAAGCACAGCTCTAGTTTTTTCACACAACTTCTCGAGACTATAAACAATTAATATTTGCCAATGAACAAGCCCGAAACAAGTGCCTACCGAATCTAAAATAATTTATCAAATACGGGAAGTTAGAATTTCCATGTATATATTCTTTGTTGAAAACAGTTCTAAAATATTTGTGCAGCTATTTTAATTTTACTTTTTGATACTTTAATCAAACATTTGTATTGCGTTAATGTTATTTTACAAATTACTTTGATCTTAATGATTCACTTAAAGTGATTGCTAATGGTTCGGTAGAAGGCACAAAGAAAGACAAGGATGTGTAACTACTCACTTCTGATTCCGAGAGATCCTTTGAGGAGGATGAAGATTCAAATGTGGTCAAAGAATTACATTCTCTTAAAGGACAACAAAAATTGTATGCTTTAATTGAGGGATTTTATTATAGTTCGTTTTTAGAATAAAAAGACTGGAAGTGTAATATTATTTTAATACAATGGTGAGGTAGATTTTGTTGATCATCCCGCGGTTAGAGGACACATGCGGAGTAGGAACCTTTGTTTTGACTTTGCTTCTCATCGCTGACTCGTCGTTTAGGTCATTTTTTTATTTGTATTATTGACTCTACACTGTTTTTATACATATTGTAAATTTAATTGTATTTGCTAAGTAAATTGTTATACTAACTTCAGATATTATTTCACAATATTATAAAAAACTTCTTTACAGTTTTTTTCTGAAGAGGGTGGCCTAGCCATCGAAACGTTAACGTGACTTTTAGTTCACATACCTCTAACCTCGGGAAGATCAACAAAATCTACCTCACCATCGTTAAAAAATACTCCGAGGTATAAGGTCATATTAGACCTTCGTCTCTAATTACATATATTTTAATACAAATTAATATACGAGAAAAACACTTTTTTTTCATTATATTTCTGTTTCTGTTCACTCCTTTTTTCTGTTCTTTTAACTCTTCAATTCGTTTGTGCTTTAAGTACTCTTCCTTCTTTCTCACTTTTACTAAGCTCAAAACAAGTCTCATGATTGTAAAATGCAAAGAGACTTCTTCTCGTATTTGTATTATTCAGTTTTTCAAGTTGCAATAAGAGGTTATGATATTTAAACAAACGCGCGTTGAGGACGGCGCGTACTGGATGCGATAAATCGATGTAAATTTTCCGGCTTCTCACTTTCACATATTTTTTTCTTGATATTAAACATATATCATTAGAAATATCCGGTTATGTGTCAAAAGTTGGTTTAAAATTTCATAACTTATAGTTGAATAGCTGAACATTTTACAACTCATTGATAATGTGATTTCTATTATAATAAAGATATACGGTAAGATAGATATTTTATTTTTTAGTAATCAAAAATAGAAATACAATGTCTAGCAAAAGAAGTGAGACTGAAGAACTTTTTGACCACTCAAAATAAAGATCCATCTATCTTCTATCATTATTGTTCTACAGATAGATTTATATTCATTTGAATGTTTATTTGGAAACTCCTAGTATTAATAGGGGTTAAAGGGTGTTTAATATATTATATGAAAATTTTAAATAATGTTAAAAGATCTATATCTTTTCTAAAAATAGCTTAAATGTTCAGTTTTATGCTTAATTGTATTATGTACACTGGACGGTAAAAATAACTTTGAATCTCACAGGCCATTTTTTCCTGTGCTAACTGTGATTCTAAAAGATTTTATGGGCTTTTGAATGTATAAACTATCAAAATCAAAGTTAGCATGCGAGAAAATTGCCCGCGCAAATCAAAATTATTTTTACGGTTCAGTGTAAAAAATCATCAACAAAAAAAATTATCTAACCTAATCTATTACCTATTGTCTACGGAGGATGATCATATTATAGATCATAAATGACCCCCTTTTGGAAAGCTCAAAACTGCAAGCCGACGCATAGCTGTACGTACTCCTCTCCGCAGTGCTGCGCAGAGTATTATCGTCCGCCGCCCCTTTTTCGAACCTGGTCCGTTCGAGGCCCGCGCGCCCGCGCGCGCTCTATCTTTTCCCTCCTCCTCCTCTCCCAGAAGTTTTCGCGAATCCTGCTTCGTGCGCTCTCTCTCGCTTCCCTTCGGCCCCTCCTACTCGTATACTTGATGACCGACGCGCCGCGCGGTGCCGTCTTAATTGCCCTTCGGGGAAAAGTGCTGTGTCTCGAGAGCTGGGCCGACGCGAGCTGTCGCGCGTGCATGGATTATGCGCAGGGTTATACGACCCCTATATTGTTACAGAAGTGGAAAAGTCGGGGTGTCCTGCTTGCAGATCTATATATACCTATGTAGGTTATATTGCGCTACCTGAGCTCGGCTGCGGGGGAGCTTAGAGAGTATTATTGCGGATGCGATAGAGTACGCGGGGACTGTCGTGTAAGTAATTTATTGTGATAAGTATTGGCTGGGAATCGGTATTATGTGAGTGACAATACTTGGGACATTTAAGGCGAAGCGTCGGTTTTACTTCGCAGGACGACAACAAGCTATTTTTAAATGACACGGGGATATTGGATAATTAGAAAACGAATTACTTACGAAGAAGAAATTCTTCACCGAAATTAGATCGCAATTTTGAGAATACCTTTAAACAGTACATATTATTCGTGCTTTATCAAGAATAAGGGACGTTTTGTTACATTTTTGGCCAACAAAATAATAAGAAACATGACAATTAAAAATACTACTGAAAGTAGAGCACTACTAAATGAGAAAAAGATACAAAGGTTTAAATCAGTAATTGAGGCCTCCGAACGGAAAAGGTCGCATAGCGTGATATCGCCGGATAAATATTGTCCGACTAGCCAATTTTCAACATCGTTTCAATTTAAATTTCTTTAATTGATATATATATATATATATAAAGAGAATACTATTGCGTAACTTTTTGTACTAAAACTAAATTTTTATCTATTTTAATTTTTTAGTAGTAAATGAAAAACGTTATTTTTCAATTTAAAAAGTATTTCACATTTTTCACTTCAACTCGGCATAACTTACTCAAATATGAATTTATATCATTGATACCGTCACGGACCCAGTTTCTAATCAGCTAAGGCGCAATGTCGGGATATTTGATGCATTACAATTTGAAAATGAACTGTTTACTCTAAAGAAACATTTCTAATGATAAATATAACTCTTAATCTTTCATCTAAAATTTAAAAAATACCCAAAGAATCAGAAATTAATTAATTATAAATCTTTAAAGAACAAAGTAATAGGGAGTAATTTCTGATCAGCTAAATGATATATAGGATCAATTTCTGTTCAGATCAAGACCCTATTTCTAATCAAATTTTGTTAACGCGTAATTATCTTATACAACAAGCAAAAACACATTAAACAATATTATAACAGTAACTATGATAACTAGTTAACATTTTTTGTTTAAGTAATGGTGATTAATAAAATAAATATTCGATTATTTATGCTCAGTCGACCGCACAACAGTCAATCACCTGAAATGCGCATCTGATCGCTCTGTCGGTAAGTATTATAGCCTACAAAGTGAACCTATAAAACGTGTGATGTTTCAGTGGATTTTACGAGACTTTGAACTAAGAAAGATGTTTGTGTGCGTTAAAACAACTTTCATTGCTGTTGTTTGATGAGATTAGAACAATTAAAGGTCTTTTAATATTTAAAATAGTTTTAATAAAACTGATCAGAAATTGCGGAAACTCTAAAAATTCGGAACCTATTTCTAATCACCCTTTATTTTCTAAAAAAGTTACATTTATTATTAATATTTTGATTGTTTTATACAAAAAAGGTATTAAGTAACTCAGATATAAAAGCTTTGCTACGATACATTCAATAATAATAAAGAAACGATCCGAAAATCTTAGTGTGCTCGCTTGCAGTCGGCAGAAGTGAAATGGCGAAAACGTGATACATTTGACAACAGTGCAATAAAATATCTTTTTTCTTAAAAATGTACGACATTAATAGCATGTGAAGTTTTCAAACGTACTTGTGAGATAGTTAGCTATTAAATGTTATTTTTTTCAAACAATTTCAGGGTTAATTAAATTTTATATCGTAATATATGTGACAAACTGATTAGAAATTGGGTACTGATTAGAAACTGGGTCCGTGACGGTACTTTTATGTAATAATCTTTAAGATGTTTTATGAGATGTATCACGTGAAAAAAGTACAAAAAAGTAATTTGGAAGTAGATGACGTATTTTTAAATACATTTTGTCAAAATCGTGAATTGATTTTTTCGATTGCAAAAGTAGTGTTACAAATTTTCGATTTATTAACTTTTAGCTATACCAAAACCTTCAATACAAGCCGTAGAAGTTTATTGAAAAGTTTCAAATTTAAACTCATTATCCTTAAAAAGTACTGGCAATTTTTCTGTCTGCGTGACTCCGCGCGAACAGTCGTTGTGAACGATGCCGCCACGCGCGCAGTATCACACTGACGCAAAAATTGCCAGTACCTTTTAACGATAATTAGTTGAAATTTAAAACTTTTCAAAAAACTTCTACGACTTATAATAAAGATTTTAGTATAAGTAAAACTTAATAAATCGAAAATTTGTAAAACAACTTTTGCTTTTAAAAGAATCAATTTACGATTTTGACGAAATGTATTTAAACATTTGCCACTTTCTTCCAAAATATCTTTTTGTACTTTCTTCACGTGTGATATCTCATAGAACATCATAAAGCTTATTAGGTAAAAGTTTCATTGATAAAAATTCATATTTGAGAAAATTATCAATAGAGTACGGATATCAGATATTTGACGTATTGCATCCGAAGTATGGCAACATATAAACATGTATGCGCTTAAATGCACATATATGAGCATATGTAATAATATCTGATTAGATATGACCATAGATGATCATATATGATCATATCGATGGATCCTAATAAAAAAGACGTACCTCACGAGAACCAATCAGAAAAGACCTATCTTTTTTATGTTAATTTTTGCTTCTTTTAAACACTGAATATCATTATAACATTGATTTTGAAGCTTATATTTAATATCATAAAGGCATTAATCGTAAATCAATTTATATTAATACGTAAATAATAAATACTGTTTAAACTGTCTTATATCGTTTTATTACTTCAAAGTTGATGAAAGAAATAATCTAAAGAATGATACTTCTTTTCTAATTGAAGCTCGCGAGATACGTCTTTTAAACTAGGACCCATCAATATATGATATAATACCATGACAAATTTTACTTTCATATAGGGTCATTTATGATCATATTATATATCCTCCGTATTAAGCGGATACAAGGGTGTCTACATATGAAAAATTAAAAAATATTATTAAGTGCATATTTTTTCTAATAACATCTTGAATGTTCAATTTTATGCCTAATTATATTATACACATGACGAGGAAGTTGAAAAATCATCAGAAAAAATTATCGAACTTAACTCATTGCTATTGTCTTCATCGGTGACTCCCAAAATTGAGAAAATCACAATTGTCGTAGATTATTTTTCAATTTTTCAGTCGTTTGACCTAAAATAAATTTGTTTACATTCTTTATACATGTATTCATTACAATGACATGAAAAACTAAAGTTTTCTAAGATCACCGATGAAGACAATAGGTAATAGATTAGGTTAGATAATTTTTTTTGTTGATGATTTTTTAACTTCTTTGTTATGTACACTCATCGGTAAAAATAACTTTGAATTGCGCGGGCAATTTTCTCGCATGCTAACTTTGATTTTGATAGTTTATGCATTCAAAAGCCCATAAAATCTTTTAGAATCCCAGTTAGCACAGGAAAAAATGGCCCATTTAAGAAAAAAATGAACATTCAAGTTGTTTTTAGAAAAGATATAGATCTTTTAACATTATTTCAAATTTTCATATTTAAACACCCTTTAACCCCTATTAATACTAGGAGTTTCCAAATAAACATTCGAATGAATATAAATCTATCTGTAGAACAATAATGATAGAAGATAGATGGATCTTTATTTTTAGTGGTCAAAAAGTTCTTCAGTCTCACTTCTATTACTAGACATTGTATTTCTTTTTTTGATTACTAAAAAATAAAATATCTGTCTTACCGTATATCGTTACTCTAAAAAGAATTAACTTTAAAAAAAGTGAAAGGTTAGGCGAGTTTGATGTATTTTGCAAAATTATCATGGAGCAATACAATAATCTATTTGATAAGGTAAGCCATAGATTAAAAAAGTAATGAGATCAATGGAAAATAGTCAAGTTTTAAATACATAAATAATTATAAATAATTTAGCAACGAACTTACAGATAAAAAAGAACTGAGATCAATCAAACAAAGTCAAGTTTATTATATTTAATCATAATAAAGCAAAAATATTGTTGTGTTCAATCAAGGGCTTACTTAACTCAAAGTTACGTTATATAATGATCAATTACAAACAACTCTCAAGATACTTACTACGTAACTTGCCATGCCCGTTTCATTTTGTTTATTGGTGATCATTATATAACGTAACTTTGAGTTAAGTAAGCCCTTGATTGAACACAACAATATTTTTGCTTTATTATGATTAAATATAATAAACTTGACTTTGTTTGATTGATCTCAGTTCTTTTTTATCTGTAAGTTCGTTGCTAAATTATTTATAATTATTTATGTATTTAAAACTTGACTATTTTCCATTGATCTCATTACTTTTTTAATCTATGGCTTACCTTATCAAATAGATTATTGTATTGCTCCATGATAATTTTGCGGAATACATCAAACTCGCCTAACCTTTCACTTTTTTTAAAGTTAATTTTTTTTAGAGATTTCAGTCTTTTTAGTAAATTTTTTCGAGTGTTTCATATTTGTCCTAATAATAAAATATAAGCATTTTTAGCACCTTTCGGCCATGGCTTTTTTGTAACATATATAATGACGTATCGTTTCGTTATACCCCAATTGAGTGCTCCATTATACCCGAATGATTTTGAACATCAAGATTTTTTATGTATTCGGATAATAATTTTTAACTACTGTTATATTACATTAATTTCAGCAGTATCGTATTGAATTGCATCATGTTTACGTTATTTAGAGCACATTTCATTTTAGTGCACCGTAATACCTCAGTCTCCCCTATATTTTTAGCAATAATAAAAGAAATAAATAATGTAGAAATGTGTATTTATTTTAATGCAATGTTATTTACATACAAAAAACTTTCAGATTGACCTTTAATAAAGGATTTATGTGGGGTAATATTTTAAAGTCTTTATTTGTCAGTGAATTAAGGTAAAATTAGAATAAATTATGTTAAAAAAGGTTGAACGTTATTTAATTTATTATTTATTGCTATGTATAATTTTTGAGTATTTTATTTTAATTTTTGAAGTGATGGTTTTTGTGTATTTAATTTGTTTGACGTTTATATATATTGCATGACGGTGATGTTTTCTGGGAAATATTTTTCAGAAATTTTTCTGTCTTAAAGAGAAAGCTTTGAAACGATGTAAATTTTTTAATCAGATATTTCAATAAAATTCGGGGGGTTCCTGAGTCAGAAAAATCGTGTTTTAAAAAATGTCTATATATGTACGTGTATATATAGGGGAGACCGGGGCATTTCGTCCATGGAGCTGATTCGTCTATGGGGCTGATTCGTAATAGCAAATATTTATAACTCAAATGCTTAAATTCTGAAATGTTGTTTAGAAATATTAATATGTATACAAAGAGAAGTTTTATACATAGGTTTGAACAGTATATCGTACTATTTTTATCAGATATTTTTAATTTTTTTTTCAAGTATTTGAAATTTTTTTTATTTTATTACTTTCTTTTACTTCTAATGGCGTTTGCATATTAAGATGAAAATCCAGTGATTTTAAAAAAAGTTGACCTGTTAATCCATACACTAACATTTTGAGGACTAAATATTGGTCATAAAATAAACTAAAATGTTAATTTTGAGCCCTATTTATAAATATTATATCAATTTATAAAATAAATCTGAATAATTATTATTAAAAGGCAGGGTTTTTAAAAAAGTTCCTTGCGCAAACCAGTTTAACCAAACACGTAAAAATAATTTAAGAACATTTTTCAACTGTTATTGGAAAAAGTATTTTTTCTCGGCAGTATATATTCAATTCGTGATTAATAAAATTTAATAAAACATTTTTTAAACTTTAAAAATATATAAAACCAAGTAATTCAACACAAAAAATTGGCGAATAAAATATTTAATATCCGCGCATTTCAAAATAAAATATTACCCTCTTTTTTAAATACTTTAAGGTTTTTGTTAACCGGAAAATAGGGCTTTAAGTCTGATTTTAATTAACCAAGGTCATTTTATTCCTTACAAAATTTCACCGCAAGGAAATTGTATAATCAGTCAGCACATCGTAAAATCTAATTGTTTATAAAAAATTACACAATTTCACGCGAATTTGGATAAACAATTAGACTTTACATTGTACTCATTGATTATACAACAATTTCCTTACGGCGACTCTACCCTTAAATTTTATAAGGAACAAAATAAGCCTTGGTTCATTGAAATCGAACGAAAAATAAAAAAGTTACACGTCTCGACTAAAATTGTTTTAATTCTCAAATTAATATCTGCGCTACCAATGTGTCTTTTTGTTTCCTACTTAGTAGAATACCACTCTTTCAGTTATACTTGAGTTGGGTGTATCAAATGGAAAGAACAATAAATAAAAATTCATTGCTAAAAGTTCTATTTTCAGGTCGACAACTACCTCAATTGATATTTTCTAGAAGATTTAAAAATATCCATTAACTTGAGTTGCGCCAGAAACTTTTTGAAGTAAAACAATATGTTTCTAGAAATACGCGTTTAAAGTTTTTATTTCGATTTTTTGGCAAAAAATAACTGGAGTTCCATACAAAAAATTCCTTAAATAATTCAGTAAGAACTATTTTCTAGTTACTTAGACAACTGTTAATTTATCATTTTTAAATCAAGTAAATACCTATATTCTTCTTAAAATTATGAAAAAAAAAATTATTTAATAGCAAAAGGCCATATCGAAATTAAATATGATATAAAAATGAATTTTATTTATTTATTTATTTACTCATTTATTTATTTATTATTATCTTAGATTTATCGAAACTGTAATACTAATTTATTATTACTTTCAGTTAATTTGTACCCAAGTCATTTAAATACATAAAAATTTATATATGCTTTTAAAATTATCGAATCTTAACTCTAAACATTTTTATTAATATCTTAATTGAAGCGCAAGAATAAAGTCCGCCCGTAAGCTCTAGAAAATTAACTAGAAAATAAAATAGGAAAATAACGGCTGGCGCCTTCTCGCGGAGACTATTCAACTACCGCTTTTGAGAACCAACCGCTCCATAAGAATCGTTCTTCTATATAGGTCTATATTCGTTGGCAATACACAGCCGTATGTGCGGCCAACTTAACGGTCCTTTCACTTATATATTTGTTGCGGCTAACTTCACGGTCCTTTTACTTTTCGGGCTGGAGAAAGAAAGTTGATATACTTTCAGCATTTGAGAATTACGTACTCGTTTATTATGACATAAAATAACTTTTTGGCTAATATTTTTGTTGGAAATCATAGTTTAGCACGAAAACATGCTATTAAGTCGAAATAACTTGGTAATAATAGTAATAAGTACTTGTTATCGTATAAAGAAAAATCCGAACACCAATTAGAAGTAAATAGTAACGCGGGCGCTGCGGCTTCGTCAGCTTCTCAAACTCACCTTCGTGGCGCTACCGATCCACTTGATTATAATAGAAATCACATTATCAATGAATTGTAATGTTCAGCTATTCAACTATAAGTTATGCAATTATTAACCCAACTTTGGACACATAACTGGATATTTCTAATGATATATGTTTAAACTCAAGAAAAAAATATCTGAAAGTGAGAAGCCGGAAAATTTACATCGATTTGTCGTATCCACTACGCGCCGACCGCAACGCGCGTTTGTTTAAATATCATAACCTCTTATTGCAACTTGCAAAACTGAATAATATAAATACGAGAACAAGTTTTTTTGCATTTTACAATCATGAGATCTGTTTTGAGCTAAGTAAAAGTGAGAAAGAATAAAGAGTACTTAAAGTACGAACGAATTAAAGAGTTAAAAGAACGGAAAAAAGGAGTGAACAGAGAAAGAAATATAATGAAAAAAAAAGATTTATCGTCGTCTAAGAGGTAAAATTAGTCACTTTAATCGTTTAAATTGTTAATTTCAATAAGCCAACTTTCCGGTCTTTTTATTCTATAAACGAACTATAATAAAATCCCTCAATTAAAGCATACACTATTTGTTATCCTCTAAGAGAATGTAATTCTTTGACCTCATTTGAATCCTCATCCTCCTCGAAGGATCTCTCGGAATCAGCAGTGAGTAGTCACGCATCCCTGTCTTTAGATGTGCCTTCTACCAAACCATTAGCAATCACTTTAAGTGAATCATTAAGATCAAAGTAATTTGTAAAATAACATTAACGCAATACAAATGTTTGATTAAAGTATCAAAAAGTAAAATTAAAATAGCTGCACAAATATTTTAGAACTGTTTTCAACAAAGAATATATACATGGAAATTCTAACTTGCCGTATTTGATAAATTATTTTAGATTCGGTAGGCACTTGTTTCGGGCTTGTTCATGGGCAAATATTAATTGTTTATAGTCTCGAGAAGTTGTGTGAAAAAACTAGAGCCGTGCTTCTACACTGTAAAAAATTTTGCGGAAGATTACATCGTTGAGCGTGGGGAACGCGTGGAGACCTACGCTGAGCGTGGTAAATATCCCACTTAAATGGTAAAGTGACGGTATTGCGGTAAATTTACATGTAAGAACATATTTTCTTTACAAATTACCGTAATGCTGTAACTTTACACGACATGTAGTAAAAATACAGCAATGAGGCGTTTCGAACCGTAATAAAAATAATATTACGCATAATAATCAATATAACAATTTTTTAATGTAAATCAGTGAAGCAGGGAATGAAATGAACAATTTTTATTTTTTAATATTAAAAATATATATATTGTACATATGAATTTTCAAAATTCTTAATGTAAAAAATGATTTGTTGATTTACTATTCTCAGATTTACTCTACTCTTACTGTAATAAATTTACAAAATTGACTTTATTCAATTTGTTTTTTCCAACGGTGATAATAGTAAATCTACAAAAAATTTATACAGCGCATAAAACTAGAACAAACATAGGTAATTAAGTTTCTAAAATTAAGTTATCTAACTGAAGTTATCTAAAACTTATGGAAAAGTATAAAATATAATTTTTTGTATACAAAACAGTATCAAATTATTCATGAAACATTGAAGTATTCTTACAAAAGTACATGCTATTATTAATTGATGTAGTTTTTAACTACATACATTTTTTCTAAAATAGACTAGTCTTGACATTCTTTTTGGCACCGTTAAAGAACTCTGAAACTAAAACACGTGCTTCCATGGTGCAACGTAACATAGCCTAACTCTTTTTATTCTTTCTATGTCCAGTGAAAACACAGGGTTAGGGGAACTTTACACGTTCAGGTACTTTTACCGGAGACGCTCCAGAATGCGCACGGTAAAATCGCATCGCCCAGCACGAGAAAAATACTGCTGGCAAAAAAGGACCCTCGCTCAGTAGAGTAAAATTACAGTTAATCTGTTCTTTCACACAATCGATGTAACTTTGCATCGTTCAAGAGTGTAATTTTTCCATAAAAATACGGCGATCTTCCGCAAAATTTTTTACAGTGTAAGTTTAGTTGATCTTATTTTCAACATATTAAAGTTAAAAGTTCTGGAGATTTCCCCAGATGTTCATTGCAGTGACCAAAAAACTAAAGTCTATTAAGATCACCGACGAAGACAATAGGTAATAGATTAGGTTGGGTAATTTATTTTTTTGATGATTTTTGACATTCTTTCTTCTGTACATAATACAATTAAGCATACAATTTATCATTTAAGCCGTTCTTAGAAAAAATATAGACTTTATAGCATTATTTCAAATTTTCATATTTTAACGCCTTTTATCCCCTTAATACTAGGAGTTTCCAAATAAACATTCAAATGTATATATAACTATATATCTGTAGAATAATAATGATAGAAGATAGATGGATCATTATTTTGAGTGGTCAAAAAGTTCTTCTGTCTTACTTTTTTTACTAGCCATTGCATTTGTTTTTTTATTACTATAAACTAGAATATCTATCTTACAATGTATCTTTATTATAACAAAAAACACATTATCAATAAGTTGTAAAATATTCAGATGTTCAACTATATGTTTAGAAATTTTTAAACCGTTCTTGGACACATAACTGGACATTTCTAGTGATATTGGGAAATCTCCCAAACCTTTAACCTATTTGACTCAAGATTTCAATCCGTTTTTTCTTATATATATATTTAATATCAGGAAAAAAATATGTGAAAGTGAACTGCCGGACAAATATCAATGACATCGGTATTTCACATTCCTTAATAGAAAATAAAACTCATATACATTTAATTAACAATGTATTCTTGTAGACCATAGTATAGTTTCTTTGTAAAATGTTAAAATTTTTATATCTTTATAATTGGGATTTCAAAACAATGTTTATATTTAATGTGAATTAAGTAGAGAAATGAAAAACATTAAAAAATATGTGAAACATATGTGAAAGTGAAAAGCCGGAAAAATATCAATGACATCGGTATTTTACATTCCTTAATAGAAAAGAAAACTCACAAACATTTAATTAACAATATATTCTTATAGACCATAGTATAGTTTCTTTGTAAAATGTTAAATTTTTTATACCTTTAAAATTGGGATTTTAAAACAATGTTTATCTTTAATCTGATTTAAGTAGAGAAATGAAAAACATTAAAGTCATATTTTTCCTTTGTTAAAGTCATATTTTAACTTATTGTTAAAGTTTCCGTATTTTGAATATACATAATATAAATCCATGAATAGATACAATTGAAACATATATAGGTAAAGAAAATGCCGAAAATATTAAATTCTTATGTACATACGCGAATTTTGAAAACAACTGACCATATCTCGACTCTAAAGGTCTATGATACGAAGCGACGGGAACTAGGCATCATTTTTATGTACTAGAACCCATTTCCCAAAACCTCATCAAAATTTGATTCTCGCAGGTTGTGGATTCTCCTTGTAAGCACAAATTTATATAATACTATTGCGCAACTTTTTGTACTAAAACTAAATTTTTAGCTATTTAAGTTTCTTATTGTAAGTAATAAGTAAAAAACGTAATTTTTAAAACATAAAACATATATAAAATTTTTCTCTTCATTGTAAAAACGACGTATCTCGCGAACTTCAACTCGAAAATAAGTATCTTTCTTTAGATTATTAGTTTCATCAACTTTGAAGTAATAATTCTTTAATTGATATATATATATATATATATAAAGAGAATACTATTGCGTAACTTTTTGTACTAAAACTAAATTTTTATCTATTTTAATTTTTTAGTAGTAAATGAAAAACGTTATTTTTCAATTTAAAAAGTATTTCACATTTTTCACTTCAACTCGGCATAACTTACTCAAATATGAATTTATATCATTGATACCGTCACGGACCCAGTTTCTAATCAGCTAAGGCGCAATGTCGGGATATTTGATGCATTACAATTTGAAAATGAACTGTTTACTCTAAAGAAACATTTCTAATGATAAATATAACTCTTAATCTTTCATCTAAAATTTAAAAAATACCCAAAGAATCAGAAATTAATTAATTATAAATCTTTAAAGAACAAAGTAATAGGGAGTAATTTCTGATCAGCTAAATGATATATAGGATCAATTTCTGTTCAGATCAAGACCCTATTTCTAATCAAATTTTGTTAACGCGTAATTATCTTATACAACAAGCAAAAACACATTAAACAATATTATAACAGTAACTATGATAACTAGTTAACATTTTTTGTTTAAGTAATGGTGATTAATAAAATAAATATTCGATTATTTATGCTCAGTCGACCGCACAACAGTCAATCACCTGAAATGCGCATCTGATCGCTCTGTCGGTAAGTATTATAGCCTACAAAGTGAACCTATAAAACGTGTGATGTTTCAGTGGATTTTACGAGACTTTGAACTAAGAAAGATGTTTGTGTGCGTTAAAACAACTTTCATTGCTGTTGTTTGATGAGATTAGAACAATTAAAGGTCTTTTAATATTTAAAATAGTTTTAATAAAACTGATCAGAAATTGCGGAAACTCTAAAAATTCGGAACCTATTTCTAATCACCCTTTATTTTCTAAAAAAGTTACATTTATTATTAATATTTTGATTGTTTTATACAAAAAAGGTATTAAGTAACTCAGATATAAAAGCTTTGCTACGATACATTCAATAATAATAAAGAAACGATCCGAAAATCTTAGTGTGCTCGCTTGCAGTCGGCAGAAGTGAAATGGCGAAAACGTGATACATTTGACAACAGTGCAATAAAATATCTTTTTTCTTAAAAATGTACGACATTAATAGCATGTGAAGTTTTCAAACGTACTTGTGAGATAGTTAGCTATTAAATGTTATTTTTTTCAAACAATTTCAGGGTTAATTAAATTTTATATCGTAATATATGTGACAAACTGATTAGAAATTGGGTACTGATTAGAAACTGGGTCCGTGACGGTACTTTTATGTAATAATCTTTAAGATGTTTTATGAGATGTATCACGTGAAAAAAGTACAAAAAAGTAATTTGGAAGTAGATGACGTATTTTTAAATACATTTTGTCAAAATCGTGAATTGATTTTTTCGATTGCAAAAGTAGTGTTACAAATTTTCGATTTATTAACTTTTAGCTATACCAAAACCTTCAATACAAGCCGTAGAAGTTTATTGAAAAGTTTCAAATTTAAACTCATTATCCTTAAAAAGTACTGGCAATTTTTCTGTCTGCGTGACTCCGCGCGAACAGTCGTTGTGAACGATGCCGCCACGCGCGCAGTATCACACTGACGCAAAAATTGCCAGTACCTTTTAACGATAATTAGTTGAAATTTAAAACTTTTCAAAAAACTTCTACGACTTATAATAAAGATTTTAGTATAAGTAAAACTTAATAAATCGAAAATTTGTAAAACAACTTTTGCTTTTAAAAGAATCAATTTACGATTTTGACGAAATGTATTTAAACATTTGCCACTTTCTTCCAAAATATCTTTTTGTACTTTCTTCACGTGTGATATCTCATAGAACATCATAAAGCTTATTAGGTAAAAGTTTCATTGATAAAAATTCATATTTGAGAAAATTATCAATAGAGTACGGATATCAGATATTTGACGTATTGCATCCGAAGTATGGCAACATATAAACATGTATGCGCTTAAATGCACATATATGAGCATATGTAATAATATCTGATTAGATATGACCATAGATGATCATATATGATCATATCGATGGATCCTAATAAAAAAGACGTACCTCACGAGAACCAATCAGAAAAGACCTATCTTTTTTATGTTAATTTTTGCTTCTTTTAAACACT
Organism: Gastracanthus pulcherrimus; assembly: GCA_949152435.1. NCBI lineage: Eukaryota > Metazoa > Arthropoda > Insecta > Hymenoptera > Pteromalidae > Gastracanthus > Gastracanthus pulcherrimus. The sequence continues at coordinate 22,154,758 of OX424572.1, read as the reverse complement.
GAATATCATTATAACATTGATTTTGAAGCTTATATTTAATATCATAAAGGCATTAATCGTAAATCAATTTATATTAATACGTAAATAATAAATACTGTTTAAACTGTCTTATATCGTTTTATTACTTCAAAGTTGATGAAAGAAATAATCTAAAGAATGATACTTCTTTTCTAATTGAAGCTCGCGAGATACGTCTTTTAAACTAGGACCCATCAATATATGATATAATACCATGACAAATTTTACTTTCATATAGGGTCATTTATGATCATATTATATATCCTCCGTATTAAGCGGATACAAGGGTGTCTACATATGAAAAATTAAAAAATATTATTAAGTGCATATTTTTTCTAATAACATCTTGAATGTTCAATTTTATGCCTAATTATATTATACACATGACGAGGAAGTTGAAAAATCATCAGAAAAAATTATCGAACTTAACTCATTGCTATTGTCTTCATCGGTGACTCCCAAAATTGAGAAAATCACAATTGTCGTAGATTATTTTTCAATTTTTCAGTCGTTTGACCTAAAATAAATTTGTTTACATTCTTTATACATGTATTCATTACAATGACATGAAAAACTAAAGTTTTCTAAGATCACCGATGAAGACAATAGGTAATAGATTAGGTTAGATAATTTTTTTTGTTGATGATTTTTTAACTTCTTTGTTATGTACACTCATCGGTAAAAATAACTTTGAATTGCGCGGGCAATTTTCTCGCATGCTAACTTTGATTTTGATAGTTTATGCATTCAAAAGCCCATAAAATCTTTTAGAATCCCAGTTAGCACAGGAAAAAATGGCCCATTTAAGAAAAAAATGAACATTCAAGTTGTTTTTAGAAAAGATATAGATCTTTTAACATTATTTCAAATTTTCATATTTAAACACCCTTTAACCCCTATTAATACTAGGAGTTTCCAAATAAACATTCGAATGAATATAAATCTATCTGTAGAACAATAATGATAGAAGATAGATGGATCTTTATTTTTAGTGGTCAAAAAGTTCTTCAGTCTCACTTCTATTACTAGACATTGTATTTCTTTTTTTGATTACTAAAAAATAAAATATCTGTCTTACCGTATATCGTTACTCTAAAAAGAATTAACTTTAAAAAAAGTGAAAGGTTAGGCGAGTTTGATGTATTTTGCAAAATTATCATGGAGCAATACAATAATCTATTTGATAAGGTAAGCCATAGATTAAAAAAGTAATGAGATCAATGGAAAATAGTCAAGTTTTAAATACATAAATAATTATAAATAATTTAGCAACGAACTTACAGATAAAAAAGAACTGAGATCAATCAAACAAAGTCAAGTTTATTATATTTAATCATAATAAAGCAAAAATATTGTTGTGTTCAATCAAGGGCTTACTTAACTCAAAGTTACGTTATATAATGATCAATTACAAACAACTCTCAAGATACTTACTACGTAACTTGCCATGCCCGTTTCATTTTGTTTATTGGTGATCATTATATAACGTAACTTTGAGTTAAGTAAGCCCTTGATTGAACACAACAATATTTTTGCTTTATTATGATTAAATATAATAAACTTGACTTTGTTTGATTGATCTCAGTTCTTTTTTATCTGTAAGTTCGTTGCTAAATTATTTATAATTATTTATGTATTTAAAACTTGACTATTTTCCATTGATCTCATTACTTTTTTAATCTATGGCTTACCTTATCAAATAGATTATTGTATTGCTCCATGATAATTTTGCGGAATACATCAAACTCGCCTAACCTTTCACTTTTTTTAAAGTTAATTTTTTTTAGAGATTTCAGTCTTTTTAGTAAATTTTTTCGAGTGTTTCATATTTGTCCTAATAATAAAATATAAGCATTTTTAGCACCTTTCGGCCATGGCTTTTTTGTAACATATATAATGACGTATCGTTTCGTTATACCCCAATTGAGTGCTCCATTATACCCGAATGATTTTGAACATCAAGATTTTTTATGTATTCGGATAATAATTTTTAACTACTGTTATATTACATTAATTTCAGCAGTATCGTATTGAATTGCATCATGTTTACGTTATTTAGAGCACATTTCATTTTAGTGCACCGTAATACCTCAGTCTCCCCTATATTTTTAGCAATAATAAAAGAAATAAATAATGTAGAAATGTGTATTTATTTTAATGCAATGTTATTTACATACAAAAAACTTTCAGATTGACCTTTAATAAAGGATTTATGTGGGGTAATATTTTAAAGTCTTTATTTGTCAGTGAATTAAGGTAAAATTAGAATAAATTATGTTAAAAAAGGTTGAACGTTATTTAATTTATTATTTATTGCTATGTATAATTTTTGAGTATTTTATTTTAATTTTTGAAGTGATGGTTTTTGTGTATTTAATTTGTTTGACGTTTATATATATTGCATGACGGTGATGTTTTCTGGGAAATATTTTTCAGAAATTTTTCTGTCTTAAAGAGAAAGCTTTGAAACGATGTAAATTTTTTAATCAGATATTTCAATAAAATTCGGGGGGTTCCTGAGTCAGAAAAATCGTGTTTTAAAAAATGTCTATATATGTACGTGTATATATAGGGGAGACCGGGGCATTTCGTCCATGGAGCTGATTCGTCTATGGGGCTGATTCGTAATAGCAAATATTTATAACTCAAATGCTTAAATTCTGAAATGTTGTTTAGAAATATTAATATGTATACAAAGAGAAGTTTTATACATAGGTTTGAACAGTATATCGTACTATTTTTATCAGATATTTTTAATTTTTTTTTCAAGTATTTGAAATTTTTTTTATTTTATTACTTTCTTTTACTTCTAATGGCGTTTGCATATTAAGATGAAAATCCAGTGATTTTAAAAAAAGTTGACCTGTTAATCCATACACTAACATTTTGAGGACTAAATATTGGTCATAAAATAAACTAAAATGTTAATTTTGAGCCCTATTTATAAATATTATATCAATTTATAAAATAAATCTGAATAATTATTATTAAAAGGCAGGGTTTTTAAAAAAGTTCCTTGCGCAAACCAGTTTAACCAAACACGTAAAAATAATTTAAGAACATTTTTCAACTGTTATTGGAAAAAGTATTTTTTCTCGGCAGTATATATTCAATTCGTGATTAATAAAATTTAATAAAACATTTTTTAAACTTTAAAAATATATAAAACCAAGTAATTCAACACAAAAAATTGGCGAATAAAATATTTAATATCCGCGCATTTCAAAATAAAATATTACCCTCTTTTTTAAATACTTTAAGGTTTTTGTTAACCGGAAAATAGGGCTTTAAGTCTGATTTTAATTAACCAAGGTCATTTTATTCCTTACAAAATTTCACCGCAAGGAAATTGTATAATCAGTCAGCACATCGTAAAATCTAATTGTTTATAAAAAATTACACAATTTCACGCGAATTTGGATAAACAATTAGACTTTACATTGTACTCATTGATTATACAACAATTTCCTTACGGCGACTCTACCCTTAAATTTTATAAGGAACAAAATAAGCCTTGGTTCATTGAAATCGAACGAAAAATAAAAAAGTTACACGTCTCGACTAAAATTGTTTTAATTCTCAAATTAATATCTGCGCTACCAATGTGTCTTTTTGTTTCCTACTTAGTAGAATACCACTCTTTCAGTTATACTTGAGTTGGGTGTATCAAATGGAAAGAACAATAAATAAAAATTCATTGCTAAAAGTTCTATTTTCAGGTCGACAACTACCTCAATTGATATTTTCTAGAAGATTTAAAAATATCCATTAACTTGAGTTGCGCCAGAAACTTTTTGAAGTAAAACAATATGTTTCTAGAAATACGCGTTTAAAGTTTTTATTTCGATTTTTTGGCAAAAAATAACTGGAGTTCCATACAAAAAATTCCTTAAATAATTCAGTAAGAACTATTTTCTAGTTACTTAGACAACTGTTAATTTATCATTTTTAAATCAAGTAAATACCTATATTCTTCTTAAAATTATGAAAAAAAAAATTATTTAATAGCAAAAGGCCATATCGAAATTAAATATGATATAAAAATGAATTTTATTTATTTATTTATTTACTCATTTATTTATTTATTATTATCTTAGATTTATCGAAACTGTAATACTAATTTATTATTACTTTCAGTTAATTTGTACCCAAGTCATTTAAATACATAAAAATTTATATATGCTTTTAAAATTATCGAATCTTAACTCTAAACATTTTTATTAATATCTTAATTGAAGCGCAAGAATAAAGTCCGCCCGTAAGCTCTAGAAAATTAACTAGAAAATAAAATAGGAAAATAACGGCTGGCGCCTTCTCGCGGAGACTATTCAACTACCGCTTTTGAGAACCAACCGCTCCATAAGAATCGTTCTTCTATATAGGTCTATATTCGTTGGCAATACACAGCCGTATGTGCGGCCAACTTAACGGTCCTTTCACTTATATATTTGTTGCGGCTAACTTCACGGTCCTTTTACTTTTCGGGCTGGAGAAAGAAAGTTGATATACTTTCAGCATTTGAGAATTACGTACTCGTTTATTATGACATAAAATAACTTTTTGGCTAATATTTTTGTTGGAAATCATAGTTTAGCACGAAAACATGCTATTAAGTCGAAATAACTTGGTAATAATAGTAATAAGTACTTGTTATCGTATAAAGAAAAATCCGAACACCAATTAGAAGTAAATAGTAACGCGGGCGCTGCGGCTTCGTCAGCTTCTCAAACTCACCTTCGTGGCGCTACCGATCCACTTGATTATAATAGAAATCACATTATCAATGAATTGTAATGTTCAGCTATTCAACTATAAGTTATGCAATTATTAACCCAACTTTGGACACATAACTGGATATTTCTAATGATATATGTTTAAACTCAAGAAAAAAATATCTGAAAGTGAGAAGCCGGAAAATTTACATCGATTTGTCGTATCCACTACGCGCCGACCGCAACGCGCGTTTGTTTAAATATCATAACCTCTTATTGCAACTTGCAAAACTGAATAATATAAATACGAGAACAAGTTTTTTTGCATTTTACAATCATGAGATCTGTTTTGAGCTAAGTAAAAGTGAGAAAGAATAAAGAGTACTTAAAGTACGAACGAATTAAAGAGTTAAAAGAACGGAAAAAAGGAGTGAACAGAGAAAGAAATATAATGAAAAAAAAAGATTTATCGTCGTCTAAGAGGTAAAATTAGTCACTTTAATCGTTTAAATTGTTAATTTCAATAAGCCAACTTTCCGGTCTTTTTATTCTATAAACGAACTATAATAAAATCCCTCAATTAAAGCATACACTATTTGTTATCCTCTAAGAGAATGTAATTCTTTGACCTCATTTGAATCCTCATCCTCCTCGAAGGATCTCTCGGAATCAGCAGTGAGTAGTCACGCATCCCTGTCTTTAGATGTGCCTTCTACCAAACCATTAGCAATCACTTTAAGTGAATCATTAAGATCAAAGTAATTTGTAAAATAACATTAACGCAATACAAATGTTTGATTAAAGTATCAAAAAGTAAAATTAAAATAGCTGCACAAATATTTTAGAACTGTTTTCAACAAAGAATATATACATGGAAATTCTAACTTGCCGTATTTGATAAATTATTTTAGATTCGGTAGGCACTTGTTTCGGGCTTGTTCATGGGCAAATATTAATTGTTTATAGTCTCGAGAAGTTGTGTGAAAAAACTAGAGCCGTGCTTCTACACTGTAAAAAATTTTGCGGAAGATTACATCGTTGAGCGTGGGGAACGCGTGGAGACCTACGCTGAGCGTGGTAAATATCCCACTTAAATGGTAAAGTGACGGTATTGCGGTAAATTTACATGTAAGAACATATTTTCTTTACAAATTACCGTAATGCTGTAACTTTACACGACATGTAGTAAAAATACAGCAATGAGGCGTTTCGAACCGTAATAAAAATAATATTACGCATAATAATCAATATAACAATTTTTTAATGTAAATCAGTGAAGCAGGGAATGAAATGAACAATTTTTATTTTTTAATATTAAAAATATATATATTGTACATATGAATTTTCAAAATTCTTAATGTAAAAAATGATTTGTTGATTTACTATTCTCAGATTTACTCTACTCTTACTGTAATAAATTTACAAAATTGACTTTATTCAATTTGTTTTTTCCAACGGTGATAATAGTAAATCTACAAAAAATTTATACAGCGCATAAAACTAGAACAAACATAGGTAATTAAGTTTCTAAAATTAAGTTATCTAACTGAAGTTATCTAAAACTTATGGAAAAGTATAAAATATAATTTTTTGTATACAAAACAGTATCAAATTATTCATGAAACATTGAAGTATTCTTACAAAAGTACATGCTATTATTAATTGATGTAGTTTTTAACTACATACATTTTTTCTAAAATAGACTAGTCTTGACATTCTTTTTGGCACCGTTAAAGAACTCTGAAACTAAAACACGTGCTTCCATGGTGCAACGTAACATAGCCTAACTCTTTTTATTCTTTCTATGTCCAGTGAAAACACAGGGTTAGGGGAACTTTACACGTTCAGGTACTTTTACCGGAGACGCTCCAGAATGCGCACGGTAAAATCGCATCGCCCAGCACGAGAAAAATACTGCTGGCAAAAAAGGACCCTCGCTCAGTAGAGTAAAATTACAGTTAATCTGTTCTTTCACACAATCGATGTAACTTTGCATCGTTCAAGAGTGTAATTTTTCCATAAAAATACGGCGATCTTCCGCAAAATTTTTTACAGTGTAAGTTTAGTTGATCTTATTTTCAACATATTAAAGTTAAAAGTTCTGGAGATTTCCCCAGATGTTCATTGCAGTGACCAAAAAACTAAAGTCTATTAAGATCACCGACGAAGACAATAGGTAATAGATTAGGTTGGGTAATTTATTTTTTTGATGATTTTTGACATTCTTTCTTCTGTACATAATACAATTAAGCATACAATTTATCATTTAAGCCGTTCTTAGAAAAAATATAGACTTTATAGCATTATTTCAAATTTTCATATTTTAACGCCTTTTATCCCCTTAATACTAGGAGTTTCCAAATAAACATTCAAATGTATATATAACTATATATCTGTAGAATAATAATGATAGAAGATAGATGGATCATTATTTTGAGTGGTCAAAAAGTTCTTCTGTCTTACTTTTTTTACTAGCCATTGCATTTGTTTTTTTATTACTATAAACTAGAATATCTATCTTACAATGTATCTTTATTATAACAAAAAACACATTATCAATAAGTTGTAAAATATTCAGATGTTCAACTATATGTTTAGAAATTTTTAAACCGTTCTTTATAATATTTAAAATAGTTTTAATAAAACTGATCAGAAATTGCGGAAACTCTAAAAATTCGGAACCTATTTCTAATCACCCTTTATTTTCTAAAAAAGTTACATTTATTATTAATATTTTGATTGTTTTATACAAAAAAGGTATTAAGTAACTCAGATATAAAAGCTTTGCTACGATACATTCAATAATAATAAAGAAACGATCCGAAAATCTTAGTGTGCTCGCTTGCAGTCGGCAGAAGTGAAATGGCGAAAACGTGATACATTTGACAACAGTGCAATAAAATATCTTTTTTCTTAAAAATGTACGACATTAATAGCATGTGAAGTTTTCAAACGTACTTGTGAGATAGTTAGCTATTAAATGTTATTTTTTTCAAACAATTTCAGGGTTAATTAAATTTTATATCGTAATATATGTGACAAACTGATTAGAAATTGGGTACTGATTAGAAACTGGGTCCGTGACGGTACTTTTATGTAATAATCTTTAAGATGTTTTATGAGATGTATCACGTGAAAAAAGTACAAAAAAGTAATTTGGAAGTAGATGACGTATTTTTAAATACATTTTGTCAAAATCGTGAATTGATTTTTTCGATTGCAAAAGTAGTGTTACAAATTTTCGATTTATTAACTTTTAGCTATACCAAAACCTTCAATACAAGCCATACAATATCTTACAATGTATCTTTATTATAACAAAAAACACATTATCAATAAGTTGTAAAATATTCAGATGTTCAACTATATGTTTAGAAATTTTTAAACCGTTCTTGGACACATAACTGGACATTTCTAGTGATATTGGGAAATCTCCCAAACCTTTAACCTATTTGACTCAAGATTTCAATCCGTTTTTTCTTATATATATATTTAATATCAGGAAAAAAATATGTGAAAGTGAACTGCCGGACAAATATCAATGACATCGGTATTTCACATTCCTTAATAGAAAATAAAACTCATATACATTTAATTAACAATGTATTCTTGTAGACCATAGTATAGTTTCTTTGTAAAATGTTAAAATTTTTATATCTTTATAATTGGGATTTCAAAACAATGTTTATATTTAATGTGAATTAAGTAGAGAAATGAAAAACATTAAAAAATATGTGAAACATATGTGAAAGTGAAAAGCCGGAAAAATATCAATGACATCGGTATTTTACATTCCTTAATAGAAAAGAAAACTCACAAACATTTAATTAACAATATATTCTTATAGACCATAGTATAGTTTCTTTGTAAAATGTTAAATTTTTTATACCTTTAAAATTGGGATTTTAAAACAATGTTTATCTTTAATCTGATTTAAGTAGAGAAATGAAAAACATTAAAGTCATATTTTTCCTTTGTTAAAGTCATATTTTAACTTATTGTTAAAGTTTCCGTATTTTGAATATACATAATATAAATCCATGAATAGATACAATTGAAACATATATAGGTAAAGAAAATGCCGAAAATATTAAATTCTTATGTACATACGCGAATTTTGAAAACAACTGACCATATCTCGACTCTAAAGGTCTATGATACGAAGCGACGGGAACTAGGCATCATTTTTATGTACTAGAACCCATTTCCCAAAACCTCATCAAAATTTGATTCTCGCAGGTTGTGGATTCTCCTTGTAAGCACAAATTTATATAATACTATTGCGCAACTTTTTGTACTAAAACTAAATTTTTAGCTATTTAAGTTTCTTATTGTAAGTAATAAGTAAAAAACGTAATTTTTAAAACATAAAACATATATAAAATTTTTCTCTTCATTGTAAAAACGACGTATCTCGCGAACTTCAACTCGAAAATAAGTATCTTTCTTTAGATTATTAGTTTCATCAACTTTGAAGTAATAAAACTATAATAATATAGTTTAAACAATATTTGTTATTTACGTATTAATGTAAAGTGATTTACGATGTCTGCCTTTATGATATTAAATATAAGCTTTAAATCAATGTTATAATGATATTCAGTGTTAAAAAGAAGCAAAACTAGCGCGCCACACGTGGCCGTCGGCCGTATGTGACTTGCCTGCTCCGGAGCTTCAGAGCGAACGCTCGCTCTTAAGCTCCTCCGTGCCTTGCATCGCCGTGCGATCCAAGGCATGCAAAACGCTTGCCTTACCGGTGCACGCTCGCCTTGCTCAGGCTGCGCGTTAACTTGATTGCCTGACACTCGCGCGAAGCGCTAAACTAAAGCTTACATTTAACGCTGACACTATTATCTGTTTCTAATTAGTAAAAGAAAGATATTATCGTGTTTAAGTGGTTGTACTTTGGATATAAAACTGTTATTCAAAAAGGGGACATCTTTAAAAAATTTTAAGATCGATTGGGCGTGCTGCACCGCAATTGTTATTAAATGATGTGGATGAAAAATCGTTTTTTAGGCTGTTTCTTGTATAAAAGCATTTTTTTTAATATTTGCTACCATAAAAAGTTGTGTCTTTTGAGATCTACAACTTTTTCACTTAATTTTTTACGTAAGATGCATACCTGCAAAGTTTTATAGTAAAAAACTGCATTTTATTATGTCAAAAATCGTTTTTGGACTATTAGCTTGATTTAAAAACATTTTCGCGTCTTGATGTCAAGAAAAAAGTTGTATTTTTCAAAGATCTACAACTTTTCCATTTAACTTTTTCATGTAAAATGCATAGCTGTAAAGTTATATGGTAAAAAGCTGTTTTTTCGATGTTAAAATTCGTTTTTGGCCTGTTAAATCGAGTTAAAATTATTTTCATAAATAAATGTCTATAAGAAAAGTTGTATTTTTCAAAGATCTACAACTGTTCTCTTTAACTTTTTTTCGTATAATGCTTAGTTTTCAAGTTATAGCCCAAAAACCGTTTTTAGCGATTTTTTATAGTCGCCGCATTCAGCGTATATTTGCAGGGTCGATCTTAAAATATGACCATCAAGTTGTTATACTTAGGAGAGCTCCCAAAAACAATTTGAACCTGATCCGCTCAGACTTCGCGGAGATAATCGTGTAACGTGAATTTAAAAAAAAACACGTAAAAATAAGCAAAAAGTGCTCGCAATTTAAAAACTACGTACATGATCGTGATAAAAAAATATCGAATTTCATATTGTGCTGGAGGAGATCCCTCCTAAAATTTTAGCCCGATTGGTCCAAAATTGCGTGAGATAGCCTATCTCACACATTTTTCGCTAACGAAAATATAAGGCACTTCCGTGTCGCGGTCGTGCCTTAGTCTACGAAATTAAGATCGCTAATTCTGAGAGGTGAAATTTTTTTTTATTTCAAATCATTAAAAACAGATATAGGACACACTGTGGATCACAGTATTATTATGATACAGCTGTTTACGGGAGCGCGCTCCCCTTAAAAATCACCTGAATAAAATCCCCAAGCCGTAAAGACAAGAGCAGGAAAGCCAGGAAGACATTTGCAATCACAAGCACCGATCCATTATATCTGTCGGAGGAGGGAGACAAAGAGAGGGGGGAGTTCTGAAGGACCCCCGCATCGACTAGATGCGCACTGCGTATATACCTATGCTAATAGCGTGTCCTGTTTCGGTCTGCGCAGGTAAGGGGTTGGTAGCCGCTTCGCCGCCACCGCTACTGCCACCTGGTTGGAGGGTAGGACAGCGCGGTTGCCGATTCGCTATCGGGGCCTTGCATATCATGTACACAAGTTCGCATGCAAGCCGTAACGTCGGCGTGGGGCCTCATGCGCTGGAGTAGGGGATGTTGGCGAGTGGTGGGGGCGCAGAGCGCATCAGCCCCCGGACCCTCGCCGAGGGTATTTATCCGCTGCAGTCGCTGCAACAGGCCACATTCGGCACTGGACTTTAGAACGGACGGTGCTTTAGTTACTAACATACATCAAAATGGAGCAGCCTCTTGATTTGACGGTGCGAAAGAGTTCGGACAAGGGTCCGAAGGAGAGGCTAAAGCAGCAGCAGCAGGAGCAACGGCAGCAACAGCAGCAACAGCAGAGGCAGCAGCAGAAGCCGCGCACGGGGAAGCGTGTGCAGTTGCTGCGATCAGGGAAAGTGAAGCTGCTGGCGATCCAGCGCATTAAAAGTGGCGCCACTAAAGCAACTGTCTCGAGGGCACTCGGTGTGCCCGAGTCGACCATCCGCGGATGGTGCAAGAGCGAGAAATCAATCAGGGAGAAGCTGTTGCGAAGGCCGGTCGACGACAGCGAGTCCTGCTCACCGACATCGGACTCGCCCTCGTCCAGCATCGACTCGCTCGACGACAACAATCTAGTCCTCGACATGTCTGGTGAGTTTCTTTAACTTTGTAATTTTCAATTTATTATTTATTGATTGTGGGCCTGAAGCTTTATAATAATCCGCGTTTACACGTTTATTTTCTATTGTTGAGATATTATTTAAATAAACATTATCTATTTATTCAGAATAATTTTCAATTGTTCTGTTTCTAGCAGGAAGATCGAGATCGAACAACTCCAGCGACGAGGAGAACCGCGAGCCGGCCTCAAAGAAATCAAGACTCGAGGTGAAGGACCCCAGCGCCCCCATGGCGCACAGCAATAACGGACCCTACGCTATGCCGAACGAGGCGATACTCTTGGCCTTGCTGATGGCCCACCAACGCGACAACAGGCAGCAGATGATGTCGCTCCAGATGGACAACTGCCCGTCGATGTCGCAGGAGACGTACAGGGCGCGCACCGTCGATGAGGTGATCGCAATCGGGGAGAGATTCCTCGAGTTGCTGGAGAACAGCGACGATCCATCGGTCACCATGTTCACAGTCGGCCACGTCAGGGAAGTGCTCGACAGGCTAAGGGAGAACAGGCGCTAATGTAAGGATGGATTTTACAGCGGGCGAATTTTGGTACTAATATTGGTACGCGTTGTAGAGCGCGAGCAAAGCGCGCGGTACGCTTGCGATATAGTGTGAAGGGCAATTTTGTGAGTCGAAGAGGCAATTGATTCTTTCTATTGACGCTTCGATGTGATTTATTACGACGGTATTATAATATAGCTAAGCATTGCCAATGAATATTTTATGTTAATTGCGAAAATTACCCTTCTACTATTCAGACTGTCAACGCGCGGTACCACGTTGAAACGATATCAGTCTGCATTAATGGAGTAGTTGAATATTTTTCTACAATAAATCATATGGAATATATTTACTAAGCTTCTTTATTTACCTTTTACTTTATCCATTCCTCGTATATTTTAAGGAAAATTTATTAATATGTGAAGACAAATAAAATACGTACTCTCTTATTATGAAATAGTGAAAATTCGTTGTAGAACAGTGAATATTCACTTTTTTGAATAGTGATAACTCAGCAACTAAAAAACAGTGAATATTCACTATTTGAAATAGTGAAATAAATTTTCACTACTTGAATCAGTGAAATTTAATCATATTCAGTAAATTAAAAAAATAAGGCTGTTATTTAAACGCGTATATATAATTATTTATAAGGTTTATTAGATATTGATTATGTATTATCATTTGAATATTTGTATATATTAAAATAAGAAATAAATTAAAAATGCGAAAAAAACTTCTCCGATGGGGATCGAACTCTGGTCCACAAGGTTTACAGTCCAACGTCTTCACCACTTGCCTACGTAGATTGCCTACATAGAGTAAATTTTATAACTCATATAAGGTGCTGCGAATATAACTGATGTAAATATATTGATTAAAAATGTACTACCGATAATATGAATAAATTCATTAGTATGCACATTACAAAAAAGATTAAAGTTGAATTTAATTATAATTTTTCTTTTGAAAAATTAATAATTTTAGGCATTTGTCCAATTTTTTACACAGGGAATATGGTTCAGAATTCTAATTAAGACATTAATTGCACCATTTTTATTCATTAATTAATTAATTATTTTGTTATTACATAATAAAAATAATATTTAATGTTCATGAAATAAAAATAATGTCAACTGAAATTAGGTTATGAAATACCAACTCGATCCCTACCTTGCCGGCTTTTAACTTATGTATTAACTACCAAATTAGTGATAAGTCACTATTTTCCTAATAAATACAGTTTTCACTGGCAAAATAGTGAAATTTTCACTTTTCGCAAGTAGAATTATTTTCACGAGCTAAAATGGTGAAAGTTTCACTATAAAATAGTGAAATTTTCACTGTTTCGTAAGTGGAATTATTTTAACTAGCTAAAATAGTGACAAGTTCACTATTTCAAATTAAGAGAGTAGAATGTAAAAATAATATACTTTATTAAATTGTAAAATTAATTATAAAATATATTTGGTAAATATTGAATGACATGGCATGATGATGATTTAATGCCAATTGGTATTGAGTAAAAATTTTATTCTACCTTCTTTAGAATTTTCCTGAAGCCATATAATATCATTCTTCTCGGGATAAACCGGCTTGCTGCCTTTTAGGGTACACCTCTAAAATACGCCATTTAAAATGTGTAAAATTCTGATAAATATTATTATTTAAAGTTAAAATAAATATATCAAATTTTTTACCATTGCATCTTTGGTGACGTTCATAATTTTTTTCTGGGTAAAAACCAAAGGATCTTATAACAATACAATAATTTATAACATTGAACTATTTTCATTATGTATAATAGAATTATTACATATAGGATTTGAAATATTTTTTTGCGTACAATTTAAAATTATTAATAAACTTTCGTTTTTGCCGTATTGACTGTACTTTTATTTTTTATTTGACAATCATATTATGCGATCAGATGCATTACTTTTAAAACAATAATGTAATTATTTATTTTTCCTACCATCACAAGTCAGCTTGTTTTCACATTCTTTTTGTGGGTATTGCTTCTTATACCCTGTGCAGTACATTCATTTCTTAATTTGTATTCTTTTCATGTTTTGTTGTTGCAAATTTAGTTAAAGAGGTTCTTTCGCCCAAAATTGACATTTAAAACTAAATTTGTATCATAGTTAAATAAGATCTGACAATATGAGTGACAATATATGTAAAATAAGAGTAATTTATGTCGTACAAAAAAATGTGTAAATCAGATGTTATTTAAAAATCGTAGAAATTATGAATTAAAAAAATTGTATCTATTAAATTTCAATAGAGTAATAGTATATATATATTACGCATCTAGGGAGGTAAAGAATTGGCGAGTCCGTATCACGTGTAAATAAACAAACCAACACTTGCTATGAGGTCGCCATTTACCCTCCGATGGTGCGTATACTATTTTCCTCACACCAGCACCGAAAATACACATTTCTCTCCAGGCGCCCGGAAGGTAAAGTGGTACATTCGGTGAAGGTGTGCGGAAAATGTGTATTTTCGGTGCTGGTGCGAGGAAAAATAGTATACGCACCATGGGAGGTAGAATGGCGACCTCATAGCACGGGTTTGCCACGCGTATCCATCAGTTTGCAGTATCGAGGATTAACTTGTGTAACACAACGTATCCATTTTCCATTTGCTAGAACGGTTATCATCATTTTTGGCTAAAAATTATTTTAAATTAGTTTAGAATATTTTAAAATTTTAATTTGTCAATTTATAAATATAGCTGCAAATCGTTCAACATTCATTTTTTCGTAAGTACTTGATCTGTTTGCTGCATTTGTAAGAGTGATGTTTCCTTACAATAATAATACAACGTGTAATGTAATGAATACCGATAGTACCGGGAGATAAGAAGAGAGAGAAAAGTACAGGAAAGTGGAAAAATCGAAGACGAGCTGTCGATAGAATTTGGCACACAAGGAGAGAGCGGAAATTTATGCAGACTATCGCCGGCCGTAGATTCACGCGGTCGGTCCATTCTCCGCGACTTTTCCTCTCGTGCGTCTCTAGGCGCGAAAACACACAGCCGTGCAGGCAATACGTGTGTAAAGAGTGCATTTGGATCGGGAATTCGGATCCCCATTTGTGCTGATAATTCCTGGGTGACGTCGCCAAGTTGGGGACAATCAACCCGGTGCAACAGTTACAGCCAGGCCTGACAAAGAAGTAGCAACTTACCTGCACACACCACATCAGCAGCACCAACCGCAACAACGAATTACAACGTCAAGCGACGCACCGATTCAGCGGCGTCGAACCACATGATAACCACCGCGACTTAGCGACCTTCTCCAGCCAGAACTTGAGCATGGCAACCAGGAGAAGAAGAATAGTGTGTGAGGTATGAGTGTATGTATGGACGGAAGTGTGAGCGCGTAATTTATTAAGTTTAGATGTTTTTCTATTAGAGTTGATATAACAAACCCACGCCCGAGTTAATTTCTAAAAAAAATAAAGAAATTTTTTTATATTTTTTCATAGAAACTTTATAAATATTTATTCATTTCATAATTCCCTCCCCTAAGTATTCTCATTTCTTACAAACGGGGCCACACAATAAATATCAAACATATAAGACTCGAGTTTTTTCGTAGGCTACATCTTCTTCAACCAATTGTATGAAAAAAGACGATGATGTATTAGAACACGAAATGCGTATACTTTTCACTGTTTAATGCGAAAGCACCGCAGTCCTTTTCACGATCGACCAGTAACTGGCTGCCGGACGTCCCTCGTGATTTTCAGAACGTGTACACTCTAACCTTTTAAAGATTCAAAATATTTACCACTCCCCCCCTCTTAAAATTAGTTTGAGGTTAGAGCGTCAATCGCAAACGATCACAATAATTGGGGCGTTAAGAGGCTGCTTATTTATAGTATTCAGTCTTAACCGCTACCAGACCTGTGCTTGGGTTCGGCGCCTCCACCAACAGGCCTATGCAGCGGCGCGGTTGGAGGTTTATCTGGCACGTGGCTACGAGGTGGAGGGAAGCGCGCCGACTTGTGGCTAGGAGCAAACGTCGGAGAGACTACCTTCATGTATGACGGGGTAAGGCAACCGGCAGGCGCTTCTTTTATCCCTTCTTCTCCCCGGCTCGTCAGCTACGCCACCGCACCGCCGCCCTGTGCTTATAACAATAATGCAAAATGGTTTTAAAAACATGCAGGCTTTTAAATAAATTAGTATGCTATAAACGTTGTAACCATGGAAACACGGTGGGCTCACTCGTGGACGAGTTTAATATTCGGGCCTACATTGAGCGGAAAGTCGTGCTTTATAAGAACGTTTTTAAGTTTACTGGATCAAGTAGCTGACGTTACGTTTGATCGAATATTGTTTTATTACACCGAGTGGCGAGAAGGGTACAAATCGGAAAATTACATGACAAATGGTAAACAAATCGAGTTTTGCGAAGGATTGCCGAAACCAGAGGACCATTCGAGCGACCCTCATTTGAAAAAACTCGTAATCATCGATGATTTAATGTGCGAAGCGTCGAATCATGTGATTGTCGATTTATTTACAAAAGAAAGTCACCATAAAAATATATGTATGCCCCGAAGACCCTAAATTTTTACAAGAAGTATATCAAGATGCTACAGCTAAACCGTATGGTTATCTCATGATTGATTGCAAGCAGAGTATGATGGACAAATTAAGATTTTGAACGAGTATATTTCCCGACGACAAGCATCACATTTATCTACGTTTATCTACCAAAGTATGCTCACAGCCCTTTTGCGCATACAGTTTAAATCTAGTAAATACAGGGTGCAGTCAAAATCTTCTTCAGTTTCAAGTAAACTATGAACGAGGTTGTACCAAAGCAGTGTCGGTGTGGGCTTCTGAGAACGCTCTGTGTCTTAATGTCGGGAAAACGAAGGCAATTATTTTCGGGCCAGAATCTAACATTAAGAAAGTACAGAGTATGGATTTTCCTGACATAGAGATTCAGGGTAACGTCTTTGTTCCCTTTGTTGACACTGTTACTAACAGGTGTTCTCATGGATTTGAAGTTAACACGGAAACCTCAAGTGGATGCAGTTAGCCGAAAGGTTAATAAGGCCCTGCATGGGCTTAAATCATTTCAATCCAGTAGTACCACCGAGGCATTACGCAAACGGCTTGCAAGTGCTCTTGTCCTGTCTCATTTAGATTATTGCTCTTTAGTGTATCGTGATGTGTCAGGTGAGCTCCGGATGAGACTGCAAAGATTGCAGAATTTATGTGCGAGGTACATATGTGGTGTTAAGAGGTTTGAGTATATATCAGTCCCTACCGGAGTAAACTTGGCTGGCTTGATCTTGAGGGAAGAAGGGCGTATTTTGCGGCGGTACAACTATACAAAGTTATTAACATGGGTCAACCCACGTATCTTGCAGCCCTTTTTCAAAAAAACCAGGCTCGGACCTCTAGTAGGACTGATTCTAGGGAGCTCTCGATTCCATCGTCGCGTACCGATACATGGTTGAAATCTTTTCAATCTCAAGGTGCGCGCCTATGGAATACGATATCTCGACATATTAAGCATTTGCCCTCACTACGCAGATTTAAAGCGACAATTGGCGACTATTTGCTATGTAAGTCCAGGGACATATCATACGAATGTTGACTATATTAGAATTTGAAGTTTGATTGTCAGAATAAAATGTATTATTCGTAATGATAAGAATATGTGATAACTGTAATGACGGGATTGATGTACAACAGGTATAATATTGTGCAATATATGTAAGTTAATGACGAGCAATGACGAGCTGTGAAATGATTGACTATACTAATGATCTCTGTAAATATGTATTATTATTGAATGTAGTTTTATTGTTTTTGTCTTGCACAGAATAAACATCTAATCTAATCTAATCTATAGTTTCCAATCGGGAAATAAAACTGCACCTTTTGAGAAAAAATACATTGCCTCTTGAAAGCTCTCAGACACTCTGACAAGGATCAACGAGTCGCGCTATTGAAATCTGCTGATCAAAAACTGATAAAATATATTTGTGAGTGCGTGTCAAAAATGCTTCGTGATGTTGTATCTTTAAAAAAACATAAAAAATAATAAATTAAAAAACATAAAAATATTTTGAGAAATTTAGCTACAAGAAGTATGCGCAAAAATTCATGGAGAAGTAAGAAACGGGTAATTGTTCAAAAAGGCAGCAGCTTTTTACCGTTTTTACTCCAACCTATATTGAACGGAATACTGTCTACAATTATATGAAAATTTCCAGTTATAATATGTCGAGAATAATGAAAATGGTATTAATACCTAAAGAACATTTGGAGAGAATACAGAGAGAAAACGTAAAACCGGTGGACTCTGCTACAATTGCCAGCGGATCTTACACTGCTGCTCCACTGGAAGGTGCTGTTGTATATACAGCTCTTCTTAGCTGCTCTCGAATCCAGTCAAACGGTCGGCGATAATTTAACGCATTTGGATGATGAGATGAAAAAAATCATCGATTCGAATACATATATAAACGAACAAGAAAGATTGAAAGATTATTTGATTGTACTGAGAAGATATTTATTTTTTGTAGAAAAAAACGTAAGCCATCTTTGTCGAAAAGTGAAGAAAAATAATACAGCAAGTCAAATGGTATGCAAACCGATTTTATCATCGAAAGCTCGATTATTAATAAACCATTTGAAAGCTAATAAAGGCCACATTAGCTGGACCCATAACGGCACTGTGCACATAGATGGTGAAAAGATTATAGACTCAAACATACAATGAGTCTATTTGTCTATTATTCGGTACACTGAAGTCACGTATAAGCACAATAACTATATGTTGTGGGTGGTCTGCTCGACTCGCCGATCTGCCTCAGAATGAAGCACTGGACCTTGTGCGTGTCTCTGCTGGGGTCCGTTTGTCGTCGGACGGGTGCAATAAAATTGCAGGTCAGAAACACCCTCTCCCGCTTTTCATCATCTGAGTGCTTGATGTGCACGTCGTTGAATGTATATTCCAATAGATGGTGAAAAAATTATAGACTCAAACATTGTCGATTTAATAAACGACGCCGCGCGTCATAGAGGACACACCAAGGCAATTGGTAGAAAAGAGTTTGCACACTTACTTCTGCATCATTGACCCCAATGTCTACAAAGAAAGATTGGATAAACAGGTGAAATGAATCTTTTGGAGAAGCAATATTTTGATTCGCTGTATGAGGCAGCATTCTCGGGAGCGAGAAATTTAATCAGAGTAAACAAAAATAAAATACCCTCCTCAAATTAAAAAAGTGGCTGACAAAAGACGATACATATACTTTACATAAAGCTATCCGTGGTAAATTTCTCTGATTGTACTACGATGTCGACGCTGTAGATAAATTTGATAAAGTTGATTGGCTATCTGGATAAATTTAATTCGTGGGTTCCTGATTCAGAGTTAAAAATATTGTAACAATGAATCCAAACGAGTTTACGATTATCTTACCTAGCAACAGCTCCAAAAAGTATTGTCCAAACAATACTACAACAAATTTTTCAACTCGTTTGCCTAGAGAAGTAGAATTATATGGCAAATGGTTAGTCGGTATCTCAGAAATCCATATACCTTGCACTACTCTTCATTTACGTCGAGAAGGTTGTCTACTGGTAAACTCATGTACAAAATCTCAAGAATACTTCTTTCAATACGGAACATACGATTCTATACACAAACTCGTTGCAGCAATAAACGACACGTTAATGTTTTTTCATTCAAAAGATATTTGTCAAAAATTATTTTATAATGATAAAGGAGGATTCATGAGCATCGGTTATCTTGTAAAAAATGACGGAGGAGTAAAAATGTGTAATTCATCAGTGTTAACCGACGCTGTAAGACGTATTCTTGAATTTGAGGAAGGAGTGTTATCCTCAGTCGGAAAAGAAAAAGTAGACAATTATCAATTACGCTTTGTAGGAAACCAACCTGCAAGTCTTGCGAGAGCAATTCCAAATCAACTTTTTATTTGCTCAAATTTGTGTGAACTGAGCATCGTTGGAGATACTCATGCGCCTCTGCTTCGTATAGTTAATCTCGATGCAAAACAATTCACTGTTGGCAGTGACAGCAAAGCAAATGCAATGCAATGCAATGCAAATTTATGCAATAAAAATTTAATCCCTGAACCTAATCCCAGTCATCCCAAGTAGTACATTTTGCAGTTAATAAATAGTTAACAATAAAACCCTACATCAAACTATCCCTTTACCCCAGCTAAGCAATATGCAAAAATAAAAATTTCGTAATAAATGACGGCTTATTACACGAGTATCGTATACTATTTTATATCACTGCCTGTCCTAAGTCCGCTGTCACGCCTATCTGTGTTCTAAGCAGTCCATTATCGCACCGCGCGGTTAGCGCCCGAGCGTAGCAAGCACGGTGCATTAATGGGACTACTTATGTTATGGATAGGTGTGAGATAAGGTAGTGGACCCGGTTCTCGATAGGTACCCAGTTGTCGATAACTCGAAGGAATAATACGATTTTAGATATATTTTGAGCAATTTTTCGGTACGAGAAAATTATTTCTATATTAAGAATATATCACTGAATAAATATTTTAAATTATAAAAACTCAGTTAACGCTACTTGTTAAATAGAAATTCACACTTCTTGGCACTCTCAGATTTGATGAGTTTCTCGACGTTTCCTTAATCACGACCGTAACAAACAGTAAACTTTAAAGTGACATTTTTGTAATAAATAGAACGTTTTAAAAAACTATAAAGCCAAGATTAGCTTTAAATTCAACAAAATAAGCGTAATCAAAAAGTTAAATTTTGATTTATTTACTTATAATTATTTTAATTCATATATCGACAACTCCGTCTTAATTATGCGTACGTACCCAGTTGTCGATAGTCAGATAATATATACAAAATACAAATAAATTTTTCTTTAAATGTTATTTCAATGCTTAAAAATACTTAAGCACTACTTTTAATTAATAATTATGTATTTATAATAATCAAAATGTGTATGTTATTCAATCAAGTTTTGACATAACCTAGAACCTAACCTGAATAATGGGCTTGTTGGTATATCGAGAACTGGGTCTTTTGCATCTATCGAGAATTGCTCCGACTCGTAAAATGGTTATCGACAACTGCTCCCTCGGATTATTTTTTGGTTTATTGAATTTAGAAGTAAACATTACGTTAAAATTTCGTATTTTTCGAGTTATTTGCTAAATAAGTATATTAATTAATAGTTGAAAACAAAAAATTTGAATTTTCTTAAAATTAAAGCATTTTTTATAGCGAAATAAGTTGAGTCTGTTACTAAGCTATCGAGAACAGGGTCAACTACCTTAAGTGCCGACTTAGGTCACGCAGTGCTATAAATTAGAATTATAAGCGTGCGAAGCGAGCGTGCACCCGAGTAGAATTTAAGTTCAGGCTGACTGAGCAACTAATGTGGCCTCTTATCACGGTGCCTGACAAGGTCCTCGTGAGGTATGTAATGGCGCGCAGGTCAGGGCCTTGTAAGGCTGCAGTCTAACGTCAGGGAATGGTCAGGCGATAGTCAGGGTGCCTGATCAATACCAAAATAAACAGCAAACGGATACAAATATCCATACACAAATAAGCAGTAAGTAACAAGATTATTGAGAATTGATATTGTTTGAACTTATTAAGAAAATATAATAGATTTGAAAAAGAAAACCTTCACAATGATTATTAGAATAATTTTTTAGTTTTTAAATTTGAGGTTAGAATAATGTTATGAAAGAAATTCGAATTCATTTCAATTGTGAATCTTAATTTTGATTGACATATATTATAACTTTTATATTTTTATAACTAAAATCTGAAATAGAACAAAAAATATATAGAAAAAACTAAGAAATGATATATCCTTCTTCACTCTTAAGCTATTCAATAACAAAACTATTAGGATACAAATTCATTTTCGATTTTTTTTGTACAATACTTTATTTTGAAATTGAACATTATAAAGCTCTAACAGAGTATATTTATGCATCAGTAATACAGTGCCAAGTGCTTCGAAAGAATTAAAATAGTTGCATTGTTATGTAAAAATGAGTGTGCTCTTATACAAATTGTTATATGTTAAAATTAGTGAAATTGATTGTGAACTTACGTGCGACATATAACAAACTAAAATATGGTAAATTACGCTATATTAATAGAAATAATACATAAAGATATTTGAATTATAAAACTCTAGCTCATCTATTTTAATATTGACTCAAATAAAATCCAACAAAAGTCCTTTCAATTAGAGAAATACGACTGTAACTGACTTATCTATTTTCAATTATTATCATTGTAAAGTTGTTTAGAAGATATGTAACATGTTAGATCTGGGCATTGACTACTGATTTTTTGAATAACTGCAGTAAAGCTCCTATAAGAAATAGTACGAAGTGCAGATTTCTCTATTAAGATTAAATAACCAGTTACCTGCCCTGGTAGAAACGTTCCCCATATGTTCGCCAGATTTTACTCTATTTTATAGGGAATGGCCAATTTCTGCTTAAAAGTCTGGCCAGAAACCCCGCTACCTGTCGACGTTTTCTCGTCAGAAACCTGACCAACTTATGGTTAATGAATAAATAAATAAAAAATAACGTTTAACGAATTTTTATAAGTTAATAATGATTATTATGTCATGGATTTAATAGCTTATTATTAATAGAATGCTAAGATATATTTGGGATAGATTCGAAATAAAAACTAAAAACTTATTTCATTAAAAGTTTTTTTAAGGTTAGAGTTTTATAATTAAATAAGACATAAAAAAATCAAATAAACAATCGAATAAAAATTTGCATGCTGTTTTAACGCAGAAGTACTATAATGGGATTTACATTTTCAATCATTTTTTAGGGTTATGTAAGCTATTTAGATTTTCTATAAATTTCTGGTCAGATGCTGGTTTATTTCTGGCGAACTATTAGGAAACGGATCTGCCCAATAGATCGTGAACCGACCATCTAATATGCTCAATTTTCTACCAGGGTGTTTACTTATTTAATTCAATTATAGTGATTGAGTTCTTTATCTTCGAAAGAGTCAATTATGAGAATATTATTGTTGAACAGTAACCAAGTGTAACATACTAGGCATCTTCTAAACTATGCCAAGATAGAAGCTATAAATCGGTGAGTAAGTTATACTCATATAGGAGAAAGAGAATACATATATATTTTTTAACTCTAGCCTACTTATTTCTCACTATTAAAATAATTTAGCTAGAGTTACTAAACAAATATTTTTAAGTATTCTTCCTATTAAAATAGAGTAATTTACTAATTTTCAGTTTGTTATATGTAACATATAATTTTACTCGTAGTTATTTCAAAACACTCGGCACTTGATTTCTGATACATATACTTTATTAGAGCTTCATAATGTTCAGTTTCAAAGTTTGATATATAAAAAAGTAGATTAAAGTAGTAAAGTAGTAAATTGTTTTATTAATAATAACTAGCTTAAAAATTAAAGCAGACTATAAAGCATTTTTTAGATAAACTATATGTTGTTTATGTTCTTAATAAAAAAAGAATTTTAAGAAATAAAAGTAAATACGCCGGCTAGGTGGCGCATGGACCAGACGCTTCTACAGTTGCTTTGAAAACTTTATTAATTTAAACAAGTATACATTTATTTTTCCGCTTAAATAAATACGTCTTATGGCCACCAAAAGACAGAACTCCTTAGTGGTCAAAAGTTTTTAGAGACTGAGGACTGGATGCCGAAGATATCCATCGCTTGGGTTTGCGACACTATAGCCGCGTGCAGCATCGTGTTTTTGGGAGCACTTTGTTCAAGAGGATTTACTCTCTAAAAGTTCATCTGTGTCCCAGCTCTTCTGTCATCTAGGTGTTCTTTTCATTTTATTGCCATTATATTTTGTTTTGGTGTGATTAACTATAAAACACTGTTCGCGCCTAGATACAACGTATCTCTATACTTTTCTCGCTCACGCCCTGAGCCATATGCGCCGTCAAGGAGAGTTAAGCGTGGAGCTCAAATTCATCGATTTGGTATATGACACAGTGATGGTTTCACCAGCTGTGAATTATTGTGTTCATGTATGCTCTGTGCCTATTTGACCGAGCATTCTGTTAATGTGGTGAACGTCGGGTATAGAACAGGTGCTCGGTGTTTGCCCTGTGCCGAAACGTTGTAGCGGACACAACCTAAAGGTGCTTCTCTCAACTCTCTTGCCCCTCTCTCTCTCTCTCTCTCTCTCTCTCACTCAGTGCGGAGTCAGTATACGGTGTCATAGTGCAGCTGGGGTTTGCCTAACGTTTGATGGTGGTGTTGCTCGTCTCTCTTGCCCTCACGCTCTCGGGCTAGTGTTTCTGCTGTCTCTTGGCTTTGTTGCCACCCGACAAAGCTACCTGTTGTTCCCTACATGATACAGTGTTTACTGCAGTGCGGGGCGCACGGTATCGTGAATCATAGGTAGCTGAGTATTTACGTTACTCCTGCATATATCGGCAGTTTGTTGTGTGTGTGGTACTTTTGCTACAATCCTTTAGCCAAAAAGGCTGTTAAGTACTCACTACGATGGATGAAGTCAAGATTTGTCCCCATTGCCGTCAATTTGTTTCAGCCGGTATCTTCTGCTCTGGCACTGGGTGTTCAAATTTATATTGCACCTCTTGTGCCGGTCCTGGCAGAGCTACGATGGATCCCCATGGTCGTTTTAAATGCTGTCTAAAAAATACCATGAACATATCACCGAGTAGTCAGCGATATGCTCCCCCTTTACAGCTTCTTCAGGTCTCAGAGCAATCAGACTCAGGCAACTCTTCAAGAGCGGATTCACCGCTGCTTGAGGAATCTATCGATGACTCTGCTTCTTTAAATAGTGAGTTCAATAAACTTGCCTCATGGATGAAGTCCGAATTGGGTAAAACTAATACTAATTTAGAGGCTTCGACACAACACGGCTCTTCAGGCAACAAATAGGAACTTACAGGGAATATATAGTCAATTGGGTAATGTGGAGGACAGAATCAAGCATAACACAGATGATATCTTGCGCATCAACCAGAAGCTTGGTGAAATTACAGTAGCTAGTACATCAGTGGAGTCATTGGCTTCTGAACTTCAAGACAGATTACGTAGATCGTCCAATATTATTCTATACAACCTTCCTCAGGATGTCAATCAACAGCAAGACATAGCCTTTGTTCAACAGGCTCTCTCTGCCATTGAAAACATTGATCTGGATAATATTATTGTCCGTAGATTTTCTAATCCGACACGTGTGAATGTCCCACCTCCAGTTATCGTAAGGATGTCTTCCAGCGACCAAATGGGTAGGGTACTTAAGAATTGGAAACTTATACCAACCGGAATTCACGTGTCTGCTCGCCGTACCAAGGCGCAGCGTGACCAATCTAAGAAAATGAAACTAGCTGCTACCACCATAATAAGGTTCACCCATTAGATAAAGTGAAAGTTCAAATTGTGAATGGAGTTCCGGAACTTGTTAAGGATCAAGCAATCCAATCTGTTGAAAATAACCATAATAACCAAAAAAACTAAATAAGGTGGTCAGTACTGGTCTCTCTATTTATGACCAAAATGTCCATTCGCTTACTTACGCAGACTATATTGAGTTTAAAATTGCAGTTGAAAATGTCATACAGGACCATCCGGATTATCAGCTGATCCTCATGAGTGACTTTAACCTTCCTAGGATAAAGTGGAGTTCAGATCCTCTTGGTTACTCTCAGATTGGCTATTTAAGTCCTGATGAGAGAGAGAGAGAGTGTATTTCGTCAGTCTGCTCCACGATGTCTCTTCTCAACCTGACTCAAATTTTCCCCACCCATCGTGCTAAGGACTACACTATGGACCTTTTGTTTGCCCCATGTGGCCTCGTCTCGTCTCAAGATGTAGCAGATCAACCAGTATCTACAGACGAATACCACCTTCCTGGCTTCTTCATGGTCAACTCTACGGTTCAGAAGCATAATTTTATTAAAGCTCAGTACGACAGTATTAATCATGCTCTTAGGGATGTGAATTGGGACTCTCTAATGTTTAGTAGCAACTCTGAAGATAGTTTAATAGTGTTATATGAAGTTCTTGATGGTGTCGTTGACAAGTTTGTACCCGACACGGTGGAGACTTCAGGTTCATATCCCCGATGGTACGACAATGAGTTAAAAAGTATGATTGTAGATAAGAAGAAAGCACACTGTCGGTGAAAGAGCTCAGGCCTACTTAGTGATTATATAGAGTTTAAGAGGCTTAGGGCTTGTTGTATCAGAATGTCTAAGGTTAAATATACAATCTGTCTGTAGGTCATATATACAATCTGTGGAATGTAATGTAAAAAGAAATCTAAGAGCGTACTGGTCTTATGTAAAATCTCTTAATACTAACGATAGAATTCCAGGTAACCTCTATTTTGATAACGAAGCCTCCTCTTCAGACCTCGAGAGTGCTAATCTATTTGCTAGCTTCTTTGGCTCAACTTTCAAAGATAACGCTTATGTGTACAACTGTGATAATAGCAATAGGGTTGCCCTCGACTCTGAAGAGGAGGCTTTGTCTTACATTACAGTAATAAACAGTATGGCTAGGAGAAAGATTGAGAAACTTAAAGATAATGCTAATATTGGCACCGTCGTCATTCCTCCTTACTTTTTAAAACGTTGCTGGAGTGTTTTGGAAGCTCCTATTCTGCATATTTTCAATCAATCACTTTCAGAGGGTATTTATCCTAAGTCTTTGAAGTTTTCTTTCATTCTTTCTGTCCGTAAAGTTTAGTACTTTTTCGCACACGACTTCTGATCGGGCAATACTGGAGGCCGGCTTCACCTGTGCTTCGGTACTGACCAAAATATGATATTTTTATGAAAATCACCCTTATAGACTCAGATGTCTGGAAACATATAACTTTAAGATGACCAAAAAGTAAATGCAACCAGAATAAGTAGGTTTTAATCCTAATTTATTTAATCAATGCGACGTTTTGAAATTAAATTTTCAATCTATACTGATCTAGTCTTTGTTACTGGCCGCCGATTCTTTATATGAAAGTACCTATGAAAAGAAACTCCCAAAAAAAATTTCAGCTCCTAAGGTCCATTGTGTCCACTGTAAAGTGTTCTGATTTTCAAACATGGCTAAAAAACGGCTATTTTCAAGAAATTCTATAGAATTCCCATTTTAATCAATTTGAACGTACCAAAAAAGGATTTCTTCTTCTTCTTTTTACAAACATTACGAAAAAAAAGATTAGACCCCCTTGGCAGCTCAATGGGGCACCTCTACACAGATTTTTCTTGAAATGACCCATTATTCCTTTTTTGTACTTCAAAACCGTTTGGTATATCGAAATTTGCAGCCTCTACAAGATAGGCAATGTAGCGCAAGTCGTTGCAGGTAACTTGAGGCGTCCCGTTTTCCCACCTAAATTTTTTCGCAATTTTGAATCGATCGTTAAGGTAAAAGTACCAGTAACTGGACACTTAAGGGCAAACGAAATGTATGTGTTAATATATAACGCTAAAATTATCACTATACTATAAAATTTTGTATCCTACTAAAAGACAATATTATTTTCTATCAAATTAACCTCATAAACTTTTAATTTAAATTTTATTACAAGCAAAATTAATAAAAATGTATCGTAGGCTAGTGCACTAGTAGCTGGACAAGCAAAGAACATTTGTCCTAATAACTGGACATCGCCGTCCTAGTACATGGACACGTTTATTTTTGCTTATTTCTATTAAAGTAACATATATTTCTTGAGAAAATAAAGTTTGAATGACCAATAACAGTACTATTATTATGTTTTTCGAATGTATAAGTACTTAGTTGAAAATTTTAAGGCTGATTATTACTTGAAAAATATTCTAGTCACCTAACCTAAGATGTGTCGACTGATATGCAAGCCATAACTTGAAAATGTCAAGTACAAGACACGAAATATAAACACTAACATTGGTAAAAACTTCATGAAAATATTGACAAAGTAAATAGTAGAACTAATAGTAATCACTTTTAAGAACTTAATTACGCAGAGAAATACGTGTTTTATTCCAAAATATGTTTGCAATATTGAAATTTATATAGGTGTCCAGGTACTCGGCACTCTAGCTTTTCTATGTACTAGAGACTGGACAGTCGTTTTTTGCAAGAAAAATTATATTTTAGCATATATTAGCATTTTATTTCGATTTATTGTGCGATTAATTAAGCTCAGAAAAATTTTGGGCATTGTAAATGATAATGAAATATTAAATAACTTCTAATATCAAAAAGGCATATCTTAGCCATTGCTTAAGAAGATGGCTACTGATGTGCATGCATTAGTTCCATTACAAAACTATTTTTTTAGGATACAAATGAAACGTATAATTTTATTAAAATTTAAATGTATGTAGCTGAAAGGTAATAGATTATGATTACATATAATTATTTTCATTAAAAGCACTGTAATACCCAATATAGCGAAATATTCCAGCTGCTGTCCAGGTACTGGGGCGTGTCCAGTCATTGGTACATTTACCTTACTGTTCATCCAAATATCCTCAATGATGCTCCGATCGCGCAAATTAAAGGTTTTAATGTCAGCTTTCAATTTACCGCATGTAGTTGACCGTAATGTATAATACCTTACGAAAATTCAAACTAGAAAATAAATTCACTGTTATGATATATATTTAAAAGGCAAAATCAAA
The DNA here is from genome assembly GCA_949152435.1 of Gastracanthus pulcherrimus. NCBI lineage: Eukaryota > Metazoa > Arthropoda > Insecta > Hymenoptera > Pteromalidae > Gastracanthus > Gastracanthus pulcherrimus. The sequence goes on along the minus strand of OX424572.1, from coordinate 22,125,898 downwards.
CTAAGTGCATTATTATTCATACATACATAGAGTTTGGCAAAATGACGTAAATCCCTACAGAGGTAAACTACTTCGCTGTGCGCAGGTCCGGCACATAAAACTAAAATAACATAAAATACTTAAAACTTTACTTACTTACTTAAATCTAACTTAAAAACTAAACTAGTATAGTACAAACTGTAAACTAAACTGGTATCGTTGTAAAATGTAGTTTACTTATCCAATAACAAAAATAGTGTTTGTATTTACATATACTTAACATAATTGCACTTCAGATAATTCAGATTTTTTTATCCAGATTTTTAGTTGTTTTTTTTGTGACTTTTTATCTAGTTCTAATATTTTGAGATCATTTTGTAATTTATTGAAAGTTGTTATTGCTTTTGTGTAACTATTGTTATTGCTGGCCTTTTTTTTATTTCTGGGAATCACTAAGTTTTTTTCGTAGTGATACTGCTTGACTTAATGAATTGATTTTTTAGGTTAGAGTAATGATATATCAGTGTTTCAATAGCAAATAGTGGTTCCAAGTTCAGTGGATTATCATGGATGGTGAAATTAATTTTAGTAACAATTTTGAGTAATATTTTCTGCAGATTTTGCAATAAATCAAAGTTATTTTTATAAGCACCTCCCCTTTACCATTATTCATCGACACATTTTTTTTCTATTTTACGATTTTCTGAAATCGATAAAGTAAATTATTTTTGTGTGTCTATGATGAATTAAGTATCTCATAATTATTTTCTCATACTTTTATATTACCCTACCTAATCACATCTCGCATTTGCTCAGGGTTATGCTTGTGGAGTACGGAAAACTTGTATCAGGATGAAAATATAGAACTTATACCAAAAAATTGCAATTGATGTATGTATTTATTTTCAAATATATCATTTAACATAATCAAAAAATTTAAATCGAGTTTATTTCCGTCCCCTCCGTAACTTTTCTTAATTCTTGGTCTTAAAATAATCTTTAGGCATAACAGATATAATATCTGCAGAAAACTGTGAACCGCAAGCCTTTTCTATAGTTAATTTTAGTCGAAACCTACAGTGATAGTGTAAATACATACTAACAAGAGCATAAAATTACCTATTGTTTACAACCGCAAAGTTTGGATAGGTTCTTTTCCTTCTTTTGTTATACACAAAAAAAATCATATTTATTTTAAACGGTTATATTTCGGAAATCTATGATGGCAAAGCGTTAAAAAAATGTTAGATGATTAAGAATTCAGTGAATCTACTAACTAACATCTGAATTACATATAATTTAAATAGTTAAATAATTTAAATAAATTACGTACAGAGAAAGAATTCCTGTGATAAGGATTATTACCTATAGTTGCGTAATTTTAGAAAAAAATATCTTTGGACAAACCATCAATGGCAAAAAAAGCTGATCTAGTTTGAGATATTAATTAGAAAGAGATCTAGCAATATAAATTAATTTGCTAAAATAAGGAATTTCATATTGGAAGAATTAATTTAGTTTGAGGAAGCTAAGTGCCATGTTATGTTAGTATAACGTCCTCTAAACTATTAGTAATAAATATATACAAAAACTAAAATATTTCATTAATTTTGAAAAATCCCAAGACCTCTTATCGAGACCATAGGCATGGTCTTGGTAATATCTTGTAATTTTTGTATAAGATCTTTTTATATTAGTAATAAATAATGTATGATTGCCTGAAAAGCTCACAACGTATACATTTTACTTTTCTACTCATGTAATATTTAATGAAGCACAAAAACGAATGTATATGAAAATTTGGAGAAAAATGGAAAATTTGAAAATTGGAATGTGGGCAAAACTAAAGCGATAGTTTTTGGTTCTGAGTATAATATAAATCAGCTGCAATAATTTGAATTCTTAACAGAGTTATTGGAGTTCCGTATTAGTTATAGCTCTGATTCAAAGTGTATTAGTTAGCTATTATTATAATACAACTTACCGATAAATGTATGTGCCATTCTTTAAAAAGAAGTTGTGACTGGTTAAATATGTATCACTCCATTTATTTAATTTCTTAATTTTAATAAAGTTGATACTTTAACAAATGCGCCGTCTTCGTAAACGGCACACTAACAACATATGTTTATTTTCAGCATCAAATCCAATATTTTAAGCCGTGTGAGATGTGCGTGCCACAAAAACTGTTAATATAACAGCATTCGAAACATTTGTTGTCAAAGCATAACTCATACAAAAAATGTAGATTTAACTATTTATAGCACACCTAAAACAGTGTTTATTTTGTCACGGTTATGGCTGTAATCATAAGTTTTTATAATATATTAATGTACGGCATGGGTCGGGTTAATTTTATTTGCATTATAAAAGTGTGAGAACATTAAGAATGCCTGTATAATCGTATTTTTACGTTTTTCAGTGTATAGAAAACACAATGCTGTTCTTATGGGAGAAATGCGCCGTTAAAAAAATGAGTAACACTCAGGAAATATTATTACTTGCAAAGGGTACTTATTACCTGTGGATTTCGCCATATAAATTATGGTTGTGCCGATAAACTCTCAAAGAGTCGGGTCGATTTCTTTTATCTTGGCTACCCGAATAAATAAAAGTAACGTGAAACTCATATCATGAAAAGTGCTACTCTTCGTAAGGACCATCAATATATGGGATATAGGTATCTTTTCCACCTAACGTTGCATAATTTTTCAAAGAGATTGCCTATGGTTCTATTTTTCCATTAAAATATAACTAACATACCCTCCGGGGTTGTTATAATGAAAAAAGATACCTCTTCTTCTAACCATAACTCTATTACAAGTTTTTATTATGGAAAAATGACCGAAAAGATATTAAAAAGTATGCAAAAATAGCATTCATTTAAGTTCTGTTACGTATAAAAATATAATATTAATCTGATCAAAAGTTATTAACAATTGAAGTAGGTCACTGAAAATACATGGAAAATCAACGAATTTAAAAGAGTTAAATTTCTTTGAATATTCATGCAATTTTGGTAACCATTTTCTGATTAATATTTTTATACGCAACAGAGCTTAAACTAAAGGTCTTTATTCCTACATTTTATTATATTTTGAGTGATTTATCTTTATAGATAAATCATTCCTACATTTTATTATATTTTGAGTGATTTATCTTTATAGATAAATCACTCAAAATATAATAAAATGTAGGAATAAAGACCTTTAATTTAAGCTAGTCTTAAATTAAATAATAGTAACTTGTAGAGTTATGATTAGAAGAAGAGGTATCTTTTTCATTAAAATTATGAATATTTCGAGTAAATTACTTTATATCTCGAGAACAAGGGCCCATTAGAATTAATTACGGATACTATGCTTTATTTTAGAGTACCAGAAAATACCTCCCAAAGTCTGTCCTAATTTCGTTTCCCGGCGGTCGTGCTTTCTCCTTGTAAGTATAATTTATAATGCCCCGAGTACAACAATTCTTACAGTCAATAGTATACCTTTTCTCCGTATTAAAGGGACCAGCCTGAATTAAACTCGAAAAAATAATTTATTTTTTATGTACCGTTACGGACCCAGTTCCTGATCAGGACCCAATTCCTGATAAATTTCTTACATAAAATATTACTTTAAACTTGTTGCTGCAAAAACTTTTTGAAGATTGCAGATATAACTATCTACTATTTAGATGTTCCTGTTTAAAGTCTAAAAAGTTTAATTGTAATTGGCTTTTATGGAAATCAGAGTTGATCAGGAATTGCTCTTAGCTGATCAGGAACTGGGACCGTGACGGTACCGTCAAACATTTTTCCTATAAAAGCAATCATTCTGAATTTCTTTTTACTATGAATACTTGATAATATCTAGAATTTTTTCGTTGTAATAAAACCTCAAAATCTTTCTCCCACGTGACACGAGATATTACCATTGTCAATACTATATTTAGTGGGAAAACTTTTCTGCGTGCACGTTTCTAGGTGACACGGTCAACAAAAATTTTTCTTCTGACGGTAATTTATCCTTATGACGTATACTACAACTTTTACGATGTTTATTTTCGTTAAAAAAATTTTTTAACATTATTTTATAACATGTTTTAAAAATATGTTTGTTCTCTGAATGATTATAATAAAAAAATTTTAATGAAAAAGTAAAACGTAAAAGTTTCAGTATATATCATACCAAAAAAGTCAGATTACCGTCGGAAATTTTTTTTTGTTGAGTGTTACCTGGAAAAGTGCAAGCCGCAAAGTTTTCCAATAAATATAGTATTGATAACGGTAATATCTTGTGTTTCGTGGGAGAAAGATTTTGAGTTTTTGCAAGGGTAAAATTATAGATATTATAAAGTATTTATAGTAAAAAGAATTTTCAGAATGATTGCTTTTATAGAAAACATTTCTATTAGCACATAAAAAAAATTTCTATTTTCTAGTTTAACTCAGCCTGGCCCCATTAACTCGTATATAATAATATTCAAATTTCAAGTATTAAACCACGTGTGTGTATTTAAATAAATATGTATTTGCTCAACTGTGAGAAGTTATATCTAAAACCTTCAAATAATTATGCATTATTAGTATATTATGCACCTAGGGAATAAAGCGCTACATTAAATTCCTACCCCCACTCTAGTCCCCGCAGATACGCGCATGTGCACTCGCCTTCGGCTCGAGCACAAACAGCGCGTGGCGCGGCGGGGACTAGAGTCAGGTTAGGGAGTTAATATGTAGCACTATTTTCCCTTTTCGGCGGTGAAAGAGTACGAACTTTTTGATAGATATGTTAAAAAATTGTATATTGCACGCGTGAATAAAGTGAGCCAGCGATTGCCAGCGTGTATGACGCCCTCGCTCCGTTTGGACGCCGAACCATACGCAGGCATTTACTGGCTCACTTTATTCCCTAGGTGCATAATATATATATATATATATATATATATATATATATATATATATATATATACTATTAGTAGGGTTACCAAGAAAGAAGTTGTGTAATCATACACGGAGGCTAGATTAAGATTACGATTGAATATTTAAAGACCGATTGTTTTGATTAGCAATTACTCTGATCCTTGAGTAGTTAGTATAAAGTAGTGATTAACCATCCAAATCTGAAAAATGAATACCAAACTTGCTCTCACTTTGGCGCTTTTTGCGACCATCGGCGCATTGGCTGTAGCGGGTAATTTTAAACATCATTGAATTCTTATTAAAATTAATCATAGATTGAATACTATAATTCAAATGATTAAATCCATGGCTCTTACGAAGACTAGGTTTCAAATTTCCACGAAAACTAACACATTTCATAATTTCTCCACGAAAACTAGCACTAGTCGTGTAGAATATATATTAATTTGGGGTTTTGCCGATAATCTCTCGAAAAGTCGGGTCGATTCTTTATTAATCGGGTTCGAGTTGGGTACGAGACTCTTTCGGTACTTAAAAAAATCGAGCTACTCGAATAAATAAAGGTAGCCCGAAAAAGTCAGGCGGCGGGGAGTCACGAAATCTGCTAGTATTCGTGTAGAAAAATAATTAAAATGTTAGTCATTGCGGTGAAAATCCAAATGTGTTCCTCTTCGTTGTAGATGCAAAAGCTGTGCTAGTATTTGTAAGAGCTATCGATATATTCTATTTTACGTATAAAACTTACTATAACAAAAAAGATTAACAACTTCAATTCATTACGTCGTGTATTGTATTGTTAATAATATTCTATCCTTTTTTGCTTTTATAAATTTTATAATATATGTATACACTATATGTATAAAATAACTGTAAAAATTGTCAAATTATATCAAACTAACACGTTTGAATTAATTATACATTTCTTTTTAATTTTGATGTAACCATCATGGTAAATGTCTCAATACTTTTAACCGTGTACCTATTATAATCTTGATATAGGAAGTTATAGCTTCTAGTAGTGATAAAGACAACATGAAACAAACAAGAAGCTCGATTAGCGCGGTTGATAATGCTAGTGTAATTTATTACTGTAATAAGTTGAATAAGCTGACTCCTTATTCATTACAGATTTCCCAGAAGGAAAGGTTGCTGGATATGCTGAGAAATGTGTCGAATGCTTGTCAGGATGTACAGGTAGTTATATATGAAATGTGAAATATTATACAGCGAAACTTATAAAATCTTAGTAATTCGAGTAATAATATACACTTTTTGATTTTCAGAAAAATACGGAAAAGCCGGTAAGTTATTTCCTGTCAAAAGAATATTTGTATCATAGATAAGATCTAATAATGTGGGTAACAATATATATCGAGACAAGTACTATAGGTAGAAGAAAAAATAGAGAACAAGCTTTGTTATGTTGCAATCGTAGAAATTGTCCATGAAACAAATCAATTAAACATTTAATTAATGTACCTCAATGATTTTTCTTGTTTTTTAGTTTATGTTAATCCTTAAATATCACGCGTATTACACAGCTAGGGAGATAAGGAAATGACGAGTCCACAGCACGTGTAAAATGTCAGGCGAGCCGAAAGCGAGCGTGGCAAACGCGTGCTATGAGGTCGCCATTCTACCTCCCATGGTGCGTATACTATTTTTCCTCGCACCAGCACCGAAAATACACATTTTCTGCACACCTTCACCGAATGTACCACTTTATCTTCCGGGCGCCTGGAGAGAAATGTGTATTTTCGGTGCTGGTGTGAGGAAAATAGTATACGCACCATCGGAGGGTAAACGGCGACCGCATAGCAAGAGTTGGTTTGTTTATTTACACGTGCTACGGACTCGCCAATTCTTTACCTCCCTAGATGCGTAATATATACACTATTACCCTCTTCAAATTTAATAGATACAATTTTTTTAATTCATAATTTCTACGATTTTGACATAACATCTGATTTACACATTTTTTTCTACGACATAAATTACTCTTATTTTACATATATTGTCACTCATATTGTCAAATCTTATTTAACTATGGAACAAATTTAGTTTTAAATGTCAATTTTGGGCGAAATACCCTCTTTATTTAAATTTGCAACAACAAAACATGAAAAGAAATAAAAATTAAGAAATGAATGTACTGCACAGGGTATAAGAAGCAATACCCACAAAAAGAATGTGAATACAAGCTGACTTGTGATGGTAGGAAAAATAAATAATTACATTATTGTTTTAAAAGTAATGCATCTGATCGCATAATATGATTGTCAAATAAAAAATAAAAGTACAGTCAATACGGCAAAAACTAAAGTTAGTTAATAATTTTAAATTGTACGCAAAAAAATATTTCAAATCATATATGTAATAATTCTATTATACATAATGAAAATAGTTCAATGTTATAAATTATTGTATTGTTATAAGATCCTTTGGTTTTTACCCAGAAAAAAATTATGAACGTCACCAAAGATGCAATGGTAAAAAATTTGATATATTTATTTTAACTTTAAATAATAATATTTATCAGAATTTTACACATTTTAAATGGCGTATTTTAGAGGTGTACCCTAAAAGGCAGCAAGACGGTTTATCCCGAGAAGAATGCCGAATGCCACCAAAGATGTAACGGTACATACTTAGAAGCATAATTATACATGTACACTATTTTTGTACTAATTATGAATGCAGTTAATGATTTTACTTATTTTGTCAAATTATATGGCTTCAGGAAAATTCTAAAGAACGTAGAATAAAATTTTTACTCAATACCAATTGGCATTAAATCATCATCATGTCATGTCATTCAATATTTACCAAATATATTTTATAATTAATTTTACAATTTAATAAAGTATATTATTTTTACATTCTACGTATTTTATTTGTCTTCACATATTAATAAATTTTCCTTAAAATATACGAGGAATGGATAAAGTAAAAGGTAAATAAAGAAGCTTAGGTAATATATTCCATATGATTTATTGTAGAAAAATATTCAACTACTCCATTAGTGCAGACTGATATCGTTTCAACGTGGTACCGCGCGTTGACAGTCTGAATAGTAGAAGGGTAATTTTCGCAATTAACATAAAATATTCATTGGCAATGCTTAGCTATATTATAATACCGTCGTAATAAATCACATCGAAGCGACAATAGAAAGAATCAATTGCCTCTTCGACTCACAAAATTGCCCTTCACACTATATCGCAAGCGTACCGCGCGCTTTGCTCGCGCTCTACAACGCGTACCGATATTAGTACCAAAATTCGCCCGCTGTAAAATCCATCCTTACATTAGCGCCTGTTCTCCCTTAGCCTGTCGAGCACTTCCCTGACGTGGCCGACTGTGAACATGGTGACCGATGGATCGTCGCTGTTCTCCAGCAACTCGAGGAATCTCTCCCCGATTGCGATCACCTCATCGACGGTGCCCGCCCTGTACGTCTCCTGCGACATCGACGGGCAGTTGTCCATCTGGAGCGACATCATCTGCTGCCTGTTGTCGCGTTGGTGGGCCATCAGCAAGGCCAAGAGTATCGCCTCGTTCGGCATAGCGTAGGGTCCGTTATTGCTGTGCGCCATGGGGGCGCTGGGGTCCTTCACCTCGAGTCTTGATTTCTTTGAGGCCGGCTCGCGGTTCTCCTCGTCGCTGGAGTTGTTCGATCTCGATCTTCCTGCTAGAAACAGAACAATTGAAAATTATAATTTTATTCTTACTACTTAATAAAAGGTTCAAAATAATCACTATTTATTTATAAATCGATGGGTACCCGTTATGTTTTACTTTTACTGTTTTAAGATATTATACATGATAAATTAAAAAAAAAAAAATAATAATAATGTCAGATAATATTCAGATTTCAAAAAAGTTATTTAGCATAGAAATAATTTTTAATTCTTTGTCAAAAATCACCCTTATTGAGCGGCCATGTATTCAGAGTCCACTGTAAATTGACTCCGTATATGCTTCACGTTATAATTAAAAGTTAAATCGTATTTTCAATTATCAAATGAATATCAAAAAATATATGAAGTATTGCTAACCGATTTCTTATGCTTATTCTGAATAAATAGATAATGTTTATTTAAATAATATCTCAACAATAGGAAATAAACGTGTAAACGCGGATTATTATAAAGCTTCAGGCCCACAATCAATAAATAATAAATTGAAAATTACAAAGTTAAAGAAACTCACCAGACATGTCGAGGACTAGATTGTTGTCGTCGAGCGAGTCGATGCTGGACGAGGGCGAGTCCGATGTCGGTGAGCAGGACTCGCTGTCGTCGACCGGCCTTCGCAACAGCTTCTCCCTGATTGATTTCTCGCTCTTGCACCATCCGCGGATGGTCGACTCGGGCACACCGAGTGCCCTCGAGACAGTTGCTTTAGTGGCGCCACTTTTAATGCGCTGGATCGCCAGCAGCTTCACTTTCCCTGATCGCAGCAACTGCACACGCTTCCCCGTGCGCGGCTTCTGCTGCTGCCTCTGCTGTTGCTGCTGTTGCTGCCGTTGCTCCTGCTGCTGCTGCTTTAGCCTCTCCTTCGGACCCTTGTCCGAACTCTTTCGCACCGTCAAATCAAGAGGCTGCTCCATTTTGATGTATGTTAGTAACTAAAGCACCGTCCGTTCTAAAGTCCAGTGCCGAATGTGGCCTGTTGCAGCGACTGCAGCGGATAAATACCCTCGGCGAGGGTCCGGGGGCTGATGCGCTCTGCGCCCCCACCACTCGCCAACATCCCCTACTCCAGCGCATGAGGCCCCACGCCGACGTTACGGCTTGCATGCGAACTTGTGTACATGATATGCAAGGCCCCGATAGCGAATCGGCAACCGCGCTGTCCTACCCTCCAACCAGGTGGCAGTAGCGGTGGCGGCGAAGCGGCTACCAACCCCTTACCTGCGCAGACCGAAACAGGACACGCTATTAGCATAGGTATATACGCAGTGCGCTTCTAGTCGATGCGGGGGTCCTTCAGAACTCCCCCCTCTCTTTGTCTCCCTCCTCCGACAGATATAATGGATCGGTGCTTGTGATTGCAAATGTCTTCCTGGCTTTCCTGCTCTTGTCTTTACGGCTTGGGGATTTTATTCAGGTGATTTTTAAGGGGAGCGCGCTCCAACTCGCCCCACGCTCGGCCTGGTGTGCATGCACTGTACAGATTTTTTCGCAGGACTTTATGACCACCGTCGCCGACATCGGCAAAGCCCGACTTTTCGACTGCGGGTGTATACGATAATGTTTTCCTGTATTTGTGTGCATGTCGAAAAGTGGCGTACTCTTTTCTTTCAGTTTAGTTTCCTGATTTGTAGTTATATATGATTTTGATTTTCATTTATATGATGTTTGTGATAGATAAACGAGTATGTTCCTATATTTTAATTTTTTAGATTAAACCTAACTATTCCACATAGATTTACACCCCAATTTATGAAATATAATTATATATTACTTTTATATTTATGTGAATAAAACTTTTATACGAGAGTTAGGATGAAAAAATGATCTATAGATATGTTTATAATGTAAAAAACAATGATCTTGTGGAGTTTCAATTTATTTGACCGCGCGCATTTGTGCGATTTATTCCGAAATCCAATCAAATTTTTAAAAAATATTAAAAAAAAAATTTTTTTAAATTGATTGGATCTCAGAAAAAAAAATCAAAAAAATTAACGCAAAGCGCTCCGCTCTTTTTGCAATACATGTCAAATGGAGTCGAATAACAGTTAAAACAGAATTTTTTGTTCATCCTGTCACCCCGAATCGTGTGAGGATCAAAGTTCCTTTAATAAATATGGTATTGAAAACAGTGATTTATTGTGACGTGTTGGGTAAAGATTCTCACGTTTTACGACGGTAAAGTCTAAGACAATATTGTGTTTTGATAGCAAAAAATTTTTCAGAATAATTGATTTTAAACATAAAAAGTTTTCTGGACTCGTAAAAAAAAGTCTTTTTTTGGGTGTAACCCAGGCCTAAGAAATTTTGAGTAACTGATATTAAACTTCAATTACGTATCTCTTAAAATCTTTTTTTCTCAGTCAATCTTGACCAATTTACAGTAGTCCAAGAAAATGTTCAATAATACTTTAGTCAATCAATTTGATAATACGTGTAAACAACAGAAATATTCCGCTGATTACGTGAAGTAAGTAATATTGTATTAGGAATTATAAGAATTTATAAAATATAATTATATATTCATTATAATAAAAATATTCAACCCCATTACAGCTCAGCGGGAGAATTTGCCATGCTCGCGTGCAAAATCCACTTCTATGTATTTAAAAATTCGTCATTTTCTTACAAAATATTTTTTTGTACTTTTTTCAAGTGTTATATCTCATAGAATACCCTAAAGATTATTATGTAAAAGTAATAATAATAAAAGCTCATATTTGAAAAAGTTATGCCGAGTTAAAGTGAAAAATGTGAAATATTTTTTTAATTTGAAAAATTACGTTTTTCACCTATTACAAAATAACTAAAACAGCTAAAAGTTTAGTTTTAGTACAAAAAGTTGCGCAATAGTACTATTTTTATATATTAATTAAATAAATTTAATTTGAAGCGATATTGAAAATTGGCTAGCCGGACAATACTTATCCGGCGATATCGCGCTATGCGCCCTTTTCCGTTCGGAGGCCTCAAATAATGATTTGTATAATATCTTTGCTTACTACAAGAAAGACTCGGGTAAAAAAAAGTTCATACATGTTCATTTATGATCATGTATGCAGGGTTCATATATAATCATATATGAGCATATTCGAGCTATGACAGATGTAACAGCATATAATCATATATGATAAAGTACTATAACTCGAGAAAAAAGTCGATTTTTCGCGCGGGTGAGTAAACTCACCCGCAAGAAACATATTCGACTTTTTGCCCTTGTTACATAATGTACTATTTAGAGCACACCTACGGAATATTTTCATTTTTTAAATACATTACTCTACTATATCAAACCTGGGAAAAATAGTTAATACAGGGACGGAAGCACGAGAGTTGGAGCTCGTTGCGTCAAGGGAGATGGGGGAGAACGGGAAGCAGGATATTGATAAGAACAGGATTTAAATATAAGGATTGACGAGAGGTGAGACGCAGACGAATACGCAGGTATTAAGGAAGGAGGAAGGGCAGGCAGCAGAGGTCGGCGAGGGTCGCTTGCAGTTCAGCAAGCGTGATTGGCATAAGGTAAGAGAGGATAGAAGATAGTAGATTTTTGAGGGGAAAATAAGTATAGCGAACGCAAATAGTACTGTTTCGTAATCCGCGGATGAAAGGAACGGGCTGCCGAACAAATGGGCGGCATAGCGAAGCTTCTCTCCGGAGAAGCGGGGGATAGATATGCGAATGTTAAGTGAATGTTCGAGACGGCCGGTGTTATGAGGCCCGTCGATCGTCGATGATTAAACCACGTAATGCGCTGCGATCTTTTGAGGCCACTCCTATATTATATAGGTCCTATATAAGAATCCGCGGAAAGTCGCGGTCGTCTGCACCGGCTGCGGTAAGTCGTTGCTTCTTCGGAACAAAGTTTTATGACGAGCCTACATGTGCTCGTAGTTTTATGACAAGTCTGTTGGCTTGTCTTGCATCTCCGCCTCTTTTGTCTTACTATTTACGGTTCGGCGCGCAGGCAATTCATTGGATTACATTTTCGTGCGCGTTCCCCCGCGCCTTACGCGTTTCGCAGAAAAAGTCGATTTTGGGAAACACTGCACGCTGCGAATCTTATTTGCATATAAGTGAACAGTTTTTCAAATAAATTTCGAAAAGTAATTATCTAAGAAATTTGTCTGAAAATGGAAATAAGGGATGGAATTATTCTTTTCTAGTATGTTAATTTGCCCATTTCTTCATAAGCTTCAAATTATAGAAGTTATGAGCTGTTAAAAGTTGCATTCTCAGCGATAACGAAATACTTGTAATCAGCTCATAACTTTTATATCTTGAAATGTTTGGAAAAAATCCGTAAAAAGCTGTATCATAATAATACTGTGATCCACAGTGTGTCCTATATCTGTTTTTAATGATTTGAAATAAAAAAAAATTTCACCTCTCAGAATTAGCGATCTTAATTTCGTAGACTAAGGCACGACCGCGACACGGAAGTGCCTTATATTTTCGTTAGCGAAAAATGTGTGACATAGGCTATCTCACGCAATTTTGGACCAATCGGGCTAAAATTTTAGGAGGGATCTCCTCCAGCACAATATGAAATTCGATATTTTTTTATCACGATCATGTACGTAGTTTTTAAATTGCGAGCACTTTTTGCTTATTTTTACGTGTTTTTTTTAAATTCACGTTACACGATTATCTCCGCGAAGTCTGAGCGGATCAGGTTCAAATTGTTTTTGGGAGCTCTCCTAAGTATAACAACCTGATGGTCATATTTTAAGATCGACCCTGCAAATATACGCTGAATGCGGCGACTATAAAAAATCGCTAAAAACGGTTTTTGGGCTATAACTTGAAAACTAAGCATTATACGAAAAAAAGTTAAAGAGAACAGTTGTAGATCTTTGAAAAATACAACTTTTCCTATAGACATTTATTTATGAAAATACTTTTAACTCGAGTTAACAGGCCAAAAACGAATTTTAACATCGAAAAAACAGCTTTTTACCATATAACTTTACAGCTATGCATTTTACATGAAAAAGTTAAATGGAAAAGTTGTAGATCTTTGAAAAATACAACTTTTTTCTTGACATCAAGACGCGAAAATGTTTTTAAATCAAGCTAATAGTCCAAAAACGATTTTTGACATAATAAAATGCAGTTTTTTACTATAAAACTTTGCAGGTATGCATCTTACGTAAAAAATTAAGTGAAAAAGTTGTAGATCTCAAAAGACACAACTTTTTATGGTAGCAAATATTAAAAAAAAATGCTTTTATACAAGAAACAGCCTAAAAAACGATTTTTCATCCACATCATTTAATAACAATTGCGGTGCAGCACGCCCAATCGATCTTAAAATTTTTTAAAGATGTCCCCTTTTCAATAACAGTTTTATATCCAAAGTACAACCACTTAAACAGGATAATATCTTTCTTTTACTAATTAGAAACAGATAATAGTGTCAGCGTTAAATGTAAGCTTTAGTTTAGCGCTTCGCGCGAGTGTCAGGCAATCAAGTTAACGCGCAGCCTGAGCAAGGCGAGCGTGCACCGGTAAGGCAAGCGTTTTGCATGCCTTGGATCGCACGGCGATGCAAGGCACGGAGGAGCTTAAGAGCGAGCGTTCGCTCTGAAGCTCCGGAGCAGGCAAGTCACATACGGCCGACGGCCACGTGTGGCGCGCTAGTTTTGCTTCTTTTTAACACTGAATATCATTATAACATTGATTTAAAGCTTATATTTAATATCATAAAGGCAGACATCGTAAATCACTTTACATTAATACGTAAATAACAAATATTGTTTAAACTATATTATTATAGTTTTATTACTTCAAAGTTGATGAAACTAATAATCTAAAGAAAGATACTTCTTTTCGAGTTGAAGTTCGCGAGATACGTCGTTTTTACAATGAAGAGAAAAATTTTATATATGTTTTATGTTTTAAAAATTACGTTTTTTACTTATTACTTACAATAAGAAACTTAAATAGCTAAAAATTTAGTTTTAGTACAAAAAGTTGCGCAATAGTATTATATAAATTTGTGCTTACAAGGAGAATCCACAACCTGCGAGAATCAAATTTTGATGAGGTTTTGGGAAATGGGTTCTAGTACATAAAAATGATGCCTAGTTCCCGTCGCTTCGTATCATAGACCTTTAGAGTCGAGATATGGTCAGTTGTTTTCAAAATTCGCGTATGTACATAAGAATTTAATATTTTCGGCATTTTCTTTACCTATATATGTTTCAATTGTATCTATTCATGGATTTATATTATGTATATCCAAAATACGGAAACTTTAACAATAAGTTAAAATATGACTTTAACAAAGGAAAAATATGACTTTAATGTTTTTCATTTCTCTACTTAAATCAGATTAAAGATAAACATTGTTTTAAAATCCCAATTTTAAAGGTATAAAAAATTTAACATTTTACAAAGAAACTATACTATGGTCTATAAGAATACATTGTTAATTAAATGTATATGAGTTTTATTTTCTATTAAGGAATGTGAAATACCGATGTCATTGATATTTTTCCGGCTTTTCGCTTTTACACATTTTTTCTTGATATTAAACATATATATAAGACAAAACTGATTGAAACCTTGAGTCAAATAGGTTAAAGGTTTGGGAGATTTCCCCATATCACTAGAAATGTCCAGTTACGTGTCCGAAAACGGGTTAAAAATTTCATAACAAAGGGGAGAACGGGGTAATGCCGGTCACTGGCTAATTCCGGTCACTCTCATTTTCAATAATCTAAACTTTTTTAGGTAATAATTCGAATAGTATCCCAAACGCAAAATAAAATGCAATTAATCTAGTGTTCAAGCAACCTTCTATTCAGTATTATTAACGAATTATACACAATTAAAGTTTAGATCTACATTTCTTATAAGAAATCTGGTCTATAAAATAACTTTTTTGCATATTATTTGTTACTTTATGCAGTTATTTTATGCAACTTCATTAATTTGAACAATCTAAGAATACGAAGTAGTAAAAAAAGAGTATAAACCTATTGTATAAAATAGATCATTATCTTCGTTTGCTGATATTGATATGGTGAGGTTTAATAAATGATTTTTGCAAACCAAACAGACAATTTTATTTGTCAGCGACGTTTCAGCAGCATTTCACTGCCCTCATCAGGCTATACCTTTATTTAAATATTTCATATTACACCATTATTAAAAAGTATTGTAAAAAAAAAATATATTTATATGTGATTTTATATGAAATTTGTTGTTAACATAAATACTTACAATATTTACATGGTACGGGTGTTACATTTTTTAAGACCACTACATGTACAACATATATACGTTACTCGCTGTATAAACAATATAAAAAAAATATATATATATATATATATATATATATATATATATATATATAATAATAAGTTAGTGATTTTGTACTATTTTCCTAATTGCACAGAAGTTGAGGTTAAGTTGCCATAAATACCTTTCATTTTCTTAATCGTCCTTATTTTAAAACTTATAATATTTAAACAATATATAGCACATTGTAAATATAAATATAAATAAAAGAAGTCCATAGTTAAAAAATGTTATAAGTTATAAATAAGTAAAAAATGAAATATCACAGAAGATTTAATACTATCAGTAGGTACGACAAGATTTTTCTATCACAGACGGTTACCAGACGTTATTTTGAATATCTGAGCATGCTCAAAATAGCCTTTGATGGAGTGATTTCAAAATATGTAAAACTGACTAGTTTGTAGACTAGATAAAAGAAAACAGCATTATCTAATATTGCACAATTAATCACAATTTAATTATTAAAAACTTAATTATTAATATAGATAAACTAACTCTATAATGCACAAATTATCACATGAGTTAAAGAAATTTTTTTTAATTTTTAATGCCTGTTATTATATGTGCGCACGCATCTCTTTGTCAATTTTGTCAAAGACAAAGCAAACTCGTCAATTTTGTCAGTGACCGTATGTGTATAGCTACTTCAAACAAAAGATATTTATTACTTATTATATTTGCTTTTCATGTTATTGATCAATGGAAAGTAATGATAGTTTAATTTTTGGATGTCCTCTTTAATATTAATAGAATTTTTTTGTAGTTTTATATTTACCATTTCTGAAATTAATCTCTCTTTCCAATTACGTTCTTTATCCAGGATTTTTGTATCGTTAAAATTAAAGGAGTGACCGTTCCTAATGTGGTCATTAATAGCATATGATTTATTCTCAATATTCGTATTCGCTTCATGTTCATCAACACGTACAGTCAGCTGACGTTTGGTTTCACCTACGTATGAAGCATTACAATCATGGCATTCTATTTTATAAACCACATTAGTACAAGCTCCTGTCTCTTGCTTCTCTTTACCCCGAGTAATAATAGAACTTAAATTTTTATGTGTTTTTGGAATAGTTTGAACATTGTTTTGACTTAAAATATTTTTTGCTTTCTCGTAAAACTCTGGGATATAGGGCAAAGTTACTACTGTTTCAGGTTTTTTTCTTGTGTTTGTGATCCTATTGTTATTGTTACTATTATTATTATTAAATTTTATTTTATCTAAACGTTTTTTTATATGAAATTCTAAGAATTTTTTTGGATAAGCATTATTTCTTAATAAATTTCTTACAATCTTCAAGTTATTAACGTGATATTTTTCCTGTGCAAGTAAAATTGCCTTATCCACTAAAGTATAAATCATCGCTCGTTTCTGTGAAATTGGATGATTTGAGTTATAATGTAAAAATTTACCCGAGAATGTTTCTTTCCGATACCAATTGGTTATAATTCTGTCATTTTCTCTGATGAGGAAAATTTCTAAAAAACTAATTGATTTATTGTTTTCTTGTTCATATGTGAATTTCAAACTACTATGATAGGAATTGAATGTATCAAATACTTGTTTTAGTTTAATTTAGTTTAAATCTATAGTAAAATAGTGGGTGAAAATCTAATTTATTTAGACATTCTATTTCAAGATCTTCCATTACTATATTGGCAAAACATGGACTAATAGGACTCCTCATCGGAGAGCCATAGATTTGCTGATAATATCGCCCGTCAAATTGAAAATACGTGCTGTTTACAAGAAAAGTTATAGTATCTAGTAGTTCTTTCAGAGGAATGTTTGAATGTTTAACAATAGATGTTTAACAATAATGGTGTAATATGAAATATTTAAATAAAGGTATAGCCTGATATGGGCAGTGAAATGCTGCCGAAACGTCGCTGACAAATAAAATTGTCTGTTTGGTTTGCAAAAATCATTTATTAAACCTCACCAGTATAAACCTATTGTTTTTTTGTCATTTCAATTTAAATTACTAAGCAGAATTGGGGTAATACCGATCACAATGTTATTTATATGACGCTCCCGAAAGTAAGGCTCAGAAAACGTTCCGCTGCTATCTCAGGTAGAGCAACTTTGCTTAAGTGTTTTTGATTGAACATTGGCTATGTGTTACATATTTTACTATGTAAGTGCGAATAATAATGCGACTGATCATATGAAGGTTCATATAATTGATTTAAGGAAATATTTTACCTATAAAAGTAACTTTGTAAGAGGAGTCCGTATCTTCTGTTCTTGTCTAATCACGTTTTTGCTATTTATTCAAATTGTAGTTTGGTAATTAATTGAAAAACAAAAAGTTGGCCACAATTGGCATTAAATTAAGGAATATTTTGAGATCTTAAAAAGTATCTAACATTATATACATTTCGAGAAAACTTCGGAACGAAAAAGCTAACCTCCATTTTCGCGTTCCGAAGTTTTCTCGAAAAGGAAATAATACCAATTGGGGCCAACTTTTAGTTTTTCAATTATCAATCTATAATTAGAATAAATAGCAAAAACGTGATTAGACAAGGACCGTAGTTACGGACTCCTCTTAATAGCGACCGGAATTGTACCAAGACTGACCGGTATTACCCTTTGATGTGGAGTAAATCCAGTCAAAATGCTTCTTTTTATTTCGTCTTATAGCTTCGATATCCAACATTTTTAGATTAAACCAATAATAAATATTTAAAGTCAATGGCTGGACATAACATAATAAGTATTTAAAGTTAATAAAAAACAATTTGAAAGTAGAAATAACAAGCAATTTTGCTTAGGTGACCGGCAATACCCCGTTCTCCCCTATAGTTGACTAGCTGAATATTTTACAACTCATTGATAATGTGATTTTTGTTATAATAAAGATATATTGTAAGATAGATATTCTAGTTTTTAGTAATAAAAAAGACAAATGCAATGTTTAGTAAAAGAAGTAAGACTGAAGAACCTTTTGACCACTCAAAATAAAGATCCATCTATCTTCTATCATTATTATTCTACAGATATATAGTTATATATACATTTGAATGTTTATTTGGAAACTCCTAGTATTAAGGGGATAAAAGGCGTTAAAATATGAAAATTTGAAATAATGCTATAAAGTCTATATTTTTTCTAAAAACGGCTTAAATGATAAATTGTATGCTTAATTGTATTATTTACAGAACAAAGAATTTCAAAAATCATCAAAAAAATAAATTACCCAACCTAATCTATTACTTATTGTCTTCATCGGTGGTCTTAATAGACTTTAGTTTTTTGGTCACTGCAATGAACGTATGGGGAAATTTCCAGAACTTTTAACTTTCAAATGTTGAAAATAAGATCAACTCAACTTAGAAGCACAGCTCTAGTTTTTTCACACAACTTCTCGAGACTATAAACAATTAATATTTGCCAATGAACAAGCCCGAAACAAGTGCCTACCGAATCTAAAATAATTTATCAAATACGGGAAGTTAGAATTTCCATGTATATATTCTTTGTTGAAAACAGTTCTAAAATATTTGTGCAGCTATTTTAATTTTACTTTTTGATACTTTAATCAAACATTTGTATTGCGTTAATGTTATTTTACAAATTACTTTGATCTTAATGATTCACTTAAAGTGATTGCTAATGGTTCGGTAGAAGGCACAAAGAAAGACAAGGATGTGTAACTACTCACTTCTGATTCCGAGAGATCCTTTGAGGAGGATGAAGATTCAAATGTGGTCAAAGAATTACATTCTCTTAAAGGACAACAAAAATTGTATGCTTTAATTGAGGGATTTTATTATAGTTCGTTTTTAGAATAAAAAGACTGGAAGTGTAATATTATTTTAATACAATGGTGAGGTAGATTTTGTTGATCATCCCGCGGTTAGAGGACACATGCGGAGTAGGAACCTTTGTTTTGACTTTGCTTCTCATCGCTGACTCGTCGTTTAGGTCATTTTTTTATTTGTATTATTGACTCTACACTGTTTTTATACATATTGTAAATTTAATTGTATTTGCTAAGTAAATTGTTATACTAACTTCAGATATTATTTCACAATATTATAAAAAACTTCTTTACAGTTTTTTTCTGAAGAGGGTGGCCTAGCCATCGAAACGTTAACGTGACTTTTAGTTCACATACCTCTAACCTCGGGAAGATCAACAAAATCTACCTCACCATCGTTAAAAAATACTCCGAGGTATAAGGTCATATTAGACCTTCGTCTCTAATTACATATATTTTAATACAAATTAATATACGAGAAAAACACTTTTTTTTCATTATATTTCTGTTTCTGTTCACTCCTTTTTTCTGTTCTTTTAACTCTTCAATTCGTTTGTGCTTTAAGTACTCTTCCTTCTTTCTCACTTTTACTAAGCTCAAAACAAGTCTCATGATTGTAAAATGCAAAGAGACTTCTTCTCGTATTTGTATTATTCAGTTTTTCAAGTTGCAATAAGAGGTTATGATATTTAAACAAACGCGCGTTGAGGACGGCGCGTACTGGATGCGATAAATCGATGTAAATTTTCCGGCTTCTCACTTTCACATATTTTTTTCTTGATATTAAACATATATCATTAGAAATATCCGGTTATGTGTCAAAAGTTGGTTTAAAATTTCATAACTTATAGTTGAATAGCTGAACATTTTACAACTCATTGATAATGTGATTTCTATTATAATAAAGATATACGGTAAGATAGATATTTTATTTTTTAGTAATCAAAAATAGAAATACAATGTCTAGCAAAAGAAGTGAGACTGAAGAACTTTTTGACCACTCAAAATAAAGATCCATCTATCTTCTATCATTATTGTTCTACAGATAGATTTATATTCATTTGAATGTTTATTTGGAAACTCCTAGTATTAATAGGGGTTAAAGGGTGTTTAATATATTATATGAAAATTTTAAATAATGTTAAAAGATCTATATCTTTTCTAAAAATAGCTTAAATGTTCAGTTTTATGCTTAATTGTATTATGTACACTGGACGGTAAAAATAACTTTGAATCTCACAGGCCATTTTTTCCTGTGCTAACTGTGATTCTAAAAGATTTTATGGGCTTTTGAATGTATAAACTATCAAAATCAAAGTTAGCATGCGAGAAAATTGCCCGCGCAAATCAAAATTATTTTTACGGTTCAGTGTAAAAAATCATCAACAAAAAAAATTATCTAACCTAATCTATTACCTATTGTCTACGGAGGATGATCATATTATAGATCATAAATGACCCCCTTTTGGAAAGCTCAAAACTGCAAGCCGACGCATAGCTGTACGTACTCCTCTCCGCAGTGCTGCGCAGAGTATTATCGTCCGCCGCCCCTTTTTCGAACCTGGTCCGTTCGAGGCCCGCGCGCCCGCGCGCGCTCTATCTTTTCCCTCCTCCTCCTCTCCCAGAAGTTTTCGCGAATCCTGCTTCGTGCGCTCTCTCTCGCTTCCCTTCGGCCCCTCCTACTCGTATACTTGATGACCGACGCGCCGCGCGGTGCCGTCTTAATTGCCCTTCGGGGAAAAGTGCTGTGTCTCGAGAGCTGGGCCGACGCGAGCTGTCGCGCGTGCATGGATTATGCGCAGGGTTATACGACCCCTATATTGTTACAGAAGTGGAAAAGTCGGGGTGTCCTGCTTGCAGATCTATATATACCTATGTAGGTTATATTGCGCTACCTGAGCTCGGCTGCGGGGGAGCTTAGAGAGTATTATTGCGGATGCGATAGAGTACGCGGGGACTGTCGTGTAAGTAATTTATTGTGATAAGTATTGGCTGGGAATCGGTATTATGTGAGTGACAATACTTGGGACATTTAAGGCGAAGCGTCGGTTTTACTTCGCAGGACGACAACAAGCTATTTTTAAATGACACGGGGATATTGGATAATTAGAAAACGAATTACTTACGAAGAAGAAATTCTTCACCGAAATTAGATCGCAATTTTGAGAATACCTTTAAACAGTACATATTATTCGTGCTTTATCAAGAATAAGGGACGTTTTGTTACATTTTTGGCCAACAAAATAATAAGAAACATGACAATTAAAAATACTACTGAAAGTAGAGCACTACTAAATGAGAAAAAGATACAAAGGTTTAAATCAGTAATTGAGGCCTCCGAACGGAAAAGGTCGCATAGCGTGATATCGCCGGATAAATATTGTCCGACTAGCCAATTTTCAACATCGTTTCAATTTAAATTTCTTTAATTGATATATATATATATATATAAAGAGAATACTATTGCGTAACTTTTTGTACTAAAACTAAATTTTTATCTATTTTAATTTTTTAGTAGTAAATGAAAAACGTTATTTTTCAATTTAAAAAGTATTTCACATTTTTCACTTCAACTCGGCATAACTTACTCAAATATGAATTTATATCATTGATACCGTCACGGACCCAGTTTCTAATCAGCTAAGGCGCAATGTCGGGATATTTGATGCATTACAATTTGAAAATGAACTGTTTACTCTAAAGAAACATTTCTAATGATAAATATAACTCTTAATCTTTCATCTAAAATTTAAAAAATACCCAAAGAATCAGAAATTAATTAATTATAAATCTTTAAAGAACAAAGTAATAGGGAGTAATTTCTGATCAGCTAAATGATATATAGGATCAATTTCTGTTCAGATCAAGACCCTATTTCTAATCAAATTTTGTTAACGCGTAATTATCTTATACAACAAGCAAAAACACATTAAACAATATTATAACAGTAACTATGATAACTAGTTAACATTTTTTGTTTAAGTAATGGTGATTAATAAAATAAATATTCGATTATTTATGCTCAGTCGACCGCACAACAGTCAATCACCTGAAATGCGCATCTGATCGCTCTGTCGGTAAGTATTATAGCCTACAAAGTGAACCTATAAAACGTGTGATGTTTCAGTGGATTTTACGAGACTTTGAACTAAGAAAGATGTTTGTGTGCGTTAAAACAACTTTCATTGCTGTTGTTTGATGAGATTAGAACAATTAAAGGTCTTTTAATATTTAAAATAGTTTTAATAAAACTGATCAGAAATTGCGGAAACTCTAAAAATTCGGAACCTATTTCTAAGCACCCTTTATTTTCTAAAAAAGTTAGATTTATTATTAATATTTTGATTGTTTTATACAAAAAAGGTATTAAGTAACTCAGATATAAAAGCTTTGCTACGATACATTCAATAATAATAAAGAAACGATCCGAAAATCTTAGTGTGCTCGCTTGCAGTCGGCAGAAGTGAAATGGCGAAAACGTGATACATTTGACAACAGTGCAATAAAATATCTTTTTTCTTAAAAATGTACGACATTAATAGCATGTGAAGTTTTCAAACGTACTTGTGAGATAGTTAGCTATTAAATGTTATTTTTTTCAAACAATTTCAGGGTTAATTAAATTTTATATCGTAATATATGTGACAAACTGATTAGAAATTGGGTACTGATTAGAAACTGGGTCCGTGACGGTACTTTTATGTAATAATCTTTAAGATGTTTTATGAGATGTATCACGTGAAAAAAGTACAAAAAAGTAATTTGGAAGTAGATGACGTATTTTTAAATACATTTTGTCAAAATCGTGAATTGATTTTTTCGATTGCAAAAGTAGTGTTACAAATTTTCGATTTATTAACTTTTAGCTATACCAAAACCTTCAATACAAGCCGTAGAAGTTTATTGAAAAGTTTCAAATTTAAACTCATTATCCTTAAAACGTACTGGCAATTTTTCTGTCTGCGTGACTCCGCCCGAACAGTCGTTGTGAACGATGCCGCCACGCGCGCAGTATCACACTGACGCAAAAATTGCCAGTACCTTTTAACGATAATTAGTTGAAATTTAAAACTTTTCAAAAAACTTCTACGACTTATAATAAAGATTTTAGTATAAGTAAAACTTAATAAATCGAAAATTTGTAAAACAACTTTTGCTTTTAAAAGAATCAATTTACGATTTTGACGAAATGTATTTAAACATTTGCCACTTTCTTCCAAAATATCTTTTTGTACTTTCTTCACGTGTGATATCTCATAGAACATCATAAAGCTTATTAGGTAAAAGTTTCATTGATAAAAATTCATATTTGAGAAAATTATCAATAGAGTACGGATATCAGATATTTGACGTATTGCATCCGAAGTATGGCAACATATAAACATGTATGCGCTTAAATGCACATATATGAGCATATGTAATAATATCTGATTAGATATGACCATAGATGATCATATATGATCATATCGATGGATCCTAATAAAAAAGACGTACCTCACGAGAACCAATCAGAAAAGACCTATCTTTTTTATGTTAATTTTTGCTTCTTTTGAACACTGAATATCATTATAACATTGATTTTGAAGCTTATATTTAATATCATAAACGCATTAATCGTAAATCAATTTATATTAATACGTAAATAATAAATACTGTTTAAACTGTCTTATATCGTTTTATTACTTCCAAGTTGATGAAAGAAATAATCTAAAGAATGATACTTCTTTTCTAATTGAAGCTCGCGAGATACGTCTTTTAAACTAGGACCCATCAATATATGATATAATACCATGACAAATTTTACTTTCATATAGGGTCATTTATGATCATATTATATATCCTCCGTATTAAGCGGATACAAGGGTGTCTACATATGAAAAATTAAAAAATATTATTAAGTGCATATTTTTTCTAATAACATCTTGAATGTTCAATTTTATGCCTAATTATATTATACACATGACGAGGAAGTTGAAAAATCATCAGAAAAAATTATCGAACTTAACTCATTGCTATTGTCTTCATCGGTGACTCCCAAAATTGAGAAAATCACAATTGTCGTAGATTATTTTTCAATTTTTCAGTCGTTTGACCTAAAATAAATTTGTTTACATTCTTTATACATGTATTCATTACAATGACACGAAAAACTAAAGTTTTCTAAGATCACCGATGAAGACAATAGGTAATAGATTAGGTTGGATAATTTTTTTTGTTGATGATTTTTTAACTTCTTTGTTATGTACACTGATCGGTAAAAATAACTTTGAATTGCGCGGGCAATTTTCTCGCATGCTAACTTTGATTTTGATAGTTTATGCATTCAAAAGCCCATAAAATCTTTTAGAATCCCAGTTAGCACAGGAAAAAATGGCCCATTTAAGAAAAAAATGAACATTCAAGTTGTTTTTAGAAAAGATATAGATCTTTTAACATTATTTCAAATTTTCATATTTAAACACCCTTTAACCCCTATTAATACTAGGAGTTTCCAAATAAACATTCGAATGAATATAAATCTATCTGTAGAACAATAATGATAGAAGATAGATGGATCTTTATTTTTAGTGGTCAAAAAGTTCTTCAGTCTCACTTCTATTACTAGACATTGTATTTCTTTTTTTGATTACTAAAAAATAAAATATCTGTCTTACCGTATATCGTTACTCTAAAAAGAATTAACTTTAAAAAAAGTGAAAGGTTAGGCGAGTTTGAATTATTTTGCAAAATTATCATGGAGCAATACAATAATCTATTTGATAAGGTAAGCCATAGATTAAAAAAGTAATGAGATCAATGGAAAATAGTCAAGTTTTAAATACATAAATAATTATAAATAATTTAGCAACGAACTTACAGATAAAAAAGAACTGAGATCAATCAAACAAAGTCAAGTTTATTATATTTAATCATAATAAAGCAAAAATATTGTTGTGTTCAATCAAGGGCTTACTTAACTCAAAGCTACGTTATATAATGATCAATTACAAACAACTCTCAAGATACTTACTACGTAACTTGCCATGCCCGTTTCATTTTGTTTATTGGTGATCATTATATAACGTAACTTTGAGTTAAGTAAGCCCTTGATTGAACACAACAATATTTTTGCTTTATTATGATTAAATATAATAAACTTGACTTTGTTTGATTGATCTCAGTTCTTTTTTATCTGTAAGTTCGTTGCTAAATTATTTATAATTATTTATGTATTTAAAACTTGACTATTTTCCATTGATCTCATTACTTTTTTAATCTATGGCTTACCTTATCAAATAGATTATTGTATTGCTCCATGATAATTTTGCGGAATACATCAAACTCGCCTAACCTTTCACTTTTTTTAAAGTTAATTTTTTTTAGAGATTTCAGTCTTTTTAGTAAATTTTTTCGAGTGTTTCATATTTGTCCTAATAATAAAATATAAGCATTTTTAGCACCTTTCGGCCATGGCTTTTTTGTAACATATATAATGACGTATCGTTTCGTTATACCCCAATTGAGTGCTCCATTATACCCGAATGATTTTGAACATCAAGATTTTTTATGTATTCGGATAATAATTTTTAACTACTGTTATATTACATTAATTTCAGCAGTATCGTATTGAATTGCATCATGTTTACGTTATTTAGAGCACATTTCATTTTAGTGCACCGTAATACCTCAGTCTCCCCTATATTTTTAGCAATAATAAAAGAAATAAATAATGTAGAAATGTGTATTTATTTTAATGCAATGTTATTTACATACAAAAAACTTTCAGATTGACCTTTAATAAAGGATTTATGTGGGGTAATATTTTAAAGTCTTTATTTGTCAGTGAATTAAGGTAAAATTAGAATAAATTATGTTAAAAAAGGTTGAACGTTATTTAATTTATTATTTATTGCTATGTATAATTTTTGAGTATTTTATTTTAATTTTTGAAGTGATGGTTTTTGTGTATTTAATTTGTTTGACGTTTATATATATTGCATGACGGTGGTGTTTTCTGGGAAATATTTTTCAGAAATTTTTCTGTCTTAAAGAGAAAGCTTTGAAACGATGTAAATTTTTTAATCAGATATTTCAATAAAATTCGGGGGGTTCCTGAGTCAGAAAAATCGTGTTTTAAAAAATGTCTATATATGTACGTGTATATATAGGGGAGACCGGGGCATTTCGTCCATGGAGCTGATTCGTCTATGGGGCTGATTCGTAATAGCAAATATTTATAACTCAAATGCTTAAATTCTGAAATGTTGTTTAGAAATATTAATATGTATACAAAGAGAAGTTTTATACATAGGTTTGAACAGTATATCGTACTATTTTTATCAGATATTTTTAATTTTTTTTTCAAGTATTTGAAATTTTTTTTATTTTATTACTTTCTTTTACTTCTAATGGCGTTTGCATATTAAGATGAAAATCCAGTGATTTTAAAAAAAGTTGACCTGTTAATCCATACACTAACATTTTGAGGACTAAATATTGGTCATAAAATAAACTAAAATGTTAATTTTGAGCCCTATTTATAAATATTATATCAATTTATAAAATAAATCTGAATAATTATTATTAAAAGGCAGGGTTTTTAAAAAAGTTCCTTGCGCAAACCAGTTTAACCAAACACGTAAAAATAATTTAAGAACATTTTTCAACTGTTATTGGAAAAAGTATTTTTTCTCGGCAGTATATATTCAATTCGTGATTAATAAAATTTAATAAAACATTTTTTAAACTTTAAAAATATATAAAACCACGTAATTCAACACAAAAAATTGGCGAATAAAATATTTAATATCCGCGCATTTCAAAATAAAATATTACCCTCTTTTTTAAATACTTTAAGGTTTTTGTTAACCGGAAAATAGGGCTTTAAGTCTGATTTTAATTAACCAAGGCCATTTTATTCCTTACAAAATTTCACCGCAAGGAAATTGTATAATCAGTCAGCACATCGTAAAATCTAATTGTTTATAAAAAATTACACAATTTCACGCGAATTTGGATAAACAATTAGACTTTACATTGTACTCATTGATTATACAACAATTTCCTTACGGCGACTCTACCCTTAAATTTTATAAGGAACAAAATAAGCCTTGGTTCATTGAAATCGAACGAAAAATAAAAAAGTTACACGTCTCGACTAAAATTGTTTTAATTCTCAAATTAATATCTGCGCTACCAATGTGTCTTTTTGTTTCCTACTTAGTAGAATACCACTCTTTCAGTTATACTTGAGTTGGGTGTATCAAATGGAAAGAACAATAAATAAAAATTCATTGCTAAAAGTTCTATTTTCAGGTCGACAACTACCTCAATTGATATTTTCTAGAAGATTTAAAAATATCCATTAACTTGAGTTGCGCCAGAAACTTTTTGAAGTAAAACAATATGTTTCTAGAAATACGCGTTTAAAGTTTTTATTTCGATTTTTTGGCAAAAAATAACTGGAGTTCCATACAAAAAATTCCTTAAATAATTCAGTAAGAACTATTTTCTAGTTACTTAGACAACTGTTAATTTATCATTTTTAAATCAAGTAAATACCTATATTCTTCTTAAAATTATGAAAAAAAAAATTATTTAATAGCAAAAGGCCATATCGAAATTAAATATGATATAAAAATGAATTTTATTTATTTATTTATTTACTCATTTATTTATTTATTATTATCTTAGATTTATCGAAACTGTAATACTAATTTATTATTACTTTCAGTTAATTTGTACCCAAGTCATTTAAATACATAAAAATTTATATATGCTTTTAAAATTATCGAATCTTAACTCTAAACATTTTTATTAATATCTTAATTGAAGCGCAAGAATAAAGTCCGCCCGTAAGCTCTAGAAAATTAACTAGAAAATAAAATAGGAAAATAACGGCTGGCGCCTTCTCGCGGAGACTATTCAACTACCGCTTTTGAGAACCAACCGCTCCATAAGAATCGTTCTTCTATATAGGTCTATATTCGTTGGCAATACACAGCCGTATGTGCGGCCAACTTAACGGTCCTTTCACTTATATATTTGTTGCGGCTAACTTCACGGTCCTTTTACTTTTCGGGCTGGAGAAAGAAAGTTGATATACTTTCAGCATTTGAGAATTACGTACTCGTTTATTATGACATAAAATAACTTTTTGGCTAATATTTTTGTTGGAAATCATAGTTTAGCACGAAAACATGCTATTAAGTCGAAATAACTTGGTAATAATAGTAATAAGTACTTGTTATCGTATAAAGAAAAATCCGAACACCAATTAGAAGTAAATAGTAACGCGGGCGCTGCGGCTTCGTCAGCTTCTCAAACTCACCTTCGTGGCGCTACCGATCCACTTGATTATAATAGAAATCACATTATCAATGAATTGTAATGTTCAGCTATTCAACTATAAGTTATGCAATTATTAACCCAACTTTGGACACATAACTGGATATTTCTAATGATATATGTTTAAACTCAAGAAAAAAATATCTGAAAGTGAGAAGCCGGAAAATTTACATCGATTTGTCGTATCCACTACGCGCCGACCGCAACGCGCGTTTGTTTAAATATCATAACCTCTTATTGCAACTTGCAAAACTGAATAATATAAATACGAGAACAAGTTTTTTTGCATTTTACAATCATGAGATCTGTTTTGAGCTAAGTAAAAGTGAGAAAGAATAAAGAGTACTTAAAGTACGAACGAATTAAAGAGTTAAAAGAACGGAAAAAAGGAGTGAACAGAGAAAGAAATATAATGAAAAAAAAAGATTTATCGTCGTCTAAGAGGTAAAATTAGTCACTTTAATCGTTTAAATTGTTAATTTCAATAAGCCAACTTTCCGGTCTTTTTATTCTATAAACGAACTATAATAAAATCCCTCAATTAAAGCATACACTATTTGTTATCCTCTAAGAGAATGTAATTCTTTGACCTCATTTGAATCCTCATCCTCCTCGAAGGATCTCTCGGAATCAGCAGTGAGTAGTCACGCATCCCTGTCTTTAGATGTGCCTTCTACCAAACCATTAGCAATCACTTTAAGTGAATCATTAAGATCAAAGTAATTTGTAAAATAACATTAACGCAATACAAATGTTTGATTAAAGTATCAAAAAGTAAAATTAAAATAGCTGCACAAATATTTTAGAACTGTTTTCAACAAAGAATATATACATGGAAATTCTAACTTGCCGTATTTGATAAATTATTTTAGATTCGGTAGGCACTTGTTTCGGGCTTGTTCATGGGCAAATATTAATTGTTTATAGTCTCGAGAAGTTGTGTGAAAAAACTAGAGCCGTGCTTCTACACTGTAAAAAATTTTGCGGAAGATTACATCGTTGAGCGTGGGGAACGCGTGGAGACCTACGCTGAGCGTGGTAAATATCCCACTTAAATGGTAAAGTGACGGTATTGCGGTAAATTTACATGTAAGAACATATTTTCTTTACAAATTACCGTAATGCTGTAACTTTACACGACATGTAGTAAAAATACAGCAATGAGGCGTTTCGAACCGTAATAAAAATAATATTACGCATAATAATCAATATAACAATTTTTTAATGTAAATCAGTGAAGCAGGGAATGAAATGAACAATTTTTATTTTTTAATATTAAAAATATATATATTGTACATATGAATTTTCAAAATTCTTAATGTAAAAAATGATTTGTTGATTTACTATTCTCAGATTTACTCTACTCTTACTGTAATAAATTTACAAAATTGACTTTATTCAATTTGTTTTTTCCAACGGTGATAATAGTAAATCTACAAAAAATTTATACAGCGCATAAAACTAGAACAAACATAGGTAATTAAGTTTCTAAAATTAAGTTATCTAACTGAAGTTATCTAAAACTTATGGAAAAGTATAAAATATAATTTTTTGTATACAAAACAGTATCAAATTATTCATGAAACATTGAAGTATTCTTACAAAAGTACATGCTATTATTAATTGATGTAGTTTTTAACTACATACATTTTTTCTAAAATAGACTAGTCTTGACATTCTTTTTGGCACCGTTAAAGAACTCTGAAACTAAAACACGTGCTTCCATGGTGCAACGTAACATAGCCTAACTCTTTTTATTCTTTCTATGTCCAGTGAAAACACAGGGTTAGGGGAACTTTACACGTTCAGGTACTTTTACCGGAGACGCTCCAGAATGCGCACGGTAAAATCGCATCGCCCAGCACGAGAAAAATACTGCTGGCAAAAAAGGACCCTCGCTCAGTAGAGTAAAATTACAGTTAATCTGTTCTTTCACACAATCGATGTAACTTTGCATCGTTCAAGAGTGTAATTTTTCCATAAAAATACGGCGATCTTCCGCAAAATTTTTTACAGTGTAAGTTTAGTTGATCTTATTTTCAACATATTAAAGTTAAAAGTTCTGGAGATTTCCCCAGATGTTCATTGCAGTGACCAAAAAACTAAAGTCTATTAAGATCACCGACGAAGACAATAGGTAATAGATTAGGTTGGGTAATTTATTTTTTTGATGATTTTTGACATTCTTTCTTCTGTACATAATACAATTAAGCATACAATTTATCATTTAAGCCGTTCTTAGAAAAAATATAGACTTTATAGCATTATTTCAAATTTTCATATTTTAACGCCTTTTATCCCCTTAATACTAGGAGTTTCCAAATAAACATTCAAATGTATATATAACTATATATCTGTAGAATAATAATGATAGAAGATAGATGGATCATTATTTTGAGTGGTCAAAAAGTTCTTCTGTCTTACTTTTTTTACTAGCCATTGCATTTGTTTTTTTATTACTATAAACTAGAATATCTATCTTACAATGTATCTTTATTATAACAAAAAACACATTATCAATAAGTTGTAAAATATTCAGATGTTCAACTATATGTTTAGAAATTTTTAAACCGTTCTTGGACACATAACTGGACATTTCTAGTGATATTGGGAAATCTCCCAAACCTTTAACCTATTTGACTCAAGATTTCAATCCGTTTTTTCTTATATATATATTTAATATCAGGAAAAAAATATGTGAAAGTGAACTGCCGGACAAATATCAATGACATCGGTATTTCACATTCCTTAATAGAAAATAAAACTCATATACATTTAATTAACAATGTATTCTTGTAGACCATAGTATAGTTTCTTTGTAAAATGTTAAAATTTTTATATCTTTATAATTGGGATTTCAAAACAATGTTTATATTTAATGTGAATTAAGTAGAGAAATGAAAAACATTAAAAAATATGTGAAACATATGTGAAAGTGAAAAGCCGGAAAAATATCAATGACATCGGTATTTTACATTCCTTAATAGAAAAGAAAACTCACAAACATTTAATTAACAATATATTCTTATAGACCATAGTATAGTTTCTTTGTAAAATGTTAAATTTTTTATACCTTTAAAATTGGGATTTTAAAACAATGTTTATCTTTAATCTGATTTAAGTAGAGAAATGAAAAACATTAAAGTCATATTTTTCCTTTGTTAAAGTCATATTTTAACTTATTGTTAAAGTTTCCGTATTTTGAATATACATAATATAAATCCATGAATAGATACAATTGAAACATATATAGGTAAAGAAAATGCCGAAAATATTAAATTCTTATGTACATACGCGAATTTTGAAAACAACTGACCATATCTCGACTCTAAAGGTCTATGATACGAAGCGACGGGAACTAGGCATCATTTTTATGTACTAGAACCCATTTCCCAAAACCTCATCAAAATTTGATTCTCGCAGGTTGTGGATTCTCCTTGTAAGCACAAATTTATATAATACTATTGCGCAACTTTTTGTACTAAAACTAAATTTTTAGCTATTTAAGTTTCTTATTGTAAGTAATAAGTAAAAAACGTAATTTTTAAAACATAAAACATATATAAAATTTTTCTCTTCATTGTAAAAACGACGTATCTCGCGAACTTCAACTCGAAAATAAGTATCTTTCTTTAGATTATTAGTTTCATCAACTTTGAAGTAATAAAACTATAATAATATAGTTTAAACAATATTTGTTATTTACGTATTAATGTAAAGTGATTTACGATGTCTGCCTTTATGATATTAAATATAAGCTTTAAATCAATGTTATAATGATATTCAGTGTTAAAAAGAAGCAAAACTAGCGCGCCACACGTGGCCGTCGGCCGTATGTGACTTGCCTGCTCCGGAGCTTCAGAGCGAACGCTCGCTCTTAAGCTCCTCCGTGCCTTGCATCGCCGTGCGATCCAAGGCATGCAAAACGCTTGCCTTACCGGTGCACGCTCGCCTTGCTCAGGCTGCGCGTTAACTTGATTGCCTGACACTCGCGCGAAGCGCTAAACTAAAGCTTACATTTAACGCTGACACTATTATCTGTTTCTAATTAGTAAAAGAAAGATATTATCGTGTTTAAGTGGTTGTACTTTGGATATAAAACTGTTATTCAAAAAGGGGACATCTTTAAAAAATTTTAAGATCGATTGGGCGTGCTGCACCGCAATTGTTATTAAATGATGTGGATGAAAAATCGTTTTTTAGGCTGTTTCTTGTATAAAAGCATTTTTTTTAATATTTGCTACCATAAAAAGTTGTGTCTTTTGAGATCTACAACTTTTTCACTTAATTTTTTACGTAAGATGCATACCTGCAAAGTTTTATAGTAAAAAACTGCATTTTATTATGTCAAAAATCGTTTTTGGACTATTAGCTTGATTTAAAAACATTTTCGCGTCTTGATGTCAAGAAAAAAGTTGTATTTTTCAAAGATCTACAACTTTTCCATTTAACTTTTTCATGTAAAATGCATAGCTGTAAAGTTATATGGTAAAAAGCTGTTTTTTCGATGTTAAAATTCGTTTTTGGCCTGTTAAATCGAGTTAAAATTATTTTCATAAATAAATGTCTATAAGAAAAGTTGTATTTTTCAAAGATCTACAACTGTTCTCTTTAACTTTTTTTCGTATAATGCTTAGTTTTCAAGTTATAGCCCAAAAACCGTTTTTAGCGATTTTTTATAGTCGCCGCATTCAGCGTATATTTGCAGGGTCGATCTTAAAATATGACCATCAAGTTGTTATACTTAGGAGAGCTCCCAAAAACAATTTGAACCTGATCCGCTCAGACTTCGCGGAGATAATCGTGTAACGTGAATTTAAAAAAAAACACGTAAAAATAAGCAAAAAGTGCTCGCAATTTAAAAACTACGTACATGATCGTGATAAAAAAATATCGAATTTCATATTGTGCTGGAGGAGATCCCTCCTAAAATTTTAGCCCGATTGGTCCAAAATTGCGTGAGATAGCCTATCTCACACATTTTTCGCTAACGAAAATATAAGGCACTTCCGTGTCGCGGTCGTGCCTTAGTCTACGAAATTAAGATCGCTAATTCTGAGAGGTGAAATTTTTTTTTATTTCAAATCATTAAAAACAGATATAGGACACACTGTGGATCACAGTATTATTATGATACAGCTGTTTACGGGAGCGCGCTCCCCTTAAAAATCACCTGAATAAAATCCCCAAGCCGTAAAGACAAGAGCAGGAAAGCCAGGAAGACATTTGCAATCACAAGCACCGATCCATTATATCTGTCGGAGGAGGGAGACAAAGAGAGGGGGGAGTTCTGAAGGACCCCCGCATCGACTAGATGCGCACTGCGTATATACCTATGCTAATAGCGTGTCCTGTTTCGGTCTGCGCAGGTAAGGGGTTGGTAGCCGCTTCGCCGCCACCGCTACTGCCACCTGGTTGGAGGGTAGGACAGCGCGGTTGCCGATTCGCTATCGGGGCCTTGCATATCATGTACACAAGTTCGCATGCAAGCCGTAACGTCGGCGTGGGGCCTCATGCGCTGGAGTAGGGGATGTTGGCGAGTGGTGGGGGCGCAGAGCGCATCAGCCCCCGGACCCTCGCCGAGGGTATTTATCCGCTGCAGTCGCTGCAACAGGCCACATTCGGCACTGGACTTTAGAACGGACGGTGCTTTAGTTACTAACATACATCAAAATGGAGCAGCCTCTTGATTTGACGGTGCGAAAGAGTTCGGACAAGGGTCCGAAGGAGAGGCTAAAGCAGCAGCAGCAGGAGCAACGGCAGCAACAGCAGCAACAGCAGAGGCAGCAGCAGAAGCCGCGCACGGGGAAGCGTGTGCAGTTGCTGCGATCAGGGAAAGTGAAGCTGCTGGCGATCCAGCGCATTAAAAGTGGCGCCACTAAAGCAACTGTCTCGAGGGCACTCGGTGTGCCCGAGTCGACCATCCGCGGATGGTGCAAGAGCGAGAAATCAATCAGGGAGAAGCTGTTGCGAAGGCCGGTCGACGACAGCGAGTCCTGCTCACCGACATCGGACTCGCCCTCGTCCAGCATCGACTCGCTCGACGACAACAATCTAGTCCTCGACATGTCTGGTGAGTTTCTTTAACTTTGTAATTTTCAATTTATTATTTATTGATTGTGGGCCTGAAGCTTTATAATAATCCGCGTTTACACGTTTATTTTCTATTGTTGAGATATTATTTAAATAAACATTATCTATTTATTCAGAATAATTTTCAATTGTTCTGTTTCTAGCAGGAAGATCGAGATCGAACAACTCCAGCGACGAGGAGAACCGCGAGCCGGCCTCAAAGAAATCAAGACTCGAGGTGAAGGACCCCAGCGCCCCCATGGCGCACAGCAATAACGGACCCTACGCTATGCCGAACGAGGCGATACTCTTGGCCTTGCTGATGGCCCACCAACGCGACAACAGGCAGCAGATGATGTCGCTCCAGATGGACAACTGCCCGTCGATGTCGCAGGAGACGTACAGGGCGCGCACCGTCGATGAGGTGATCGCAATCGGGGAGAGATTCCTCGAGTTGCTGGAGAACAGCGACGATCCATCGGTCACCATGTTCACAGTCGGCCACGTCAGGGAAGTGCTCGACAGGCTAAGGGAGAACAGGCGCTAATGTAAGGATGGATTTTACAGCGGGCGAATTTTGGTACTAATATTGGTACGCGTTGTAGAGCGCGAGCAAAGCGCGCGGTACGCTTGCGATATAGTGTGAAGGGCAATTTTGTGAGTCGAAGAGGCAATTGATTCTTTCTATTGACGCTTCGATGTGATTTATTACGACGGTATTATAATATAGCTAAGCATTGCCAATGAATATTTTATGTTAATTGCGAAAATTACCCTTCTACTATTCAGACTGTCAACGCGCGGTACCACGTTGAAACGATATCAGTCTGCATTAATGGAGTAGTTGAATATTTTTCTACAATAAATCATATGGAATATATTTACTAAGCTTCTTTATTTACCTTTTACTTTATCCATTCCTCGTATATTTTAAGGAAAATTTATTAATATGTGAAGACAAATAAAATACGTACTCTCTTATTATGAAATAGTGAAAATTCGTTGTAGAACAGTGAATATTCACTTTTTTGAATAGTGATAACTCAGCAACTAAAAAACAGTGAATATTCACTATTTGAAATAGTGAAATAAATTTTCACTACTTGAATCAGTGAAATTTAATCATATTCAGTAAATTAAAAAAATAAGGCTGTTATTTAAACGCGTATATATAATTATTTATAAGGTTTATTAGATATTGATTATGTATTATCATTTGAATATTTGTATATATTAAAATAAGAAATAAATTAAAAATGCGAAAAAAACTTCTCCGATGGGGATCGAACTCTGGTCCACAAGGTTTACAGTCCAACGTCTTCACCACTTGCCTACGTAGATTGCCTACATAGAGTAAATTTTATAACTCATATAAGGTGCTGCGAATATAACTGATGTAAATATATTGATTAAAAATGTACTACCGATAATATGAATAAATTCATTAGTATGCACATTACAAAAAAGATTAAAGTTGAATTTAATTATAATTTTTCTTTTGAAAAATTAATAATTTTAGGCATTTGTCCAATTTTTTACACAGGGAATATGGTTCAGAATTCTAATTAAGACATTAATTGCACCATTTTTATTCATTAATTAATTAATTATTTTGTTATTACATAATAAAAATAATATTTAATGTTCATGAAATAAAAATAATGTCAACTGAAATTAGGTTATGAAATACCAACTCGATCCCTACCTTGCCGGCTTTTAACTTATGTATTAACTACCAAATTAGTGATAAGTCACTATTTTCCTAATAAATACAGTTTTCACTGGCAAAATAGTGAAATTTTCACTTTTCGCAAGTAGAATTATTTTCACGAGCTAAAATGGTGAAAGTTTCACTATAAAATAGTGAAATTTTCACTGTTTCGTAAGTGGAATTATTTTAACTAGCTAAAATAGTGACAAGTTCACTATTTCAAATTAAGAGAGTAGAATGTAAAAATAATATACTTTATTAAATTGTAAAATTAATTATAAAATATATTTGGTAAATATTGAATGACATGGCATGATGATGATTTAATGCCAATTGGTATTGAGTAAAAATTTTATTCTACCTTCTTTAGAATTTTCCTGAAGCCATATAATATCATTCTTCTCGGGATAAACCGGCTTGCTGCCTTTTAGGGTACACCTCTAAAATACGCCATTTAAAATGTGTAAAATTCTGATAAATATTATTATTTAAAGTTAAAATAAATATATCAAATTTTTTACCATTGCATCTTTGGTGACGTTCATAATTTTTTTCTGGGTAAAAACCAAAGGATCTTATAACAATACAATAATTTATAACATTGAACTATTTTCATTATGTATAATAGAATTATTACATATAGGATTTGAAATATTTTTTTGCGTACAATTTAAAATTATTAATAAACTTTCGTTTTTGCCGTATTGACTGTACTTTTATTTTTTATTTGACAATCATATTATGCGATCAGATGCATTACTTTTAAAACAATAATGTAATTATTTATTTTTCCTACCATCACAAGTCAGCTTGTTTTCACATTCTTTTTGTGGGTATTGCTTCTTATACCCTGTGCAGTACATTCATTTCTTAATTTGTATTCTTTTCATGTTTTGTTGTTGCAAATTTAGTTAAAGAGGTTCTTTCGCCCAAAATTGACATTTAAAACTAAATTTGTATCATAGTTAAATAAGATCTGACAATATGAGTGACAATATATGTAAAATAAGAGTAATTTATGTCGTACAAAAAAATGTGTAAATCAGATGTTATTTAAAAATCGTAGAAATTATGAATTAAAAAAATTGTATCTATTAAATTTCAATAGAGTAATAGTATATATATATTACGCATCTAGGGAGGTAAAGAATTGGCGAGTCCGTATCACGTGTAAATAAACAAACCAACACTTGCTATGAGGTCGCCATTTACCCTCCGATGGTGCGTATACTATTTTCCTCACACCAGCACCGAAAATACACATTTCTCTCCAGGCGCCCGGAAGGTAAAGTGGTACATTCGGTGAAGGTGTGCGGAAAATGTGTATTTTCGGTGCTGGTGCGAGGAAAAATAGTATACGCACCATGGGAGGTAGAATGGCGACCTCATAGCACGGGTTTGCCACGCGTATCCATCAGTTTGCAGTATCGAGGATTAACTTGTGTAACACAACGTATCCATTTTCCATTTGCTAGAACGGTTATCATCATTTTTGGCTAAAAATTATTTTAAATTAGTTTAGAATATTTTAAAATTTTAATTTGTCAATTTATAAATATAGCTGCAAATCGTTCAACATTCATTTTTTCGTAAGTACTTGATCTGTTTGCTGCATTTGTAAGAGTGATGTTTCCTTACAATAATAATACAACGTGTAATGTAATGAATACCGATAGTACCGGGAGATAAGAAGAGAGAGAAAAGTACAGGAAAGTGGAAAAATCGAAGACGAGCTGTCGATAGAATTTGGCACACAAGGAGAGAGCGGAAATTTATGCAGACTATCGCCGGCCGTAGATTCACGCGGTCGGTCCATTCTCCGCGACTTTTCCTCTCGTGCGTCTCTAGGCGCGAAAACACACAGCCGTGCAGGCAATACGTGTGTAAAGAGTGCATTTGGATCGGGAATTCGGATCCCCATTTGTGCTGATAATTCCTGGGTGACGTCGCCAAGTTGGGGACAATCAACCCGGTGCAACAGTTACAGCCAGGCCTGACAAAGAAGTAGCAACTTACCTGCACACACCACATCAGCAGCACCAACCGCAACAACGAATTACAACGTCAAGCGACGCACCGATTCAGCGGCGTCGAACCACATGATAACCACCGCGACTTAGCGACCTTCTCCAGCCAGAACTTGAGCATGGCAACCAGGAGAAGAAGAATAGTGTGTGAGGTATGAGTGTATGTATGGACGGAAGTGTGAGCGCGTAATTTATTAAGTTTAGATGTTTTTCTATTAGAGTTGATATAACAAACCCACGCCCGAGTTAATTTCTAAAAAAAATAAAGAAATTTTTTTATATTTTTTCATAGAAACTTTATAAATATTTATTCATTTCATAATTCCCTCCCCTAAGTATTCTCATTTCTTACAAACGGGGCCACACAATAAATATCAAACATATAAGACTCGAGTTTTTTCGTAGGCTACATCTTCTTCAACCAATTGTATGAAAAAAGACGATGATGTATTAGAACACGAAATGCGTATACTTTTCACTGTTTAATGCGAAAGCACCGCAGTCCTTTTCACGATCGACCAGTAACTGGCTGCCGGACGTCCCTCGTGATTTTCAGAACGTGTACACTCTAACCTTTTAAAGATTCAAAATATTTACCACTCCCCCCCTCTTAAAATTAGTTTGAGGTTAGAGCGTCAATCGCAAACGATCACAATAATTGGGGCGTTAAGAGGCTGCTTATTTATAGTATTCAGTCTTAACCGCTACCAGACCTGTGCTTGGGTTCGGCGCCTCCACCAACAGGCCTATGCAGCGGCGCGGTTGGAGGTTTATCTGGCACGTGGCTACGAGGTGGAGGGAAGCGCGCCGACTTGTGGCTAGGAGCAAACGTCGGAGAGACTACCTTCATGTATGACGGGGTAAGGCAACCGGCAGGCGCTTCTTTTATCCCTTCTTCTCCCCGGCTCGTCAGCTACGCCACCGCACCGCCGCCCTGTGCTTATAACAATAATGCAAAATGGTTTTAAAAACATGCAGGCTTTTAAATAAATTAGTATGCTATAAACGTTGTAACCATGGAAACACGGTGGGCTCACTCGTGCTTTATAAGAACGTTTTTAAGTTTACTGGATCAAGTAGCTGACGTTACGTTTGATCGAATATTGTTTTATTACACCGAGTGGCGAGAAGGGTACAAATCGGAAAATTACATGACAAATGGTAAACAAATCGAGTTTTGCGAAGGATTGCCGAAACCAGAGGACTATTCGAGCGACCCTCATTTGAAAAAACTCGTAATCATCGATGATTTAATGTGCGAAGCGTCGAATCATGTGATTGTCGATTTATTTACAAAAGAAAGTCACCATAAAAATATATGTATGCCCCGAAGACCCTAAATTTTTACAAGAAGTATATCAAGATGCTACAGCTAAACCGTATGGTTATCTCATGATTGATTGCAAGCAGAGTATGATGGACAAATTAAGATTTCGAACGAGTATATTTCCCGACGACAAGCATCACATTTATCTACGTTTATCTACCAAAGTATGCTCACAGCCCTTTTGCGCATACAGTTTAAATCTAGTAAATACAGGGTGCAGTCAAAATCTTCTTCAGTTTCAAGTAAACTATGAACGAGGTTGTACCAAAGCAGTGTCGGTGTGGGCTTCTGAGAACGCTCTGTGTCTTAATGTCGGGAAAACGAAGGCAATTATTTTCGGGCCAGAATCTAACATTAAGAAAGTACAGAGTATGGATTTTCCTGACATAGAGATTCAGGGTAATGTCTTTGTTCCCTTTGTTGACACTGTTACTAACAGGTGTTCTCATGGATTTGAAGTTAACACGGAAACCTCAAGTGGATGCAGTTAGCCGAAAGGTTAATAAGGCCCTGCATGGGCTTAAATCATTTCAATCCAGTAGTACCACCGAGGCATTACGCAAACGGCTTGCAAGTGCTCTTGTCCTGTCTCATTTAGATTATTGCTCTTTAGTGTATCGTGATGTGTCAGGTGAGCTCCGGATGAGACTGCAAAGATTGCAGAATTTATGTGCGAGGTACATATGTGGTGTTAAGAGGTTTGAGTATATATCAGTCCCTACCGGAGTAAACTTGGCTGGCTTGATCTTGAGGGAAGAAGGGCGTATTTTGCGGCGGTACAACTATACAAAGTTATTAACATGGGTCAACCCACGTATCTTGCAGCCCTTTTTCAAAAAAACCAGGCTCGGACCTCTAGTAGGACTGATTCTAGGGAGCTCTCGATTCCATCGTCGCGTACCGATACATGGTTGAAATCTTTTCAATCTCAAGGTGCGCGCCTATGGAATACGATATCTCGACATATTAAGCATTTGCCCTCACTACGCAGATTTAAAGCGACAATTGGCGACTATTTGCTATGTAAGTCCAGGGACATATCATACGAATGTTGACTATATTAGAATTTGAAGTTTGATTGTCAGAATAAAATGTATTATTCGTAATGATAAGAATATGTGATAACTGTAATGACGGGATTGATGTACAACAGATATAATATTGTGCAATATATGTAAGTTAATGACGAGCAATGACGAGCTGTGAAATGATTGACTATACTAATGATCTCTGTAAATATGTATTATTATTGAATGTAGTTTTATTGTTTTTGTCTTGCACAGAATAAACATCTAATCTAATCTAATCTATAGTTTCCAATCGGGAAATAAAACTGCACCTTTTGAGAAAAAATACATTGCCTCTTGAAAGCTCTCAGACACTCTGACAAGGATCAACGAGTCGCGCTATTGAAATCTGCTGATCAAAAACTGATAAAATATATTTGTGAGTGCGTGTCAAAAATGCTTCGTGATGTTGTATCTTTAAAAAAACATAAAAAATAATAAATTAAAAAACATAAAAATATTTTGAGAAATTCAGCTACAAGAAGTATGCGCAAAAATTCATGGAGAAGTAAGAAACGGGTAATTGTTCAAAAAGGCGGCAGCTTTTTACCGTTTTTACTCCAACCTATATAACATGTTTCTAACATGTTTTTTGAAAACTTTTTTTTTACTATTACAGAACTTCCTCTTTGACGAAACAAAAATGAATTTATAGCACCTATGAGACCAGGTGTTTTATTTTATTTGGTGGAAAAAGTAGGCTATCATCAAAATGTTTATTCCTACCTTTTGATCGTTAATAACTTTAAATGTAATTAGTATTTTTAAACGCAAGACGACTCAAATTATAGCTTTTTCACCAACATTTATTTTATTCTTTGAAACAGTATATTGTGTTGCCAAGGGAGAGGAGTACGCTTTTTTGTCCAGATGTGACGTTTGTAGTACGAAGGAGTCTTTTTGCCCATGGGTCGGCAAATGGCCGCTTTGGAGCCTCCTTTCTAGGTATAAAATAACGTAAAAATCGTGAATATGTAAAAAGAAATAAATTTTGCAGCCTTAGGAGCCGACTTATGAACAACTCAATAATAACCATTTTCATTAAGATTGATACCGAACAGTAATGTGGTCGCAAACGAAGTTTCAGCAAATTTTATGCAGTTTTCAATATCAGAATAAAATATTTATTAAATTTATTTATCTTATTAATCGTCTTATTAAAAAAATGTTCGTAAGACTAAGGAATACTTTTTAATATATATCGCACATTGCACTGTGGTATCCCTCCTTATTAAAAATAAGTAATATAACATAAACGTTAAATAACATTTGGGTCTACTCGCCTCAGAAATCTGGAGGAGAATATCAGCAGCGAGCCGAAGGGAATATTCTACTTCAGTCACACGGTGACCCTGCAAGCGACGATGGCTTCGATGGGCATCGGTAACGACACCACGCCGCTGCTGTCGAACAACTACGAGTCCGTGAAGAACAGGACGTTTCAAACGTCGCTCATAGGATCTTTCGCCAGCAACGTGATCGCCGTTTTTTACAGGTGAGATTCTTTACGATCGTCCGTATTCCTTTTTCTTTTTCTTTAGAACTTTCTAGGGGTGTATGCTTAATGAGCCATAGAATTGCATATTCGTATGTATAAGCATGAGTGTTGGTTCACAGTAGATACTACCGAGTTGATCAGAAGGGGATACATGTTTTTCTGCTTCCCAGTGGAAACAGGAAATATGAAAATTTTCACATTTTTACGAATGAAATGCGTATTAAATATTACATCTGCTCTACAATTTTATCATTATTCCATTTTTATGTATTCCATTTTTAAATTGAGCAATGTATTAGACAATATTTGCATTATATGTGTATATTTACTTGATTTGTTGAAATTACAACTCGAAAATAATTGTATTTATTGAGAATAATGGCCACTTTTTGCCCTGAAAAGCGAGACCAAAATTACACTTTTAGCTCTCAAAAATGATTAGCGGGAAAATAGTAACTTCACTATTAATTAGTTCAAATTCCTTTATTTCATTACGTTCTACCAATAACCCTGATTTTAGATTGTCTTTTAACAGTTCATTATTCCCGCTTACCAAGTCAAAAAGTGGCCACAGTTGAGATGGGCATAAAGTACTATATGTAACTCGAGAATAAAGTCGATTTTTCCCTCGGGTGAAAAATATTCAACTTTTTGCCCTTGTTACATAATGTAGTATTATATATCGACGGAGTAGAAACAATAGTAAATTGTGTTTAATTTTTTGATTAAATTAAACAGTGAATACATATTAGGAGACTTTCAATTCAGTTTTATAATCAAATATGTGTATTTTATAAATTGACATTACTTCGACATCGTTAAAGTTGAATATGTTAAGCGATCTTAAAAACTATAATGCAAGATTTTAAACAAATTTTTTGAATGTATATATTGTATTCTAATTTAACATTATTCTAGTCCAAGTAAAACGTTTATTATGTTATTATGAGAGATGTCTTACATAATCATACTACATTGATAAACCGAGTAATACCTTAATTTGTACAATGTGCAGGTGCAATGATACAAAGTCACTAAACAAGGTTACTCTTCATGTGTCCGAGAGACTCTGGCCTTTGCTGGGCTGTGCCAATGGCGTTTGCGACTGGGACACGCTGAAACGAAAATACGGAGACGCAACCGATCAATGCAACTTGAATTTTTGTTATCAATGAAGAAACGCTGCCAACTGCTTTGACCCAATTCTTTTTCAAAGAGAATTTAATTAAAATTATTATATAAATAAGGAAGGTTACGGGGCCTGCGGCGGCTCAGTCGGTAGAGTGTCGGATTCCCACGGTGACTCGGGTTCGAATCCTAGTCTCTGCCGATTGATACAAGCACCTCTGTAAAAATTACATGTTCTTTGTTTACAAACACACCGCAGACCCCCGTCGTCGATTAGCATCACATGGGAGCACAAACATGGCGACGTTAATTAAAAAAAAAAATATAAATATGGAAGAGCTGCGTGGTACCGCCAATCATAGTTATTTTCCAGTCTAACTATTTTGATTTAGAGATTTGTTCCCTATTGAAAAATGAATATTTTTAAATAAACATATTATTGTATATATCGTAAAGTCTTTGATCAGCGATTTTTGGTTATTGATTCTAAAATCTACACCTTATATATCAAATAAAACCTACACCTATAAACGATTGAATTATTGTTTTTTTTTTCTTACATTGCAAAAAAATGCATAACAAACAAAAACGCATCATTATTTAAAATCACTTATTTAAAAATATTACTACTATTTAACATATATATAGACAGAAACAGATTCAATATTGCTAAAATAAATT
Source organism: Gastracanthus pulcherrimus (assembly GCA_949152435.1). Classification (NCBI taxonomy): domain Eukaryota; kingdom Metazoa; phylum Arthropoda; class Insecta; order Hymenoptera; family Pteromalidae; genus Gastracanthus; species Gastracanthus pulcherrimus. The sequence continues at coordinate 22,081,393 of OX424572.1, read as the reverse complement.
ATGTCATTGTTAAATCATTTTTAAAAAACTACAATATAATAATATTTTAATATAACATTATCTTCCCTGGTAGAAAATTGAGCATATTAGATGGTCGGTTCACGATCTATTGGGCAGATCCGTTTCCTAATAGTTCGCCAGAAATAAACCAGCATCTGACCAGAAATTTATAGAAAATCTAAATAGCTTACATAACCCTAAAAAATTATTGAAAATGTAAATCCCATTATAGTACTTCTGCGTTAAAACAGCATGCAAATTTTTATTCGATTATTTATTTGATTTTTTTATGTCTTATTTAATTATAAAACTCTAACCTTAAAAAAACTTTTAATGAAATAAGTTTTTAGTTTTTATTTCGAATCTATCCCCAATATATCTTAGCATTCTATTAACAATAAGCTATTAAATCCATGACATAATAATCATTATTAACTTATAAAAATTCGTTAAACGTTATTTTATATTTATTTATTCATTAACCATAAGTTGGTCAGGTTTCTGACGAGAAAACGTCGACAGGTAGCGGGGTTTCTGGCCAGACTTTTAAGCAGAAATTGGCCATTCCCTATAAAATAGAGTAAAATCTGGCGAACATATGGGGAACGTTTCTACCAGGGTTTCCAATTTTTTTATTTTTCGTGCAATATTTTAAGTTTTTATAAAAATTCACTCTAATTTGTTTTAAAGCTTTTTAAGGCCAGAATATGAAGATTACTCATAGACTATAATGGATGAGTAAAATTTTATTTAAATATATTTTTCTCTTCTTTACAGTATTATAGAACTACTAATATATTACTGGGTAATAGTAATATCTCTTATTTCTTATAAGAATTACAAATCAATTACATGTCTTATATTATCTTGTGAAAATCTTTAATAAACAATAAGAAACAATGTTTGAAGTTATAATTTGATTGTTACAAATATGTTAAATAGCAATACTTGATTGCATGCATACAGAATAATGAATATTTAAGTTTATTTTACTGAGCAAATATATATTTTACACTTTTAGTCATTAAAGTTTGACGAACAAGAAAGAAGATAAGAATTATTGACTTAACATTAAATAGCAGTAATAATAACATCGTCAAACGTTTTATGAGTTCATCGGCTCACTGTTCAATTGATACGCGAAGCGTCATGTACGTATAGTGTATAATGTGCATAATAGATTTATAAAAAGTGCACACGTGACTGTAGTTAAGATAAAAAATAAGAAAAGTGACTGCAATACATTCAACTATACGCTATCGGGCGCTATATCGATCGTTTCTAGCTGACCAATGCAAAATTGCTTTCATCGATCACAATAAGATTGCATTGAGGCCTTCATAAAACATGACAATGAGTGCTTCGAGTATATTTTTAATCCTTTTGTTTGTATTATTTTCTTCTCGCGTTGTATCGAGTGTCGAGACCAATCAGTGCTATTCAGATAAAGACGATCCCTACTTGCTAATGGGCACCAGAACTGCTTACGAAACGGGACGAGGAAATATCACGCGTCTTCCGGATAACTCTAGTAAGTTAGATGATTTTATAATTCCTGGTTGAAAATAGCCTGCAGGAAAAGTAGCTGAATTTGGACTAATCTATGTAAATGTTTAACTGGATTTTTCTAGAGAATATCTATAAAAATCAATTAATTGATCAATGTTTTTGAACTAATTCTGGCGAATGCTTGTATATAGATATCTCCAATAGACATTTCCTTTGTGTAATGGTTATCTGGATTAGACCAAACCCATGACCCGGTTACTCAACTGGAAATCCAGCTGGTTTATCAGCTGTCTATTTACAGTGCTTTGATTAGTTAGTATATTATAAATCATTAATATGAAACTAGAAATACCGCTGCCCACTGCTTTGACACTATACTTTCTCAAAGAGAATTTAATTAAAATTATTATAAATAAGAAAGACCTGCGAAACACAAATTCCGTCGTTATTGCTTTTAATTCACGAAATACGATACCTACTCAAAGAAAAAATCGTTGTGCAGATTTTTGTGACAATGAAAGGTATTTTTCTGTATAACAACTTTCATCTAGTAATTTGTGCCCTATTAACTTAATATTTTTTAATAAACATATTATCGTATATTGGGGTGCGTTTGGTCAGAATGGTGTCATTGAATATAAAACTAATTTCTATCTGTAAAATTAAATCAAATCTATTACACCTATAGAAGATTGAATTATTGTTTTTCTATTTCACCGCAAAAATGCATAAGACACAAATACGCAACATTTTTGAAAATAACTCATTTAAAATTTTACGTCTATGTAACATATGTATAATAATTTATAAATTCCATCATCAAAATAGTGTAAAAATTATAAATTTGTATGCTATGTTATATATAGATATTCATTCAATATTACAAAAATAAATTATATGTCATTTTTAAATCATTTTTAAAAAATCAGGAAATAATAATATTTTTGACAATATAACATAACCTTTGCAGTTTTTGTTTTTTTTTCGCGCTGTATAATGCATGAAGTCGACTAGAAGTGTAGAATAGTATATCTCACATATAATAATACTTAATACCTACAAGAAGAAGCACAACGATAAAGCTTACAGATATTGTGATATACAGGGTGAAAAAGTATTATTTAAATTGAATAATCTCTAATAACTCAAAAGATTATGAACTAAATTGGCTCAAAAATATTCAGCCAATAACCTGACATCTAACCAATATTCTCCGAAATTCAAAGTACTACTTATAATATTACTCGAGTTTTCGTTGTCCAAAAATGCATTTTATTTTTCTTCTCAGTAAAACATCAGTCGTTCGACCTACAAATTTACTGACTTTTATGGTCTGGTTTTAAAATTACAGATATTAAAAGAATAATTTTATTACACAGTATAACAAATAAAAAACGAGTCAAATCAAATCGTTTTCAGTCCTAAAATAAAAGATTTTATGAGTATTTTATTGTATAAAAAGTTCGCTTCCCAGAAACCATCCTTTCATTACAAATTTTTAAAAACTAAAAGTTTTAAAATTTTAAATTTTGAAAAATTGCTATAAAAACTTTATTATTCAACCAATTTTGTTGAAAGCTTTAAGTACACACCGTGTAGTGATAGCGAACATCTGTGCAAAGTTTGGGAAAGATATGTGGTGGATTGAACGAATGGTGATATGTCACATACTAACACACACACATACAGACATTTTTTAAGTCTAATGTATTCGAACTTCTCAAGGCATAAAATATAATATATAGACAAAAAAAATTTTACCGTCACAAAGCTTCCTCTTTAAGGAGACGTCGGATACCGACAGTAGATTCCTACTATCCTACACACGTATTTCGTTATTTATTTACAAAGTTAATTGTTTAATGACAAAATAATAGCTGTCCCCAATTTGTTTTACAGTAACCTAATTATATGTCCAAGCTGGTTTCATATGATTGTTTTGTTTTCGAGAAAACTTTGACAAACTTATTATGTAAAGGTTAATCTCCACGTAGTTGGCCCTTTTAGTGTGTCAAAGTTTTCTCGAAAACAAAACAATCATATGAACCCAGCTTGGACATATATCTAGATTACTATAAAACGAAGCGGGGACAACTATTATTTAAAGAAAAATATGATTTCTCTTAAAATTATGAATGAAAATTCAATTAGACAAGGACAGAGATATCCGGCGTCCCCTTAAGGGAACGCCGGATATCTCTGTCCTTATCTAATTGAATTTTCATTCATAATTTTAAGAGAAATAATTTTTCTGAAAAAATAATAGTTGTCTCCACTTCGTTTTATAGTAATCTAAATATATGACCAAGCTGGTTTCATATGATTATTTTGCTTTCGAGAAAACTTTGACGAACTTAGTATGTAAAGGTTAATTTCCACGTAGTTGGCCCTCATAGTGTGTCAAAGTTTTCTTGAAAACAAAACAATCATATGAACCCAGTTTGGAAATATATTTAGATTACTTTAAAACGAAGTGGGGACAACTATTATTTTGTCAAAAAATGACTTCTCTTAAAATTATGAATGAAAACTCAATTAGACAAGGACAGAGATATCCGGCGTCCCCTTAAGAAGGAAATTAGCGTCATCTGTAGATCGTAATTAGCAAGCCAGACGGTCGCTTATATCCAAAATACGTAACGATCAAACGAATTGCTTACATGTATACAAAAACTTTATAAGCCACGAATTTATAGCATTAACGATTTTTTTTTCTCAATGAAGGTATGTTTATTTACATTGAATCTTTAATCTTTAACAATAATATCAATATATTTTATTGTTTTGAAAGACTGTAAACCAGTGCAAATTTGGACATTAATACGACATGGTATACGTTATCCGGATGGCAAAACGATTAGTCAATTTTCATCACTGAAGGAACTACGAGATGAGATCATTGATAACCATGAAAAGAGGGGAAGTATGTCATTAATTTTGTTAGAAAACGCATTATTTATTCAAGTTTCCTAAAGAACAAGAAAAATGTAGTTGCACAGGTGTGCTTTAATATTTCTTTTGTCAGTTTTCAAAATCTACTGGTAAATAAAATGTTGCAAAAACACATTTGGAAATTTTATTTGTGTGCTCTGATTAAGGGAGATCCCTACCATTTTACTTACAATCTTTCCTAAACCACGAATCATTTTCAAATTTTTACGTATTTTTACATGACCAAAAAAGAAAAGTTTCTTAAAATTTTTGGACTAGTTTACCTCATATACATAGATTTACAATAAAAATTTCATGATTTGTTAATAAAAATAACATTGATTTCCAATGGTCCTTGTGCACACACAATTTTCTTAACAGTCTAGAAAAATTCTTACTATGTTCTAAAGGTATTGACAATTAGCCTATCCGCTGGTAAAGTTCAGAGTAAAACAGTTGAAAAGGTGTAAATCCGAATGGTATAGGGATCCCCCTTAAAATGATGAAATTATTCCATTATTATTTGCTATAGAAAAAGGTTGGACATTTTTTAACACATCGCGAGATGTACGTGAACACTTTGATAACCTCTTGATACGTGCTACAGGGGGTAAACTTTGTCTTTCCGATTTGGAAAATCTGCGTAACTGGCTAATGAAACCCGAGCCAAGCGAGATGACGCCGAATTCCCTGACATCGCGAGGCGAAATAGAGCTACAATCGCTCGCGAAGCGCCTGCAAGCCGCTTTCCCGGAACTCTTGCAAGTAGCGAATCCGCGTAACGTTTCAGATCAGGTTTACAAAGTGAGCGTTGCATAAATGAATCGTTTTATAATACACTGAATTACCGAAAAAATGATTTGTTAATATTACGAAGTCGCTTCGTATAAATAGGGCTTACAATTATTTTTTGTTATCATAAAGTTATTTATCGTTTTCATGTGATGGGTTTTTCATTTTATAAGCTTTTCTCAAATTAACTAAAAACATGGTACAATAATTTGTTGTAATAGTATGCAATTTTGTTAATTTCTTATTAACTGAAGTTAATTAACCGCAATATGGAAACAATAGAATACTTTCTAAGTGTCACGAAAAATAGTCTTATTTTCACTATAAGTGACTTTGTAATATCAAGAAACAATCTTTTCATGCTTAATAATTCAATGTATATTTAATTTAATGTAATATTTGTATACAGTTTAGAGCGACGGATAAGCAGAGAACTCAGGCGAGCATGAGAGCTTTCATGGATGGACTTTTCGACGACAAGGGTGTCGTGAAGCCAGAAAAACCACCAAAGAACGATTCACTTTTGTATGTAGGTAAAATGTAGTATTACACTGTAATATTGACTCGATTATTGTATGAATGACAAAAATAAATACTAATATTGGCGAAAACCAAAATCACTGTTATAGACTTACAAAAATTGCCCTGCTTACGAGGAAAGCTTGATAAGTGATCCAGTGGTCAACGATGAAACGGAAAAGTTCACAGCTGGACCTGAATTTCGAAATCTTCTGCAAAACGTGAGCGATCGTCTTGGTTTCGATCGCATCATGGATACAGGTACACATAATTTATACGACATAAGAATCGCACCGTTACTGAAAACAGTCGCGTATTCACCTACACATTTTGTTATATGATTAATCATACAGTTAATTATATAATTTGTCATATACCCATGGAAGAATTTACTCTCGGCAGAATACTGTTCCAGTATTAGTTGCCGACACTACCAGTACTTGCAAACGTTAGAGATCCAGCACTGAGATGTAACGGGAATGATAAGATCGGGCCAGTACAACACTTTTCTTCTTGATATATTCAAAATTGTACAAGAAATATACATTTTTAGGCACACGCGAGACACTTCACTCAAAGTTTAGTGTAATAATCATAACTACAGATTACTATCGCGCGGCCGAAAATTTCACGTAAGCTTAGTAATCCCATGAAAGAATTTGGCAGTAGTGATAGTTCGGGGCGATTCTGGCTGAATATTGTATGCCAGTAAATTATTTTTCGGTGCTGAACCAATAAAGGGCTTATATCGTTTTGATAAGAATGGGTCAGTAAATAGAATCAACGTTGACCCGAAAAACGTCGCAGAGTCGGTGCAATACTTTTTGTCGATATTGAAAATAAACAAAACAACGAGATGGTAATCTGTAGTTATGAGTATTACACTAAACTTTGAGTGAAGTGTCTCGCGTGTGCTAAAAATTTATATTTCTTGTGCAATTTTGAATATATCAAGAAGAAAAGTGTTGTACTGGCCTGTACTTATCATCCCCGTTACATCTCAGTGCTGGACCTCTAATGTTTGCAAGTACTGGTAGTGTCGGCAACTAATACTCGAACAGTATTCTGCCGAAAGTAAATTCTTTCATGGGATCGTACATTAAATTATTATTTTGTTAAAAACTAGCCTAAACAGTAGGTTAAGTTACGCTTGACGATTTCGCGATGTTTTGTTTTCTTTTAATATGGGCAAAAAGTATTGCACCAACTCTGAGACGTTTTTCGGGCCAACGTCGATTCATTGTACTAGCCCATTCTTATCAAAACAATATAATCCCTTTATTGGTTCAGCACCGAAAAATATTTTTCTGGCATACAATATTCAGCCAGAATCGGCCCTAACTATCACTGCTGGCAAATTCTTTCATGGGTAATCAATTTAAACAATATTAAGTTGGCAAGCATGGCTTATTATGCTGGGATAGATTTATTTAATTTTGGTAAAACAATTGATTTTTATTACGAAATACGTATAATATCAAATGTAGTATGTAGTCCATTTATATAAATATTTTTCTGGCCAGTGACAGCAAACTTGACCAACCAGACTGGTCAATTTTCTACCAGGATTTCAATTTAAGAACACGACGCCTGATAATTTAGATAATCATCAACTATATCTACGTGAAAATCTAACAATTTCCAATCTTAGATTTTTCATAATTTCGTATAGAAATCTCACACGCTTAATCATGTGATACAGCATAATGCTCAATTTATCACATGATACATATCGTTTCAGTAGGGAAGTTTCGTTCTTACCTTCCCAACCCTTCGAATCCCTAAAATAAAAAATCCCTCATACTACGTCGTACATGTTACAGACAAGTTGCTGCTGATGTACGAGGCGTGTCGCTTCGAGACAGCCTGGCACAGAGACGATTCCAATCACGCGGTGTCCGCCTGGTGCGCGGCCTTCAGCCCCGAGGATATCAAGGCGCTCGAGTACCGCGAGGACGTTGGCTGCTACTACTACTGTGGCCCCGGGCGCAGGATCAACGAGCTCCTCGGCTGTCCCACCCTCCAGGACATGATGCGACACTTCAGGTGGGAAGAACCTTTTCTCAACCAGATTTTGAAACGGAAAATGGTCCATGCGAGAATAAATTAATGTCCTTGATACAGGCACACATACACGTGCACACACATTATATAACAGAAAATATATCATTTACGGCAGACTTTTACCGGTTCACTAAAATTACTATGCATAGATCTTAATCGCATGATTCCGCTAAACAGTAGCATTTGTTTTATATAATTGGCAAATATATTTTAAAATAACATTTTGCAAAAATTAGAAGTTAAAAAGTAGGTTATGACAAATTCGCGATACTATTGTTTTTCAATCTGACCTGCTGAATTTTTAAGTCCGACTGAGTTCTAGCATTACAGCAAAACTAGACATTTATAATAAAAATTGCATTACTGGCCCGTTGTTATCATTCCAGTAAAAATAAAGTGCCGGAGCGATGCTGGCGTCGAATTAATTATTTAGCAGTAAAGAGCCAGTAGTGGCCCGTATTGTCAGTAATAGCAATTCTTACATGGGTACACACACACATGCTTGCATACGCACATGCTCACACACATAGACGCACACTAGGGTGGTCCAAAATTTCCCGAATTTCAAATTTTCTGCTTGTAACCCCTTCAAAATGATGTAATTGACAAAGAAATGAAATACGTGTCCGCCGGTTGCCTGAAGTTCACATTAAGAGGTCTCTACCATCGCAAACAGCTTTTAATTTTCCTCCTAAATAGAATTCTAGTTCTCATTTTTAACTAAAAAGCTGCTAATTTCAACGAATTTTCATGGCAGTATATCTTAACAAATTGATACGCTCGACGTCACATTTTGAAGAGTCCACTAAATACAATATATAGAAAAATTAAGGGATAATAGTATTTAATTATTAGTTATAGGATTATTTATTTAGTTAGCCCCTCAATTCTATTTAAACGCACATATTTCAGGGGCCAACACGTTATAACTATAACTTATAATAAACGTAAAAAAAATTAGTAACCATATAAATTAATATATAATTATTTTTAGTTCATCCTAATGTAATAAAAGTGCTCAAAATCAAATGTTAAAAGCTGTTTGCGATGGTAGAGACCTCTTAATGTTAACTTCAGGCAACCGGCGGACACATATCTCATTCTTTTGCTAATTACAACATTTTGAAGGGATTACAAAGAAGAAAATTTGAGATTCGGGAAATTTTGGACCACCCTAACGCACACACACATACACACACATATGCACACGCACACATATCCGTACGTACATTTTCTAAGAATAGTGTATTTTGATTCCTAATGTCCTAGAACATGTTTCCAACATTCTTTTTCATAACGGTTTAGCTACTATTACAATTACTATACTAATTACCTATCCTAAAGCTACTATAATAATCGGATCTATAAACGCACACCAGAAATCTGGAGGAGAACATCAGCAGCGAGCCGAAGGGAATTTTCTACTTCAGTCACACGGTGACCCTGCAAGCGACGATGGCCGCGATGGGAATCGGCAAAGATGCGACGCCGCTGCTGGCGAGCAACTACGAGTCCGTGAAGAACAGGACATTTCGAACGTCGCTCATAGGATCTTTCGCCGGCAATATAATCGCCGTCTTTTACAGGTGACATTCTTCACGATCGTTCGCATTCCTTTCTTTCTCTTTAGTACACATTCTAAGTGTACATGATCTGTGTGTTATAGAGTTATATATTATCTAAGCGAATGTGTAAAGAGTTTGCAGTAGAAACAGACTGTTGCACTCTACGATCAAATTGTATGTACATACGAGTTTGTTTGAATTTATTTGAAATCCTCGATTAAGGTTAGAACGAGTACTCAATCTAATAAAATTGCAGAATTTCAAATAAATTCAAACAAATCCGATTAGAAATTTCTAGCGGTGAGTGTATATATCTGCGAGTGGAAGTTAGAATTATAAGATAATGTATAAATATCTAAGAAAATGTAAACATGTGTTAGAAAAATATGAATTTTTGATGAATTTGGAACAAATTATCAATAGGTGTACAAACATACCTTACTTAACGTCTTCTTTACTCAAATAGTATATTGTGTATCTAGGGCGCAAAGTGGGCTTTTTTAGACCGAGTGTGGAGATTGCAGTACGAGTCGAAGGCGAGCTAGCACGAGCCGAAGACGAGTACTGAAAGCACACGAGGTCAAAAAGCCCACTTTGCCCTTGGTGCACACCATACTTTTTGTAACGCATGTATTGATTTTTGCATTTTTCTGGCATATTAAGCGGGGCTAAATATATATATTTATATATATATATATATATATAAAATAGCAATTTTCCGAAAAATTTTAGCAGGCGCAAAAGTAACTTTTGCGCCCGCTTATGCGTATTAGCGCCCGCCGGTCTGAAAATGGTCCTTTAGGTCCGCTTAATAGGTACAGAAAAACGCGAAAATCGTACTTGTGTTACAAAAAGTAATTTTGACATATATTTAAAACATATTCATTTTCAGATTCCCAATTTAAAAAAAAAATAGTAAGGATATGGAAGTGTAAATAAGTATAAAAAAATTTCGTAAATGTTCTAAAACATGAGATGTTAGGAACATAATATTAAAAAATTAAAGGCTGAAAATGAACATTTTTAATGAATTGATCTAAAACTATCCCAGAACGTTTGTTCACGTATGACCTCAGTCATATAGAGAAAAATATTGATCCAAATAACTGACATATAAATACATGAACTATTTTGAGTATAAAATTGGTATTAATCTAATATTTAACACTCTAATAAGAAAATGGACTTTGTGAGCGAATCACCCTAATTACGCTTTTACATATTTACAAAGAACCATATTTTGTATATTCCAGTGATATATTAAGCGTTTATGTTCGTTTTTATACGATAAAACTCAGTCTTGACCCCCCTTAACTTAATTTTAATCGGAATAAAAAGACTTATAGCGCTGCTATTATTGATTTTCGATATAATCGTACTATATCGATATAATATCTTAATTTTTACATTTTGTAGGTGCAGCGATGCAAAGTCGCCGAACAAGGTTACCATTCACGTGTCCGAGCGATTGTGGCCTTTGCCGGGCTGTGCCAATGGCGTTTGCGACTGGGAATCGTTCAAACGAAATTACGGCGACGCGGCCGATCAATGTAACCTAAATTTTTGTTACCAATGAATAAATTGAATAAATTGAACACCTATGAGAATACACTTTTTGCTTATGTTAGATGTGAATACTACGCTGGACCAGATTTAAATATGATGGTATACTAATGTATCTAAATGTATGTAAATATATTTCATAGTATATAATTAAAAAATGTGAAATAAAAATCCACTTGAAAAATTATTTTTCCTGAAAATATTAAAATTAAGAAATATATAAGTAGAGTCTAGCTTTGTTCGGAGACTCGCTGAATAGAACGAGCGGCTAAAATTATTACCTCGTCAAGACAAACTCACTCGTGTGTATCTTTCGTAAGAGTATGTTGAGCAAAAGTGTGAAATATATCATGATCATAATTGTCAACAGATAGAAATATTTGCGCGAGTTTAATTGTCTTGCGAGAAGCGAGCCAAAATATAAGAGTAATCGCTTGAATATTTTATGTCGTTGAAAACCAAGAGTTTCACAAGTGAAGTGAAAAGTTGAGAAGTAAATTTTCGTTTTTGTAAGTTATTCAATCTAGTTTTGAAGCAGAGTTAAATACTTCAAGAATGTATTCTAATATACTGCGTTCATTAAAAATTTATTCACAATTAAGCCTTACAAAATGGAAATTGATTCAATGTGTAGTTGATCATGAATGAGGTGTAAAAAACCGCTTTCCATGCAGACAACGCTGACATTAATAACTGTTAATCAAATCCCAAAATTCATAAATCTTAATCATCGTTTTTATATTCCTATATATGTAATACAATACTTGTGAATTTGACATGAGAGCCAAAGTCATCGTTGCAGCAGTAATATTTATTTACATAACTATGTATTTTGTTAACGATACAGAGTACTAAAAAATCTAACATCCGTAGTCCTAAATTATGTAGTACATATACAGCAAAAGTGTATGTGTGCGTGTATTTGAATGGGTATGTGTTTATATGTTTGTTTTATATGTTCCTGTGCATGTCTATGAGTGTTGTCCCATGGTATTTCGAGAATCACATGACACGATCGAATCAAATTTTGCATGGATGTTTACTAATGACATTTAAGAAACAAGATTATTTTTTTCTATGCAATAGCCTTATACCAAATTTACAAATTTTTAATTGTTGGTTATTCGAAAATGTTTCAAGGAATGAATGTTTTTGGGAAGCAAACTCTTTACGCAATAAAGTGCTTGCAAAATTCTTCTTATTACAAGAAAAACCAAATGTAAAAAATAGATATTTTGTGTATAACGATAATTTGAGTACCTTGTTATATTTAGCTTTGAAATTTGTAGTTATAGCTCGCTAGATGTAGAAATAGAAGCTTATTGGTTTTTAATCAATTTCATTCATAAAACTGCAAAATATTTCAGGTTACATTATTTTTAGAAATCATTTTCACACTGTATTTATTGAAAAAATACGGAAACAACTTTTACTGTATAGGATAAACAATGATTAAGATTTATGAATTTTGGGATTCGAATCAGTTTTTAATCGTACCTTTTATGAAATTTTCATTTATTCCTCGAATAATATGTCATTATAATTAAAATAAATATTTTACTACATACATATGGGTAATTATTGGAAATAGTGAGATACAAAGTATAATGAGACAATTGTGATAATGGGTTACCAAATAAACCTATCTCTCGTATCGTTCCTGAATTTTGTGACAGCTAAAAATAACTTACCTATGAACGAATGAATAGTAGAACAAGTTATAAATCGAATGCCAAATAATAGTACTAATAATAGTACTATGCGCTATATAATACAAAATGCTTAACCATCAACTTTTGATTTTAATCTCGCAAGGACCGGACCATTAAAGCGTTAAAGCGTTGAAGTAAAATTTAAAAAATCTAGGAATAATTTATTGTCATTTTCTGATCGACTTTTGTAATAAATTTTTCTTTTAATTTTCAAGTATTACCAGCTTCTAATGAATATTACGATAAGTTAGATTCTTTTTAAAAGACGATAAATAGTCCACTTCAATCCGATCCAAATTCTTATTATACAGAAGTTTAAGTTATCACAGAAAAATTATACAAAACCGAATATATGAACGTTCCACTATCCGTCCCTACAGGGTTAACCTGCAATTATTCCCAATTTTCAAAGCGAAATTAAGTTCCTCACGCTCGGTTCATCAACCTACTATCATTCCGCATATCTCCCTCAATCTCCACTATCGCTCTTTCACTCTACCTCCCTCGATACCCGCACCTAAACCTTGAAAACCCCAACCCTCGACGTACAAACGAAACAAAAAGAGAAACACGAAAAACCCACCAAACGTCGCGCCCGACGGTTTTTCCGCGCGCAAACACACACACGCCCGAAGCAAAAAAACTCACGTCGCCTCCCCTCCTCGCCTCGCGGCCCGCGATTTTTCCTTTTTCTTTCTTTCGTCGACCAGCGTCAGTTAGTATCCGCGCGCTCGCGAACGCTCGCACACCAGGTGTTGTAAGTTATACACGAGCGCGCTGCCGCCGCGCTTTCTAGGCATTGTTGCGTTACACGCGGCGAGCATTCGAATTCGCTGATTCGGGAGATACTCGCGGTTTCGCGTGCGGAGGCGATTTGCGCGGCTCCAGGTAAGTGGATTGTATTGTTTATAGTGTTGGGTGGTTTTTGAACTTCATTTTTGTACGCTAAATGGCTCGTGCGAAAAAAGGGCATTCGTATACTTTGAGAATCGGTTTAATAATGTTTAGAACATACAGTGGAATGATTTAATTGTGTAAAAGTGTTTTGTTCATTGGTGAATTTACGTTACTTGCTTGGTGGTTTTACAAGAACGTAGAATTTTGAGTTGCCGTAATCTTATTATTGTTTGTGTTGTAGTGAAAATTGATATATTCGTAGGAACGATTGATATTTAATCATAATTTTCTTACTATAATTATGGTAAATCTTAGACAGTTCATGTGACTATTGTAGTCTGAGAAAATGTTTGGTATTGGTTGTTATAAAGTATTGAAAAATATAATTGAACTTTGTTACAAACCAAAGACTTATATGTAGATATTCCCATAAAAGTATATAGTAATTGTAACGTGAAGAAAATAGTACATATTTAGTAAATATTTATCACTTTAAAATGCAAAGAAAATTTTGAATTCGTGAAGTTTTTTTAACTATAAATATAGTCAAATGCACAAATAATTATAGTTTTATTTTCTTATAATTGAATCTTTACCATATAATATAGTTAATGGTTCTAAAACATATAGTATCATCAATTAAATATCTTTTACTATTTAATATAGTAATTGCTATAACCTATTTCTTCAATACGTAAACAAGAAAAGTAAATCTTGCAATTGAATTTTTCTCGGTATATTGATATTGATATATTAATATTAATATCACCCAGACAATATAGTTTTAATGTGAACTAGAGTGCTTTATATTTTTTCTATTTAATGATTGTGGATTATTTATCAGATTTTCTTTCAATTGTATCGATTAATCAAGAGTGCAATGAATATTTTGGCATAATTACTGTTTTTGTATTGCTACGAGTTTGCTGTATCAATTAGTACAGTCTCGCAAAAAATCAACTCATAGCCATCAGTTCAATTATTTACATACATAGTACACTTCTTAATCCTTTTTGAATAAAGTTACACAAGTGAATGCTAGCAGGAAATAAGATTTATGACCTCATTATTAAGTCAACATATGCCGCAATCTAGTATTTATGATACAAAAAATAAACTTGAATTCAATGTACTAGAGATGCTGAAAAAAATGGCTAAAGTCGTCTGAATAACGTATTCAGCGAAGTCCAGTTAGAAAATACTTCGAAGCTTGGAAAAAGTTAATAGCAACGGAGCTTTGAAATATTTCACGCTCTGATAAGTGATTGTTAATTTATTCTAATGGTGCAAATTATGTTTTATGCTAACATCTTTTGTTGACATGTCTAACAACTTTATATCTTTTATGCGCGTCTTGTCAAACATGGCTATATCTACTTAAAAATTGTAAATTCAATGTATTTAAAGTTTAAAAGCTTTGCATTAATATTGAACTAAAAGTTAAAAATTATTTTATATATTATATGAAGCAAGTTACATAATAATTTTAATTATCACGATAAACAGCTGCGATATAGAAAACTGCTAATTTTCATATACAGTGAATATAATTTTTTGACAGTTGCCGTAGTTCGCTTCACGAATGTACGTGTGATAATATTAAATTTATTTCTATCAACAATCTTCAAGACAACAGTTTTTCATTCAAAGTATCAACAATTAAGCAGTGTACATTTCAACTCACTCAAAAGTTGTCAAGAAATATCACGTTTTGATAAAAGCTTCTTACTCACACGCCGCCGTCCGTATTACACGTTCGCGTAAATACCTCGTTAATTAAAAATCCACTTGAAAGATATATGAAAATAGTATAGAAAATTATACGCAGCTTATTGTACAAGCACAAAAATTGGTTTTTCTTTAAAAAAATATAACGTAAACTATTGTGGCAAATTGCACCCTTAAAGAATAATATATTTCAACACAAGATTCGTTACAATATTAATACAAAAATTCTACTATAATTACGATTCAATTTCGCATTCAATAACAAAAAATTCTTTCTAATCAACTAATCTTTCTTCATCTTCTCAATTATTTTGAAATTACCTTTTCACATACCTCTATACAGAGATAAAAATTGTTTTTGAAATTTACGTGTAATTATATTTGATTACATGTAAGACATTATGTAATCATAAACAACAATCTGTAGCAGTATATGATCTTATGTTATTAAACAAATTTTTTAGTAATTTATAAGAGATTTACAATAATTATTTACGATAAAATATAGTCATATAAGAAGTTTATTATGCAATCGTACGTGATTACATATAATCATATAAATTTACTTATTATCGTATACAATTATATATAAGCTTATATTATTTCATAATGTACCAAAAATTGTTTTAGCAACTTTTGGGTCACATGTATTTAAATATAATTGTATACCAAATATGATTCATGGTAAATGTTTTCATGCTAGAATATATATTGATACATGTCCTAATTTTTTTATGTATATATGATAATATAGGCTTGTAGTATATGACGAATTCTACAAAAAAAAACCCTACTTAGGCGGTACGAAAAGTAATAACAAAGTAGTGGCACACCTCTGCAACTTTTTTTACTTATTTTATAGGTCTTCAACTTTCGACATTCAATAAAGATTTAAGTAGGCGAAAGAATCTTTAATTTAAGCCTTGTTTTGTATATAAATATTAGTTATATCCAACGTTATTAACGATTAAAGATAACGAATAAATACGGTAAAATCATTAAACTCTGTGATTCTTCACTTTTGATTATTTTTTCGCGTCCGTTCACTATCTTTAACCCTCTTGCGCAGAAATTTATTTTCGTGTATATGGACTAGATCGAATGTAAGTCTGCAACAATATTTTCTGCAAATTCGTAACATTTTCTAAATAATAGCTATACTATTTAGCTTCAATTTGAGAGGTTGTAGATGTCCCAACAAGGTAAAGATTTAAATTTGTGATACAAAATGTATACAAAAATGACGTGCGGTTTGGACGAGTATACTCGGCTCTCTGCGCAGGTGGGTTAATCGTTCATAACATTGAATATAATTAATATTGTTAAAGCTTAAATTGAAGCTCATTTCGCCTATACATTGTTCAAAGATAAAATGTTGTGCACCCTTAAATGACAAGTAATTTGTATATATCAAGAATGATCATTTTTAGTCCATAACTAAGATGTTGGATTCCCATAAGAGTAATTGACATACTTATAAATCAGTGTAACAAGGTCTGATAAGAACAATTGATACGTATCAAAATATCTACTTTACTGCAGGTTAGAAATTTCTTACATTTGAATTGTCTAAGTAAAGTATCTTTGTAAAATTCCTAATATAGTTGTATTTGTGATACACAAAATGGAGGTATCACAATATTTATTTTGTAATTTTAATCAGTTAGAAACAAGAACATTGTCAATCTTCACACTTTAATCGATTTCTCCAAATCTTGGTATATATTGACTAATTATTGTCATCCGTTTATATATAGGAAGATGACACTAAAAAATTTCATTCGATGCATATTTTGGTTTTTCAAGGAACAATTGTATATTGAATGTAGCTATATATATATATATATATATATATATATATATATATATATATATATATATATATATATATATATATATATATATATATATATATATATATATATATATATATGTGTGTGTAAGAAATCATGCGTTAATTTTATACTTATATGCGCTGGATAATCATGTAAATTGTTATTTCACGGAAGTGATTGTTTTCATAAACTAGCTAAAAAGTATGAACCATATAAATTGATACGACTCCATATATCTGAAAAATAAGGGCAAATCTTTAGTGATTATAGTGAGTATACTCACCAATAAAAAAGAAAAAATAGCAATTCTATTGAAGTCAATGGCATTGAATTTTCAATATTTATTTTTTGTATTACGTGAGTCATTTCTTCAAAATTGAGATACAATACATAAGATAAGGTTTTATGGTAACAAATTGCTTATGCTTTTTTATGAATGAATTTAAATAACAATAAACAATTTAATTCATAATTTCTTTTTTCTTTATTTCTCAATAAACTTATCTAACCAAACATATAAAGTAATAATGCTTTATTCAAATTTATTTTATATCTCAAATATTATTACATATATGCTTTTAATTTTTTAATTATATCAGTGCGAAAAAAAGGAAATGTAGAAACTATGAACCAACAAATACCACTATGGCCGAGGAGCTATTCGTTCTAAAATAGGGATACAAATGATTACAGATTTCATACGATTTCCGGTGATTTAAAAAATAATTTCAATAACTTTAGGCTTTACATGATTTTATATGATTCTTACACAAATTTATGATTTCAACTAATTTTGATTGATATCCATAATGATTTCGAAGTCACTTAAATTTATATTATAAAGTAAAGGAATATCCTGTTTAAAAATGAATTAAAAAATATTATTCATTTTAAAATTACTTTGTAAATATACTTTGCACTATTAAATTATGATCGAGAGCATACATAATCTAAAAATCAATGCTTATGAGAATACATGACTTTTCAAATAGTATGATACCCAATTTTTCGGCAATAAATCATTATAAAGTAGTAATCAGTTGTACAAAAATTGGATAGCAACTAATGATTCCAACGTCTATAGTAAAAGATATTAAAGAAAACAAAAAAATTATCAACAATATATTTACTTAAATAAATGTTTTATTATTTGAAATAACTTTGAGTCTAATATAATCCTCTTTCATCATCTTTATTATTCATCATCTTTAGTTATTTAGGGTTGAGAAATAGTGAATAAATAATTCTGAAAGTTAATATATCCATGTTTTCCCATAGGTTCTAAAGAGAAATTATTTGTATTTTTCACTGGCTCGTACCAATAGCATAAAACCCCAATATCTTTCGAATTTCCAGAAATCGCCGCATATTTACTCGAATATTCTAAACTCCTATTGGTATCATGTGTCCAAAATTAAGTACATGGCCAAATAATTTTGTTTACAATCTAATCTTTGGAAAAAACACCATTCACCAATATAGATTTCTGTACATTTTTTCCTGTAAGATAATAGAGTACTATTACCTAACATATTCTTGTTCTTATTATATTTTTGTAAATCCGAATCTCTAACACGCTGTCAGCTATCCCTATTGAGATTAAACTGATTTTTACTTAACAGCCAGCAAATAGAAGTTTTCCTTATTGGATTCATTATTAGCTTTATCCTCTACTAATGTAAACTGGCTATTTGGTCTGATCTTTGTCTTATCTTTATTGTATTTTTTTATTTCTAAGCCGCCAGTTACATGAAAAAGAAATTGTTAAATCCTTAACTAAATCGGAATTTTCATTTTCAATGCAAAAGTCATCTTTTGCACCCAAAGAAGTTTCAGAAGATTGGGAAGACGTTAGATCAGAAATTACGCAGTCGTCAATATCTTCATATATATCAGAATCATAATTCTTGAAAAGAATATTTTCACATTTGAAATTCAATTCCTAAAGATGTAATTTCTAAAAATGCGTCTTGTTTTGCTTTATTAATAATTAAGATTATATTGTCACAATTAGGCAATTGAAAAATTTATTTTTGAGTACTTGTGCTCTTGCGATTTAGTTTTAAAATAGTACATTATGTAACAAGGGAATAAAGTTGCAGATTATTCCCGCGGGCAGTAATTACCCGAGGGAATAATTGGCTTTATTCCCGTGTTACATATAGAACTTTATTCGCGACTTAACTGTGACCACTTTATTGACTTACAGAGCGGGGCCCACGCACGAACGTTTGATATAATTTATTAAAATGTTATGAACTTGTTAAGTACATTTAAAAGTTTAAATCATATGAGTTTCATTTGTCAATATTTAAGTATAAATACTTAGTACAAACCTAATTATAATTATTCCATGTAAAAGTTAGATATTAAATATTAAGTTTAAGGTTTAAAGTTTTATTATTTGAACATAATTAATTGTAAATTACATACTTAGTTTGAGTTAGTTGGGTTTGAGGTTTAGGTTTTAAGGTTTACGGGTTTTTTTATTTAAACCTCTTTATAATTTCAAATGGCTTAGCTTGGGTTAGTTGGGTTTTAGGTTTAAGGTTTAGGATTTTATTATTTAAACATAATTAATTGTAAATGACTTAGTTTGAGTTAGTTGGGTTTAGGGTTTATGGTTTACGGTTTCTATTTAAACCTTTTTATAATTTCAGATTGCTCAGCTTGGGATATTTGGGTTTCAGGTTTAAGGTTTAAGGTTTTATTAGTTGAGCATAATTAATTGTAAATTATTTAATTTGGGTTAGTTGGATTGATGGTTTTATTTATTTAAACCTCTATATAATATGAAATTGCTCAGCTTGGGTTAGTTGGGTTTTAGGTTTAAGGTTTAGGTTTTCTGCTTTTATAATTCATACTTCTTAAATTGCATATTGTTACACCTGTAATACTCTATCGCTACAAATTTCTAAGCGAAACATAAAAAATTACTCGACTCGCACAGTCGTACAAGAGAAAAATACTTTTTTTGACATTCAATCTTTTTCTGCCGAAGCAATCAATTTTACGACTCTAAGAGTAAAAATTCCCCGCAAATCACTCGCACATCCTCAACCAATATTCACCACGGATACTTTTCAGTGCGCGTGCCGCTGTTGTAGCGCACGATGCTCGCCTCTCCGGTGATTCTGCTGAGCCTGGGGGTGGGCCTGGTGCAGCTCGCCACCGTCGTCGACAGGAATAACAACGCCACGACGTGCCACGACCCGCAGCGCGAGTTCTACCCGTACGTGAGCACGAGGACGGCCTACGAGCGAGCGCACGGGAACATCTCAAGGCCCGACTCCAGTGAGTTGTATTTTTATCGTTCGACTCGTGCGTTTTTAACTTTTGACTGGTCCGACGGTCCATCTGTCAGCTGTCGCAAACAGAGCTTAAAATAATTCTTTTTTACGTGGCTCTTAATAGTGCGTAGCTTTGAAGTTTGAACTTTCTGCGCAGCTGCAACGGGGATAAGAGTTTACGCTAAAATTAAATTTAGCCATTTATCTATGTTTTCTTCATATTGACTTTTCTCTATATGTGTCGGTTTATATGCGTATGCGTGTGTATGTGTACGTATGTGTATGCGTGTGGCTATATATATATATATATATATATATATATATATATATATATATATATATATATATATATATATATATATATATATATATATATATATATATATATATATATATATATATATATATATGTGTGTGTGTATATGTTTTAAGCGTGGCTGTTTCTTATTTTAATTTAATTTAATTTTCAATATTATGTAAATATCTTTCTGGAACATTCTTGTATTAACCAAAAACTACAACCTTCGATAAGAGATATTTACTAAAAATTGAGAAATAAATGAAAAACGTGTTTCCCCGTTTTAACATGAAAATTAACATCACCTTAAGGTGTTTAGGTGTAAGTGTAAAATTAATTGGACGCTTTTCACCACTGATTCATTAAAAATGTTAAAAATGAGAATATCTTGGCATCCGAATATAGTTTTAAAACGTCATCTTTCATACATTTAAGTCTTTTCTTCAAGTATCTTTTATTATTGTTTTGCATACTTTCGATTTCTCGTAATAGATAACTTTATTGGCTATTATCGTGCGTATGAATGGAGAAATTTGCTTACAGCCTGCAGTCCGGTACAGATCTGGATGCTCGCGAGACACGGCACTCGGTATCCGGGACAATCGATCGTCCCGAAATTGCTCGATTTACCGAAGGTTCGAGATCAAATACTCAAAAATCACGAGCAGGGTGGTAAGTAGCGTGTGTTATATTATTTTTATCGGATATTTCGACGCCCAATACGATGAGTAACGCGTTTCGAGATGCTACGAAGAGTATCGCAATTCAACGTTTGCGACGAATAGTAACGTTGATTCGGAGGTTTGTGATGAAGAGTAATACAATTCAAAGGTTTGCGAAAATGATTATAACACTAGTCAAATGCGTAAAATAGGTCTTGAATTTGTGTTATTCCTTTAAATATGGGGTTTATGATGAAGAGTAACGCAATTCAAGGGTTTGCGAACATGATTATAACAGTAGTCAAATGCGTAAAGTATTAAAATGATTCAAGGTTATTAAAAGAAGAGCTATACGTTCCCAAATATTCATGCCTTTTCAATGACCATCTGCATGATTAATAACTTGATTAGATTAATGTTTTTACGAATCGAAAGGTCTTGAATTTATGTTTACTCCTTTTAATATGGGGGTATCATCCTGATACCACACATTTAGAAGATAAAACAAGCTCAAGAACTATTTTACGTATTTCGGAAGTATGTTGAATTTGGGTTCTTGAATCG
Source organism: Gastracanthus pulcherrimus (assembly GCA_949152435.1). NCBI lineage: Eukaryota > Metazoa > Arthropoda > Insecta > Hymenoptera > Pteromalidae > Gastracanthus > Gastracanthus pulcherrimus. The sequence goes on along the minus strand of OX424572.1, from coordinate 22,059,464 downwards.
CGGAGTCTTCGCCGCAAACGCGGATTGCGATACTCTTCGACTTAAACTTTGAAACGCGTTACTACTCGCATTAGATGTCGGGATATATTAATATCTAAATTCTGGCCCGCTGGTTCCCAGTATTGTATCTTTTACTTATAATATGAACTATGAATAAAATTTGTAAAAGTTGTTGATAGCTGCTTAATATAATATAAAGAATAAAAACTATGCAACAGATACATAATTATAACAATTAATAAATATTAAAATATCTCTGCTTTAAAACAGTATTTTCTCAAAATTACAAATCATCCTTCACTTATACAATAGAATATGATTTTTAAAAAACGGTCAATGTAGTAATGAAATGTTAAGCCTAATTTGAAAGTACAGTTAAAATGGAGCACTAAAAAAAATCTCTTTTTAATTGCAATTTCTTTCAAGCTCCATAAAAACCAAATCTGAATAGTTTAAATTTTGTCATCACCTGTAAAAAATGGTAAAAATAATGTTATTGGTAAAAACAAAATTTTTCATTTTTTTATAAAAATATATTGGTAACATTAATTCATAGATATCTGTGACGTTTATGTGTAAAAGAAAAAATTGAGAATCAAATAAAGGTTGCAAGCTTAAATAATCATTAGAATAGTATATTGTGCAACAAGTGCGCGAAGCAGGTGATCTTCCAACGGGTGGGAAGCTTGTCGCCCGAGCGCAGCGTATGCGACAATCACACGAGTTCGAAAATTACCTGAGCGCACGTGTTGCACATAATATTTTTTGAAACGAGTGTGAGAAGGTTGATCACGTGAGGTATATAAATTGAAGTATAATTCTCGCGACAAAATGTTTGTTTTTATACAGTGTGCGCGAAACAAAATATTTCGCGCACGCTCCGATGAAAATGTGTGAATCGGGCGCGTTGAAGAACGTTTGGCAATAATCCGAAAGCAATTTATTACAAAGCTATGAAAACTTATTCATATAAAAAATTAGCAAAAAAATACATCTTGATTGACTTTTTCTTGCGCAGACGGTCTTCTGTGCGCCAAGGATTTGGAAAATCTGCGCATATGGGAGATGGACGCGAGCGTGAACAAGGCGATGGCCGATTCACTTGCTCCTCAAGGCATGGACGATTTGCGTCTGCTGGCCAAACGTCTGCAGGGGGCGTTCCCCGAGCTTCTGCAAGTCGATCCTGAGAGCGTCAATCCTGACGACTACGTTGTGCGTAAAATTATGCTATACTTTTGAGTAATTTAACTTGAAAGGAGCAAAGAATATAGGGGCGGTCGATGGCTCAAGTAGTAAACGCATGCCTCTTAAGAGACAAAGGCTGATCAAGGGGCGTGGGTTCGAATCCTCGCATCATGTCGAATTTTTCGGGAACATTTATAAAAAAAAAATTTCCGGATTCCTTGGTGGCGGAGATCGGGCCAACAACCTGCTACTTGGGTAAAGGGCAGTAATGCCCGTATATGTATTTAAGACAAAACATTTTTCTAAATATTTTAAAAAAGTTTTTGTTTTGAGGTTTAAAAAACTATTATCTTTTTTTTTAATTATCAGGCAAAATTTGCAAAAAAAGCACTTTTGCCAGTTTCAGTGCCTGAAAAGGAAAGTACACGCCCTCTGTTGAATGGATTTGAATCAGACTTTGAGAGGTAGTTTATGGTATTTTCGTTTAATGGGCCATTGTTCTTAAGATATGAGCTATTTTACTTCAATGTTTAGAAACGATGTGAATGTTAACAAAATAAGACGAAAAGAGCTTTAATTTAAACTTCCATATAAAATTATTAATCTGATTCAAAGTTATTAAAAAAAGAGCTATAAGTTCCTAAATATTCATGCCATTTCAATGACCATCTACAATAGTTAATAACTTGATTAGATTAATATTTTTTACGAAACGAATCTGAAATTGAAGCTTTTTTACATAATTTTACCCATTAGATATAATTTAGATGCTGGGTATCATTTTTGGGCACTAGAAAGTATCTCCCCCAGCCTTAGCTGAATCAGTTACCTCGAGGGTGTGCCTTATCCATGTAATTGAAAAATATGTAAACACGAATGTATGCTAAAATATTAAATACTAAAAGAATGGAATGCATAAAATAATTAAAAATATCTACATTTGACTTCTATAATAGCGTTTGTACTAGGGTTTTCAGAAGATACATCCTTTTGCAGTCAAGTAAACAGTTGCTCAGGGTTTCAGCAATTTTTTAAAATTTGCCTTTGCTCACTTTCATGAAATCATCCATCTGTACAATAAGTAATAAGAATTATAAGTTGTATTCTTTTGCTGCAGTTTCGAGCGACTGACACGCAGCGCACCCAGGCCAGCCTGAAATCATTTGCCCGCGGCCTGTTTGGCAGCAGCAATGTCATCAAGATCGAGGATCCACCCGTCAACGATACGCTTCTACTGGTAAAATTCGCAAAACAATATAAATGTTTATGGGTGGACCAGTTTTGTTCTTTTTAGCGTAAATGGTCACATAGTTTTCACGCAAAATGACGTTCTTGTAAAGTATTTTAAGAGGTGTGGAGATCATTTCAATGGCTCTTAAGAAGGCCAATACTTTTGAACACTTACTACAAAGATTAACACTTTTCGTATATAGAATATATAAATTACGGTTGTACCAATAAACTCTCGAAGAGTTAAGTCAATTTATTTTTATCGAGTTCGGATTGAGAACTACACTCTTTTGGCACTGAAAATAATTATCGGTTTACCCGAGAAAATCAGGATACCCTAATAAATATAAGTAGCCCGAAAAAGTCAAGCAGCAGAAATCCGCGAAATGTGTTAGTCCTTTGTGGAAAAATGACGATAAGTACTAGTCATTATGGTGAAAATCCAAATGTGTTACTATTCGTGGGAAGCGCAAAAGTCATGCTACTCTTCGTGAGGGACATCGATTTCTCTTTGTTGGTTGGTTTATATAAATAATTAGACCCCTTCAAATAAAATAATTTATCATCAATCATTATGCGGTGCACTATTGTAGAAGTAATTTTATACAGATTGAATTGAAACTTTTAAGAAATCTTCAAACCATCATTCTTTAAGAAATAAGTGAAACAAAATTTTAAAAATTATACAATAAGTAAGTGCATTTTATATAGTAGTAACATTCTTTAATATCAGTGAAAAGTAATGGGTCACTTGAACAACGTACTAAATAAAGTGAATTAATCGAGCTTTACTGCTTTTTATCCTTTTTTACATACATTAACTTCATGAAAGTACTCAAACGTGAATAAGTTTTATTATTTCGTCATATTTTTGCAGACCTTGACATTTTATCACGTTACACCTTAGTGACTACTATACCAATCATTTTCTGAATTATTTAAAAAGTTTACAATAACTTCACAACGAAACAAGCCTAGCGATCCATCTCGAATCTAAATAGTCCAATAGAAAAAAAAAATGAATTCACGATCCCAATCGTCACAAGCCCTTGAATCTGCATACTTATAATATCGCGTCTTCTCACCTCGATTGCATGTACACAGACCCACAAAAACTGTCCCGCCTGGGAGGCCAGCTACGATCCGGTGCTCACCAATGCCGAGCGCGACAAGTTCACCGCCGGCCCCGAGGTTCAGGCTCTACTGCGCAGCCTCAGCCAGCGGCTTGGATTCAACAAGACCTTGGATTTTGGTGAGTGTGTTATACGCTCAAAGTGACTGCGGAATAAGTTAGCAAGGAGAGATGAGTACCAGATGAAACATTTAAGAATCATTTACTGGTACCTAGAAATGAAGCCTATATAACAGCCCTGGTTAGTTTGAATGGGTTTTATATAACTACGAGATGTAGCTAAAAATATTGACATTAGCATACTGTAAAAATAACATTAAATTTAATGTACTTCTAAGTCACAAACTGAAGAAAAAATTATGTATTATCATTTACATTTTTGTTACGTATAACATTAAAAAAAATCAGTTTGTGACTTAAAAGTACATTAAATTTAATGTTATTTTTTACAGTAAGTGCAGTGTATCTATTTGTACGATTTTGTAACGTTAAGTATAGGGGAAAAATGGTACCCGTGTGATAATGTGGTTGCCAGGCTTAATTTCTAGCTACTAGTAGATGATTCTTAAATGTTTCATCTATACTCTCTATAATGGATTTCTCAAAAAGTTTGCAAATTCTGTTCGACAATGCGGACATTTTTGTACATAATTGGTAAAAATTAGTAATAACAAAATCAACTCTCATTCACATACTTACAAATTACATCGCGCTTGCAGACACGGTCAAGACGATGTACGAGCTGTGCCGCTTCGAGGCCGCCTGGTATCTGAATCGCACGTCCGTCTGGTGCAGCCTGTTCACCAAGGAGGACCTCAAGATCCTCGAGTACCGCGAGGATATCAACTACTACTACTGCTGCGGCCCGGGCCGCGAGCTCAGCTCCAAGCTCGGCTGCCAGACGCTCAGCGACATGTTCAATCGCTTCAAGTCAGTATGCGGGATACTCTTATCTTTTTGCCTATGGCCTTTAACAGGTTAAGGGCGGCTAATGTATAAGCCGATTTTTTCAATTATCTACAAAATTTATTAAAATTTTCAACATTTGATAAAAACTCGATGTTTCTACCTTTTTCTAAGAGCTGAAAGAATAATAACCAGCTGCATAAAAAGTTTAATTAATTTTTATGTTTACAATACGACATAATGCAAAGAAGTTTGAGACAATTCGTGACATATATATGCGTCACGCCGCTCTGAACATGTTACAAAATTAATGATATTCCTACCCGATGCTTGACTTTGCTTGAGGGCAAAAAATGAGTACTGATGTTTTATTTAGGGTATATTGTACGGTGCACTTCATATTTCTATAAAACACCTTAGATGCCATATTTACAAGAAAAGTAACTTGCTTCGTAGTATTATAGGAATTATATATTACTTATACGCGCAGTATTTGATTTTTATCTTGCTTTTATTGCGGGTCTTTTACCCAATCATGTATTACAATGTTGGCAAAGATTTTTCATGCCTTAGTTCGATGTTCGATCGTGGGGAAAGAATATCAATGAATGTCATTGGCTCGAAAGGTTACGATTATATGATGGAGTACAGCAACTTACTTAAAAAATTATTTGCATTTAAATATGCAAATATAATTACATTTAACAATATGATTATGCAACGTTCTGTCCAGGAAAAAAAACGTATCTAACCGGTTTACTAGTATATACGTGTTTAAACTCATTAAGTCTTTGTGTGTCGATACGTAATAATGAATTTCCAGAAAGATAAAATTAAGGACTAATTGAAATTCTTGTTTATAACTTTATCTATCTTACATCATTATATAAGTACATGTACGGTAAAATAAGGCCAACTAGGTTAGTGTACACTATCCGGGAAACGGATATGAATTAGGCTTAGGGGAGTGGTTTATGGTACTCAAAAATTATGTCCGTCTCCGTAGTTTTGTTTAATGGTAACTTGTCATTATGATGACAGCAGTTCTATCGGATAGTAATTGTATGGTTATGGAATAGTGCCTATTCCAAACAGGTATTATTTTAGTACAATTGGTACCCCTATTTCACAACATCACTCTTTAAGTTTTATTCTTGAAAAATGATACAAAAAATAATAAAAGTAAGCGGGGAGAACTATAACTTTAAGCTTTGTTTCATACAAAATTTTTACTATAAAGATATTCTATAGTGTTAACGATGATTAAATATTGAAACTATTTTTATACAAAAAATAAAAAACTAAAATTATTTTATTACTCAGATCGTGGGACGATTATTATAAATCCATTTTTTTTAATATACATACATTTTAAAAATAAATAAATTGAATTAATTTATAACGTACTCATACATACATACATAAACATATTTCTTCATATTTTTCATATTTTTAGACTCAAACATATTACTACTTATACACCGATTAATCTGTGATTAATAATTTCTCGACTCTTAAATGATGGGCACGTCATTTTGATAATGAGCTAAAGTACTCCTATGTATAATTTTGTTAATTTAGCGGTATCAAATCAAAACATGCATGCACCAGCTTATATAATTACCAACCACTTTTATAATATTTTGATGATTCAGATCCAAATGCAAACATTCTCAAAATGAGTGAAAGTTAGACTTTTTTAGATGAAAAAATGATAAACTATCCTATGTTTATGAATATTAAAAAGAATATTTAGAGATTTTATATTAGTTTGAGCGTCTACTTATATAGAAACTACTATTTTTATAAAACATATTATGAATTAGTAGCACCTTTGTAGACGATATAATTCTTTTTTAATATATAAAAATCCGTTTTAATCCGTTGTCAAGCCAAGATCTTTTTTCCTGGTGACTTTGCCGAGACGTGAATTACTATATCGCCTTATATACAAACCAGTTTTTTACTATTAGTTATTTATCTTTAAAGGAGGTCACCTCGTGTAAACGGCTAAAAAGATAGCTGATTTTGACATTTTTTAATGACATGAATTTATTTAAACTCCTTAAAACTTTTTTGCCTATTATTAAGGTATATTAAAAGAATTAAAAATTATTTTTTTGTTAAAAACATAATGTATACATATATAGATATAGGTTGACGTTGTAGCAGCCACAATACGTAAAATGTCAGACACTCAAGCATCGGTTGAAGTTCTATAAAAAAAATTGTCTTCTTTATAAATTGATGAAATGGTGGAACTTAGAGAACAAATTGAAATTTTCACGAAAAATATTCGCGTCTTATTTTGCAATAACAATTATATAATTCGATAATATATTAATTTTATAGATTGCTTACTTGTTAGTAAATACCAAAATGAGTCAAATAACCGTCGAAAAATAAAATCCTTCTTCCAATGAATTTCGTATTGACGATAGTGATTTGTCGTGAGCTGTAACATGAACATTTTGAGTCATTACAATGGTGATATTAAAGATATGACCAAGATTTTTTAATAAAAATTTTTTACAATGACCGCTTTAAGATATAAAAAGTTTTATGCACTCTTAAAAAACATTTTTTGGGTTTAACTCAAGCCTTCTCCCTTAAGAGATAATTAATTTATTCCCGTCTGGTGTCCCTCGAATACATCTTCATTTAAAAAAGTCACCAGTACCAGTATTTAGCTATCTTTTATATTTACCCCGTTAAAATCACTGATCCAAATTCGATCACCACACCTCATACATAACTAAAAATGCCATGATTACAGAAATTTGGAAAGCGGAAATTACACGAATCAACCTAAGGGAGTGTTCTACTTCAGTCACTCGATACCCCTGCAGATGCTGATGGGCGCCCTGAAAATCAGCAAGGAATCCAAGCCTCTTTCGGCGACGGGTTACGCCAGCTCGGAAGACCGAAAGTTTCGCACTTCCCTGCTGGGTCCTTTCGCGACCAATGTCGCTGCTGTTTTTTACAGGTTCGTGGAGACGCGATACGCAATTTAGGGTTGCGTATCTTAAAAATGGACTCCTAAATATGTCCTGAGGTTTTGCTATAGATTTCTTCCTTTCACCCTATACGTCTGTCAGTATGTCTATTAATTTGTTCGGGCTAATCTCAAAAATAGGTTCACCGATTGAACCCCATCAAAATTGATTCGGTAGAATCTGAGAAAGTATTGGGTGATTTATTCGTGAACACTTTTTGTTTGTTACCGACTGTTGGTATAGCTGGCTTTGCCGGGAAGAGTTGTTGCTTACAAGCTTACAAGATACTTATATTATATTTAGTCAGTAGCTGATAAAAATAAGTTCACCGATTGAACCCCATCAAAATTGATTCGGTAGTATCTATCAGCTACTGACTAAATATAATATAAACATCTTGTAAGCTTGTAAGCAACAATTCTTACCGACAAAGCCAGCTATACCAACAGTCGGTAAAAAACAAAAATTCTTCACGAATAAATCACCCAATACTTTAAAAGACAACCACCTCAATCTCACGCACGATATCAACCTTCCAGGTGCAACGGCGACAAACACCCGAACAAAGTCATGTTCTACGTGGCGGAGCGTCTGCAGCGGATGGCCGGCTGCGAGGATGGTCTCTGCAACTGGGAGTCGCTGAAGCGCGACTTCGCACCTCAGGTCGACGAGTGCAGCATGGACGTCTGCTACGAGTCGCCCGAGACGACGACCGTGAAGACTAATGCATCCCATGGCACGCCGGAGCTGAGCTACGGTCTAATGAAATTTGCGATCGCGTTGATTCTCGTGCAATGGCTGCGCGATAGGGTGTAGTCGAGTTTTACGGTTTTAGGGAAAGGAATCTCTGATATTTTTGTGGGGGCAGGGGCGACGTTCGTCGGCCATTGTTCTCGAAGAGAAAGTAACTTTGTGGTGGTGACAGAGGCTGTTTAGGGACACCTCGCCAACTTTGACTTGTTTCCTTTTATTTTCTTTTTTGTTGAATATATTCTATCAGAATAGAGTACTATTTCTGTTTTTAACTTGAAGGTCGTTAGGTCCTCTTGACTGACCATAATAGAAACCTGCATATTTTGTGATGCACCGAAAGATTTCGAGAATCTATAATCGAATTTGGGTTTTTAAGGTTTTATTGTGTTCAAAATATATATTATTAGGTTATGAATAGGAGGATTTGAAAAAGTAACATAATATTATGATGTTGAATTTATTTTCAATTTATTTTAAAATTTTTAATCTTATCAATCGAACAATAAACAATTAATTGATAAACAAATCCAATCTTCAAATGGGTGCAACTTTTGACCACATTATCCTAAAAAGTTCTTGAACTTCTCAAATCAGAGGTCTTGATCTCAACTTTCATATGAAAGTATAATGCCTTGTCTTCACTGGCAGTTTAATAGAATCTCGCTTTAACTTTCAATATCGAATAAAATTTCTGTTGATTAGAAAAGCAAATCTTTTTGGTATGAAAAAATAGAAGAAACAAATGTTTGCACAATAGAACTCTTCAAAATTTACTAGCTATTATCATTGTAATGTTATTTATTATTAAAAGTCAAAGCGAGATGCTATCAAAGTGCCGGTGAAGACGAGGCGTAAGATAGTAGGGTATGGTATAAATTACTTATAGTTTGACATAAACAGTGTAAGCTAATATTCAAGTATTTTACAGCGATACGACATGAAATCTAAAGGTCTATTACAAATTTTCCACGCCCCTACACGTAAAAAGAAATTTTTATTTTTTTGTCAGAGTTGGTTTGCAGACGTGTGTCAAAGAAAAATGTATTACCAAGAAACGTCAAATTTCCATATTATTTATATGGGAAATATCAGTGCTTAAGAGCATGGGTTAGAGGTTTTTTGGGCTACAAAAATTATTTTTATTATTTATAACATAAAGATTTGATCTAGGGGTGAACAAACTATAACGTTCATATTTAGGATATGACGAACACCCTATTGTACATACTTATATGTTTCCATTTATAGTACACGGATTTTATGTAAGATTGTACTCTTATGTACATAGATAATTATTTGTGGAGTGTCAAAAAATAATGTTCGATACACGTGATAGAAATGATTCTCACGCGAATTATTTTTATCGCACTAGTATATTTATATTTATCAGAATTAAACAACAATAAAAAAATGTATGTAACTATATATAAGCGAATAGAAAATGTATGTAACTGCATAAAATAGTATATTTCCGTTTAAACTGAGACAAAACATTAATATATTTTTGTATACTTCGATATATGCACTATCATATGTTTTCCTGTACTTTACATTTATTCCACTATCAGGATGATTATACATTTTGCTTATACAATGACAGTGAATGATGCCGAATTATATTTTTTTATAATTTAGTTGGCAATTTATGTTTTTATCTGCAAATAAACGTTATCGAAAATTAACATAACACCGCAATCTATTTTATTTCTTTAATAATCCTATACACAAATCATTTTTGTTAATTATTTTTATTTTTATATTTATTTGTATTTTTTATTTTTTGTCAAAATAAAACTTTAATCTATCTATCTATCTATCTACCTATTTTTAACAAAAAACTTTTGCAGATTCACAAGACGATATAATAAGTGTACAATACAAGAGAAAATAATGCTTATACATAACAAACTGAAAAAAATTGTTAATACTTATATACGTTAGATACGTGAGAATTATAAAATAAAAATAAAATAAAATACATGTAATTTCCTATTGATCATGTTAAAATTTTGAACTTTGAATTAATCAATTTGCTGAAATTTTCAAGCGCATAGCAGGTAAGGAAAGCTATCGTCTGTGTGACATACTAATGCATAGTATGCCACGAAAAGCGCGTAATTACTCTGCATCTACTCTATGGATTATAATAAATATTTAAATAGGTAATAATTAAATTATGTCCCTTTTTATGCATACAAATTATAAAATTATTCTTGATAAATCAAAGGTAACTTATGTAATAAAAATATTCAGAAAGTTCCAAATCGATTCATTAAAAAATATCGCTTGATCCCTTAGCAAATGAATGTTCATATATAACTTTGATTTTGCTAATTTAGAGAATGATGAACTAGATAAGATTGTCCTTACTAGAATTTGGATCAATCATGAGGTATCATATATAGCTTTAAATAAGTGCCCAGCTTCATAAGAAAAATTCTAGTGAAACCTAAAACGTTTATGATTATGTTAACTCGATCATTGTTATTCCTTTAATCTCACTTTTAACATAATAACGATGTTGTTGAGGTTAATCTCATTTTTAAGATACAGATTCTGTTGAGGTTTCTTGAAAGTTTCAAGTTGGTTCTTCAAAAACCTTTACTATCGTGCACCGTGTAAACTTTGGTACTTAGATTTTCATTTGAAAACCCCTAAATGTTATGTACTATATTCACTAACCGAAATAGAAAAATGACACCTACACCTCTTAATATACCTTTAAAGATCTCTGTTTGAGGTAAAAAGAATTTCGACAATATACAAAAATAAACAGAAAAATATTGGTCAAGCTTCGAATACTTAAATTGTTTGTCAAGATCATTTGTTATTGTTTTAGTTAAAGATTAAAAAATATCACTTAATGATACCGGTTTTTACCAATACAACAGTACATTATAATTATATACACAAGTAAATTATATCATTTTGATGTGTAACGTCACTATCAATATTTTTAGTTCTAACGGAGGCATTTATCCAAACGTGTTTAAGTTTTAAACAAAACAGTTTTTAAGTGCAAAAAGTGTAAAATCATATGAGAAAATTCAGAATATAGTCAGCAAACGTCGAATCTGCACTGCATGTATAAAGAGCGAATTCCGAAATGCTTCTGCCACAAATCAGAGCGTTCCGGAACGCAACTGTCTTAAAAGTATTTTGGAGGGTAGTTTTTGATAATACGCACATCTTGAATATTTCTTTATAAAAACAGTATACTCTTCCACTTTTCTTTGTACCATAACATTGTAAATACTAAATATAATATTAAATAATTCTACTTTTATTGTTAAAACGAACATCGAAATTCCGACTGATTTGTCAAAGTATTTCAGAACAGACGTTCTGTTTCTCGCTGACTGATAAAATGTATGTACACCAGCATTTTGGAATATGTAAATAAACTACTATCGTATAACTTTTGACGTAACTCTTTTTTGTAAATTCTATTACATTCAAATACAGCTGGACTGAAATAATTATATTACCTTCAACATACCCGAACAACCGGAAAAATAAAATAAATAGTTTTAAGTATCACTATGAAACAAAATGTTTTGACTAAGCAGTACACTTGTTTTTGTTTACAATTCCCACAAAGAAACAATGACAAAAACTATCCTAATAAAAATCAAAATCGGTGTAACACACACGCACACACGCAACGCACACACATGCACGCATACACATATGCGAACATTTTCTAACAATAGTGTACCTATTTCACGAAAGATTGTTTTTACTATTACCAATGGTTCTCTGCGATGACTCCGTTTTCCATTTAATAATTACAATTTTCTTTCAACCAATTATTCTTCATTTTGATACCATCATTTAAACCTTTTAATATGCGGACGAATGCAAAAACTCATCTTTGCGATAGTCGCGGTTGCGATAATTTTGCTGGTGACGAAGGTGACTGTGGGCCTGATACAGCTAGCCGTCACCGACGCATACGACGGGCCCGAAACATGCTACGACTCCTGTTACTGACAGAAATAATGATAATTATTGTAAAAGTAAAATTGACGGCGAATATAATAATGATAAATTGATAATAAATAAATATGCAGTGCTAAAGTGATGCAATGTATGAGCAACAGCGCTATGAAAGAAAGAGAACCAAATGAAATTGGCTACGCGTAAAGGTTGAGCATGTGTCTCTTTTGTGTCACAAGTACATTTCCCGAAAGAAGGTCGTAAAAAAGAGGGCCAGCGTTGGCGCTCTCGACAACAGCGAGTCAGTGCAGTTGTGGGTAGTTAAATATTCAGAAAAATAAAATTGCATAAAAGTAAAATTCAGAAAGATATTTGATGGAAAATGGAAAATTCTGAAAAGTTAAATTTCGAAAGAAAACAATTCGGAAAATATTAGTATTGAATATAGAAATATTAAAAGACCAAAATGTCAAAAAAATTGTAACGGTGTAAATATAGAAGATAAAAATTCGTAGAGCTAAAGTATTGAAAATCAATAATTTTATAGATTAAAATATTGCAAATTTTTAATTTGCTTATTTATATATTTATTTGTATAAATTTGCTTATAATTCGAAGCATTGTATACAAAAGTCCTGAAAATGTGCTATTCATAATAATTATACATAATTATTCTCTATATAACAATAAAATCACATTGTTACTATACGCAAAAGTTAGTAAATGTCACCAACAACATGCAAGCGCAAGGACTACATGAATAGTGAAACTTTTAGGCTCTGTTCAACGTAATGAAGCAGTTCATATTACCCACGTTATAAAGATCCAACTTCATCGCGTTGGGCAGAGACTAAAAGTTTCAATATTTGTGTCATCCGTGCTCGTAGATGTTGTTGGTGACGTTAACTAACTTTTGTGAATCATTATACTGTTATTTTCGCATTTCCAGTCTTTCAAGACACTATAAATTATACACATTAAACATATTTTCGATGTTCTCAATACACTCTAATATCATATTTTATATTATTTCGGTGGAGGAGATCGGGCCTGAAACCCGCTAACTTGGTAAGGGGAGTATTACTCGTATATTTGAAAAAAAAGAAAATTTACAATTTTCAATATTTTGAATTTACAAATTTTGATTTTCCATATTTTCACACTTACAAATTTTTTTTTCTATCCTTCGGTCTTTCAATATGTCTATATTCAATACTAATATTTTCCGAATTTTGTCTTTCCAAATATAGCTTTTCAGAATTTTCCATTTTGCATAAAATATATTTCCAAATTTTATTTTGATGTTTTTACCTTTCCAAATATTTAATGACCCCCGTGCAGGCGCATTTTGCGACGCGAGACCGGTAAGTCCCACGTCTCTTTTTCTACAAAATATATTGCATGCGTTGTTTGCGATTTAGGCCTTCGACGATTGCGAATTTCATCGGCTATGTTTTTGTGTACGGTAATGTTTGTGCCCGCAGCCGGTACTCCGGTGCAGATCTGGATGCTGGCGAGGCACGGCACTCGGTATCCGGAAGTCGAAATGCCTCCGCAATTGCTTAATCTAGCGCGGATGCGACATCAAATAATCAAGAATCATGATTTGGGCCGTGAGTACATGTATGAGTAAAATTTACTATTCTCACATAATTGCATACAATTCAATATACAGGGTGTCTGAAAAGTACCGGAACAGCAGAATAATTCGCCGCGAGTGCACTTTGGGGTTCTATTTGAAAAAATGACCTTGACCTTGAAATGACTTGAAGGTCATGTTAAGGTCAAGGTCAAATTCAAGGTCACCACCAGATAGCCAGAGAAAAATCCTGACGAGTTATTCTGCTGTTCCGGTACTTTTCAAACACCCTGTATTGAATCATACGCACAGACACTCACACATACACATATGCATACGGTCACGCATACGCACAGGTACACTCAGGTGGATTAATTCTGATGTTAGCTGAAGGTATCTGACGTTACATTTACATATACTTCATAGTATAGGTACTGTCAAATACCGAGTCAAGTAACGTCAAATAGCATCAGAATTAATCCACGCTGAGTGTACATAAATTGTTTTTATAGAAACCCACAGATATATACTCATCGATAAATATGTAAATACACATAGGTACACTGAAAAATACTGGTGACAGTTAAGAGTTAAGTTTGTGCAAATCTTGGTAATAAAACACCGATAAACATTGAGCAAAAAGCTTTCAGAATTTGACAAAAGTACTGCCAAACTGTGGTAAATGTTTTACTAAAAGCTTAAATGAAAGTCACGCATTAGTTTCGCATAAGTTTTACATAAGTTTCCCACAATTTTGTGTATAGTTAAGCCCAACTGCGTAACGCACTTACAGTAAACTTTGGCGGAATTGAATACTATTAATGTTAACATAATAGGGAACTTGCATGGGTCTTAATACCGCTGTTTTAACACTTGAAATCGATGAAGCCACATGAAAAACTAAAACGTAGTTGAATGTTTTATTTTTTACGCCGTAATCCTTTATTCATAAAGCATTGAAAACAGTAAAATTTTAGATCGCTTTCGAACGAATGTCACAGTAATTTTTCAGATATTGTAAGCATTTTGCAGATTTTGTCGAAGTTTAACATAATATCGCAGTTTCTGTCAGACTTTTGTAGAATTTGTAAGAACTTTTTAGATTTAGTCGAAATTATAGAATTTCCCAATTTTTTCAGTTATTTCAGAATTTCGTCGATTTTGTAAAAAGTTTAAGGGGCTGTCCATTACTTACGTAAGCAGCTATAGGTGATTGGGGATATAAGAATCTTTTGTGGAATCTTACTGAGGGGGGTAGGGGGTAAAAATGTTTCTTACGTAAGATTTGTGACCAAATAAATTAAGACTTTATTCCAAGTATTAGCATTTAAAAAATACATACCCCATTATGCTCGTACACACGCCCTTACTCGGTTATTTAGAATTATTTTTCTTTACTTTCGTTTCTTGTACGTATGTATGAATGTATGTGCCAACGATATCTCAAGACCGGTTTGACCAATCCATCTGAAATTTGAACACACATTGTATTCGTCACAGCGAAGGTGAATATCCTTGTTACAACTGTATTATTTGATTTATTTAAGTTTTTGGTATTTTTTATCTCGCAGTTCCGATCGTCGAACCAGTCACGTACCCAAGACAGTGTAGCATCATTCATTTACGGTTTATTCGGGAGCAGCCAAGTCGTCAAACCTGTGCCTTCACTATCAATCAATGACCCACTTATGGTAATTGATCATGGTATTTGCTCAAGTATCTTTTTCGACATTTATGCAGTGCTTGCGTACAATAGTGTGCGATTAAAATATGTGAATTCAGTTTTTTAAAATATTCATGATTTCCGCTGTTAAGAGTTTTCATAAGGGATTAAGCCAGTATGATTTAACTGCATGTGGGTGATTGTCAAAAAAGATGAAAATCGGGGTTATCTTTATTGGAAAGTTGGTCTTTTGCTATAGCAGATATGATTCATTTTATATGCTTAACTTCAGTTTCAACCTCGGCATTAACGGCGATTCTCTTCCTATCATATAAACTGTGCGGAAACAGATTCTTGTTTTGACGAGTAGGCTGGATTGCCTTTTAATTATTTATATTTTACAAGGTTCCCAAAAATACCCGAACCCCTTGATAATTCTTTAGGGTTGGATGCTATCAAAAAGTGACTTAGAAACTTAAGGCCAAGGTCAAATCCAAGGTCAGCATCAAATTGCTTTCTAGAAATCCTACAATATGTTTTTAAACTTTTTTTGATAGGACCCAATCCTAAGAAGTTAACAAGGGGTTCGGGTCTTTTTGGGACACCCTGTATATATTTATATGTATACTAGGGGGGATCCCCCGTGCTCACTCCGCTCGTCAACGTCCATTATTTCATTATATTTAGTTTACTACATCAAAATAGTATTATGGATTATTATCAATCCTGTTATAATATATATAATTTGAATTACTGTTCAATGTTGTAGATAGCACGTAAATAGTGTTACAATACAATTAAAAACCAATTTAATGTTTCCTCCACTTCATTAAAGAGGTTTACAGAAAGTAGCGTACATTTTATTAACAAGATAAATGTGTTGTTTTAATTTTTTGCTATCTGGCGCCTTTTAATGGTTTAAGCTTTTAAGTTTTAATCAATTATTTGTCTGAGATGTAAATATTTTAGTTCTAAGTATTTATCATACTGGGTTTGCCCTACCAGTCTGAAGTTTAAGCTTTTTAGATTTAATGATTCTTAAGCTGGCTTTTCCTCAACTATCTAAAGTTAATCTTTAAAATTATAATTATTGGCGGATCTCATTTAACTGTCCCTGTCTATGATTCGAGATTTTTATTTTCAATTATTTATAAATATCGCTTTCCCATGGCGGAATAGGGGAGAATTGCGTATAAATTATTAGAAAAGAGGTCGCTTTTCACTGATTTATTTATAACACAAGTATTTACTTAAATTAATAGAAACTTTTCATATATATTAATGTACATTGGAAGTATGATAAAAGAACTAGCTCGCCACGCGGTCTGCGGCCTGCGGCCAAGCTCGCTCTGAAACGCTTCCCTCGCCTATCATTTTTATTGATCCCTGTTGGTTCGACATCATAAGAAAACTAATGTATACTATAAATTTCTAATATTTAATAGTACATTGTATAACACGTGAGATAGTTGTCCATAGCGCGCGCGGGCGCGAGTTGATGCCCGAGCGAAGCGAGTACGGCAAGCGCTCGCGGTTGCTATTGGCAACTATGCCTCACTCGTTTCACACAATATTCTTTATCGTAAGTGCGTGTAATACACGGAGATGCCGTGCTGTGGCGCCGCGAGCGTGTGTAATCTGCCATTTTGCATGCGCAAAACCATTACGGTACGAGTCATATTACGAGCACGTATGATAAAAAGTAATGTATTTAATAATGTAAAAATAAAATAAATGGAACAATATGTGCATATAATACAATTGAAAAAAAAATACAACGATAATTGATAATATATATTATGATGTCATTAAACCTCCTTTACCCATCCACATGGAGGACTTTGTTAAAAGAAAGCCGTATCTACTGTCCTTGTCTAATCACATTTTTGTCAATTACTCAAATAGTATTTTGTGAATTGAAAAACTAAGCATCGTCACCAATTCTTCGTAAAATAAGAAATATTTTAGACCAAAAAGAGTACCTAACATTATTTCTTTTCCGAGAATAGTTTGAAACGCAAAACCTAACCTCAATTTTCGCGTTTCGAAGTATTCTCTGTAAGGAAATAATGTTAAGTATTTTTTATGTCTCAAAATATTCCTTATTTTACGAAGAATTGTGGACAACTCTTGATTTTTCAATTTACAAATTACCATTTGAATAAAGAGCAAAAATGTAATTAGACAAGGACAGTAGATGGATTATATTGCTTATTGTACATACATCGGGTTTCTCTACAAAGTTTCCTTAAAATATGTTTTTGTAAAAAATGTTAAACACAAAAAAGTTTCTAGCATAAATCGTGTTATAATCCAATTGTGACCTGTCACGAATGAACTCGAGCTATCCGTGGCCTCTCCTTATCGCGGAGCGGACGCGAGAAAGACGCCCAGTCAGCTCCGCTCGTCGCCGCAATAGCGCTCCCACGCGCAAAAGTGCAGAGCTTGCACCGTTGTGCGCGGGACCGCGAGCGAGCAGACAGATTTCTGGCGACCACCAAACTGGCAGGTGCTCCTCTCTCCAATAAAGAGTAAACACCAACTTGGGAAGAACGAGAGGGACACTTGCCAACTCTCATTCGTCACAGTCACAAATCAATTATTGATGCTTTTTTGTAGCTTTAATTTAGGTTTTTCTTGACAAACTTTGTTTAATCGACATTTTAGTAAAAAATGTTAAATACAAAGAAGTTGTATTTCTTCGTGATCTACAATTTTACTATGTGGAATATTTAATAAAAACATGAAATTTACTGTATAGTAATACGCTCAACGAATAGCTCAAAATAGATACGTTTACTTACTATGATGAGACAAGGAAGCTCTTTAAGTTTCAGCCGGTTTGACCGCAGTTTTGCTGAGTTAATCGAGGAACTTGATTACATCCATACATACATCCATACATACATTTAAAAGAGGTGCTTGAGATGAGTTATTCAACTTTTTTCTATGACAAAAATATAAGGCTCTCCTTGGAGCGGTCGTGCCTAAAAACCGTTGCCAATTCATTGGAACTTCCTCAAACTAAATTAATTGTTCCAATATGAAATTCTTTGTTGTAATAAATTAATTTTAAATTGCTATATCTCTTTGTAAATAATACCGCAAAGAGGGTGTGCTATTTTATCATTGGTGGTTTGATAACTTTTTACTAAAATTACTGAACGATAGGTAATAATTCTTATCACAGCATTTTTTCTCAGTACGTAATTTATTAAAATTATTTAAATATTTAAATTAACTGTAATCAGATGTTAGTACGTAGATTCACTTAATTCCTAATCATCTAAAATTTGGTGTACGATTTGCCATTATAGATTTCCAAGATATAAGCGTTTAAACTAAATATGATTTTTTCGTGTATACAAAAAGAAGGGAAAGAGCCTATCTAAAATTTGCACTTGCAAAATATAGGTAATTTTACGTTCTGTTTAATCCATTTACACTAAATTGATCATAATATTATTAACATACCAAAATACTCGAAAATCTAAAACTCAAAAATCTAAAAATAGAAAAAATGATATTAAAGAAAAACGAGTCGATTAATCTTTAAATTTCTTTTTATTTTCAAATCTTCATTAAAGCGTTCATTATAAGCGTTCAAAAAAAAACTTGAAAAAATATAACCTCAAATATCTCGAAATATAAGGGTCGTTATGATTTGGGAAAAGAACTTATTCTACCGCTACCTTTTTGAAAAGTTTCAGATCAAATGCTGCCGATATACTTCAGTATTCGCTACTGAATAAAAATCAATTTTTTTACAAATATATTTTTTTCCACTCAAAAGAAAAAGATAGAGCCTAAAAAATTTATAGAATATTCTTATCTAGTAATAGTTCGTTTTCTTCCCTTGTAGCATAATGTACTATTACGTTTTGTCTAACTGATCGAAAGCGACCCATCTTGTTAAAATTTAAAATATAAAGGTTTAAAACAATTAAAAGATAAAGGCTTGAAACAATTAAAAGATAAAAGTTTGAAACAATTAAAAGATAAAGGTTTGAAACAATCAAAAGATAAAGATTTGAAACAATTAAAAGATATAGGTTTGAAACAATTAAAAGATAAAGGTTTCAGCTTATTCTTAACCCTTTGTGGCCCACATTTTTCTGTTCAATATTTTAAGCTGAAGATTGTTACTCGGGGGTTTTTGGGACCGCTGATTACGAATTTGAATTTTTGTTAATTAGTATTATAGAGAAACCTCTTAGCTAATAGAAGAATGTAAAATCATTTATATACACCTATAAATAAAATTTGTATACATAAAAATCTTAGACGAAAGAGGTGGCTATTATAATATCCACTAAGCCACAAAGGGCTACGTATAAAAAGCAACAAAATGCTACTATTCTTTTATTTATAACAAATTTTCCTCAAGTAATCGACAAGACCCCGTTCTACCCTAAATACTCAATTTTGAGTATAAAAACCCTAAATTAAGCGTTAACACCCGAAATCAAATGTTAACAACCAAGATTAAGTGTAAATACTCAAATTTTTAGTTTTTCCGTAAACGTATTGAAAATAAAGTCGAGCTTCACCCACATATTTATATGACCAACCCTAGATACGGTCTTATCGATGTACGACATGAGGAAGCCTCGTACCCCAACGCTGTGTCCATCTGGTGCAGCATGTTCAGCACGGAGGACCTCAGAATCATGGAGTACCTCGAGGATCTCTATTACTGCTGCTGCGGTCCCGGTCGCCATATGAGCAGCAAACTCGGCTGTCTGACGCTCGTCGACATGTTCGATCGCTTCAAGTCAGTTGTGATACATATTAGATATGTGTTATATATGACACAATTTTATAAATGACTCTTTCCCTATTAGACAAGTTTTCTTTCAGGCGCAAAAGGGTTAAGTCACCGAACAAAATCATGTTCTACGTGGCGGAAAGGCTGCATCATATGGCCGGCGGGTTCCTGAAACGTGAATACGCACCTCAGGTCGACGACTGTAACATGGATTTTTGCTATGAGCCGGTTCAAGCGGCGAAAATCATGGATGAGCTTTAGGGGAAACCAGAGTAAAGTGAACATAGTAACTGTAAAAGCCGAAAATAATGTATTTTTCAGACTTAAAACATTACTTTGTAAGTTGCACAAGAAACTTCTTACATTAATAAACATACTAGCAACTTAAAAAAAAGTCATTTATTAAGTTTAATATTATTTAGCTATTTTTGAAAAATACCGTTTCACTTTACCCGGGCATTTCAGTGCGGGGTAAAGTGAACTAGACGATACAATTAAATATTTTGGAAATATTTTACTAGTTTTTGTACAGGAATAGATAAAAACGTTAATTTAGATAATAATAAAACTTAAATGACATCTTAAAACCTTTCAAATACTGTAAAATACGAAACAGTTAAATATGGAGGTTATGTTGGCCCATTTTGGCATAAATACGAAATGCGTTGCAACAAAGGTTTTGTATACTATACTAACACTCACCTTGAACAATATTTTATTAAATTTTCCATCTGACAACGTATAAATTAGTGCAATCGCATTTTTTCCAGTTTATTTTACCCCGATTCACTGTACCCCGAGACATCGATTCTTAAAAATGCTTGTTTAAAAATAGGAAAACATCATTAAAGTTCTGAATTCTTGGCAATAGTAAGTAAAACGTATTTGAAGTAATTAGAAAAGTAATTATTGAAGAAATTATTAGCATGATTCACTTTACCCGTATGTTCACTTTACCCCAGTTTCCCCTACACGGAGAGTAAAACAGAGACGAATGGTTCATGTGAAGCTCCGGAGTTGAGCTACAATCTGCTCAAACTTGTGATCGCATTGATTCTCATGCAACGACTGCACTATTACAAGTTTTGAGGCTCTATGTGTGATATATAATCGAGATGTAAGCGATTGCTGTAGCGATATTGGTCAATGAACTGTTTTTCATTGGATAGTAAGTTCTATAAAATAAACGAATAAAATTCTAGTCACATTTTTGTCAGTATTTAAATAAAATTTATTTAGGAATAACCGTTATTTGTTGACTCGCATATAAGCTGTTCTATGCGAATACACTTTTGTCTTCGATATATAAAATAAAATTTTTTACTTTTTTAAAACCAAAATATAAGGATTGTCCAATTTAGTTTTTCATAAATTGGTTTTGTATCTTGTTTAAAAATATTAATAAATTTTTCTTTAAATAAATAAATAATAAAGAAAATGTTTTTCCGAAATAAAAAGAGTCATATTTATAAAAAGAGTTATATTTATTTTTTGGAAAAACAAATTTGGACATTATTTTACAATATCTTTAACAAACACTATGCAGAGTTTCAGTATAATTCAATTTAATTTGATGTGCATAGAGCGTCATAAACATTGAAAAACACGATTAAGAGAAACAGACACTCTTATACAGTTAAAATCCACCCTTAATTAAATTATCATTTTATAATTTTATAATTATATACTTGATACTTTTATCATCATAGTTTAACATAATAATTAAACAAATTATAGACTCTTTATACATTATCTTAAAAATTAACATAATTATCGCAATCTATTTTTGCTTCAATTATCAAAGACTGTAAAAAATGTGATATTATAGCTTTCTTTTTACCTTTATGCTGCTAAAGTGATTTTTCTATGTAAAAATGATCAAGTAAACTCAGTTTGCACTGGAATCGAAACAAGTCCACAAAAATACTAGGATATTCATATTTGATTTGAATCCTAATGGTTCATAGAGTATGTTAGAGAATATAGCACATCGCCATTACATGATCATACTAAATACTTATATGCCTTTATATGCTTTTACTAATTGAAGGGCCGGATGCAATAAGAGGAGTAGCAATTTTTTGATGATTTTTATCTTAAATAATAATACTCAGATAAAGAAACAAAAAATATAATGTTGAAGAATAGAGCTAGTTTAACAACACTATATTTTTTGTTTTTTATTAGAATTGCTATCTTTGGATTACTGTGGTTCAGGTATATCAAAAAATGATTATCACTTATAATACAATCTCTCTTAAGGGGAGGTCGGAGCCGATTACAGATTTCTGCATTGAATTTTACATTATTCTCATTTAATCGTTCATAAAATTTAAAAACTTTAGTTGTCCGGTATTCTCAATCTACTAAGGAACACCGGATAACTGAAATAATTGAAAAAAAAAATAAAAATTGAATGAGAATACTGAAAAATATGAAATTGTCGGTAACTACGTAAATGCATATAAGCTCCGACCTCCCCTTAAGCCACAAATATATTTAAACTATAAAACTTATGCTCGTATAGCAATATAAAACCCTCAAAATTGCATTCTTCAAGATTAAAATATTATAGTTTCTTCGGCATTTTCGAGATTTTTCCGCGCGTGCAGCTGGAATTTTTTCAATTAATGGAAACTGAAATAAACTTGACGACTTTGTAAGTAAAGTTCAAGATCAAGTTTGCACAGATGTCGATGATTTTTGTAGTAGCTCTGCTAACGGAGAATCGAAATTTCGCGAATGAATTATTATGACGTTGGCACAAGCCATTCTCTACAAACAAAGAAGGGAATTACCGATTAGATGAGTTGCTGTACACTTACCCGGCTGTATATAAATGCATCATTGAAAATTGGAATGGTAGGAAGTTGAAAGAGAGTTTTTAGAAAATGACGCGTTTTGCTGCGAGTCTTATCGTGTCTTATTTGGCCGTCGCGGGAATCGTGGCTGATCACGAGGTGCACCTCTCGGAGGACAGGAATTTCCTTCGCAAGCAGGAATTCGTGTACCAGTTGTTCTGGAGTCCCGACGATCTTTTGGAATCTTTTCCGGACATTGTGGAGAAAGCTAAGAACTTCAAAGTCGAAGATCTTCAAAATGCTGCTGTAGATAAGGTGATTGTTTGAATCGAATGTAGTATGTGCAGCAAATATACTAAATATATTTTTCGAAATAAAAATGTCTTTATTAATTTACATAAAAATGTGTCTACATCTTTTTCGATTGAATATTCAATGACGTGCTCGGGGAAAATTTAAATTATGTTACCGTAACTTAAACAAAAAAATTTAATCAATGAAATTTATTTTCAAGATTTGTATAAAACTATTTACAAATATACTTTAGTATATTAATAAAAAAGGCATTTCCCATGGCGCACAACGTATTTTATGTCAAACATGTATTGATAACGTGAATTTTTATGCCTATGAAGCGAGACTAAATTTGGCTGTTCTTCAACACGGTGCAAACACACGCTTGTTAGACTGTAAAATGAGCCTACTAGAGTATTTAGTACGCTAAGTAGGCTTCTCTCGATCTTGATCAAAATGTTACAGCATATTCTCTGAACCAAGAACAACAATTTAAACCCTAATTGAATTATGTATCATGCTCCATGGAGCATAAAATCTTCAACTTTTCAAATTTGCCAAATAATTTTTATTTTAAAGCTTCTTGCAAATTTACAAAATTAAAAATGTTATTACTGGATTGCGGAGCGTGAAGGAAGGATCATTCTATTATGATGGCTTATATTTCGTAAAAGAAGTATGGTTTTGTATAATATACGGAATATTATTTTTGGGTGCAAGGTTTTTAAACAAATAATTTAATACTTGGTGGAGCTACATGCCGCTGCAACAACCTTTAAAAATGCGATTATGCCGGTTTCCAAAAAGTAAATAGTTTGGGAGAATTGCTCATATATTAAATAAAAAACTTCAAGGCGTACATCAAAAAATCTTTTAAAAATGTATTGTATATAAATGTATTATATATAAAAATGTATATTAATGCATATGTGAAGATATGAAAACTTTTGTTTGCATATTACTTTGTTCAGTACATTCTACAAAAACCAGCCAAGATAACTAAAATGAAAAAATTGGGTACTCAACCGGTGAATATGTTCTCACAGTAAAGTCATTAGAATTATAGAAATTAAATTTTTTTAATGAATTAAAAATTGAAAGTCATTGTAGTGAATATCCAAATGTGTTACTCTTATTGGCAAACGCAATAGAAAAACCACCGTTACTTTCAAAACCACTGAGGTATATTATAGTAACCAATAAAATAAAACGCCGTGATGTTCAGAACGCCGCCAAAGACTTCATCGAGTGCTACCATAGTGGACTCCTACCACGCGGTCGCTCCTGCACGGCCTTCTACGCGCCCCACATGACCGAGATAAAGAGCTTCTTCGACGTTCTCTATAGCGCCCAGGACTTCGAGACCTTCGCGGTCATCTCGACCTGGTCAAAGCAAGTCCTCAACGAGATTCTCTGGTTCTTCGCGGTGGCAGTCACGGTGTTCCAGCGCCACGACACGCGTCACCTCAGGGTGCCCAACGTCCACGAGACTCTGCCCCAGTACTTTTATAATAACGACGTACTTGCTCAGTTCAACCGGACCAAGAACAATGACGAATACACCAGTGAGTGAAGACATTTTAAATTGACATGTTACATAGAAATCTCGATAGATTTTTAGCTTGATTTATACCTAGATCGGACTGGAGTGCAAATAGGCTGAAAATCTAGACATTTGTTCTAGCTAGATTTTCTACTTAATTATGCATTTTACGTGAAAATGGTTCTCGATGTAAGCATTACCACCGAAATGGTAACACCAGTATAAGGGTTACCATGTAAGAAAGCGATTTAAACAACAAATCTGTACAGCAAACTTTTTAGATAAGTTGAATGGATATTAATTCTTTTTGCAAATACAGATAAATCTAGTCAAAACCCAGTCGAAGTCAATCAAACATACTTAGAATCCAATTTAATCCATATGGAATCAAGCTGATATTTCAGACCTTTTGCAACAGGGTTACTTAAACTACTACTATAACTTTCAAAAAACCTAGCTAAATTTCTAACTAGAAATCTAGTTTGATTGTCAACTTGATTTATCTGGACTTTCTTCATATTATTGGGCTCTTGACAGCTAGAAGTTTAACTAGATTTCCAACTATATTTCTAGCTGGATTTCATTCAAAAATGGATTCTTACGTATATAACCCTCGTTTAGATTTCAAGTTACAAGATGAAAAAAGACATAATTGTTATCTTATTTCAAAAATTCAACTTCAAAACCTAGATTTCTAGCTGGAAAACTAATACAGTTTTTATATCGACAAGGTAACGTCTGCTGTAGTAGTACGCGTAACAACGTTTTTCTTTTTAAATCAAGCCAAGGACAATGTGATCTTGGCCAAGTACTCCGACATTGTGTCGCGCCTCCACGGCGTGGACTACGAGGCCCGTCTATCCTACTTCACCGAGGACGTGGGCCTGAGCAACTTCTACTTCTACCAGGCCCTCGATGTGCCGTTCTTCATGTCCAGCCGTGACTACAATGTGGCTAGCTATCGCCGTGGCGAGCGCTACTTCAACGACCACAAGATGTTCCTGGCCAGGTATTACCTCGAGCGTCTGTCCAACGGACTTGGGCTCATTGAGAACCTCGACTGGGACGAGAACATCCTCACCGGTTACCACCCCAACATGGCTGACTATAACGGCATACACTTCCCACAGAGACCTCATAACTCGCCAGTTCCCAGCTTCAAGAAGAAGTTCTTGCAGTTGATCAAGCAGTTCGAAAATCGTCTTATTACTGCAGCTGACACGGGAAAATTGAAGGGATCGAAGTCGGACTCTGACGGCAATGAGTTCTTCGATGAGCTTATGAACGCTGTTCAAGGAAACGCTGACTCTGTCGATCAGGAATATTATGGATCTTACGATACTATCGCGAGACATATCTTGGGTTTCAATCCCGAGCCTAAAGATCAATTCAATTATATCATCAGTGCTATGGAGAACTTGAACGCAGATGTCAGAGATCCGGCCTTCTACAGGATGTACAAGAAAATCGTAGATATCGGTCTCAGGTGCGCATGATATACCAAAATTTCTTCTGTTATTCTCTTGTAGATTATAAAATTTGATGATAATGAAAGAAATACTCAATCTTGAGTGTAAACCCTATTTCTTGTTTTGTTGATTCTGAAGAAGTGCAATGGCTCCGTCAGAATCTTTAATTCAAATTTCCCAGATTCATATCTTGATCTCGCATCGTTTATTTGAGATTTTTTCATTAAAGATTGACGCTGAATTGGAAAATTACACTGAACTTGTAAACCATTTTTAAACATTCAGTATTTCTTAATGTTACCCTTCATTTGATAATGAATTAATAAGTAACAAGATTAAACAGTAACATTGATGAAACACTTAAATCTAGTATAACCCTAGAGTTGTGTGTCATGTTACAAGTTTGAAATTGTCGGCTTCATACTCAACTTAGGTATAATACTTAACTGAATATCTCTCACAACTTGAGTATTATTTATGAGTGCATTATGAGTTTTTCCAAAAATTCAGTCCCAAAACTATTGTAACGATCATTTGAACAATTCCCTTATTCTAGATACAAGTCCCGTCTGCCAGCCTACACTTCGCAAGAGCTCAGCTTCCCAAATGTTTATGTCAACAGCATCGCCGCCAAAGCGATCGAGACCTTCTTCGACGAGTTCGACGCCATTCTCGGCTATCAGAAGTATGATGACAGCAACAACAACGACGAGAAGCGTGCCATTATCGTCAAACAGAAGCGCTTAAACCATCGCACCTTTGACATCCGTATCAAGGTTAGCAGCGAGATTTCAACTAAGGCCGTGGTGCGGATCTTCCTGGGACCCAAGTTCGACGAGCACGGAAAGAATCTGAAGCTCAAGGAAGCGCAGCACGGATTCTTCCAGCTCGATCAGTTTGTCGTCGATTGTAAGTTTATTTATCGGTTTTTATATCACATATTTTTGAAGAACTTTGTATAAGATACAAGATACAGGTCTAAGAGAAATAAGAAATGCGAGAAAATGTATAAATATGTATAAAGACACTGTGAAGTATGTGTAGATAGATGTACATTTTTGTTGAAATAGTGTCATTTTTTGTTTTCTCACATTAGAGGTACGGTGGCTCAGTCGGTTATATGATGATTTTATTATATTTACAAATTTTTTTACATTCTAGGTATCATAATGTTCAAAAACAATATTTACATGCACCTAGGATAGTTATAAGGATAAGAAAATGTAAATAAATGTGAAAAAATATAAATAGAATGCTGCTGATTTATACCCCAATAATACAGTTTTAAATCAAAGTCAATTTTTTCTCACAAAATGATTTCTTTCTCGGAAAGAATTGCTAACCTTCTTTTCTCTCTCCAACAGTGAAAATGGGAGCGACCGACATCAGTCGCAGCGACGCCGACTTCGGCTTCCAGGTGCCGGACGACCCGCGCAGCGACGATTTTTACGACTACATCCAAAAGTCTCTGGTCAACGAAAACCAAGGTCTCGCCGTGCACGAGCGTCCTTACGGCTGGCCACGTCGTCTGTTGATCCCGCGCGGCACGGCCAAGGGTCTGACCCTCCATCTGTTCGTCATCGTAAACAATTTCGACGAGGACAAGGCTGTTCGCGTGGATTCGTTGGTAGCTGGCAAGGGACTGCTCGACGGTAGGTCCCTGGGATTCCCCTTCGACAGACCTGTTGATGGGGATAACTTCGAGGGTGGCAACTTCGCGTTCGAAGATGTTGTGGTTTATCACAGGGGTTAGGAAGTGTTGTTTTGCTTTTTGATTTTAGTTTGTTTGGGTTTGGTGCACTATAGATCTTTATGTTTGTTTTATATTACGTGATTTGTGAGAATTTTTTGTTAGATTTTAATATGTATGCTATTTTGCAGTAATTTCTTGCACGAGTTTGTGTTTTATTGAATATTTGTATCCTTCGTTTGTTATAAGGAATGGAAATATTTAAGAAAAACTGTTAAAATGAAACGGTCGATGGCTCAAGTGGTAAACCCGCACATCTTAAGACAAAGACTGTGCAAGTGTGTGAGTTCATATTCTCGTCAGTCCGAATTTTTTTGGGGATATTTAAAAAAAAATGTCTTTCCGAATTATTTGGTGGCGGAGATCGGGCCTACAACCTGCTACCTGGATAAGGGCAGTAATAACTAAAATTAAACAAAACTAAAAAATTGTTTAGGTGGATTGAATAGAGTTTCATTTGTGTGCATGCAGTGACAAAATCTGTTTACAAATATGAATATGAATTCGACGTTCCTTTTTAACTTCTATATAGTGTACATAGTGTACTTTATAAATCTGTATTATCATTGATAAAAAAAATTAAAATCAATTAAAAATATTGATGAAATTAAATATTATTTTAAAATTAATAAAGTGTTTAGCAAAAAAAAGTTAAATTTTGTTGAAATCCATAATAACAATATTAAAAACTTCTTAAAATATTAGCATTCATGTAAATTGCCCAAAATTGTTAAAATCTGAAGAATGAAATTTAAAGTTTTAATTATTTTTAATTAATTTTAAGGGTTTCTCCATAGAATTTCCGTAACAATGTGAAGTTTATTATTCATATTCGCTATTTATAAAAAATGTATTTAATAGTGCAAAATTTCTATTTAAAAATTTTCAATCTTATTATAATATATTTATAATGTAATATTTTCCATTTTCAAACATAATACTATACAAATTTGACAAATTCATATCAAAGCTTCAATTCATATTCAAGCTTTTGACAAATTCATATCCGCCAGAGCATTTTATCAACAGACTCTTCTAAGGTCATAATTTCATAACAATTTACATACGGATGACGGTTACCACACACCTATTTCCGTCTTATAAATATATTATCATAAAATAGTTACTTGTTTAGTATATTGGATACTATATATTATAAGTAGCATTTATTATGTCTTTAATTTAGTAAGACACGGTCACTTTTTCTGATACGTATTCAATTATTTAATCTCTGTCAAGGTAAAATCATAGTTTTTATTAATTTAAAAGTATGTCACATAATGAAAAAAAAATATTCAACGGAGTAAAAGAAATTATCTCTGCAGCGATAAGCGCGATTCAATCGTCCGTCCGGAACTCTAATATATGCCTATTAGTATGAATAAAGTAGTTGTATGGACAACAACTACAAATAAGTTATAGTTGGTCATAATATTTGAACTTGTGTGCTGGTGTAGTAAAATTTATTTATATAAAGGTTTTATTGAAAATGAGGAGAATATTTTGTCACCTACGTAATAAATAACCGTAAGTATGCATGAAATTCTATGCTATTGACAAGAGAAATATTAGGATTATGCGGGTGTTGGATTTTGCTAAAACTACAGAAGGGGATTTCATACTCATTATAAATTAAGTCAGAATTTGAAGATTTGCTGAATTTAGTATTTAAGATAAAAACTAGTTTAGAAACATAAGCAGAATTGCGAAGAAAAATTATGTTATTAATATTTCATGAACTAATTGGCTTCGGGGAATTAAAAAATAAATATAAGTTCAAAGTGAAAGTCACGTATTGACGATTCCAAACAAGCTGATATCTCAGTTCGTTTTAATGTTATGCAATATTAAAAAAAACAAACAATTCATTCAAATCGGTAGATAGAAAACAGTAAAAAATATATTACATTGTGAATCTGGCGTAACATTGAACAAACTCAAAAATATTATCTATGTTGACTTCGAAAACTAAAACTTTAGTTTTATTTTTTTTGGGGAATTCCTTTAAAGGAAGACGCTACAAAAAAAAAAAATCTGTTAAGCATTGACAACGTAAAGAGAGATGTAAAAAATAAGTAGAATACTATTTTTTCTTTTTTGTACATAATAATACGTAAAATAAAGGACATTTTTGCACTAGTTAAAGTTCTCCTAAACCGTTCTTAAAATATCAGTACAGCCAGAAAATCTTTAAAACAGGACATTACTTCGATTATCGTTTTGCGCAACAAGCATCAGTGAATTTTGATCAGATTAAATTTATGTATTCTTTTAAGTAAAACTTAGAAATCTATGTTGCAATATTTTTTTTGATTTTAAACAAATTTTATAGCTAAATTAAGATTTTAATTATTTATGTCCACAAGTATCATACATTTTAATATTAACACCCTAGTAGAAAATTGCCTAATCAAAATAGCCTGTCTGCTAAATATTGATCAATTTTTTGACCAACACATAACGACAATATTGACCAACGGTTGGACCAACTGTACTAATATAAAACATTACAAATATTTTCATTTTTGTCCCTTATCTGTATAATAATTGAATATTCGGAACATAAAATAACAATACCAATAAAAAATTAAAAATATAAATACGTAAAAAACGATTTTATTGTTAAACGTATAACCTATAAAATTCGTAAAAGGTTAGGTAAATATAGCATAATTCGCACACACACGGAAAGTGGAACAAAGCGTCTAACAGAAAAATTGTGTAACATCTTATCATCTTTGTTGCCTGCTTTTCTGAAATTATTGAATACTTTTTATACAACATGAATTGCAGTAAGAAGCGTTCTAAAGAATACAGCAGAGGAAAAAGGTTAGAAAATTAGAATAAAAAGTTCGTGAAGCTAGCGAATTTAGTGATCATTCAGCAAAGTTAAATATAGTTCACTATTTGATAAAGTGATTCAAGAATTGTTTTCATTTTTCTGCTCCCACAATCCTTAACCATAAATATACAAACATTTGAATAAATTGTGTGCTAAATAAATTTGTATTTTATAAATGTTTACATAACCCTATTCCAATACATTTTAAACTAAATACATTTTTAATTATCATTTGACTTTAAAAATCATACATCAATTTAATAATGTATTTATTAATTCATTTAACAATTGACTTTGACGTATTCATATTTAATAATTTAACCTCAATATCTGAGAACAGAATATTTATTATAACCTACTTTTATAAAATAAAGTTCTTTTCTGTATGTGATTTAGCAACTTTGTATCAATAAGTCAATGTTTTATGAACTATTTTAATTATAAAATCGTGATAAATATCTTTTTTGTGATTTTTAAAATTATTTTTCTAAATCGTTGATCAAATCATTGCGATTTGGTATACATTTGGCGAACGATTGGTTACCATTTCTACCAGGGTATTGTAGAATCAAAATTTGTATTTAAACTTTTATCACTAGGTCTTAATTTAGATTTATAAAAAATGTATTTAAAAAGTATATTACCATATGGTAAAAGTATATTACCATATGGTAAAAGTATATTACCATATGGTAAAAGTATATTACCATATGGTAAAAGTATATTACCATATGTATACATGCACAAAACGCAACTGGAAGCTATGAATATTAAGAATTGAGAAAAAAGACTTAAAAGTTAAATAGCTAAATAAAAGTTAATTTGTAATTATTTATGATTTCCTTTGTGTTTTATGGTACAAATATTTTTGTAGTATTTTGATTTTTCGTCATGCAAAAGTTGAAAAACATTAAATTTTAAATTAAAAACAAAAATATAAAAATAATCAAAGCAGCTTAAAAAAGTTAAATTTTCTAATGAAACTTTTTCTATGATCAAGAAAAAATGGTTAAGAATTAGTATAATTTTTTTAATCTTCTTCTTTCAAATAATTATTTATTGATATATTCAGCATACCATTATTTTAATTGTTTCAAAATTCTATTTATAAATGACCAAACAACTGATAGTTCAAACTATTATAATTTAATTGTATTTAATCAATAAATATCATTATGGTACGAAAATATCGTTTAATATACTTTCATCTAAAAGTAAAACTGTATTCTTCGAATTTGTCATTCATAATCCAATTGTGACAGATACTGTATTGCACATGTAATTACCTTTAATCTGTTACCATTAATGAATTTAAAAGTATACAAATTAATTAACAAATGTATCAAAATCAAAGTTTAAAATGTAGCTATAACGGATTCATTTATATAGGTACATATTACTAAATGGGAAAGATACTACAAAATACAAGGAAAGAATTTTTTTCATTTAATTTTACGTATTTCACGTCTAAATATACACAACAAATATCTATACATTATATTTAGAAGAATAAGGGCGAATCTTGTGACAGTCGTACAGTTCTGAATATGTAACTAAAGCATATAAATTATATATCATTCGAAAGGGCTCAGATTGAAGCTATAAATTCTTAATGTTTCGCGTCCTCTCCGTTTTTGGTTTGGATTGTTAAAATTTATTAAAGAATACATGTACTTATGTAATTATGTATATATTAAAATTTTGATTCTCTATTTTCTTTTTGTTCTACTTTCTTCAGTCACGTAGTGACTGACTTGACTGTTATAGTGGCTAGTATTTAATCAAACCGCTATATCATTGATTAACGTAATTATTAAATACTAACAACCTCGATACATAAAATGTTATCTTGCTGTGTGTATATGTATACATATGTATGTGTGTGTATGTGTGTCTGTGTATGCGTGCGTGCGTGTGCGTGCGTGCGTGCGTGCGTGCTTGTGTGTGTGTGGATGGGTGTGTGTAATAGCAGTCCTATTATGTACTTATTAGTGGCTGTTGTTAAAAAATGATCACAGTAAATCTTACTAAACAAATACAATTTGGGTTTTAGCCTTGTTCAAGGGTATGAGAAATCGCATGATTTGTTTATTTATAAGTGTAAGTTAGACTTCTAAGTCAAAAGATTTCTGTCATTGTTCCAGTTCGTTGATAAAAACCATAGTTTTTGTTTTGAAATGTGCCAGGCAACTAGATCATATCTCAAGATCACTAAAAGCACTTCAGTGATTTGAAAATTTAATGGAAAATAGCAAATAATCAATACGTTAGCAATACTAGGGCTCGTACGACGTAACTGGAAACTTGAATAGTTCAACATTATCTCAGCAAGAGTAAACTTCATTTTTGCACAAAACATGAGATTTATATTTATTATCTTTACATTTTTGAGTTATACAGCACTGGCAATCAAGCAAAATCTGAAATATCATAGCCAAACGTATAACTGTCCAGATTTAACTAAAAAGATAGTCAAAAATTTGAATGTCAGTCATCATGTGCTGATATTAACAATCGAACACACAGACATCTGACATGATTACGACGTCATCATTCGAGGCATATCGCAGGAAATTCCAACAATGGTCGTCAATTTAAGACAGATAAAACAAATTAGTCGCAAATACATTAAACGGAAGGAGGCTACTGTCGTTATTTTATTTCACTTGAAAGAAAATAAGAATCATCTAAGTCGTGCTATACGAGGTTTAGATTTTAAAATGAAATTTGATACTCGACCAAGGTGCTTACTCATCTATTTCTACTATGGTACATCTTTGGATATCTTCAAGGAAATTATGCGATACGCTTATTTCGCCACAAGATTTTTGGATTTCACAATAATTAGGGTAAACATGGCTAGAACATGTTACACAGCTTACATGACTTATTTTAACCCCTTTAAAAATAGCTATCACAATAATGACTTCAGACAAAAAGAAATAATTTTCCCTGACAAGCTCGTCGATGCAAACCGCTACCCAATAAAAGTAAAAACGTACGATGGAATATCAATGGATGATAATGGAAATCTAATAAGTAGTTTAATACTCGACGGACACATTGCTCCTCTATTATCCATCGCATTTAAAAAACTGAATTTCACATTCAAGTTCATTCGAGTAGATGCTAATGACGTGTTCCCAAAACTAGTAACAGGTAAATTAAATATAGATCTAATGCGGAGATCGTTAAGAAGACCTCCAGTAAGTCCGAGCCTACGCTATTATTCCGACTGTGACAAAATCGTGGCTGTAGTACCGATAAGACGGAAATTACAACTGATCGATAATTGGGACAATTTCATCTTAGCAGGTGCATTCATTATACTTGTGGCCATTATCGGTTGCATAAAAAAATTGCTTAGTCTCAGTGGTGACTTTTGGGAATTATCAAGTGTCATGAAATTATTAATTGGGATGCCAGTTGAATTTTCCGAATTGACATTCGTTCAGCAAATATTCTTCGTGTGCTTCGGTTTTATATCGATGTTGTACTCCAGCGATTTCTTCGCTAATATTCTGGATTTCAAATATATAGACGGAATTGAGGCTTTCGATACGTTTAAGGATATAAACGAGTCTGGATTAGAAGTATACACGCAAGACATGTGGTCCGAGTTGGCATTCGAAAACCAAGACGACCCTTACATAAATAGCATTGGGATGAAGATTCAAAGTGTGAAGACTTTAGATAAGTGCATGGGGTACTTGCAAAACATGGAACCCGTGATTTGTATTGGAATAGAGTATCGCATCAGACCACTGCTCAATGAAAGTATAATGAAAATAGCAAAGCCTGTGTTCGGCTGCCTTCATTGGTATTATGCAATGGACTATGGATCTCCGTTCCTTCATAAGGTTGAAAAGCTGTTAACTAGAATCCAAGAAGCTGAATTGGCTCAGTATTTTAAGAAATCCAAGCATCATTATAATTACGTACAATATATCAATGAAGAAGTATTGATTACTGTAAATATTCTCATTTTTGTTTTGATTATTGGATATAGTTTGTCTGTGATTAGTTTTATGCACGAAATGCTCAGTATTCTGAAGATTGAGAGTAGATTATCATTTATGTTTACTTATTTCCGCTATATATATAAAAACTAACAACTACCACGCTCTGCGATATCTGCTTTTCTTTGCTGTTTCTGAATTCTAACTGCTACACTGTGTACTATATTATTGTTATTACACGAAGAGAAAGAAATGTATCAGTAAAAAATAAATTTTTGACAATACTTGTTACAAATCTATTTTGACATACTCGGAATTGAATTCTCTATTTATAGAGGAATTTTATATAAATGTGTTCCACACGCACATAGCAAACAGACACGCAAGCACGCACGCACTCTAACAAATACTCACACACTCACACGTACACACCCATACGATCACCCACACACACGCATACACATACACGTGCATTACACTCACACATATATACATACACGTACACTACACTCACACACATACACATACGCGTACATTACACACACATACAGTTATTTCCTAGAAGATATTGTATTTGTATTCCTAAGGTCTCAATAAATGTTTTTATGCTTATCTGCAGTTTAGTAAAACTTCTTTTTAGAATTTGAAATTTTTTTAAATCAAATAATGTGGTGCGCAGAATAATAATAAGAAAAACAACAGCTACCTATACCATCTGAAAAATATAGTTACTCTAAGTTTACACTCAGTATTATTTCAATATCTGTATAGTGGTACAAACATATTCTAAAGTTTATTATAATTTCTTTCGATTTTAAAGCTCTTTATACAAATTTCTTATTATTTTATGTATGTTTTACACTACAATATAGTATAATTTATAGTTTGAAGTACAAAGATCTCTATTATCCAGTGATTTAGAATAAAATTAACTTTTAAATACGATTATATGATGACTACCTAGTTAAATCTCGTTATGTATATTTCATTTACATCTGTAAAGTTTTATTTATTGATTCAACCTTTAATAACAAGATCTTCATAAACATATATATAATACATGTTTTCATAAAAAAAAAGTTAAATATCATTGAAATATGGTTCACCCATGGTATATCTACTGTCTATAGTGGAGTCACTTACTCTAACTTTTCTTTCGAAAACAAAGTCCCGATAACAAACAATATTTGCGGGATGTGTTTTCATTTTGAGTATAAATCTCCTTTCTGGACACTTAGCAAAATCCAGGGCTCATAATCCTAATACCCTATCTATTAGTCTCGGAATTAGTCTTTATAAACCTATAAACATACTTAATCTTTATCTCTACCCGCAGTCCTACCGCATCACCCCAACATGTCTCCCCCAACCAAATCCACACTCCTGCTCCTCTCCATCCTGCACATCTTCGTAAACCCCGTCACCATGTCGCAGAGCTTCACGAGCGATCGGCTACTCCTGGCGGGCGGCTCGCGCTTCCGGCCCCTGGTCGCCAAGACCTACGACCAGTTGATCTTCGTCTCGTTCCCGAGCTACCCCGAGCCCCGGATCAAGCTCGAGTCCGAGAAGATCGGCTACGAGCCCTGCGAGATCGGCTTCCCCTCGATGGACGACACCGAGTACCCGCTAGGCCTTGACAGTCTAGCCAACGGCCAGCTGCTGCTAACGCTTCTTGGCGCCAGTTGGAGCCTCGACTTCCAGACTCGCTATCTGCTCACGCTGATCGTCGACCCGGAGACCTGCGGATACGAGTCGGTCCTCACGAGCCTCAACGCGACGATTCCCGGTGAGAATCGGGATTACAGGGAGTCGATCGTCGTGCTACCAGGGGAGAAGGAGTTCGACGTCTTCCTGACGAGTCACGCCAACTGCAGCGAGGGCAAGGCCTGCAGGCTGAGGTACGATCGGAAGGGAACGCTGATGGGCTTTACCGAACTCGATCGGCCGGATAATGCGACTGGCTGGTCGGTTAACACGATCGAGGAGAAGGATCTGTCGAGCGGGTATTTCTATACCGTGTTCACTGCTAATGAGACGATCGTTAAGCGTTTGGATGAAGACTTGAAGGTACTGTTTTCTATATGATTTGTGGTTGTACTGAAAAATTTAGGTAATTTATTATATGGTTAATCACTTGATAACGCAACCTTAGAACAAAACTATGACAACTCAACATTTTTATATGTTTTTCTTAAACTAAGCAAGTAACGTCAGAAAACTTTTCAGGAAATAAATTCTTTTTGTTTGGTCTTTTTATCATTGTATTATAGTTTCTCATCCTTTTTAAAACAAATTTAGCAATGTATGAAGGGCTTTTTATTAAAATAAAACTATTTGTTGTACAAAAATTCAATTAGGGGGAAACTTTAATTGGTTTTAATCAAGTCAAAGTGACTTTACATAGTTTTTAATGTACTTAATATATCCTGACAGGATATTGTATCATATTATAAGTTCTCTGCTCTAAAAATAGTGAAAGTATTTTTACGGCCTTTTACCTATAAAATTTACATTTGCTAAACTTACTCATAATTAAATGTTTGTGACCCTGAGAAAGTATAAAATTATTTATGCATACCGCGGACTTAACTATTGTTGACTTCTACCTTAAATTTGAAACATAGTTTACATATATTTCATAAAATATTATAATAATATATGACTTACTTGAGGGTATTATGGCGCAGCATAATTAAACACATTATAAATGATTATTTAATTACTATTCGAGTAAGAAAATACGTAGAAGTGAATTTCTAAGAAAGTTATGCATTAAAATCTGATCCAAGTATGCACCAAATTTCAAAATACAAAGTAAACATTAACTAACCTAACTTTTGATTTTGCACGATATTTTGCGTGAATACTTTTACAAATCTTTACAAAATTAATTAAATACCATACGGAATAAGTTATTAATTATTATCAATTTTATAGTGATGCGCCACATTGTCCGCAATGGCTGAAAAAAGAGACCCATAAATTTAATTCTAAAAACTTGAAATTTATGAGAATAAGCATTCAGACTTAAATAAAACTTTTTAGTATTTGTACCTAACATATCAAAGTACCCCTTAAGACTTTTAAGCATAACATTAAGTGAATATTAATAAGCATATTTATTAATACGCCTTATGTGCGTCACATTAGATCTTTCTCCCCTAATGTGTAAGTTGTCATAGTGTTGCTCTGGTGGTGAGATATTATGAAGAAAATTTTCATATGATTAATCATGTAAAATTGAAATTATACGATTTAGTGCATTAATTGTCATTTTAGATCTGCAGAAAACAAAAATTTTGATTGGATAAAACGGTTTATCACATATAGGCTTAAATTATATGATTAATTACATATATATGAATGGGCATAACCTTTTTTCTTCCGTATAACTGAAAATGTCAAATCCCAGTCCTGCCAAAATATTCTAATATATTATTTCCAAAGAAAACCCACTATCCATGCATGTACGTCATAATTAAATATATTTAATATGATAACTTATGTTATAAATCACTTTAAAAATCACATATATAGGTAATCACACGTTTTATCATACGATTTTACATATCAGTTTTATAGATAAATTAAAAAAAAATTGTATTAGAAAAAAATAGTTTTTCACATGATGGCTTACATTACATGATTAATTATGATTAAAATCACGTGAGTAATCATACAATCTATCATTTGATCAGTTATATGAGATTTCTAGATAAAACAATTTAAAGTAATTATTTTTAAACAGTTGTTCGATGATGATATGGACGACATGATGAATTACATAACAAATCATGTGCTCATTCATATGAAAAATAAATATGGTAAATCAATCATATGAAAAATAAATATGATAAATCAATCGTATGAAAAATAAATATATGATAAATCAATCGTATGAAAAATAAATATGATAAATCAATGATATGAAAAATAAATATGATAAATCAATGATATGAAAAATAAATATATGATAAATCAATCATGTGATAAATCATATGGCAAATTTTGTGATCTGCATCAGTAGATCTAAAATAATCTTCGTCATACGCCTTACGACGCACTTTACGCATTTTCTCAATCCCGCAAGATCGAGCACGAGCTTTGGCTGGACAAGACGTTCCTGTACTCGGACGCGCACGGCTGTCTGGGCCGTTGCCTGGGCGTGACGAGCACCGAGCTCCACTGCGAGCTCTACGCCGCGGACCTGGCCGTCGTCAGGAGCTCGGTCAGCATCGACGCCCAGCCGTACAAGAGCTTCATGCGGGCCGTCAAGCTGTTCAACCTGTCTCACGGCGACGCTCTCGTCTTCCTCGTGCTCCAGGTCTACGGCGCTGAGCCCTCGGCCAAGGACGGGGTCTTCTCGACGTATCTGCACAGGCTGGACGCGTACGGCAGGGCCAGCCAGGCGTTCAAGTTCCAGGACGAGATCTGCAAGGACTTCGGGGAGATCAAGCTGTCGACGATGAGGGAGGGCTTCTTCTGCGCGAGCATCTCCTGCAGGGACGCCGTTCAGACCAAGTGCGTCGTGTTCAGTGCTTGATGGACGTGGAGGATGCTTGCGGTTATTTGTACTTGAGATTGCGTGTTGTGCATTTTACGGTTTTTTGTTGATGATGGGTATTGTGTGAGCGGTTAAATGTTTTTGAGAAGTAATATTTATAATTGTTATTATTTATTCAGATGCATAAGTATTGATTAAATGTAGTATACAAATATAATACCTTATACAAGCGTATTTTTTAATGATTAACATTTGCGTCCTCGTATTTTTACAATGTTATCATGTAAGATAAATAATTTCAAGTGTATTATTTCGTTATTTGTAGAGGCATTATAAAATTGATTTAATTATTGAA
Organism: Gastracanthus pulcherrimus; assembly: GCA_949152435.1. NCBI lineage: Eukaryota > Metazoa > Arthropoda > Insecta > Hymenoptera > Pteromalidae > Gastracanthus > Gastracanthus pulcherrimus. Next base: position 22,019,796 of record OX424572.1, on the reverse strand, counting down.
AAGAAAGAAAAAACCTAATAAATTAATAAGAAGCAAGCGTAAAATTTTCTCAATGATCTTGGTTTCTTAGATCAAAAGTATCTAAAACTTTTAGTTGGCATTAATAGGTGAAAAATGTTAGAGTAAATTATTTATAATACTTAAAGTGGTTGGGGAGCGGCCATGTATCAGGTGGTAAGACGCTTGCTTCCTAAGGCGAGGCCGTTCTGAGGGCGCGGGTTCGAATCCCCCGTCATGTCATGTCAGTTCGATGTTTTCGGCTACAAAAATCCGTTGTAGATCCGGATTTATCAAAATAAAAGGGCAGCAATGTCCGTATATAAATAAATAAATATAGTAGCTACGTCATATTGAATTCAATAAGACATCAATAATAATAATAATTTTTTAAATAGGTTTGAGCAGTGAGTCAGAACAGAATAGTTGCGTCTCCTCTCACCTGGTAGCCAAAGTTTAAAACTTTGAGAGCCTCCCAAAGTGGCGTTTGTAAGTGAGCACGGAAGTTCACAAACATAAAAGTTGCAATAAATTATAATATCGAATTTGAGCAACACATATTAGGAGAAAAATTTAGAATTTGCAAATATGTAGCATGGGAAAGTGTTTGAATGATGATCATTAAATTAGATGTATGCAGGCCTTACATTTTTAACGAGGGAACAAACGCAACTAATTTGTTTGTGTTTTCAAAGAAGTATTATACATGGTTCAAAATGTGAACTAAAGCTAGTTTCAAACATTATTGCAATCAGCATCAGACAAAAGTTGTGGGTTTTTAAATGCATTTGAATAGATTGTGCTATTTTTTGTTTATTATTGTTGAAACATTATTTCTAAATAAGTAATTTGAATTATTATATTGCATAACTGATGAAAACCATTGGAAGCAACAACGTATAGTACAGTACAATACACAGATCTTAATCCTATATGGAAATACGCCTAGGTTTTTATGTATTGTACATATAGAATGTTTCTCCTATGTACTGTACATATAATGTAATTTATTAGAAAATTAGAGGAGCATTTTTACATTTAATACAATTTTTAGTTTCCGCGCTCATTTTCATACGACGCTTTGGAGAGTTTTCAAAGTTCTGAACTTTAACCACCAGAGAATGCCATTTACCGCTTAATATAGTGTCACATCAAATTTTTGAGCTTTTACATCAGTAAAAATAAAGGTTTTAACTACCTAGTATTTATAGTCAAAATATTTTCACAGTGATTGCTTTTAATAGAAATAATGTTTATGACCTGATAGAAAACAGTTTCTTTAGAGTTTTACCCAGGCTTGTCCCCTTAATATAATCTCAACTGTATACAAAATTATAATAATTAAGGTCGAAGAGAGAAATAAGCATGAAACAGAGAATATATATTCTATATATATATATAAAATATTTATTCTCTGTTTCATGTTTATTTCTCTCTTCGACTTTAATTATTATAATTTTGTATACAGTGCAGATTATATTAAGGGGACAAACCTGAGTAAAACTCTAAAAAAACTGTTTTATATATATATATATATATATATATATATATATATATATATATATATATATATATATATATATATATATATATATATATATATATATATATATATATATATATATATATATATATATATTCTAACTGTCTATGTTCCATTTCTTCCCCCCTTCCCTACGCGAAACTAGTCACGATGGTGCTGTTCACGAGCTGACGAATCTCTATACAGTCTTATATTTTGCGCCGCTGCCTTCATCTTCATGCAGAGCTCATCAGCTGTTCGTGCCCGAAGCCACCACCCGCACCGTCCATCCTCTATACATGTACGAGTCATTCCAAACAAATTTTAAAAATCGATTCTTTGTTAGGACAAGATGGGGTATTGCCGGTCACCTAAGCAAACGTGCTTGTAATTTCCGTTTTCAAATTGTTTCTTTGAACTTTAAATAATTATTATGTTAGTTCAAACCATTGACTATAAATATTTCTTATTGGATTAATATAAAAATGTAAGATATCGAAGCTATAAGTCGAAATAAAAAAAAGCTTTTTGACCGAATTTACTCCACATCAAAGGATAAACCGGTCAGCCTTGATTTCTTATAAGAAATGTAGGCCTACACTTTGATTGTGTATAATTAATAAAATAAATTAATAAAACTGAATAGAAGGTTGTTTGGACATTAGATTACACTACAAAAAGAAAATCTTATTTTAAGATTGACCGATCTTAAATTTGTTGCATCTTAAAATTTCAAATGCTTGAAAAACCTAAAGATAATATTAATATTAAAATAAAAATAATTAATAATTAATATTAAAATAATTAATATTATTATTAAAATAATATTAATATTATTATTAAAATAATATTAATATTATTTTTATGTTTTTCAAACATTTTAAATTTTAAGATGCAACAAATTTAAGATCGGTCAATCTTAAAATTAGATTTTCTTTTTGTAGTGTAATTGCATTTCATGTTGCGTTTAATATACTATTCGAATTATTACCTAAAAATGTTTAGATTATTGAAAATAAGGGTGACCGGAATTAGCCAGTGATCGGCATTACCCCGATCTCCCCTACATGCCGCCGATTTTGAATATGAAAGTACCTATAAAAAGAAGCTCTCAAAATATTTTCAGCCCTTATGGTCCTGTGTGTCACCCAGTAGACTGTTCCGAATTTTCAATTATGGTAAAAAACAGATATTTTCAAAGAAATCTAGAGAGCTCCTCCCATTTTGATCAATTTGAACGCGCCAAAAAAAGATTTCTACATCTTTTTACAAACTTTAGGAAAAAAAGACCACCCTGGCAAATCAATGGGTCACCTATACAATCCTGAATATAAACCCGAAATTTCTTTTTGTCTAAGTAATGTTTGATCGCTTGCTATTTTACGGGACCTACGGGAAATAGGATGTTATGAGGAGGATTGGATGCAACTTGCAAACAATAGAGAGAGATGGCATGACTGTGTGAACAAGGCGCTCTGTTATTGCTAACTATTACTACCAGGCCAATATAATAATAATAATAATAATAATAATTTGAGTTCTTACGGGGATGTCGGCGCCAATATTATATTCCGTGCTTACCTGCATTTTCCTATTTTAAATGAGCGAAAAAAATTAGAGCTTCTCGAAACAAGGCTATATTTCATTAATAATAATGACCTGATTAATACGTACGTATTTAACATTTATTTCGTTTCGTGTAGCTTATGCGTTTTTATGAATGTTAAAAAAAAATTTAATTTTTACATGACGTATATATTTTATAATTTCAAGTGTTCTTAATACCCCGCTCTCCCCTATAGATACTTATTGTAAAAAGGGATACATTATTAAAAAATGACACTACATGACCTAAATTAAAATTGACGTTTATTATTCGCTGGTGAATAAAATAATTGGTCGACTTATAAATCATTCTGCGTATGAAGCTTTGCAGGTGCACGTGCGCAGTGCAGTAGCGGTCTCTTCGTCGAACGTGAAACCCGCTCATTCGTTGCGCACGATTCCTCTTTCTTAATATTATAAACATACACATACACACTATTACCGCTCGAGTTTGTTTTTCATAAAAGGTATGTTGGATTAAATCCCACAATAATTATGTATTGCAATAGTATACAGAAAGTCGTCAAGAAAATTGTGTGAAGATATATATAGAGCTTGAATAGAAATCAGACAATTTAGACATTTTTAACATAATAAAATAATAGTAGGTCTGTATAAAATCACTTTACACTACGTTTTTCATATTTAATTTATATCTGGCAATGCATCGGTTTAAGATATTGATGAGCGAAGGAATAACCAAAACAACTATATAGTGTGAGTTGGTCATATACAAAATCACATTTATATGTTAGTAAAATATTATATATAATTTTGATATTTTAAACCGAAAAAATGCTACTAAGTGATTTGGCACTATGCTTTCTCCAAACAATATCAATTATATACTAGTTAATGACTTTGAATTTCATATATTTATAGTTATTTCGAGTTATTATCACTAAATTAAGAAAAGAATCAAAATGTGATGTTAATTGATAACGAATTATCACAGCTACATTTCTAACTATATTTTGTGTTTTAAATTAAAAAATTCCAATATACTAAACATTGTTTATTTTTTATATACAATCTAGTGTAATTTTATTCAATAAATCTTTTATTTTCTTGATAAAAAATGTCATTTTGGAGCAAATATGATTGCATTTCTGTTTACAGTGTTTAAAATATTAAAATCGAATGTCGGGCAGTGATAGACCTTGGTCAGCGTTATGCTTTCTGTTTCAGGCAGTGATGAAAATTGTTAGCGTATTCTACAACGCAAAGTATTCGTAGGAATCCTGGTTGTTGTTTCAGTTGCGTGAACAAATTATCTTAATTCAAATAGTTTAGTCATAACGTAGTTGAACCAGTTCTCGATCACACAAGAAGGTACTGAGGTTATTCTGACAATAGTAAATTATAAAAAGAAGAAAAAACCAAAACCATTTGCTAATTATTTTATATCTTAATTTAAATAATAGTAGGTCTAAAACGTTTATATTTGACATAAAATCGTAAAAATTATGTTTAAAAGCAAAAGTTTCAGTTAACCTAATGTCGATCAGTGAATTATAGTCGGGACTAATTGTCGAGCAGTACTCCTGGCCCAGTTCTCGATCACAATTATGCATGAAAAGTGGGGTTATGTTTAAGGTTATGTTTTTGAAATCAATCTTTTAGTGTAGGATTATCTATGATAATAGACGAATATTAGTGCAGTTTTATTGTAAAATAGTTTTATTATAAACATATAAGGCTGCTATTAAAACCAATTTAAATTTGTACGACATATTTTAGGTAAGATTGCGAAAAATCGTTTTATTTCTCAAGGTGATCGAGAATTGGTACGTGATCGACAACCAATTCAACTACGTTACTAGGTCATCGAGGATTACGCTTATATATGATTATATATCTACCTGTTATTGTAGATGAACCTTATATCACTTCCCGAAACTTTCAGTCCCAACTTGTATCACTACTCGAGATTCTACTGTAGTATGAAAAAAATTCTAAAAATTATAATAACCTATATAAAAAATCATAGGCTTCTATCATCACTGCAAAATAGGAGGATAGAAAATAGTGAATTACTACCTACAGCCATTTAATATCGTCATTATTTATTGGTATTTTTACGTCAATGAAAATAAATTTAACAGCTTTTCTTCTGTATATTTAGGAAAAATAAAATTTAAAGAATAAATTAAAGATTACATAACGGAATTTTGTACAATATTCACTATTTTAGTTGCTTAAATCACAATTTAATGCAGATACCCCTAATTCCCCAGCTTCCCCTAATTACCTTCTTTTTAATAATCAATGATAGTATAGGCAAATAACAGTAAAAAGCATGCTTTCTTTCAGACAATTCACCAGCAACAAGGACACACAATACACATAATCTCGACGATCTTCAAAATGTTCAATCTCGTTGCTTGTCTCTTCGTTCTTAGTTTGTTTTACCTCACCCAAGCCTGCCCCATAACCGAACCACCAACGGACAACCTCACACAAGAATTCAACGTTGATACGCGTACTTCACGACTTGTACCCCTCGTCACCGTCGTAAAAGACGAGCTATTTCGCATCGCGTTTTCCAGGGATGGCTTGACCATCGCATTGTTTTCGCCGGACGGTTTCTGTGGGATATCGCTGCCTCCGTTGAAAAGGGCAAAGCGTTCGCTGCAGGCGGCCGGTATGCCCGCCAAAGCCGTGGTTCTGACATTCATCGAGCAGGATATTGAGACCCTGAAGGAGGACTTAAGGATCTACGTGATCTTCAAACCATACTCTTGCTCCAAGATTACGATAATAGACATTGACATAGAGCCAGGCTTTAATAACACTGTCAGCATCGTTGCTCATAACCACACGTTCGACATGTTTCTGAGGGACAGCAAGTACTGTGAATCGGGAAGAATCTGCAGACGCAGCTACGATTATAGGGGAGAACCGATTGTCAACTCCAACGACAGTGTTCTCAGCGTCACATCCGATCGCTGGACCATCAAAGCGGTGAATAAAAACGTTACCGATTCAGGCTTCCTCTATACGCAGAGCTTCCCAGACGGTAGGATCGTCATAGAAAGACTAGACGAGAATCTCACTGTGCTAAGGACGAGGGAGTGGCCCAATATCAGCGGGTTCTCGACGGCTCAGGGAAGGGTCAGCCTTTGCAGCCAGAAGAATGAACAGTACTTGCGCTGCAGCCTCTTGGACGCCAATCTGGATGACCTAGTCCATGAGATTGATGTACCGATCGAGTTGGATACGCAGAGCCTTCAGTTGCTTAATATTCCAACCGGTGAAGTCCTGGTTGTCTGGGCCAACCGCGACTATGATATGAACACGCTCTTGATGCGGTTTCGGTCCATCAATGATCTGGGACAAGTTGGTAAGCTGGTTGAACTGCTGAATCAGATCGACTGTGGTATCGACGAAGTCGAAAGTAACGCCGCGAATGGCTTAGTCTGTTTCCACGTGTCTTGCTCGATAGAAGCCAAATATAAGTGTTTAATCTTTTTCGAAGAGGATGAATCTTTTGGTTGTCATGTCATTATGTGGAATTATAAATAAACGTATTTTTGCTTCATTTACTAAATAACGCTGGTTAGATTACCAGAATGTCAGTTTTATCAAATGTTGTAGCATCAGCTAATTATTTATCTATGTATTCCTCTGGCTATTATTATTTAAATATATTTATAATATAACACAAAACCTTATAAATAAAAAATATTGTGTTTGCTTTCCTTGAGCATTGGTGAAGGATTCCACAACTTGGTCTCAATATTGCTACAATATTCTATGCATATCGTAAAAACAGACTATGAAAAATTATGCTATGAAAAAGCAATGTAAAAGCGGGAATATGGTGTGTGGCAATGTTATCTACCGGTTGCATCAGGGTTAGATATGCTGTATGCAATATTGGGCAATGTAAAAGCGGGAATATGGTGTGTGGCAATGTTATCTACCGGTTGCATCAGGGTTAGATATGCTGTATGCAATATTGGCGAATCTGGCGAATCTTGCAAAACAACATTGTGGCAATATTAGATAAAGATTGAGTGCTATATGGGTTATATCAGAATGTACGCACAATACATAATTCCGAAGGTATCAAAGGTAATTAATTCTTGCTGACATTTATTAATTGACATACGTCACAATTTTTATTATGTTATCTAATACATATTTCTTTTTTTTTGTTTACTGGTTGCAAATTAATAACAGTAATAAAGTGATAATATTAAGAGACTAAGAAAAATAAGCTTAAAATTTTAGTAAAAATAGTAGGCTAATTTTGCAATAGAATGTATTGAGTAGTATCACTCTTTATGAAACAGAACAATTCTTTAATACAAAATCTTCATATTATATTGATCAGAATTTCATTTAAACAATCTCTGATAAGATTTTTCAACCCCTTAAAATGGTCCACCGAGGGATTCGCGAAGGAGATGTGCAGGCCGATCAAGGTATTTTAGTTCTATTAAGTATGCCTTTCAACATAAAAGTTGTTTCATTCAGGTATCAGGCAGATCAAGGTATTTTAGTTCTATTAAGTATGCATTTCAACATAAAAGTTGTTTCATTCAGGTATCACATAACGTATAAAAGTCGATTGTAAATTACACCGAAATTGATCTGTTTATTTCCGCTGGACCAATCAATGACCAGGCAGACCAGGTACATTATGTTAATTAGTTAATAAACTTTTATTTCAAGCAAACATTCTTAATGTATCACATGATGTAGACGATTTTACGGTCGCCTCTTGGACTATAAGTTTAGTAATACAGCGAGGGACTGTTTTAATATTTTAGAAAGATGAAGCGCATGCCGTATATACTATATAGAAGTTACTTGTTAATCTGCCTTAACCTTAAAAATGAATCGACTGTTTGCATATTTATTAACAATAATCAACATATTTACGCGACGCATATTATTTTTTATTGCAGAATATTGAAATATTTCAATCTAAAATACAAAATAGTGTGTGTTTTTACAGAATTTATTTCACAAAAAATATTTAATAATAAAATGCCTTTTATAATAGTGGCTGACTTCATGCCGAACTTTAGTGAATCTTGACCAGCGACACTACAGCCCGCTGTAACAATCTCTTGGCATTAACGTAAGAATTGTGCCTAAATCTGAAAAACGAATGAAACACAGCGAGTCTTGACATGATTATTAATAATGGTGCTTGCACTGTAAAATTATTTCGAATCTGCATTGTTTCTAGGTTATTACCCACCAAAATAAAAATATTTGGCGGGGCCGTTTTTGAGAAATGGCACTTGTGCTCGCCATATTGTATTAACCATTTTGAATTTTGAAAATCTGACACCGGATTTGGAATTAGTGACCCCAAAACTCTTATACACCGAGTTTCATAAATAACTGATGACTAGGAAAATTCGTGCTTCCAAGGGTTAAACAACAAACAATAGCTTAATGGCCTTTCAGGAACAAATTTTTCGAACCATCGGTATTTTATGAATCTTGGTATATAAAGGTTTTTGGGGTGACTGATTCTAAAAAAATTTCTTTTTTTGGTTAGTAAATAACCCAGAAACAATGTAGATTCAAAATCAAAAAGAAAATTTACAATGCAAGCACCTTTGTTAATCTTAATAATCATGTTAAGACTCATCATGAAAAATGAGTTTTTACTCATCGACAAATATATACCATATTACCATATTATATTTATATATTGCTCATTGTGTTTTTAAATATGACTTTAAATGTTCTTCTAAATAATATTAGATATTGTAGCAATTAAAACTAAGAGTGAAATGAGTTCGATTTTGCCCTGGTCCTCCTATATGAAAGTACTATGAAACCTTATGAAAATACATAAGGCTAGTACAGAAATTATACAATTTGCAAATTTTTAACATAATAAAATAACATCTTTGTGGAATCATTTCAACGGTATTATTCATATTTTATTTAAAGGTTATTTAGTGATGCGTCATCGACACATGGCCTAACTCGTAGATGAATCATTAGATTGGATACTTTACAAGGTTTGATTATATAGTTAGTTACTGGCACCATTGATGGGGTCAGTGGTTGCGTGGCGGATCGCTCACGAAAGTCCAGCAACGTTGCGACGTGATTGTACTTGAATGGGTGAGCGCTCGCACAATCAAGAGCTTCAAAAATAGTGTTTTTTTCCGTTTGGTAAGGAATGATACTTGACTAGCACTTTGATTTCCTGGGGGTAGTTAAATATTCGGAAAGATAAAATCACGTAAAAGTAAAATTCGGAAAGATATTTTATGGAAAATGGAAAATTCTGAAAAGTTAAATTTGGAAAGAAAATAATGCGGAAGATATTATTAAAAATTAAAAAGTATAGAAAAAACAAATTCGTAAGGGTGAAAATATGGAAAATAATAATGCGTAGAGCCAAAGTATTGATATTTAATAATTTTATAGATTAAAATATTGAAAAATCTTAATTTTCTTCTTTTCTTAAATATACGGATATTACTGCCCTTACCAAGTTAGCGGGTTTCATATCAAAATTTCAATAATTTAATCTATAAAATTATTGATTTTCAATATTCTGGCTCTATGAATTTTTAATTTCCATTTTTTCACCCTTCCGAATTTGTTTTCTATATTTTATTCTTTCAATATTTCTACATTCAATATAATATATTCCTATATTTTTTCTTTCCAAATTTAACTTTTCAAAATTTTTCATTTTTCATATAATATTCTTCCGAATATTAATTTTATACAATTTTATCTTTCCGAATATTTAACAACCCCCGATTTCCTTACCGCATCGCGTCCTGGCGGAGGTTTCTCCTACGGGTTTTCCTCCGTCATAGGTTGCCGACATAGAGAGGAACCTGTCATCGTCGGTAACTTGAGCAAATGCGGAAACGCTGTGGGGAATTAGGATAGGTTTGCTAGGATCAAATACCTCCACACACAGGTGGTGGGGGTATAATCCTGTAAAAACCCTACAAGGGCATACAGGTAGGAACAAGAATAATAATAATAGTTAGCTACAGAGTATAGTCGACATGCAGCTGTCATCCAGAACACTAGAACACTTCGCAAAGGTAAGTTTTTAGAAATTCCAAGTAAATACATAAATTATTAGTATTTCTTTTTAAATATACAATATCTTATTTTTGTACAAAAACCGTAGACACTTTTATGAAGAACGTAGATATGCGCCTATAAATGTAAATATAATTACAATTTTATTTTTCAAACAAAATTGTTCCAATAATGGACTTCATTATTTTAAGTACATTTTAAACAGTATGCTAGGTTACTTACTTATTAAATTATAATACTTCAAAAGAGGACGTTTCTCTTCAGCTTTCTCATTTCAACCACAATAATACAAACTCAAGTCCAGTAGCATTTGTAATCAAAACACACTAATTTAAAAATATTTACGTATGAATGTATACATATTATGCGCGGGGTTTAGACATTTCTAAAACTAGCAATAACAAAATTTTCGATTCGACTTGATAACCTTCTCCTTTTTGAAGTCGGTTAAAAATTATCCCTTCTTACTTCTAATCATGCCTAATAATGAACCCCATATCATTTGCACTTTGTACACTGTTATTGTATTATTAAAAATTCTTTATCAAATAATTAGAAACTACATGGAAAGAAATAGTTGAGAAAATCCGTATGAAAAGAGGGAAGGTGATAATTAGGGGAAAAATAAAGTTATTTTTTACCTGATATTTTTACATGATTTATAACCTGATTTATCAGCCAACAACTTTTTTCGTACTGGGAATATCATTTGGATGAAACTACCCGTATGGTCAGTTAGACCTACGCATGGTGACATTTAACGTATTTAGAAAAAAAAATCTGTAACAAAATTTTTAAATGATAAATTAGCTGATAAATTAGGATATTACATCAGGTAATTTTATCAGCTAACAAAATCAGCTAATAAATGTGTAAAGTTAGGATCGTTATATATCAGGTGACGTGATCAGGTGATAAATAATGTCAAAACATAAGGTCATTATTCACATTTTTTACCTGATATATCACCGGAAAGCAGGGCATGATGACCACCGTTAAGGGGGCCAGCCTGAGTTAAACTAGAAAAAAGAAATTTCTTTCTATGAGCCGATAAAATTTTTTTCTTTAAAGCAACTATTCTGAAATATTTTTTACTATAAATACTTGATAATATCTGTAATCATAACGTTACAAAATCTCAAAATCTTGCTCCTACGTGACCGAACATATTACCATTGTCAATACTATATTTATTGGGAAAACTTTGCGGTGTGCACGTTTCTAAGTGACATAATTCATAAAAAAAAATTTCCGACAGAAATTTGACGGTCGATTTTTCCTGTTAACCCAATCATGAAAATAAGAAAAAGAACCACCCACCAATAAACTAGAACTATTCTGCTACTTATTTTCTCGGATGAAAGTATCAATATTTCCATACATAATTTGCAAAAGCAGTATAAATTATTTAAAATTCCACCATAAAAGCCAGGTAATGTATATCTTAAGATGTAGGATTTTTTTAAATGGTGATTTGAACGATGAAATAATTCTTGAAATAATTCTTGTTCTATTTTTGTCGTCAAAGTACTTTAATTGAGAAATGTATGCAAAGAAATGGTGGAATAATCATTTATTTAATAAATTATAAGCAGTGGTCATACCGCCCCAAATACACGTTGTCAAGAAATTAAATATTTTTATCTATAAAGAATAAAAAACCAAAAAATTTCATTACCTAAATTTTAGATAATAAACTATTAAATCACGGCATTTTTAAAGTTGTGACAAAGCCTTTTACACAATTCCCAGTCGATTGAAATTTATTGAAAGCAGCTCATGAAAGCTTTGAATTTTAATTTCCATTAAAACGTATTTGTTGTAAATATTATTAAATTTATTTATGAATAACCTTATTCATTTTAACGCTACTAAGAAAAAAGAAATGAACACCCTAGGTTTTTTATTTAACAAAATAATCGTGGTGGTCATATTACCCGCAGTGGTCGTAACGCCAAGAAGCGGCTAACTCAGGGCGCGAGGCAAGATACTAGTAGAACTCCGAAAGAGAGGCATAGAAGGTGCCATCTCGGGAAAAAAAGCAAGAAGGGACCAACTCACGGAACGATCAGGTAAGAAGTAATTGTGAATTTCAGGAAAATGAATGCATGCTGGGGATAAAAATTATGAATTTTCACTGATCCGTCGCTTTCTATTCGCCTTGTTAAAACCCCCCATAAGAGCAATATATTTCTGCCTGGATAGCTAAGTTCCGTTTTTCGCCACCTTATCTATATTGCATGTCTGCGTGGCGCCACGAGCACAGAGCCCTGTACCCTTAACAAGGCGAATACTTGCATTGGAGCAAGCTGAGACAGAATCACCCATAATTTACTTTCTGCAGCGTATCGTAGGGGGAATACGATTGCTTTTTCTTCGTGTTTAGCCCAAAGTCAGGTCAGTCACCTCGATTTGCAGTAACGAGCCAGTTTCTAATAGATGAAAATTAAACAGAAATCAAGTCTGCAGTCTCATAGGATTGGGAATGGAAGGAAAATGCAGGCAGATTTAATTTATTTGCATTAGAAAAATGTAATTTATAAATATATTACACCCCTTTTAGGCCTGAAATTGGGTTCCTTCTCATATACAACTGGGTGTCCAAAGGTGAAAATAGTCATATCTTATGTATTTTGACCCGTAGAACACGAATCCGGGGACCCTTTTTTGTGTAATGTGCTCAGAAAATGTTTCAAATGCAATTGTTTAAACAATTTAGAAAAAAAATGTCGGCATAAAACTTTTTTTTATGAAAATATAAATTATTTTAAGCAATAAATGTTTTTAGATTTTTTTTCCCAAAATACTTATTTAAAAAGTTATGATTTTTTGAAGATTCATTTTAGCAAGTTTTTATCAACTTTAGGCATTTTTTTCTCGAAAACTAAAGGTGTTACGTAAAATTTTGTAACAACCTTTTTTGCTCAAAGTTATTCAAAGAATCGGATAACAAAATTTTAAGTTAAAAATTGAAGTTTATCGAATTTAAATTTTTCTTTTGTTTAAATTTGTTAATAAAAAATTAAAATTAAAAATAAATTTTTCAACTTAAAAAAAATGTTATGTAATTCTTTGACTAACTTTGAGCAAAAAATATTTTTACTAAATCTTACGTAGTACCTTTAGTTTTTGAGAAAAAAATGCCTAAAGTTGATGAAAAATTGCAAAAATGAAACTTCAAAAAATCATAATTTTTTAAATAAGCATTTTGGGAAAAAAGTCTAGAAACATGTTTTACTTAAAATAACCTATATTTTCATTAAAAAAAATACTTCATGGCCGAACAATTATTTTTTTCTAATTTCGTTAAACAATTGCATTTTAAATAATTTTTTACCACTTTAAACAAAAAAGGATCAGCGGATTCGTGTTCTACGTGTCAAAATACATAAGAAATAACTATTTTCACCTTTGGACACCTTGTTGCATACGGGAAGGTACCCAGCTCCAGGACTATTTCGAAAAAATGTATAAAAATCATTGCTGATGCATATAATACTCACCAAAATCTGAAGGACATCCTACCAATGTAGATGATCAACTAAGTAAGTGGCACATAAACAGACAAACAACGACCATTCTGCTAAAGCGGACGGAGCTGTCTTCGACCCTCCAGTCCCATTATACATATGTATAGGTATCAACAAACTCGCACACACGAGCATTGAAGCCGCAGAAATGCGACAACAACATATGTATCATTACAATTAAAACAACCACAGAGATGCTAAAGCAACGTAAACAACACTTGTAACTTGCGGATTGATCTGCAGCCGCGGCGGCGCCGATGCAACTGAGATCAGGTTAAGTACGCGCATCAGGTTATGCCGCGCGCACGCGGCACTCACTCTACGCATAATGGGTATACTTATAAGTACATTCCCGTGGAGTCCCAAGATTGGGACTGAAAAATGGAATTATTCGCCCAGTGCACAACGGAAATTGTACACAAAAATAGCACCATCTTACGGTCGACTGACGTGATCGGGGTAGTACAAAATTCACAGGTTCTAGTTATGGTAATTCTATTTAGTTATGGTAATACTCTACCACATGCTCATAGCGAATAAAAGTCGAAATGAATTTGAGTTCGCAACGGTATGCTACGCACTGCGTGGTTTGATTTTTCACTTGTTCTGCGCCTTACGAAAAGCTACCATGAAGGCTGTTTCACGCGTGAGGGTGCGGTATTTATAAATGGAGTCTTAAGGTCCGCTTTCATGCAGCGAATTATTCGCGGCGAATGCTATGCTAACATATAGGTGCGAGAGAGAAAGTATGATTATACCGTCTGTCTCGCACATATATGCTGCATCGCATTCGCAGCTGTATTTGTATATTACTATAAAATTATACAAAATAAATTTTTTAATTTACGGGGGTGTCAAAGTCAATTTAGAAATTCAAATTTCCCGCCTTGAATGTTACCGATCGAACAAGGAGTAATTTGATATAAGTTGATAGGGGAAGGTGGGGCACGATGGGTTTGGCGGGTGGATTGGGCATTCAAATGTTCACTAAATAAATGAATATTCTAACATGATAGTATTTTTTATATGTTGTAAATAGCTTTTACTCTTTCCCTCTGCAAATCCTAAATGAAAAAAATTAATACAAATCGTATGAGAATTATTAGAAATTGAGGACTTCAAAACGTTGTTTTTTCCATAATTCTAATCTATTTCTCAAGAACAAATAAATCATATGAGCTGCGAAAGGGAATTACTTTTACAGTTTAAATCGTAAATTTTTAATAGTATTTTTGATTGATGATCTCCGATGCTTAGGAAAAAAGTAATATTACATATAAAAATACTCTAAAATGGGGCACGACTGGCACCACTAGCGGGGCACGATTGGCATACGTGAGTCGTCAATTTATTTCCGCCGAGTTAAACAACTGATTTTCTTAACCTTACTTTTGCGCCCTTAACATTTCGGAGTCGGAGTCTTAGATGTTGGTGAAAGAGTCAGTGTTAATGAAATGGTCTGGTTTTTAGTTTTGATCCTCAATCCTATAAAATGCAAATTTAATAGTAACGTCCAATATTTTTTTTTAAATAAATTTTTCATTAATTCACCGTGCCAATCGTGCCCCACCTCCATGCCAATCGTGCCCCACGGGTGGGGAAAATGGGCAGTTTTAGCGGTATTGTACTTTGCATTATAAAAAACAATGCAATATATATTTTTTAATAAAAAATAATGTATCTAAATCTTGAGATATTCTACTTTAAGAAGCACTTTTAATAATTTGTATTGGTACAAAATAGAAAGTACAGGATTCTTTTGAAGTTAGGGTGCCCGTACTGCCCCACCTTCCCCTATATATACCTTATTATCCAAAATGAAGAGATCATTGCCCTCCGTAATACAATTATCTACCACTGTGCGAAGTTTCAAACAAAAACTTCCAAACCTCTACGAATGGTATTGGAACGAAATTTATATTAGCAGTGGTAAATAATTATATTACAGAGGGCAATGACCTTTCGTTTTGGGTAGTAACGTAGGTAGGTATATATACCGAGTTATACCAAATTATTCATTGTTCGGTCGGTAACATTTACGGCGGGAAATTTGAATTCTTAAATTGACTTTGACACCCCCTTAATGTAGACTATAATTACTATCATAAAATAACATTGTTAAAAAAGATTTCATTTTGTTGAATAAATAGAGGTTGATACGTATTTACTCGAAAATGCTAACAGTATTTATAATTTATCTTGTTAATTTACATCAATGTGCATGTATATATGGTGTATGCGTATATATAATTTTATAATTATATATACTTATAATTATATAATGTCATACAAAAATGTTTAATAATGTTTATTGTTAGGATGAAAACCATGAAATTTGTAAATATTTAATGTGATGTAAAATAAAATCATATAGTGTTTTTAATTTTTGTGAAAGATCATTATATCACGGCGCGTATTTAATTTAAGCGTCAAGATGAGTCATTCGTAGACATAGTCTAACCCGCAGAAAAGATAACTTGAATGGTGTACGATTGTAGTTGCCTAATATAGAGTATTTGGCAGTTGGAGCATAGCTTTCATGGAGAACACAAACACTACGGCAGCAAGATTCTACAAATTATAAGAAAGTATATATTTTTATTATACCTTATAACTATTATTATTGTGTTCTTTATACTATTTATTGATTTATTTTTTCATTTATTTATATTCGGGCATGTTTGTCATGTATCTTTGATTTAACAACAATACAAACATCGAGTTCGATCTTCGCCACCGATTAATATCGTCTAGATATCGATAAACAATATAGTACGGAATTTGAAATAGTTTTTTCTTAAAGATCAAACATTAATAATCAAGATTATTAATGGGGGGGAATTATTATTGTTATTTGTTGAGGGAATGAGGAGAAGGAGAATCGCGATGGGGTATTGCCGGTCACCTAAGCAAATGTGCTTGTTATTTCCACTTTCAAATTGTTTTTTTAATTTTAAATAATTATTATGTTAGTTCAAACCATTGACTTTAAATATTTTTTATTGGTTTAATATAAAGATTTAAGATATCGAAGCTATAAGTCGAAATTAAAAAAAAAGCATTTTGACGACCACCCAGGTGAGCTTTCCACCCACGAAGTAGCCGCCGTTGCGAATGACCAGCGCCTCCAGACGCTCGACGTAGAGATAAATTTTAATTCTTACTGAAAATAATCGAATCATATGACAAAACTATACTAAATTGTATGATAAATCATATGCCAAATTATATGATTGTACATAAGATGTTTTCGAAAAATTTGTCATATGATTTGGTACATGTTTCCGCATATTAATCCGCATATGATCTAATTATTCGGCATATATGAATTATTGTGAAATATATTACATAACTCGCGATAACGTTATTTTCTTTAGTTTATTATTAAAAAATGTTTGAAAGTAAGAGTTACTATAGCATAATTATTTTTTGCTTACTCCGTGTACGCATTTACAAAATGATGGCAGAGGATCGTGCTTGAACGAGAGCTTCGCAAATAAACCGAATCATATGACGAATTAGCATGTGACTCATCATATACTTGTCATATGATTATCATTTTATGATTTACCATATGATTCAGCATATTATTTAACATATGATTGATCGTGTTATAGTTCACGTGATTATTTTCACGTACCAATACATAAAGTACAAAATAAGATTACAACACGCGATCGTTAAGTGGTAACTTACCTTTAAATATAACTATATCTGATCAAGATGATGGATAAAGTATACGCAAGGAGGATGGTGGCTTTGAACTGACACTCTACAGGCTTTATGGTAAAGGCGTATTAGTAAATTATTTACTCGTACTCGGCGCAACAATCGAGTAAAATAAAAGACATATGTACAGTATTATGACAATTCGCCTTGTTAACTGACCAGTAGCGCCATTTGACCCATGTAAAAAGAGATGATGCGGCAAAAAATTGAACAACTCTTTAGGTGGTAAATACGTTGAACGAGATAGACCAAATGTTATAAATATCGGTTTAATATTAGTGATTTCTATTGATTATATTTTTTTAAACGGTCTCTTAAGGGAAGAGCGGAGTCCTATACCTTATACCCAGTTACCAACATTATCGATATTTAGTTTTACGCAGTCAATTTTTACTTTAATCAAATTTTACAAACGGACGCACATTCTTAGTGATAAACGAAATTTGAAAATTTCATTTATTCATTGAATAAAACGTTTGTAAAATTTTGATTATAGTAAAAATTGACTGCGTAAAACGAAAAATTGATAATGTTGGTAACTGGGTATAAGGTATAGGACTCCGCTCTCTCATTAACTGACATAGTCATAATAACTTGGAAAATTTTCCTGTACCTTTTAAATTTACAGTTAAAAAAATAATTGTTATTCTCCCATGTATTTGGTATACGACTACCACCAATAGAGTCAGTCGATTATGGGATGGCGCCACGAGTTACTTAACAAGGCGATTACGCTGCAACTACAGTCCCGCATATGTAAAGTATGTACTGTTCTATAAAGATATCTTCTAATATGAGCTTCATCTAGTTTATTAGCTGTGGGGTATGGCTTCTCTCAAGGGAAAACTCCCCTGATTTTTAAAAAATCTCCTATCGTCCAATAATATTAAAACTTATGTATAAAAAATTTGTTTACGCACATAAATGAAGAAAATGTGCATTTATATGCAGCTTTACCTTTTAAAACACAATAGTTAAGGTGAAGATCTTTTTTTTTCTTTTTTTAATTAACGTCGCCATGTTTGTGCTCCCATGTGGTGCTAATCGACGACAGGGGTCTGCGGTGTGTTTGTAAACAAAGCACATGTAATTTTTACAGAGGTGCTTGTATCAATCGGCAGAGACTAGGATTCGAACCCGGGTTACCGGCGTGGGAATCCAACACTCTACCGACTGAGCCGTCGCAAGCCCCAAGGTGACGATCTACTTAAAAAAAAAAAAAAAAAAAAAAATTGTTGTGAATAAAACTGGCGAAGATCTTATCAACAGTAAAGGAATAAATCATAACTCCATAAGTAATGCATACATTATATGTATAAATAACAATTCTCAATACATCTCATCTCTATCAGCACCGCATCATCACTCTAGTACTCAGTGATCGGGCGCTTTTCCACCCAGGTTTTGATGCCCGGCAGCGCCAGGACCTTGTCCTCGAGTTTCTTCAGCTCCGGGCTGCTCTCGATGATGCGCTCATCGTGCCACAATCTCACCAGGTCGAGATTCGCCACGAAGACGATGTCCACCCAGGTGAGCTTTCCACCCACCAAGTAGCTACCGTTGCGCTTAACCTGCGCCTCCAGACGCTCGATGTAGAAGGGCACGAGCTCCTTGGCGATGGCAACCTTCTGCGACTTCGCCTCGGGCACTGTCTCGTAGTGGGCGTTGGTTATTTCTGACATTGACAAGGATGTGCGTTAGTGCAACGTGGTGTGGAGGTTTTGCACTTTTTAATCGAGGATAAACTGCTGATTCTCTACTTTATAAAAGTAAAAAATGTTATTATAACTTTTAAAAGAGTAAAGTAGCGAATTTCATCTTTACGGAATGAGTAAATACCAAGATTTCTACATACAATTTCTATTTCTACTTTTTACATATATCTACGTACATAACCTCCTTAGTCAATTTAATGATTTCTTTGCTTAAGATACTACTTAAATTCATCTTTATTATGGATCAATGCATTTATAGTTGATTTAATTTTATTTATGTACACTGTGATCCATAATAAAGATCAATTTAAGTCGTATCTCAAGCCAAGATTTTATTAAACTGACTAAGAAGGTTATGTGCGTATATGTATGTAAAAAAGTAGAAATCTTGGTATTTACTCATTCCGTAAAGATGAAATTCGCTACTTTACTCTTTTAAAAGTTACAATAACATTTTCTACTTTTATAAAGTAGAGAATCAGCAGTTTATTCTTTGCAAATGAGTAAACTTCTCAGTTTAATCTTTTTTGCGTCAATTTTTAATCTTTTAGGTTTAGAGCGTAGGCTACTCGAGGGAGTCGGGTTAGTCGGAAAACGTGAGTTATTGCAAAGTCTTTTAAAGAGACAGTTTTCATATTTTCATAGTATTATTAACGGTGGATGGAAGAATTAATGTAAACAATGTTCAATATTCAAGAAAAGTGCTTCATTAAAAACATTCTTATAACAAATGAAAGAATTATTGTCAAAGGGTTTCTAACAGTTAAATTGTAATTTCGTGGCCAAATAAGCGAATCAAACAAAATTTTAAATTATTACAATATTGTGTGAGCTCTTTCGTTATACTCAGGTAACCCAATTTGATCAAACCCTTTTTTACTGGCGAAATAATTTGAGCAGGTTCACCCTGTGTACTCTGGTACACTCGAATGCGTTTGAAATCCTCCAATGAACTTAGCGAAAACGTGCGTTCGATTCAATAAGACCCAATGAAAATGCAGTATTTCAAAAAAATTCAAACGCATTCGACCAGAACTTTACCACGTCGAGTGTACCTAACCCAATGTTTTCGAGTAGCCCAATCCGATTCGAGATCCTATCAAAACGTGTTGGGTCGAATTTTCGTATCGAATAATTTGGATTTCCGGGAATATGCAACACCCCTAATCCAAATAATACTTCTAGTAAACTGGATGCTCCATACATTTACGATATTTGGGGAAACTCGACTAGTGAATAGTCAGCTATAAGCGAATGAACACAAAGCTTAAAATAATATACAAACAAATATAAGCTGTAATTGTAATTAATGCAAAAAATGCAGTTTTCCCATAAAAATACCACGTGACCTGGTTATTCACTAGCCTTAGATTGTCATTATCACATAAATTATATACCGAAAATTCGTACTTTGCATGTGCACTAGGGTGGACCAAAATTTCCCGAATCTTAAATTTTCTTCTTGTAACCCCTTCAAAAAGTTGCCATTGACTTAAAAATGAGATATTTTGTCTGGCAGTTGCCTGAAGTTAACATTAAGAGGTCTCTACCACCGCAAACAGGTTTTCGCATTTAATTTTAGGCACTTTTATTACATTAGATGAACCAAAAATAATTGTATGTTAATTTATCGAACTACCAATCCCTTTTTACGTTTATTATAAGTTTATTAACAACTTCACCGGATTATGCAAGACAAAAGAAATTTTTTCTACAAACTAAAATTGTAGTTTACTCATTTTTCACTAAAAAACCTACTATATTCTATTTAAATTAAAAATATTGGTCATCAGCAAAATAAGAAACAGATGTTATTAGATGTTATCTTTATACAATCAATAATTAAAAAAAAATTTTGTTCCTTTTTTTCGAAAAATGGATTACAATTATTTATATATTCTTATATTTTATACCAAATTTTACTGCCAAAATATGACTTTTAAAACATTTTTTTAAAGTTAATAAATTATAATAAATATACTAAATATTCAATTATTTGAAAATTATAGAGCGTGGATAAATTTTTCCGATACTTATTTTCAACAAACGAATGTGAGATTAAATCCTCTTTGAGAAAACATTCTGCTAAAGCAATTAACAGCGGTATTCTGTCCAGGGTAATAATATAATATATTACGTAACATAAAATTCTCCATAACATACTCAAAATCATATCGTGAATAGTATCGCAAGTGGAGTCGATTTCCAGATTTTCCCAGTCATCTTTTCCAGCAAGTCCACATTGCTTGCCCACATAACGGTAGATTGCAACGGACTGGTTGCTTTTCCTGCCGTCCACTTCCAGAATTGGTAACTGGCCGAATGGGATAGCTGAAATGTTAGATTAAAATATTGTTTTTTATCGGCCGTTTTTCATATTATATATATATATATATATATATATATATATATTTCCCATTTTAACGAATAAAAGCGGGACGAACAAAAACTTAATGGGCATTTTCCTTACTATAGCGCCACCGATGACGCAATGATAGTTTTCTTAAGCAATTAATTCCAATTTTTCCAACTAATTTCCAATGTACATTACACCCAATGCTTTAACACCCAGAAAATCCTCGAGCTTCTATAAGCTGAAAAAATTTTGACTTATTCTACACATAATTATAACGAAAAATGATCACACTCAATTTTTTTAATAAACCCAAAGTTTTTGCCTTATAAATATATAAATATATATACGCGGTTTTGAATAAAATTTGACACGTAGTTTTTTTAACTTTAGAAATTTGCGTTAAATAAAAAATTACAAGAGTCCAACTTGATTTTAAACTACGCGTAGAATATGCCATAGTCTCTCCAGCTCAAAGTACGGAGTATTTTGATTCTCCATGCGCCATTTTGAATTTTAATCAGCGATCCCAAATATCCTTGAGGAGGTTCGATAGTGAAGGCAAAACTTCTTCTCTGAAGTTTACAATAGCATGAGAAATTTGAAACCATTAGTCATTACCGTATAAAGATAATTGATTTCAAAGTTTGACTCTTATACATGGGCTCTTATGAGAACAGATTGTAAAATGACAATAAACCTAGAGTGCGGTTGTATAAAAATGATAAGAAAGAAATAAAAAACAATGCAAAATATTGGAAAAGTATTAAAGATCATGTACGTGGAATTTTAGAACGAATGAGAACACCGATTGCGAGTACTGAGCGAAAACAAAAAAGATTTTGTAAATTAAAAGTTTTCTTGGAAGTTATAGGCACCTAGCTTTCGATGAATGGTATTGGGCACATACCGCTAGATGGCAGTACTTTATATGTTCTTGCTTTTAAATCGCAATTCTCAAGATTCTACGATAATAAGGAAACAGCCGTTAATTTCCGTGTCAAAAATTATTTCACCAGGGTTAAATAGATGCCCAATATACAATATAAGCTAATTAAATAGAGCAAAAATACTCTCCTATAAACGTTACGTGGGCATACTGGGAGACACTTTATCAAAAACTCAAAATCCGAATTTTTCGTCATTAATTAATAATTAACTCAGATTATTAACTTTGACCAAAATAAATTTGCTACGTCAAAAAGGTCCATTCATACAACTAATTCCATTTTGGCATTTTCATTTTCACCTTGGTACACAAAAGTTACATTTGATAATGTATAAATTAAATTAAATGGTCTCATTTTTACCCTGAGCATTAGGAATAAGAACTCATCTCATTTTTTCAGTGTAGGGGCCCTCGGAATATAATAACTTTTTAAACGAATACTTTTAAGATACAATGCAATCTTACTTGGTTTCAACGTTTTCCAATCATCCTCAGTCACGCGTGCGTCAACAAAGTCAACGCCAGCATAATAGAACATGAATCTGATGGGCTCGCCGAGTCCTTTGATGTTGAAGTACGTCAACTTGTAGGAAGGCATTTTCTGCTCAAAATTCAAAATAGAACAACATAATGTTAATATCAATTTTAATTATAGTAACGTTATCTACTAAGCTTGATGAGATTACACATTTTTATTTATAAATAAACTCCTATTTTATTTTTGTATTATCTGTTAAAAAACTGTACAGATAAGATTTAACTTTGTTATTTGCAGTAGTATTAAAGCATTTATTGTGACTCATTTTTTTATCTTATAAGAATCAAGAAATTACTAGAACATCTTTACCGTATAAAATATCTTTTGTCTTAAATCATGATCTTATATAACTGATTATGAACGGCTTAGTCCTTTTTATCCCAACCGGACTCATTTTTTTGTTTTTTCATCAGCATTGAAAATGTAGTTTGTAAGAAAAAACATGCTGAGTTTTAAAAACAATACGACCTTATAATATTATTATACGAATAATTATTAATAACAATTGAAGGTTGCGCAGTGGAACGGTACAACTCGAGTTATACTCCAAAGGCGCCCGAGACAGAGATAAGGGCTGAAAACACCTCACCCGAGTCTGAAATAGATTTTCTTCCCGTATTATTCGTCGTATTTTTTTAACAAATGTATGATTTGGCCTTTTTACGCGATCTTTAAAAATATCCATTTGGTTCCAGAAACAGGTGAGAAATATCCATTTCTCAACACTTTCGGCAAGCACGCTCGAAATGCGTAAATTTCTGCCCTACTGTCAGGCATGAAAGGGGGTCATTTTGAGCGAAGCGAGGGCTGTAATCACCCGAGGAAACAATCGACTTAATTCCAGTGTTGCATATAGAACTTTATTCCAGACTTATTTAGTGGCCACTTTATTGACTTAAAAAGTGGGAACCACGGGAAAAACTAGAATTTATTGAAATTTATATTAATATAGAAGAAAATAGTTTTTAAAAATGTACTTACTAATAGGTAAGCTAATAGGTAAGCTTCCCGCCCGGGAAAAAAGTAAATAAGAGGAAATCATATGATACTTTTGTCCCGCACTTCAGGTCAATAAAGTGGCCATTGCGGTTGAGTCGGGAATAATAGTACATTATGCAATAACGAGATAATAAAGTCGACCTTATTCTCGTGTTGCATATAGAACTTTATTTTCGACTAAACGGTGGCCACTTTATTGACATTTATTGCAATTTATATTAATATTAATATAAATATAGAATTGAAAAAAAGAGCGAATGAGCCTGAGAAAATAAGAATTTACTTTATTCCCGCTTTTGCGATATCATAAAAATTTTATAAGATATCAAATATTAACATTTAAAACGTAACTCGTATAAAAAAATAACATTTTTTTGTTGGCATAAGTTTATATAGACGGCTAATATCTTCTAACCATACGTAATCGGTGAGAGCTCTTTTGATATAAAAATTGGGTTGAGCGAAATCAAGCATTTTTCAAGCTATGTAGTGCTTGGTGCAACTTCTGTTAAATTTCAATGAATATTTGTTCAACTATATATCGACGTCCCTTACGAAGACTAGCACGTTTCATATTCCTCAAAAACACGATAGTGCTCTTGAAAGACCTCTTATAAAAACTAGCATTTTAAAATTTTCTGATAAATAGTAACACTTTCTTAGAACCTCTGAGAAAATGATGGTTTTGGTCGGAGGCATGACTAGTCTTCATGGTCGGAGTGTCTGAAAATTATTAATATTCGTAGGGGACTCCTGAAAAGAACTATGTATTTTTCAATAAATCTGAAATGTTCTATTCTTCGTAACGGGCGTCGATATTATATCATGACTAAATATAAAATTTTACATGCAGCATGAAGACATACACACACATATACGCACACATACACACACATGTACACTCGACGTGGATATATTCTGATAGAACGTTTTTAAAATGCTCCGATGAGATTGTCCGATTCTCAGGAATTAACCAATAAGATGGCACGATTTCAAAATATTCGATCAGAATATATCCACTTCGAGTGTACATGCATTCAACATGATTGATAGAACACCATATAGAAATATACCTATATATACATCTTTATACTCTATATATTACTATTAAATTTTATTACTTTGAAAATGTAATTATTTTGTTAAATAATTATTATAAGTAGATAAATAAATATTTTTATCAAATATTATGAAAAATTAGTTTCTTTTCTATGTAGTTTTTTACCAATAATATTAATCCCTTTTATTTCAGCAATAGCTTTGATCTAAATAATAATAAAAAATATGTTTGTCCGCCATATTGGATCGCATATTCGTAATCAGCGGCCCAAAAAACCCATATATACTTAGTTAGTGTGTCCTCTCCGGTCCGTGTTCCATCGCTATTTCGCTGTTCCGTTTTGAATTTAAACATTGAAGTGTATCTATATACCTGTACTCTCAATACTCCACTACAAGAAGTATTTTTCTCCGAAAATCCGGAGTGACTTTAAACAGATTTAATGTATCAAATCTCAACGTTTGAATTCAAAACGGAACAGCGAAACATCGTTGGAATACGGACCGGAGAGGACATACCATATTTTTGTCCTCCATCTGGACACACCCTACTACAAAGATGTAGGGCTGAAGAAGTTTAAATTAAATAGCTGAAGAATTTTTGTATTATTAGTTATTTATCGTCTGCATACGTTTGAACGTAGATTAAAAATGAGTAACGCAAGTTTTTTGCAATTATTTGTTATATAAGAAAAAAGAAAATATTATGTTCAAAAACGTGCTCCAAGAATAAAAAAATTATTTTAAAATTCTCAAGTCAAGAGTTTGGCGGATTTGCCCATATACCTATAGTAAATCCAACTAAGTTTTAACTAAGTTTATAGTGGAAATTTGATACAACTAATATTTCTTGTTAGACTGACTATTTTATTTAGTAGGGGTTATAACTATTTTAACTAATACTGAAATAATAATATAATTGACTATAAGCTCACAGTTAGCCTTCTTGTTCGATTGTGTATCTTTTTTACAAAATACATTCAAAGTACTGCATTTATAATTGATAATTGCATTATCAATCTAGTTAATAAAAGTTAAAATTCTAACCTCACATTTGAGAGTAGAGCTCCTGACTATGTTCACTCAGTAGCACGAACTATATTTTTAGTAAAAGCAACAATAACAATCTTTATAATAAAACTACACAAAGGCTTGCTTACAAAGCGAGAATAGTCAGTTTTACTATATTGCTACTAAATAGCTTTCAATTGTTCTTAAAATCATTTATGCAGATCGATTTGAACTTTAATTAAGTCATCTATTAATTATACATGTATTCCAAATCACATTAAAACCAATTTTTGTCTGATACTAACTTTTGACCAAGACTTTCACGATACAACTACGTCAACTACCCATCTTCATGCAACTATTACCTTAAGACTGATTTTCTCACTCTAAATAAAATCGTGTTCAGTGAGAATCAGAGCGCCTGCGCAAGCATTTTGGATTGGAAACATTAGAAACAGCATAGACCTGCGTCAGTTACGACATCTGTGCAAAAGCACTATAGAATCATCGCTATCGCCTTGCAGCGTTTGCAAATGCTTCTTTACATAGATGTAAAGGTAAATGTATTCTCTTCTTCAAATAAAGTATACTTACGCGCGGTGGCCGGTGCGTGTGGTGGTTTTGATGAACTTCGACGTGTTTCTAGAATAGCTTGCACGAACAGCTGATGAACTCTGCATGAAGATGTAGGCAGCGGCGCGAAATAGAAAACTGCAGAGACTCGTCAGCTCGTCATAATGATGTGAATCTCCATCGTGACGATTCTCGCGTGGGGGAAGTGGAGGGAGAAATGGAACACCAACACTCGTACCGACAGCTAGAATATACGTATATATAAAGGACTTCGCACATGTTTATGGAAATAGTCTGTGGGTGAAACAGGCTGAAACTGCAGTATATATTATGTATATATAAGTAGTTCGAAAAATACTAATCTAAAGTTCCCCACAGATAGGCTTGAACAATTACAAACTTTAATTCAAAATTGCGGCACCTCTGAAACTTTTTCATATATTATTTCTATAAGTAATATCATACGAATATTTTGCACCTAAAAAGAAAATAATCACATTCTTTTTTTTAATTCAATCGAGTTTCATTAAAATCAATAATGAATTCTAATTTACCGTGAATTAGTTGTATGTATTAATTGACAAACTAATATACACAGAATAGAAGTGAAACATTTAATGAATACTGCGATATTTAATAAACAAAAGAAGCATAATACTTTCAGAAGTTTTACCTTTTAAAGGTCCTATTTAAAGATATAAAATATAACAAGATTCAAATATTTAATTTTTCTTTTTGATAATACTGGCTATTTTCTCAAAACTTACTTTAATTTTAAAGGATCAAGCCTCTATCGATTTCTTACTTTTAATTATTTAAAATTGATTTGGCGTCAAGATTCAAAATAGATCCAGCTGAAAAATTTAAATGATATTCTTGAAATTTATACGTAAAATGGTATTATAAAAATTGAGTTATTTAAAAAACATGATATTTTTAACTTTTTGTCGTTTAATTTGATTTGGTTTGAATATAGCTTAGCTCTTTTGTCATTGATTCCTCCAAAGACATGAATGTATGAACGAAAAGTATGTAAGTAGGAATGAATGAATGAAGGTGATAAAGAATCGTAATGAAACGCACATGAGTTGCGAAGGCTGTTAGCCCGAACAGAGAGTACTGTACTGCTGACCTAATGTTATTAGAACAAACCGAACGCGAGATACACGTTGAGCCTCTCATGGCTCCTGTAACGGTACGGTTATGCATTTCTCCCCTCTTCGGAAAAAAAATTATAAGATCAAAGATTTTTTTAAATAAATGATTCTCCAAAGTCAAAAGTAATTGAAATTTTTAGTTTGATGATTTTTATGTATGATTTATCTTATTGATTTTTTTACTCGAACACTGTATTCTTTAGCGGATTTTTTATTTTTGAGTTTTAGTTTTTCGAGTTTCTTAATACCTTAGAAATAATATCATCGATCCAGCGAAAAAGCATTTGAAAGAGCATAAAATTATCTAATTTTTCCGATCTGAAAGTTTGGATAAGGTTATTTCATTCTTTTGTTATACACTAAAACGTCATGTTTGTCTAAACAGTTATGTCTTGGAAACGTATGGAAGAAAATTTTTGAAAAAAGTTTAAAATTACTAAGAATAAGAAGAAGAATGTTCAGTAAAATTTTGAATTCTCGACCTTTTTTTTGTCGAGCAAAAATAATATTGTAAAAAAATTTTATTTTCTTTCTCCGACGATAACTCAAGTAAATCTGTATCATTTTATTTGAAACTTCACAAAAAGGTATCTTTTACTATATCATAACCTGTATGTTTTTTTCTAATCATGAGATCTTTTATTTTCTAAGAAATTGAGGTTATGTGTTTTTTAACATTTTTTTTGATCGCTTATATTTCGAGAACGGCGCTGTCATTTTTCACCAAAAAGAGCTAAATTTTTTCGTGTTTAAATGAAGATTCAAAATTTGAGAGAAATTTCAAGATTCCTCGACTTGTTTTTGTTTTATGATTATTTTTTGATTTTTCGATTTTTGAGTTTTAGTTTTTTGGATTTTGCGGTATGTTAGAAATATTATGATTAATTAAGTGTAAATGCATTAAAAGGAGCATAATATTACCTATCTTCTACAAACGCAAATTTTTGATAGGCTCTTTTCCTTCTTTTGCTATACATGAAAAAAGTCATATTTAGTTTAAACGGTTATATCACAGAAATCTATGATATAAATCGGTCTAATTATATATAATTTAAATATTTATGCATTTAGAAATATCATTCCGTAAACTTGCAGGAATATTACTATAATATCTCCATGTGATATGTCACATAGCAATATTACAGGACATTTCGCGTATATTTCAATGTGATTTGTCGCAGTATAATATTGTAAAAATATTTCGGCAATATTAATGTGAGTTGCATGAAGAAATGTCATCCTGTAAACCTGCACGAATATTACTATAATATTTTAATATGATATTGTCATATAGCAATATTACAGGATATTTCACGTATATTTCGTTGTGATTTATTACAACGTAATATTGTAGAATTATTGCAGCAATCTTGCGTCATATAAGGTTATCATCGCGTAGTGTTACAAAAAGATCACTGCAATATATTATATTGTGATATATCGAAATGTAATATCATAGAAAAATTGTTGCAATATTGCAATCTTTAAAATCTTATTGGAATATAACGTAAATGTAGCTGCGATATATCAACTTAACCGCAATATTACAGCAGCATTGAAATATTTGTACAACATTCCTGCAATATTGAGTGCTATGTGGAGGGTTTAGAATTTACCGTCCCTTAATGGATTTTACACAGTCTTAGACTTATAAGCATATGATGAGTGCGAATTTTTCCAATTATACATAATCCTTACTTTCCGCCTAGACAAGGTTTCGTCGAAGTTAAAAGGTCAAATCATAGACATACAAGCAACGCACAAGCATAAATGTAAAAAATGTATTTATACAGTGAAAACGAACATCAAATCATTCTTAATACATCGCATCTCGCCACACCACGCATCACTCTAGTACTCGGTTTTCGGGCGCTTCTCCAACCAGGTCTTGATGCCCGGCAACGTCAGGACCTTCTTCTCGAGTGCCTTCAGCTCGGGGCTCTTCTCTATAATGTCGCGACCGGATCTCAAATTCAACAGCTCGAGACTCGCCACGAAGACGACGTCCACCCAGGTGAGCTTTCCACCCACGAAGTAGCCGCCGTTGCGCTTGACCTGAGCCTCCAGACGCTCGATGTAGAAGGGCACGAGCTCCTTGGCGATGGCGACCTTCTGGGCCTTCGCCTCGGGCACCTTCTCGTAGTGGGCGGTGGTTATCTCTGCCAGTGGTTAATGTGACATTTTAGTACGGGGTAGCATTTCAAGGGTTGATATTCATCTCAGAAATAAAGATAAGGTTATAAATCGGGCGATTTATCACCTACGTCTATAGCTTAACAATATCGTCCCAAAAATAATATGTACGGAAAATGTTTATAATATTTTGGGAGTGTATCGATGACTCCAATGGAAAAAGGCGTAGCTCGCAGAAGTGGTAGGAAAACACGGTATTATCCAGATGATACCATATGATTACGGGAGAGTGCCAAGCATTTTTATTAGGGCCGGTTTTACATAAGTCTGGCATAGTTTGAGTTTTTACTACCGATTTTTATCAGACAGCGAGATACGTCTTTTCACATATGTACTCCAAAAAAAAGTGTTTTACAACCATTCCTGCGAGATACGTCTTTTCCAACTTTTTCCATGAGATACGACTTTTCCAACTATTTCTGCAAGATACGTCTTTTCCAACTATTTCCGCGAAATACGCGTCTTTTTCAATTGCAGCCGTCCATATATTACGTATAACACTTTCAATATACTTCAGGTTTATATAATATATTCGAAATTGTTTAACACTTTCTTCGTAACAATATTGTTAGGGGATAAATCAGTTTATAATTAAATCAGGTGATATATCGCTTGATATTTTCTTTATGGTAATATAGTATTTGTATGCCCTGGTAGAAAATTGAGCATATTAGATGGTCGGTTCACGATCTATTGGGCAGATCCGTTTCCTAATAGTTCGCCAGAAATAAACCAGCATCTGACCAGAAATTTATAGAAAATCTAAATAGCTTACATAACCCTAAAAAATTATTGAAAATGTAAATCCCATTATAGTACTTCTGCGTTAAAACAGCATGCAAATTTTTATTCGATTATTTATTTGATTTTTTTATGTTTTATTTAATTATAAAACTCTAACCTTAAAAAAACTTTTAATGAAATAAGTTTTTAGTTTTTATTTCGAATCTATCCCAAATATATCTTAGCATTCTATTAACAATAAGCTATTAAATCCATGACATAATAATCATTATTAACTTATAAAAATTCGTTAAACGTTATTTTTTATTTATTTATTCATTAACCATAAGTTGGTCAGGTTTCTGACGAGAAAACGTCGACAGGTAGCGGGGTTTCTGGCCAGACTTTTAAGCAGAAATTGGCCATTCCCTATAAAATAGAGTAAAATCTGGCGAACATATGGGGAACGTTTCTACCAGGGTGACTCAAAATGTTTTTCACGTCGTAGGTATGACTTACTTAAACGCATATCTTGAATAGTATCGTAGGTAGCGTCGATTTCGAGATTTTCCCAATCATCCTTTCCAACAAGACCGAATTGCTTGGCCAAATAACGGCAGATCGCAGCGGATTGGTTGACTACTTTGCCGTCCACTTCCAGAATTGGTACCTGACCGAATGGCGTAGCTAAAATTTAGATTAATCATTAGGTTGTCGTACACATGAAGTCATTAGGTTATCGTAAACATATAGCTTAACCTTGGTAAAAATGGTTAAGGTAAAACCAGCATTCAATGTCACGCGAGAAGTGTAATGTATTGAATGTAACTTTATGAGTAACTCTGTTTTTATTGCGCATGTAATTTTAAATAATATTATTTTATATCCAATAATCTACAATAATGATATTAAGCTAAAAATTTCATGAAGTGGATTGGAATGCTCGCTTTAAGCATATTTTGGCAAGTATTCGACCGCAAAATTTTGACGAATATACTTCTAAAATCTGACGAAATACTTAATGAAATAAGAAAATTTCAATGTTTAAATATCTTACATGAAAAAATAAGGCCCATGGGAGTGGTTCCAAAAAGTATTCGAAAATTTATTCGTTGAATAATTTTGTCGAATATAAGCGATAATTCAGATCAGATTTTGCATGAATATTCGTAATGCCGATGATTCACAATTAACCATTTTAAAATCCATTTTCATCCTTGGGATATTGTATCAATTTTAACCCTTTAGGTTCCAAGTGTGCCTGCAGGCCCACGCAGTTTTATCCAACATTAAATGTTATTTGATTAGAAAATTATCTTGGACCGCACAGTCACTTCTAGGGGATTAAGAAGAATATGTCAGTGCGTTTTTAAGTCTAAAAGAGGGAATTTGTTTAAAATGATAACGCGAATAGTGATGTCATAACAAAAAAACAATGCGTATGACAGAAAGCAATGCATATGGCGCAATAGAGTTTGTATTAAAAATTGGAAGAAAAAAAATTTGTTTTGAATCTTTTTGGTAGATATTTGTATAATAACACTCAAACTAACTGATTACCATGCTAGTTGTTAACATTTAATTAATATAAGAGTATAAAAACAACATAGTAGTTTTGTGCATCCACCTCGATAAATCACACTAAGAGACTTTCAGACCATTTTTGAGATAATAAACCATTTCTCATATTTTTTTTCAATCGAAAAAGAATCTTGGGACTTAAAGGATTAAGCAAGTTATAAAAATGCAATGCGGTCTTACTAGGCTTGAGCTTGGTCCATTGCTCCTCGTTCAGGCGCTCGTCGACAAACTCAACGCCGGCGTAGTTAAAGAGGAATCTGATGGACTCGGCGAGGCCCTTGATGTTGAAGTATGTCAGTTTGTAGGAAGGCATTTTTTAGCTAAAATGTAAAGTTTTAAACTTATAATTCTAAATTTGACGAGAAATCAAATTACTATATTGAAATTGAAAGTTCAATTAATGACTTATTAGTGATAGCCAAGAATTTATATTTAAAATCGATTGGACTTTATTTATGAAAAATAGAGTAATAATCTAAATTTAGTTTTGAATCATGCTAAAAAAAAATAGATAAGATTAACTTTGTTGTTTGCGATTAGACAGAGAATACATAATTGTCACTCATATTTGTTCATCTTATCGGAATCTATCAAGTACGCTATCAGACGGTCTCACCAGTATTTATACACTCTCTTTTGGTCTTTACTGATAAATCGATTTTTTAAGCACAACTAAGCATGATTAAGCAAATTTCACTGGTGCAATTTAGAGTTATTCAAATGTTCCTACTATACAGACCACAAGCGTGTCTCATATTCTGAAAAATAACTAATGAATTAAAATCCATAACGCAAATATACATTTAGAACGTAATATCTGATTCGCCGTTTTGACTCACGACTTGTTACTTTTATTCGATAATAATATTGATAGTATAATAATAAATTTATAATAATATATAAATTACAAATTCAAAGTAAACTATTTTCTCAATATACTGCTGAAGAGAAACTACTAAAGAAATTATGTGATATAAATAATATTAATTTAATTTTAGTATTTTACTTGAAAAATTTACTGGAGAAAATTATTGTTTAAAACCAAAAAATGTTTAACAATTTCAGATAAATGTTTGTTACAGCAGTATACCAAAATTTTCTCTATTAAATCTATCTTTCTAAAATGTAATGTAAATGAAAAATTAAAGAAAGTGGAAAAAGTGTTAGTAACAATACAAAATTGTTTTTATTTTTATTATTTTCAATGACATTCATTGATATATATATGCTCTCTACTTTTTAATTCTGATTAAATAACATTGTAGTAAAAAAAATGCAAAAAAAAATTTAAAAAAGTACAGAAAAGCGTAAAAGATATGTAAAAAGGAAGATTACATCACAAGAAAATGTAATAAAATATGAAAAAAGTGCAAATCCATTCGTCCAAATTCAGCAACCTAACTATTGCACCTTTTCATTATTTAACACTTTTGTACACCTTTATTTTACACAAAAAAAATTCCCCCAGCCTTTTATACTAATAAACAATTAAACAACAATATTCCAACCTTCTGCATATCGCATAATATTCTATTAACAAGTAACTCACTCACCTTTATATCGCAATATCGCAAGTATAGATATGGATAAGTAACTACGCGAGGCGACGTGCGGCTTCGAACTGACGACGCTCTCGCAGGCTCTGCGGTGCAGGTGCGTAAGTAATATAGCATAGAGTGAAACAGAAGACGCACAGGACGGTGCATATATAAACCGACCTGCGCGTATCGTGTTCCATCGCGGGGGGGCGTCGAAAGAGAGATATATAGGTACATAAGATGACGCACAGCGGCACAGGAGTGTATGCATGGAGGTGCAGTTGATGAAAGGATAATTCTTCAGGTAAGTGTGCCAATGACTGGACACGTCCCAGTACCTGGACAGCAGCTCGAATATCACGTTATATCGGGTATTACAATGCGTTTAATGAAAATAATTATATGTAATCATAATCTGTTACTTTCCAGCTACATATATTTAAATTTTTATAAAACTCTATGTTTGATTTGTATACTAAAAAATAGTTTTGTAATGGAACTAATGCATGCACAGCAGCACGCCATCTTCTTAAGCAATGGCTAAGATATGCCTTTTTGATATTAGAAGTTATTTAATATTTTATTATTATTTTCGACGCCCAAATTTTTTCTGAGCTTATTTAATCGCATAATAAATCAAAATAAAATGCTAATATATGCCAAAATATCGTTTTACCGAGTACCTGGACACCTATATGAATTTCAATATTATAAACATATTTTGATACAAAACACGCCTTTCCCTGCGTAATTAAGTTCTCAAAAGTGATTACGTTAGTTCTGCTATTTACTTTGTCAATATTTTGATTCAATTTCTAACAATGTTAGTGTTTATATTTTATGTCTTGAATTTGATATTTTTAAGTTATGGCATACATACTCGTATCAGCCGACACATCATAGGTTAGGCGAGTAGAATATTTTTCAAGTGATAATCAGTCTTAAATTTTTCAACTAAGTACTTATACACTCGAAAAATATAACAATAGTACTGTTATTGTTCATTCAAACCTGATTTTCTCAATAAATATATATTATTTTAATAGAAATAAGCCAAAATAAACGGGTACTAGGACAGCGATGTCCAGTTATTAGGACAAATGTTCTTTGCTTGTCCAGCTACTAGTGCACTTGTCTGCATTACATTTTTATTAATATTTCTTGTAATAAAGTGTAAATTAGAAGTTTATGAGGTTAATTTGATAGACAATAATATTGTCTTTTAGTAGGATACAAAATCATCTAGTATAGTACTAAATTTAGCGTTATAGGGTGGATGTCCCGACTACTGATACCCCCAAGGATCGATTGTTGCATTATTGCATAGTTTATACTATTTGCAAAACAAAAATGTATATTTTTCTATTTATTTATCATTATATATTACAAGTAGATAATAAAAACGAGGTTGCAATTTCAATAAAGATTATTTTTAATTATAAATTCATGAAATTAATAATAATATTCTCATGAGCTATTACTGACACCCTGAAAATATGTCGGACCTAACTACTGACACCCCGACTACCCTGTTAAAAAAAATGAGATTAAAGTCAATAAAAAAAATCTATTGCATTTGATGCTAAATCTTAATTCTGGAAAGTGCAATAGAAATATATATAATCTTTAGGATTCAATTCAAAACTATTAGATCTATGTTTATAAAAATATATTGAAAGAAATACATTTTCTTTGATTGTCTATTGATTTGAATAGGTATTTAGTCAATTCAATGTAATTGGTATCAATTTATTTTTATTATTTTATAGTATTAATCGAATTTAATATAACAAAATAGAATTAAGATTTAGCATTATAATATAATACATGACAGTTGATACATGTCAATTAAGTTTAATAGACATTTAACTAATTAAATGTAATTATTTTTTATTCATATCTATAGATCGAATTTTTTATCTAATATCTAATTATTTTGTATAATTTACACATATCGCAAGCTATTTACATATATCGATACCTAATAACGCATGATCGCAATCGCAGTTCTAATTGGATTTAAAGATTTGAAACTCTCTTTATATAGCAATCGTACGGAAATCTCGCCACTTGCGAGCTAACTTTACGAGACGCCTCCTAGCGGTAAAATATATAAACTAGCGCATTATTTAAATGCAAAAACGATACACGCAAAATATAATAAGCCTTTGCAAGTACTTTTTTTTATCAATGATAGGTTATAAATAAATAGTAACTTAGTTTTTTATCTTATTATTTATTATTAAACAAACATTATATCCATGTTTTTCGAATATAATACAAACCATCTGATAACATTGTCATATGAGAAGAGCGAGCTCGTGTTTTCGCGACGACCGGAAATTTTGTCGCGCCAACAGCTATAAATTAGGACGGTCATTAGACGTGGTAATTAGCGGTCCCGGTGATTCCTTCTTTGTTTCCATACTATTTGCTAACTTACCTGCATATATTTACAACAAACGTGCTTAAATTTTACTATACATATTACCAAAAAGTATATCCAGAATTTTTACTATACTACATAGCATTTTTAATACTACTGTATATCATAAACTCATAAATATATAGTAAATTTTCATAGGAACATAGTAAATTTCCTACATATGTCGAGTTTGTCCCCGGCTCAGTAAAAAGTTTAGTAATTTTTACTCAAACATTTCTCTCCGTGTATTTGTTATTTAATGCTATGAAAAATTTAGAATTAAAATTTAGCATAAAAAACTATATAATTCTTTTCTATTGATTTTAATAGGGAAGAATGCCAATTTTTAGTTGACAGAGTATTCTTGTAGATCAAGGTATAGTTTCTTTGTAAACTTTTGGAATTTTCACGATATCTTCAAAATGAAAGAAGTTATAGTCAAATCTTTAAAAAACGTTGTGACGTCACTCAAAGGATTTTTAATACACTATAACTTTTGCAAATTAAGTTTTCTTTTTTAATTTCAAAAAGATATACACAAAAGATATACGTCGGCTTAGATTCTCTATCAAATGCACAATTAGTGCTGATCAAAAAATAAATTTTGTATTTTTTCCTATTGCCTTGTACGGGGCTTATGAGTTTTCACGATCAATATGAGGCCAATTGAATAAAGGTGGTTTCATAGAAAATACGTATATTATCCAAAAAGTAATGGTACAGTTATGAGTAATAATTTAAATAATTTAAATAAAATAAAGAAATATTACACACGTAATTTGTACGATTTGTCGAAAATAGCATGAAACAATTTGTTTATGCTTACGATAAATTAATTCCGTTTAGAGTGAGATTAACTTAATTAATACCTAATATTACTTTCTTAATTATCAACCGAGAGAACCTTTTATAAAAGTATTATTTATAGTAGATTAAGGTAATGATTCATTGTGTAAACGATAAGTGCAAAAAGTTCAAAGTGTACCATTTTTTATTAATGTTAATTATTCTAATTCATGAAAACTTTCACAGTTTAAATACCAAAATGGGGAAATCTTGAATTTTAAATTTATAATTAATTTATTGTTCTAATAAATTAACATTTAATTATTTGTAAGAAAACCACTGACAATTGATTAGCATGTAGCTTCCTACAATTTCATAAATTGTGCCATGATAATTCGCACATGTACAGAATTGAATAAAAAGTTTGTTTATCAAGTACTTTTGCGGCTTGTACGGATAAAGTGCATTTAAACCTATTCATTTTTTATACTCATAGAAATTGACTAAAGTCAATTAATAAAAAAGATATTCGCAAACTACATAATTCAATAGCAAGTATGTTTATCAAAGTTAATTTAAGTTGATTCCCGCCTAATATGAATAAACTGCATTAAATTATATTGATTTCCTATACTTATAGGAATTGATTATTAAAATCAATTAATGAGAAAGGTATTTGCAACCTACAGAATTCAATAGAATGTGTGTTTATTAAAGTTTATTGAAGTTGATTCGCGGCTTATACGAATAAACTGTATTTAAATCTATTGACTTCCCACACTCATAGGAATTGATTCAAGTCAATTCATAAATAAAGTATTCACAATAACCTACAAAATTCAATAAAATTTTCATTTATCAAACGTGATTAAAGTTAATTCATAAAAATGAATTAATGTGGATAGAAGTTTTATAGTCAATTTATACATTGAATCAGATAAAATTCAAATAGTATTGGAATATATTAAAATTCATTGAACTGTATTATCTAAATTGTAATTAAATACAATACGAAAAAAATGAACTATTCTGTTATAGAAGTCGATTTAAATATATAGAAATCAATACTAAATATAGGGATTGAACTAAATTGCAATTAAAGTTTATTAATCACAATTCATTTTCAATTGACTTGTTTTCTGGTAGTCAATTCAATCAATTAAAATAAATTTAATTCAATAAAATTTGAATTTTTTTAATTGACTTCAATCGCATATTTTTAGCAGGGTATTGACACCCATTTACTTTCATACCCAAACAATAATATTTGATTTTATATCTATTAATTAAATAACATTCTTAAAGTATACTTTGGACTTAAGCTTTTACGTGCTATCTTACGAGGTATCTAAATGATTAGTTTAAATGTATTGTCACAAATATTTGAAATCTTTCCCCGGGAAGCGTTAAATATCGTGCAAGATGAACGTCACCGATGAAGCCGAGGAGGTTATATTGTACTCACTAACTCGCGCGGCAGTATCAGTAATTGGACAAATGCGCCGTTATCTTGCCGAACTACTGACATGTCAATAATTAAATAAAATGCCTTTAAAAATTCTTCTTTTTTTTCTAGTAGATATACCTGGTATATAAATATTACATATTAAACTATTTTTTATTGCATATATCGCTCTAATATAGAAATAATAGTCTTCTCTATTTCGCAATATTTTCATGTTCACTCTGAACACAGGCATAATTTTAAACGTTTTCGTAGCCTCTAATTTCATTATTATTATTTAAAAGTTTCTGAAATTAATAGATGTCACGTTCGTTTATTCATTATAATAATTACAGTTACGGATAGCTTATAGATTTTTTTCAGATATTATTTGATAGTGTTTATATTTTATTTATAATAAAATAGATTTGAGTGTCAGTAATTGGGTGGGGTGTCAGTAGTATGGACATCCACCCTATATTAACGCATATATTTCGTTTGCCCTTAAGTGTCCAGTTACTTATACCTTATGATTTTAGTTGGATGGTTTTGTTTTATTTTCTCCTGGGTTATGGGGCATTTTGTGGACTTTATAGTTTGTGGGATAAGATAGGATGGTATATGCCAAGTGGGGCATTCGTTTAGAATGTTATTGGGGAAATGTGCGGGGTTGGCGTGGGGCCAATGTGGGATTCGAGTGGGATTGAATCTGGAACCGTCTGACAGAAATGTGCAATTTTATAAATTTATTAAATGTCTATCGACTGTCGGACAGAAAAGAACGCTTGTGGGAAAATAAAGTTTGATAGGTATTAGGTTATAAGGCACATTGAATTTTGGAATTCTGACTTTAATTTGGGTTCAGTGGCCCAAAGATATAATAGTATAGACTGAAAATTTAAATGTTACACTGTAAGGTTGTTTTATTGAAGGTATATTATGCAATTTGCGGATTTTACCGTCATGAAACTCAAATAGCTAACACATTTATAGATAATCACACATGTTCTCCGCTGTGAAAAATATATCGAAGTTCGCTCAAAAGTTCCAAAAAACTGAACTTTTCCACGATCTAAGTTCATTTGAACGAGTTAATTCGTACCCAACACTGCCCTTAAGTCCATAGCCAAAACGTGTAACGTTATTCAAAAACCGTAAGAACAGTAAGAATAGAGTCTAGTATCCAACCCAACCCCCATTAAAAAGAATCGACCCGAGTCTTCGATAGTTTATCGGTGCAGCACTAATTTATATATTCTTAAGTGTGAGTCCCACTTCATGACAAGTCCATATAAAATCAATCTGGATATTTTCAACAAAAGTTTCTTCACTTTTCCACGAGCCCTTACATACGATGTCTCTCAATGAAGCTGGTGAAGGTTGTGTAGGTCATAGGGTTACAAGACAAAGTGCACCACATAAACGTAAGAAATGTATTTGTACAGTAAAAAAGGAAAAGTATGATCATTCTCAGATCTCCATACATCAGCGCCCTCTAGTAGTCGGTCTTGGGGCGCTTCTCCACGTAGGCCTTGATTCTCGACAGCGCCAGGACCTTCTCCTCGAGTTTCTTCAGCTCCGGGCTGCTCTCGATGATGCCCTGGTCGTACCACGCTCTCATCAGGTCGAGGTTCGCCACGAAGACGATGTCCACCCAGGTGAGCTTTCCACCCACGAAGTAGCCGCCGTTGCGCTTGACCTGAGCCTCCAGGCGCTCGATGTAGAAGGGCACGAGCTCCTTCGCGTTCTCGGTCTTCTGGGCCTTCGCCTCGGGTAGTGCCTCGTAATGGGCGATCACTATTTCTGCGTTGGTCAATGGTAAATTATGTCGTAAGCAAGGGATGACGATGCGTTGTTATTCGTACGATTATCTTTTACGGAACATTTTTGGAAACTCGACGATTCGTTGGAAGAATGGGAATTTAGAGGTATTCTCAAATAATTTGATAAGTTAATGATAATCGTCACGTGCACTTTTCTGATCTATGTAATACAAAGTCTGTAAATTTTTTGGAGTGATTCTTTCAGTGTTAGTTTTGAGTGGGCTACGATTGACTATAATTAGAGTGACTTTACACTCTAAAAGAGTGAATGTGCTCAGTCTGGTATTAAAGAGTGAGTTTTATCAATCGAACTTAGAAAGTGATTAAAGATTCACTTTAATTGTCACACTAGCTTGAAGTGAAATTTTTATTAAAACCTTTAATAATTATCCGGATCAGCAAGTTTTTAGCATTTGTTTCGTAACTATTTTTAAGCGATAATTCAATTAATAATTAAGTTCAGGAGATGACGTCATGTAAAAAAATAAAGTGATGTAAACCATAATATTTTCTCTAGGGTAGTGTTGTAATATAATATTAATACGACTTAAAATTATTTTACGTCTAGGTACGACTTACTCATGCGAACATCGTGAATAGTATCGCAAGTGGCGTCAATTTCAAGATTTTCCCAGTCATCCTTTCCAGCAAGACCGAATTGCTTAGCCAAATAGCGAAGAATCGCAGTGGACTGGTTGACTACCTTTCCGTCCACTTCCAGAATCGGTACCTGACCCGATGGCGTAGCTAAAATTCAGATCGTATCATTAATTTTCTGCACGCAAGTTATAACTTAACCTACATATTGAGCTGAATAATGCAGTAAATTTGACTTGCACCCTCGTCCTCCACTGTAAAAAGTCGTTCGTAGATTTACAACGGTAATTGTAAATTTATCACTAGTCTGAGAGTAGTAAAAAAAACAATGCCACTGTAAAAACCCTACATTGAATGCAGTAGGTTTACAACGCCGTTGTAAATTCACAAATAAAGTTGTAAATTTACTAGTCTGAGGGTTGGACAAAAATAATCCTACTCTACGTGTAGTAATTTTACAGTCATTGTAAAGTTACAGAAACTTGTAAATTTACAAAAATCTAGTAAAAGTACTAAAATCTAATAAAAGTACTACATTCAGAGTAGTATTAGATAAAAATGTAAGCCGAATGCAAAAATCCAGTTTTACTCAAAATTTGGATACTTTTTGGCTAAGACAATAAGGGATAATCCCGAAAATATTTATAAAGTCACTTGAAAGAAAAAGGTATAGCCAATAAAGCGTTTCATTCGAGTATAAAATGTGAAGAAATTAGCCATCATTACCTCAAACATCACGGCTTACACCGTCGCACGTAAATTTACAACGTTGCTTGTAAATTAATAATTTTCTAGTAAAAACACTACACTCGGACTAGTGTAGTGTTTTGAGGACTTTTTATGTCCAACTATCAGAGTAGTAAATCTACAAGAGGATTTTTTACAGTGTCGTTATTACCCGCGGGAAGTTACATCAATTTTAAACGAGTTATAAAAATGCAATGCGGTCTTACTAGGCTTGAGCTTTTTCCATTGTTCCTCAGTCAGGCGTTCGTCGACGAACTCAACGCCGGCGTAGTTAAAGAGGAATCTGATGGGCTCGCCAAGGCCTTTGGCGTTGAAGTACGTCAATTTGTAGGAAGGCATGTTTAGCTAAAATGTAAAATTTAATTATAATATTATCCTAATCCTAAATTTGATAAAAAATCAAATT
Source organism: Gastracanthus pulcherrimus (assembly GCA_949152435.1). NCBI lineage: Eukaryota > Metazoa > Arthropoda > Insecta > Hymenoptera > Pteromalidae > Gastracanthus > Gastracanthus pulcherrimus. The sequence continues at coordinate 21,977,749 of OX424572.1, read as the reverse complement.
ACTATATTGAAATTAAAAGTCTAATTAACGACTTATTTGTGATAGCCAAGAATGTATATTTAAAAGCGATATTGGAAATTTTTATGAAAAATACAGCCAAAATCTGATTTTACTGTTGAATATTGCAAAAGAAAGTTCAGATAAGATTAACTTTGTTGTTTGCGATTGGACAGAGAATTTTCACTCATATTTGTTCATCTTACCAGAATCTATAAATTACGCTATCAGTTTTACCCGTATGTATTTATACACTCTCTTTTGGTCTTCACTGATAAAACGTTTTTTTTAATCACAACATAGCATGATTAGGCCAATTTCACTAGTGCAATTTAGAGTTATTAAAATTTTCTAATTTTACGGACCACAAAAGTGTCTTATACAGGTACTCCCGCCAGATAACTAATACTTTAAAATGCTTAACACAAATATACATATTAAATATAAAATTTTTTCCCTATTCTCTGTGAGCATGTGGTATATTATATGTTATCTTATTTTCAAGAATAACGCCACCTTACGGTCGAATGAACGTGATCGGGGTAGTACAAAATATACAGGCTCTTATGGGTATTTAATAAAAATCATATTTTTTTAATTACTTAAGAATCTGAGTGTATCAAGACAATTCAAGAAAAAAATTTGAGATCGCACAAATTGTCAGAAACTTATAAGAAATTATTTTCATTGAATGTCCATAACTAGACCCTGTGTATTTTGTACCACCCAGATCACAACGTGAAAATTAACGTAATTGGTATATATATGCAAAAATCAATAATAACTTAATAAACTTTCCTTATTCTTTACTCAGAAATAATCATATATACAACTTACTACAGTTACATAGGGATTCTTTTAATATTACGTCATAGTGTACAGAACCTAAATGTAACCTGAATACTCACTCACACACACTCATACATCTATATACCAAATATTCAAAACACTGATAATACTTTTAGAGCATAGGGTCTCCGAGAGTACGTTTGTCAGTTAGTTCGAGTCTGGCTGCACAGGAAAGAATACTTTAATGAAGGACTTAAATTTATTTCGTTGTGTTCTCTTTTTATATACCTACTCCCATAATTCTAACAGTAATAAATAAAGAAAGTGAGCCAAGGTCCGGTGGTGCGCGACCTGTCCGATCATTCAAGTTAAGCAGCGTTGGGCGCTGTTAGTACTTGGATTGGTGACCCGTCCCAACAATTGATGTTTTCACAGATGCGGGAAACGACAATTTAGATGTTTTTCAGGGGTAAAAAAGAGGTGCCTAAGTGTTGGACTTTCCTATCGGCTGATTCCTGGCGTGGGTTTTTCTAGGTTTTGTCAAGTTTTCCCCGCGTCACAGGATATGGCCCTGGGTGAATGCGGGAATTCAGTGGGGTCTAAAAAAAAAGGTTGGGGATAGGATCAAACACTTCCTACACACAGGTGGTGGAAGTGTCCCGTAAAAGGACACTAAGTATATTAGGTGCATATACGGGTTGGTAGAGAAGAATAAAAGAAAAATAAAGAAAGTTTAAGTGTACGTTTAAGTGTACGGAAATATTTAGAATCTTTAAAAAAGTGTTATACAACTATGCCAAATTGCCTAAAAACCTGTCTATATTTATAAATTTTTTATTTTGATTATTATCAATGTTATTCATGCATAATTCCTACTTTATATTCTAAATTAAATAAAATTGTTGTAAAAGAAACGTGAAGAAAATGTAAGAAAAGTGCAAAAGAGGTGTAATAATATAAAATGCATCACAAAAAACGTAATAAAATACGATGAAAGTGTAAACTCATCGTCCCAACGTATTATTTTATTCTTTTGTACCCTTTTATATATATTTTTCTCTACAAAGCAATCTATCCCCCACCCTTTATACTAGTAAAAATTAAAAAGCAATGTTCCAGCCTGATGCGCACCGCACAAGATATACTATTACAACACTTAATCATTAACAAGTAACTCACCATTTACAGCAATATCCCAAGAAGATAGATAATAAGTACGCGTGGCGCCGGGCGGCTTCGAACTGACGCTCTCCCAGGCTTTTCAGTGAAGGTGTTTACCGAGTGAATCAGAAGCCGTAAGAGGCCCGCAGATAATATAGAGATATGAGTAGGCAGATTTGGGCTACACGAGTTTTGAAGCCACTTTTCGTCCGGCCAAAAGTCCGCGAAATGTACGTTGTGGCCGGATCTTCGAAGACCGAGGTTCGAGGTGAGAACGCTCGTATAAAACTAGTTATAAATATACAGGGAGAGTTCGTTCTGCGGATAATGTATGTCCTTGTCTAACACGCAGAGATTCATGGAGCCCACACCTTTTCTTGTTCTCTGATGGGGTTTATTATACCTGCTTCGAGAGTCGGGACAGTTGCGGTCAGTTTTTAAGACTACGAAATTTATCGATGGTTAAAAGTTAAAACTATAAACAAGTTATGTGTTATAATAGATAGAGATGCAGAATTAAAAACATTGAAAACCAATTTTAATGAGTAAAATTGGACAATTTTCAGCTTCTGAATTTAAAAGTAAAAATTCACTATATATACATACCTATATCCGTTTGCTACTTCGAGGATTTGAAATGTTCGATTTTTACTATGTACATATTTTGGTGTGTTCGTATATCAATAACTGTGATAATGTCATTTCTTAGACAACTTATATAGGCCAACAGAGCGCCTCGCTGTAATTTTTTGTACCTATAGTGTACGACAATTAATCTGGTACAAATGTTTTTGAAAACAATTAAAGTTAAGTATTTTTAACAAACGAATTTTTAGATTTAGCTAACACCATTATTTTCTTATATGCGAAACTATATATTGAAAATTTGAATTGCTATTTCTATGCTAATATATGGGTCTTTTACCTAAAAATAGAAGTTTATAGCGTCGCCAGCTTTAGGAAATTCAAAAAAAGGTAGCTGCAGCTTAAAAACTTTATCAACTATAAAAAATAATTGTTTTCTTAGAGTACTTCAATGACAAAACTTACAGTAACAAGTTAATTTACAATTTTGAAATTCTGTAAGCTATTTTCTGTTTTAGCTTATGAATAGATATTTAACGTGAAGAGATAACGACTAAAGTCCATATTTCGAAATGTCGAGGTAATCAGATTTAAATTTTAAAATTACCATTTGAACGTATGTACGTAAGAAAAACATAATTTATGAAAGAAGGAAGGTAATAAATGAACTCGTAATCTTTCACTCTTTCATACAAAAGTATACCTTGTATATTTGATTTAAAAAATATATCTATCTAAATTTGTATTCGTATGTTAAGTGATGCTAAAACCACCTGTCACCGACAAATACGAGGATCCACTTTTCTCATTTAATTTTCAATTTTGCGTAAATATCTCTATGGAAAGTTGTTGTTCAAACCAAAAAGAACAACTTTTCATAGAGATATTTTCTTAAAATTGAAAAATGAATAAAAAAGTGGTTGCCCGTATTTACCAGTAACACGGGGTTTAACATCACCTTAAGGCTATGGACTACACAGCTTCGGATAGCTGGTCCCAACAAGTAGTTATGATAGCTGTGGTTAATGATGCAAGCACGTTTACAGCCGACATAGAGACTATGTAATAGCTGTGCTATTGCAGGCACTATTTGGCCTCTATAATAATAATAATAATTTTGATACGTAAGTGTGAATGAATTCACGTTGTGAAGTCCAACATGGTTGCGTGTTGACTGTATGTATGGGTGAAGATGTACGGCTGGAAGTTATCACTATATATGAGCATAGTATAACCAACCAGCATTATTTTATCAATCCGGACCTGCGAACAGGAAATACTGTTTTCCTCTGCAGGATTATGGCGTTCTGGTATGTTATTGTAAAACAGCTGTACTTTGAAATCGTTCGTAATTCTTATTTGTAACTCTGAAATTATAAATAAATAAATAAATAAATATATAATGTAAAAGTAAAAGTTGGTAAATAAAGACACAACAAACATTCAAAACAACCCGCGCTCTTCTAGTGCCCAGAGCGCACATGCGTAGAGATGCAAGTGACCATATCGCAAATTTTAGGACGGTCAATTGACAATCGCAGAACCTTCAACAAAAAAATAATAAATAGTCACTATAAGTTGAAAATTTCAGCTCTATCTACGAGATTAGGTATTTTGTCCGTTACGTTTTTCCTTCGCGTTTTCCAATTCCACAAACGCGATGTAAATGTTATAAGGAATATAAAACTTTTAGTTGTAGTTTTAGTTTAATTCTTTTTATATATTCAATTATTTATATTTTTCGAAATGAAATATTTAGTATTGTCAGAGAGGCGATATAAAAGAACATTTTCTAACTCGTTCAAGTTTCTCTATATTAATTGTTACATCTAAATTAATATTTTGAAAGTATCTAAATAACAAAAACTTAGTATTTTCCTTATATAGAAATATATGTATTATATTGTAAAACAATTGTTATATTACATTTGTAATAAACATAAATTTTGAATAAACTAAGTTTTCTATTCCTATTTCATTATACACTTGTTTTAATAATTTTTATTAATAATATAACTTGCAAAAATATATTTTGTATTAATAAAAATACTTTTTATACTTGTATTATAGTTCAATTTAATATTAATATTATGGTACATAAGTCTCACTAGCGCCATTGCGCGGGAAGTAGCAGAAGTTCATCTCTAACGTCACAGGAGTGGGGGTAAAGTCGGTCCACCATTCTTTCTATACACCGCGGCCGCAACTCTGCACGTGTTCCTCTCTCCATTCCCGTATCAACAGCTGCTCCCTCTCCTTCTCCCTTGAACATTTCTCCACTTCCATCTCTCTCGCTCCTCTGAGTAGAGCACCGTACCGTCTGCACCACATGTACACATTATTCGATGCACGTGGATCTAGAGCCGGGACAGCCGCCGCGCGTAAAAGTGAATGCGCCAGGTGTTCGTCGGCGGACGGTTGAGGGCCAGAAGTGACGAGTCGACTCGCACGCGGATCGCTCAGCCAAGGGCCGACGACGGTTGAAAGCGCCTTGCTCTTGTAAGTAAGTGAGGAGGGAAGAAAAGATGGCAATGCTCGCGGACCCCAAGCGCAAGCAGAAGTGGACACTCAATCCACGAGGCAAACAATGGAGCGAAGGTTAGGAAATTTGGATTTTCAGGGGGGGTTTTTTTGGAAGGGGTATTGTAGTTTTTAAGTTGGGTCAGGTGATTCTTTGTTTGGGGTTTGGTGGAGGTTCTTTTGGAGGGCCTTGTTTTGCTATTATAGTCAGTTTGGGGGTTTTTGGTGCATGTTGTTTGTTGATTGATTTAATTATTGTTTTTTGTAATTATTATGCAGTGTACGAGTACAATAATATAATAATAATTTGACACTTAATCTTGAATTAAATTATTATTAGTGTGTAAGCTGGTAGTCGGGATGATTATATTTTGTAGCTGGTGAATGTATCGATCTCTCCGAGTTTATGCTACATGTAAAATAATTATGAAATTTTTGTAATTAAGAATTAAATTTAGCAATGATATGACATTGATCTAATAACAGGGTTTAATTTACTGGAGTAATATTTGTATTTATAACTATCTCAGCATCTAAAACTATATCGAATTTTACTACATGATTTTATATTTTAGCTTTCAAGCCTATATTTTATAATGTATAAGTGAATAAATAATTAAATATTATACACCAATTGACTAGGAAAGATTGATAAATTCAATAGTTACAATACTCTTACATAGTGTGGTTTCCCAGTATAACCAAATAAATCAATTGTTTGGAAATCGAGCTTCATAATTTCAGACAAAAATGAAAAAAATTAGGAAAGTGTAAAAATAAGTGACCATATCTACTATTTATGAATTTTTTAAACATTAGTTTAAATGGAAAATAAAAACTTTAAACCATTATGTCTCTAAATCATAAAAAGTTGACTTATTCGGTTATGCCGGGAAGCCACAGATATGTTATGATGGTAATGGTTATCACAATCTGCATTTATTATTATTTATTACAGATTCCAACAAGTTTGGGCAGAAATTGTTAGAAAAAATGGGATGGAGCAGTGGAAAAGGTCTCGGAGCTCAGGAACAAGGAATGGTGGAGCACGTTAGAGTTAAAGTAAAAAATGATCAAGTTGGTAAGAAAAATTTTGAACTATTTTAAGAATTCAATTTTGTTAAATGAGTACACTTGTTAAATATTTATTCGATCGTCCAGGTATTGGATTTGATAAAAACCGTGACGACCACTGGACTGAGCATCAAGATGTTTTCAATAATTTACTAGAAAACTTACAAAAAGAACAGTCTACGGATACAGTAGAAATTACAGAAGACAAAAATAAGGGGTTGAGTGGAAAGTCACTGGAAGAGATATCCAAGCTAAGTCAGAAAAGAGTTCAGTGAGTATTAACTTGCCATAAAATAAATTCATTCTATAAAATTAAAAAATATATAATTCAGAATAACAATTCTAAATGGTGATTTCCAATTACAGCTATAAAAAATTCACTCGTGGCAAGGATGTAAATAAGTACAGTACAAAAGATCTGGCCAACATCTTTGGCAAAAAGGATCTAAATGAAAAGCCTATCAAAGAAGAGAAGATAGAAGAAGAAGAAAAAGTATATGATCCTGTTGGTACAAAAGATACGACAGCTGGAATTCTTACGATTAAGGGTGGTAATATGCAGGATTACTTTAAAAAGAAATTTTACTCCGGTGAACAGAATGGCACTATCGAAGATAGAGAAAATTCTGAGAGTGAGACAGAAAAGCGCGTTGGATTTGGTTTCTCCGGGAAAAGCAAGAGTACGTTTTATGTTAATGGTGATGTTAGTCTGAAAAAGGAAGATTCTGATAGTGGAAATGAGAGGTACACAGGTTTTGGTTTCTCAAAAAGTAGCGAATCAAAGTCAAAGAATAAAAAGCTAACTAATTTGAATTATGTTTTTGATAATCCATGCTTGGATTTGAATATATTGGATGATAATTCTCCTATACCAAGGAAAATTAAGACTGAAAATGTAGATTCAGAATGTACTGAAAAAGTAACACCAAGAAAGCGAAAAAGCGAATTCATTTATGAAAATGAAGGTTTAGATTTGAAGTGTCCGGATAGACCGGCACCTAAAAAACGAAAAAGTGAGTTCACATATGAAAATGAAGGATTAGATTTGGAATATTCAGACAATGTGACTGCAGCACAACAAGAAAACTTTGAGACAACGTGTGAAAATAAGTCATCACATAAAAAAATAAAAAAAATAAAAAGTGTACCATTGTCAAATGGATATGAAAGTCCAAGATTAGAATTGGAATTTCCAGACAAACCAACGTCAAAAAAAATGAAAGATGAACCATTGTCAAATGGGTATGAAAATCCTGCACTGGATTTGGATTCTCCAGACAGACCAACACCAAAAAAAATTAAGAAAATTAAATGTGAACCCGCATTAACTGGATATGAAAATCCAGGATTAGATTTGGAGGTTTCAGATAGATCAACACCAAAAAAAATTAAGAAAGAAAAAGAATCTGAAGTTTTATCAAATGGAATCGAAAATTCTGCATTGGATTTAGAATTTCCAAACAGACCAACGACAAAAAAATTCAAGAAAGAAAAAGAATCTGAAGTTTTATCAAATGGAATCGAAAATCCTGCATTGGATTTAGAATTTCCAGACAGACCAACGCCGAAAAAAATTAAGAAAGAAAAAGAATCTGAAGTTTTATCAAATGGAATCGAAAATCCTGCATTGAATTTAGAATTTCCAGACAGACCAACGCCGAAAAAATCGAAGAAAAGTAAAAAAATGGAAGTTTTACCAAATGGAATTAAAAATCCAGGATTAGATTTAGAATTTCCAGACACGCCAACGCCGAAAAAACCGAAGAAAAGTAAAGAAAATCAAATGTTATCAAATGGAATCGAAAATCCTGCATTAGATTTAGAATTTCCAGATACGCCAACGCCGAAAAAATCTAAGAAAAGTAAAGATAATCAAGTATTATCAAATGGAATCGCAAATCCAGCATTAGATTTAAAATTTCCAGACACGCCAACGCCGAAAAAATCGAAGAAAAGTAAGGAAAATCAAGTGTTATCAAATGGAATCGAAAATCCTGCATTAGATTTAGAATTTCCAGACACGCCAACGCCGAAAAAATCTAAGAAAAGTAAAGAAAATCAAGTGTTATCAAATGGAATCGTAAATCCTGTATTAGATTTAGAATTTTCAGACACGCCAACGCCGAAAAAGTCGAAGAAAAGCAAAGAAATTGAAGTTTCATCAAGTGGATTGGAAAATCCAGCCCTAGATTTAAATTATCCTATAAACGAAGTATACATCACAGCAGATTTTGAAGTATCAAGAGCAACATGTGGACTGGAGAACAATGCCCTTGATTTATCAGATGAAAATTCCAGCAAAAAGCGAGTAACTTTCAGTGATCATGTTGAATACAATACAGATATTGTAAAGAAAAAGAAAAAGAAGAGAAAACTGGATAAGTATGAAGTGGTGAGTGAAAAGTTGAAAAAGCAAAGTGTGTCAGTAGAGCCTGCAATCTTTGTTAATGAAGGATTGGACGTGGAAGAGATAAATGAAGAAGAAATAGACAATGAATTAAATGAGAGAAAGAGTAAAAAGTGTAAAAGAAGAAAAGAACAAAGAATGTTACATTTGGAGACCATTCAAGAAGCCCCAGAAGAAGAAAACTCCAATGAAACATTTACACTTACAGAAGGAACTGTAGAAGAAGACAATAAAGATATAGAAATTATAGGTCAATTTCCATGCGAAGAAATTCAAGAAATCCCAAACGACAATACACCAAAAAAGAAGCATAAAAAGAGAAAAGATAAACAAAAATCGAAAGAAATTAGTACAACTATAGAAGAAATCGATATTACAAATGAGAAGGAGAAAGAAATCGATAATTCTGAAGAGCCAGTGGAAATAATCGACGAAAAGAGAAAAAAGAAGAAAGGTGCAAAAACGGAAATTATTGAAGATATAAAATCTGAGATTAGGACGAACAATCCTGGAAAAGAAAACGTCTGCAGTGATAAAGACGAAGTAGCAAACGCTGTTTGTAAAAAAGAAAAGAAAAAGAAGAAGAAATCATCAGATGAAGATGTAGTTAGCTTAGAAGAATTTTTAAATGAAGAAAGTACTCCAGAAAAAAGGCCAAAGCTAAAAAAGCAGAGTGTAGAACCTGAAACGAGTACAATAGAAAGTAAAGAAACTGAAGTAGATAATGGTCAAAGTTCTTTTCAGAAATATATGAAAACGAAACAGGTCATGAAATCATTGTTCATAAAGAATCCAACTTTATTATTCAATGGTTCTAACATTAATGAAATTAAAGGATATGGTTCGCATGTACAAAATAATTATTAAATTGTAATCAACGGAAGCATTTTGAAGCATATTTGTTTCCACCTTTGTACAAAATTTTCCATCATATTTTTTATATGTATATTATACATAAAATTGTAATAAATTATATGAGTTAAATTGTTAATAATAATTAAGTTTATTACGATTTTTTATAAGTATAACTAGTTGTAATTTATTAATAGTTAATAATAATGAATTAATGAATGATTTATCGTGTCTCTTTTTTATTAAACCATACTGCTTTATTATTAATTTGTACATAAGTTACAAGTGGTTGATATTACACAAATCACAGATACAAAAGAGTGATCACAGCGTACATGTACTATACATCTTTAAATTGCAATTGTTTTACATTTGCAACTTATAATTTTTACATAGTATTTATGCAAGTATAAATAAAGTAAAAATATACCAAAATGAAAAATAGTTAATTAATTTAAATTATAAAATTTCATTCAATTATTTACAAAATCTTAAATTATTTTTAGCAAGTATAATTTATTTGATTTGTACAATTTTGACAGGTAATGCAGATCATCACTCATTAATTTTTTTAAATTTTACTATATATTAAATTAGTTTAATGAATTTATCATTAAAGAAAAAAAGAACTTTGAAACGCTTATAATTTAATCTGAGAAACAGAAATCAGAATCTGCTGTCAGTGCCAATGTTCTTGCTTTATACATTTGTTTGTACTTTTTTGTTCTCTTCTTTTCTTTACACAGAGCCTTAGCTGCTTTTGATACTCTAATTTGAGCTTCTTCTAGTTTTCTTTTCATACTCTCGATTTCATTTGTATCTAAGCTTGTTAAATGGTTTGCATATAAAAAGCGAATATGTCTAACAGAAGCTCTGGCATTACAATGAGGGCATCGTTTGGCAGATTCATTGTCTGAATTTAACCACTGCTTAATACACTTGTAACCAAATATATGACCACAACGTAAGGAACATAGCCGATGGTTCCCTGCAGTTGTCCATGCTCCAAGACAAATTGGACACTTTTGAGAAGAATCTACACTTTCATTTCCATCAGATTGCTCAGCATCATCTAATTTGATTCTTTTTGCTATTAGAACAAAAATTTACATTTATTATAATATGGTTTCCTTTAGCAAAATGTCAATTAAAAAAAAATCATTATTTAAATTACAATAATAAACTAAAAGTAATTCTATACTATTTTAATGATACATACCAACTGGTTCCACTTCAGATTCATGATCTGAGTCTGTTTCAACCAAACTTTGAGATACATTATTCTCAGTAACACTATCCTGAATGCTAGAATCATCATCTCCTGCATTCGACATTTCAGGTTCAAGAGCCTCATTGTCGCTGTCAATTGCACTAGTATCTATGTCAGTTGGAATAGAAATTTCTGAGGTGTCTTCTTCAAAATCATTGGAATCACTGATCTCATCTCCAAACTCATTGTCAGAATCATTGCTGTTGTTAATGTTGCTTATAACGAATGAAGCAACACTAAAATGGAAATTACAATAAAATGAGCAAAATCTCTAAATTAATATTTGACATATAAAGTAGAAATAGAAAATTTACCCGTAATTAAAAGGGTAAGCCATGTTAAAATTTGTACCCTGTTAAACCACTAATCCTAAAATTTGTTTTTATCCAGATCTAGTTCACATTTTATCAGATATTAAAGATTTAATACAGAAAAATAAGAATGATTTAAGCACACACAATTTTTCACTAATAATTGTTAAATAAGAAAATAACAGATCAACTGAAGATCGAAAGGAAATTAAAAAAAAAATATAACATAACCCTTGTGAAGAAATTGTTTACAATTATGAAGTTGCTGAGTAGACGAAAAGGGCGCGCGCTATTTTCAAAGTGTCGATTCGAATGACAGTTGCCAATCGCAACTATGTTCAAATATATGTATTATATATATAGAGAGACATTAGAGAGCTGTATTATACACAATATACATAAATAAATTAATAAATAACATAAAATAAAGTGTATTTTTAAATTTTTATATTTTTCTTAAAAAATATAAAATTAAATTTAAAATGACAGCTTTTAATTATTTTAATAAATTTATTTGTATAAACTTAATTATAATTTATAAACAAAAATCCAAAAATACGGTAGTGACAACTCCGTGGAGAATTAGGAAATTGAATTTTGACGTTAATACAGTTACAGAACTATAAAATTATTATTTTATTTTTATATATTTTTATAGATATGTACTTAGAGGTGGTTGACTATACTATAGATTTCCCATAACTTTAGTCAATTGCAAAACATAATTATCCTGTAAATTTTGTGAGAAAGAATAAATATCAAAAACTTCTACTATTTGTAAACAAAGGTGTTTGTGAATATTTTGTCATAACTTAAATGCAAATTTTCTTAGATAATGTATTAATGTCACTACTGTACAGTCTACATGTTATGTAATTATGTTTGGACTTTTAATAAAAATATACTTATACGTAACAAAGTATCCCTGGTAGAAATTATCTAGTTTTATCGAGGCCCTCGATAGTTGTTGATTATTTTTCACCAGGGATTGGTTATTCTTTTAATAAAAAATTGTAAATAAAATATATATGCATGTGAATAAATTACATGTATTTTCTCTTTTTATTAAAATTAAAAATTTATAAATAAAATTATCTGTGTTTGTACATATTTTTTAATCTGATTCTTTTATGATACATTGGTGTATATCCTAACAACTTCTTCAAACTTGTTTAATCTTTCATACAATTGACTAACTAATTCCATCTCTTCTTCCTTTAATGCCACAAACACTTGTGGTATATATTCAACCTCACCTTGAATAATTTTATAATTCAGCGCTTCTAGTTTTCCTTGCACCCTCAGCATCTCTGAAGCTTGACATGTAAACTAAAATAAAATATTTTTCATCAACTGGCAATTTTGAAAGTGTTATGCAACTACTTAATTTATGTCTTTTTACCTGTAAAAATTCTTTGTCATTTTCATTACATTTTTCTGCATCTTCAGCACCAACTTCAATTGCATCTTCTGTGGCTTTGTCAAGGTCACGACCATCTACTTCTGTTAATACAATGCCTTTTTGTATGTACATATTTTGACTAGCTATTTCAGCAGGTGCAAAACTATACATTAAATTGTATGTAACATTTTGTAAATATATTTAATAAATGAATAAATAAAATTTAAATGCTATTGTACTTACTGTGTTTTCCTAAGATGAGTATTTATCATATTTCGAGTGTAAGGTACATTTTCTGCCAACAAGTGTATTAAAACCACACAGCCTGATGGTCCTCTGGATTCCAAAACAACTGACTGACTTCCAATTTTTGAAGTCTTCATCTTTTCAAGGAAATTTTTAATAGTTGCCATTGGCATCGAATTCTTCTTTGCTTGTTCTACTACTCTTGCTAGTTTTGTATTATCCTCAGGTTTTGCACTTTTACCCTCTGAAATATATAATATAAATTTTGTTAAAATTTAACCCAATGTAGGTAATCTATACCAAAATTTTATTATAATTACATTAAATAAATAAAAATAAAATTTGTATAAAAGTATTATTAATTATTTATAAAAATATATGCATATGTATATATTAATCACAACGAATGAATAATAAACATGAAAAAATACCTGCTATTGCAATTCTCATTTTCCTGATAAACAATTGTAGAGCTGATGATCTTTCATTATCCTTTTGCATTTTTGTATGCCTTATATTGGCCCACTTACTGTGTCCAGCAAATCTCTTGCATTCTAAAAAATTTATTATATTTCTACGACGAAATGCAAATTTTATAAGACTAGTCATTTTTCAAAATGTGGATAACTTAACCTACAAAAATAAGTAAATGTTTCCATAATCTTTTAGAATCTAACACTTAAGGTTAGGTTAGGATGATGTGGTAAGATTTCTTTAGATGTCGGTATAATCGCAACAATAGAGAATTCAAAATAAAAATCGGCTAAAAACGTAATAATTAAAAATGAGAGGGTGAAAAAAGACAATACTAATGTAAATTAACTACTTTATTTAGGTAGTGAGTAAAAATTACTTCGACACATTGTAGAAAAAAATATATACACATATTTACATTGTAACAGTCAAAAACACAATGGACACATTTTATGTACGAAATAACTTAACATTAATTGGCAGTTAAGCACATCATAAAAATAACGTAAATGCATTTGTACCCTAGCCAGTAGGGGAAGTCCTTTAATACTGTTTTCTATGGGTATTTTCAAATCAAATTTTATTATTTATTGTTCCCTCTAAAAAAAATTATTTCCATTTTCCATTTTAGTGTTTCAGAGCATTTCTAAAATAACAAAAAATATTTTGTTTTAATTTGTATTGTATGAATTACAAATTAAAGAAAAATAGACTTACTTTTTCTGGAATCCAAACATATTTAATAAACTTTGTTGGCCCTGAATTGTTGCAGTCTTTTTAGAGTTACTTCGAGCACCACGTCGACTTGTTGACGATCCTTGCTGTTGATTTAAATAAAAAAAAAATAACATTTTATTCCTTTTTCTTGATTTGGTATGCTCTACTAAATATATAATTTAAAAAAATGAATTACTGATGATTGAGATGATATTTGGCTATTTTGTGATGAATTATCCATTTTCAATCTTTTGTCTGCTACTGGACTTTCATATTTGAACATACTTGATCTGCTTTCTGTGAAGACTTGTCGCGTTATTGAAAATTCCAAGTCTTCCTCTCCATTTATTATCATACAATCAACATTTTCTTCTGTTCTTATATCTTCACTAAATTCTACTTTTAGATGTTCATTCTTTTGCAATGTGTTATTGTTTACCAAATGAAGAGGTTCCTTCTCAGAAATAGATTCATCACAACTCATAGCTGAAGCATTCATGTCTCTTTCAACACTTGATCCCTTATACCCACTATCTTTATCAGGCTCTTCTTGCACTTTTGAAGGCTAAAATAAAAATATATTTTCAAATATGAAATGGAAAGAACATATACAAAGTGTTGTACAACGCACTAAATACCTTGTTTATTTATTTGCTAAATTAAATAAAGTAATGGACAAACATTCTCTAGTTATCATATATTATGGTTTGTTTAACAGTCTGGCTAGTTATGGAATTTTAGTATGGGGTTCAGCGTATTATAATGCTATGAAACCACTATACCAACTGCAGAATAGATTAATAAAGATAATAAGAAGTAACTCAAAAAGACAGATGGATTCTATTTTAAAAGTTAAAAAAATTTATGTACTACAAACATTATTAAATAATTACAATTTGCTTAGAGAAAAGTTTATAAAATCAAAAAGCAAAACTAGGAACAAAAACCTAGAACTACCTGAAATCAATCTTGAAATAGGGAAAAAAAGTAATATATATAATGCTACCAAATATTTTAACCAATTACCAAACGAACTCAAAAATATCAAGCATAGTAAGGAAAATATAAAAATCAAAATAAAAAAATGGGTGATATTGAATGTACAATTAAGAGATTTAGTTTAATAACGTTAATAGTTTATAAGTATTTAGTTGTAAGTTATTTTTATACAGTAATTTAATTAATATTAAATAATATTAATTTTAATTACACATAATTGTTAAGTTTTTGTAACTAGGGTCGTGTACAGGTAGTTAAACTACCTCCTGCGATCCTTGATGCTTGCCCTAATGTAAAGCATCAAGGTACATTGTACCTGGTTAATAATAATAATAATAATAATAATAAATATACTGTAAAATATTTACATACTACGATACTACGATACTTATAAAAAATGTTAACTAACCATTTCATCATCGTAATCTTCAGTTTCTGGTATGATTACTCTCTGGACCGTGAAGTTCATATTTTCCTTGCAGTCTTCCTTGTCAACATTAGTTGTCATGGACTCAGCCAAGTCCATCGACTCTTCCTGCATGACATCAGTCTTGGACTCAGGTGCGAAGAATTTGCTCTGCACTACAGCTGTGTCATCTATTACAGTTGCTTTCAGTCGACTCTTGACTGGCAGTCGCTTCCTCACCCTGTGCACGAGACTAGGAGATATTTCATTCGTGTTGCTCACTTTTTTGAATGGATTTGATCTCCTCACTAATATAGGCGACGTCCTTTCATCATCTGTTGAGGGAATTTCAGGTTCTACTGTTGTTTTGGCCGGTTGTATCGGTTCAGTGGGTGACTTTATTTGTTGGTCCTTATAAATTTGTACTATATCTTCCATTTCCTTTTCAGAATCTAAAATAAAGAAATATATTTGTAAATTTAGTGCTTGAGAAGATTTATAAAGATTTATTTTGTATTTATTAGTTTATTTGTATTCCTATTATTTTTTTATCATATTGTCCTATAATTAAAGTAATTTCGTCATCACCAAATATATTTTATATTCAAATTATGATAATATTCAGGCCCCTGAATCGTCCCGTATTATTCGGATTTTTTACTTGTTTGCGGTAATACTTTTTCGCACGCTGCACCGATCAGAAAACAGCCACATTAGGCATAAAGAAAACGCAAAAATCGTGCATGTGATAGAAAAAGATTTTGGACATGATTTAGAAAAAAAAACTACAAAAAAGTAGTTTAATTATTAACAAAATTGTTTGTGTGCCTAACTTAACTATGATTCAATAACATACCAAACAGATTCATTAGTTATGGTTCAAAAATAAATTTGTATATATTTTACATTCATTGAAAAAAATAACTTAGTTTTCGGTACACTCAGAATAATGTGTACCAGTCTACGAATTTTCATTATTTTTAGAGAAAGTTTTAACTAGCTTTGTAATTTACAAAAGAAATTAAAAGAATTTGGAGAAAAAAATTAAAGAATTAAAACAAAAGCAAAACTGAAAAATTTCGAAAAAAAAACTGAAAAACTTTAGTTTTTGAAGAAACTAAAATTTTTTTAAAATAAACTAAAGCATTTAAAAAAGACGAAAAATGTAGAAAAATGTTTTGAAGTTTCTAAACAGCTAAACCATTTACATCCGAAACTTAATAATTAGAAAAAAATAAACAATTTTCAAAAAAATAAAAAATTTTTAAAAAAACGTAGATTTTCAGAAAAGACGAACAGTTTTGAAGATAAAATTTGATGAGTTTTAAAAAACCTGAATAATTTAAAACAAAAACTTAACAACTTTTAAAACAAATAACAAATCTCGAAGAAAGTAAACAATTTAAAAAATAAACTAAAGTTGTTTCATTACTTTTTACAAGAATGCTTGGTGTAATTTGTAACACTCTATAAATATAGAATAGTGAGTTACACTGTGCAAGAGGATAAAATGTGCTATTTCTAGCGAAGATGAGGTGTTCAGGACGAGTCGGAGTCGAGGGACCCGAGACAGAGACGAGTGCTGAAAACACCTCACTCGAGCCTCAAATAGACTTTTCACCGTGTTACACAACGTATACTTTTTTTTTAAGGTATGATATGACCTTCTTTATGCAGATGAGTTGGATGGGAAATTGTGTATTTTAAGTCGTGAAGCGGGAATAAACGATTTTTCCCCAAAGGTAAAATGAAAATAACGGGAAAAAAGTCTCTTTATACTTTGAACACGCTTGAAATGCGTAGTATAATTTTCCATCCTACTTTCAGGCACGAATAAAGGCTTTTCTCATGCCTGTGTTCAAAAAAACATTTTTCTATATTTCGAACGTTGGACTTTTGAGTATCTGTCTTTTATGAATTAGTATTTTTGTTTTTTAGATTACGGATTAAATATTTTAAGTTGCTCTTTTAAAAATTTTATACACAAGCTGGTGTACTTTTCTAGAAATTAAAAAATTTTGAAATTTTGACCTTATTTTGAAAAATGTTTGAGTGCCTACCGATCTTTGTCTCAATATTTCAAATAAATAAACAAAAAATGAATTGCCACCCATAACATTAATAATCCTCACACTTCGTTTATCTATTACAATTTTATATATACAATTTAAAAAATATATTCCCTAGTACCCGTGTAGACAATACTTTTGCACGTTTACGAGCGCTCGGCGAGTTATTCGATCCGGCCCTTCTTATTCATTAGAATAAATAAATATACGATAGAGAAAACATGTAAGTATTACAAAATTGTTATACCAATTTAAATCACATATATTTTCTCAATTTCAAGCATTATTGCTTCACTTTATTTAACTACTAATCATTCTAATTATTATCCATCTTTATTCCCAAACTCGACATATCGAGGGGTCTATAAATACTTCGTTTGATCTTCGCACATTCGCCTTTACCTTTATCAAAACTATTTACTTCAAATTTATGCAAGTTTTTACATGAAGTCGCACGTTCTAATCTTTCAAATTCTTAAACGTAACCCCGCTCCCCTCCACATAAACATACATTGAAGCGTTCCTCGTAAAGCAAAAGCTTCACAAACGCCCAGTTTAGTTCAGCGAGAGGCCATAGAAAGCCCATATAAACGAGATTAGTAATGTGTGTATAGCGCATACAATTTTTGCATTCGGACCCCGCGACAAAGAGACGCGTTGTTCCTCCGCCATGTGTGCGCGGCATCGGCGAGCGGAGGGGAGAAAGGAAAGCGTGACCGACTGGCTTTTCTACTCCCAAATAGGGCCTATATGGCCGTCTAACTCTCTTTATGTGGAGCGTGGAGCATCGAAAATTCACTGTTTTACTGTGAATCGTCGCTGTGTTAAACAGTGAAGTGGTTTAACTAGTTCAGATAGAGGAGATTCGCTAATTAAATTAGTGATATTTTACTAATTAAACCGGTGAACATTCAGTGGCGAAATATGTAGTGAAATTTTATCGTTAAATAAATTAACAATATTGAAGCTGTTATTATTATTACACATGTATATAATTATATAAACTGGATATTAAACGTGTATTAAATTTAAAATTTTCATTTGATCATTTATTTGTATTAAAATTGGGAGTAAATAAAAATGTAATAATAAAAAACTGTCGCGTAATTTATATAACTCGTATAAGGTGCTACGAATTCAATACTGATATAAATATCGATAAATATGAGACTTCAGTTAATATGCATAGATCCAGTATTACTTATTGCACGTTACAGAAAAAGAAACAGTAGATTTTAATTATAATTTCATTTAAAACATTATTTATTTTAGACTTTTGTCAAATCCCCACTGGGAATATGGATCAAAAATTCAATTTGGATCGATTTGCACCATTTTTAACTTGTCAATAACTTAATTAATTTGTTACTACATATCAAAAATAATATTTAACTTTCATAAAATGAAAATAATGCAGAAATTGGGATATTATATGAAATACCAACTCGATTCCTACTTTACATGCTTTATACTTGTATAATGTCACTAATTCAACTAGTTACTTTGATTTTCACTATTTCACAAGTGGAAAATATTCAGTAGCAAAATAGTCAAATGTACACTATTTCAAATTAAGAGAGTTTACTCCATTCCGAATACGGAGGAAGAAGCCGACGACACGCCGGAGGAGGAAAGCATGGGAAGACCGACTTCTATACTCGTATTGGAATCGGAACTACACAGGGTTAATATAACTATAAATAGATATATTAACCCTGTGAAAACAATTAAAATAGCCTTCCCTCCTTTTTCAAATATGAACCATTTGGTGCTGGCTCTAGCTATACATAGATATATAGGGGAGAATCGATCTAATCAAATTTGACCCAAGCCTACTTTTTTCTTTGTAGAAGATTATTCAAGGAACAAAATTCCTTTGTGAAATTTTAATTTTCAGAGAGTTAACAAGAAGTTATGCCCAAAATAGCTGCGGATGTTCATACTGTACGACTCTACCTTACTATATGTAGAAACCGCTCTGTGCGTTATTTTAATGAAAAAATGTACCTCTTCTTTTGACGAAAACTTTGCAGGTTTTTATTCTAGAAAAAGTGATCCAAAAGATAATTAAAGTAGGTGTAAAGAGCTATAATTTATTCGGAGTACACTATGTAAAAATCGTTTTTTTCTTGTTGTACAGAAATAAATAGTTTTTTTTTTGTAGAGAATACATTCCCAAAGTTTCAGATTGAAATTCTATTTTTAAAAGTGTTTACAGTAGTGTTTATAAGTACACGTCGAGCAGACCGGAGCAAGTAACCAAACATTTTAAACCTTTTTTTTTTCTTTCAAAGTAATTCTTTATTGTATTTGTATTTTTTGCGGATAATAATAGTTTCTTATGTGGAGAATGTATTTCTAAAGTTATAGATTGAAATTCTACCTCTAATTGTGTTTACAGCCAAGTAATACTTGCGCGTCGGCCGTCGAGCAACGCAATTTTCTCAGAATAACATTTTTAAATCAGTGGGAAAGATATCTCAAAAAGTATTCAGTCAACCACTGTCAACCCGTGTACACATATACTTTTTTATATTCTTCACCAACTGTACATATAAAATCAACAAGATTTCGAAGTTTTATAACTTTTATTGCACAATTATTAGAGCGATTTTTATCTCGATTTTTATTTCATAAAAATTGTAACCTTTCTTTCAAAGTCCCATCATTTGATAAATTTTATATTTCTTTTATATTACTAGGTACATTTGCGGCGTATTATCATAAAATAACAAAATATATTTGGTCTTTTAATTTTAGACACAGAAAATGCTAGACGTACTGCCAATTCACACCTTCGACGCGAATGTCTTTACAAATGGCTTTAATATATCTATATATACCAATGCTTTCAAAATAGGTAAGAAGAATATTTTTTATTCTTTCCTACGTATCTTTATACATAAGAAAAACATACGGATCGAATTGATAACCTTTTTCTTTTTGAAGTCAGTTAAAAAGTCTTAGCTCTTATTGATACATAGTTTTCGTACAATAAAATCAAGAAAAATTGCCTGAATTAAAGCATTTGTTATATTTCAAAATAACACGAACAACAGGATTTAGGACACACACGTTTATTTAGATTAAAAATAGATAATTAAATACAATGGTATAATATAAATTAAGTAAAGTTAATCGACGCCTCACTTGCGTCTGTACATAAAATAGAAGCTTCACGCCCGTAT
Source organism: Gastracanthus pulcherrimus (assembly GCA_949152435.1). Taxonomy (NCBI): domain Eukaryota; kingdom Metazoa; phylum Arthropoda; class Insecta; order Hymenoptera; family Pteromalidae; genus Gastracanthus; species Gastracanthus pulcherrimus. The sequence continues at coordinate 21,957,282 of OX424572.1, read as the reverse complement.
GGCTCTTAGATTCGGTTTTATAACAACCACCGATTTTAGACTCGCACGAAAATGCGTCTAGTCAGACTCACGTCCCCGATCTCTCTGCCTCCTCTCGTCCCGCGCTCCCCGAGCCCTTCGTCTCTCAAGTTCGACGCGCTCGTTGCGCCACTGACGCAGCCAATCTCCACTATACCAACATTTGGGTTATAACACATTTACATAGAGTGCTCCCTGTAAGCTCTGTTTCGTATAAAAATATTATTCTGATGCAAAATTGTTAATAATTGAAAATGATTATTAAAAATGCATGGAAAATCATCGAATTCAATAGTTAAATTATTATCGAATTTTCATACTATTTCAGTCCCATTTTCAAATATTAATAACTTTGCATCAGAGTAATACTTATAAATGAAATAAAGCTTAAATTATATATCTGTCCATTTAGTTTGGTTATCTTTTAGTCCATTATTCTAGCATAAAAACTTGCAAAGTTGTTGTCAAAAGAAGCGGTATATTCTTTCATTAAAATAATACAGGATTTGAAGTGAATACCTTATATCTCGAGAATGAGAACCCACTGAAAAATATTACGGGTGATACAGGCTTCATTTTCAGGTACCACGAACCACCTCCTAAAGTTTGATAAAATATTCAGGGTGTGCGCTATCCTTGTTAGTTCAGACAAATTAAGCTTGACCAAAAATAATGCATCACTTCAAAAAGATTCGTTCACACGGCGAATGAGGGTTATTCTGTCACCAGGTGGCGCTAGTGCAACATAGGGGTAAAAAACAATGCCACTATATCTGTATATACTTGTTGGTTGCGCGCGCATACACATATATAGATGTACCGGCAATGCTTTGTCCCCTATGTTGCCCTATAGCGCCGGCTGGTGACGGAATATATATATAATAACCCTCATTCCATTATGAAATTTTGATTTTCACCGTGCTAATCAAAAGTTACAGCCAAAATAGCTAACAAAGTACACTGAGAGAAAGGCTTCTTTGCGGCAAAGAATATTTCTTAATTGTTAAGTTTTGTGGATTTGAATACGGTCTAATGAATATTTCTTAACATTTAAGCGCATCGTCTTAATAGTTAAGAACCGAGTACTTAAGTCGCTTGTCAACGGCTGACCGCCTGACCGTAAGGTTAACTGAAATTTTCATATTCCTAAGCAGTTTATATGACCGTTACATGTTAGTATAAGTTTTCGCCTGCCACGATTATGTCTACGTATAGGATCTTTTGATATTTTAATGCTTGAAAAGCATCATTATATGCTAGAAAATCGTCAAATAACCTTTCGAACTAGGCATGTTTATCTTACTCGTGCAGACTTTTCTCAAGTTCGAGTTCTTAACTATTAAGAATTCAACATTTGCGGCAAGTACGTGAGAATTCGATTTCGCAAGTACACGATTCATTTGCCACAAGGAATCCTTTCTCTGAGTGTACTAAACCCCTATTCTACACCAGCTAACAAACGAACATAAGAGGAAAAAAAATTGAGGAGAAAACCACTAGGTATGAGGTAAAGTAGGTGGTACTTGGACACTTTTTGAAACGAAAATACGGAATCAGTGTTTGTACAGGCAAAACTCAATACTTTTCCCTAATCTTTCATCTAATCGTTAATTCAGCATGTTTTACTGTTATTAGTACAAGAAAAAATACACTTACATACTTTTTTATACTAAAAAAGTAAGTTTAAAAATTCAACTATATGTCGCAGTAGTTGCGACGTCAAGCTGGTCCCAGTACTTAGACATAGTTGGGATCGAGTAGTTGAACATAGTTGGGATCCAGTAGTTGGACATAGTTAGGATACAGTAGTTGGACATATGAATTAAATGTGTTCAAGTACTGGGTTCAGAAAAAAAAGTGGACGTAAACTTGGACAATACATTTGGCATATTACAGTTCTCGACATAACCTCAAAATGTTATATTTACATTTGTAACAAATTTAAGACGTAAATTAATATAATTTTGGTCAAATTATATACTATCACATCATAAACTATCCGCATGAATGCCAATGAATACATCTTTTTATCATCTTTATCATTAATTACAATTTTTATCACTGTCCAAGTACTGGTCGCAATTTTCGTTCTGTCCAAATACTGAACAGTAAAAAATCGTTCGTAGATTTACAACAGCAATTGTAAATTTATTACTAGTCTGAGAGTAGTAATAAATCAACTCCACTGTAAAAACCCTACATTGAATGTAGTAGGTTTACACTGCCGTTGTAAATTCACAAACAAAATTGTAAATTTACTAGTCTGAGAGTTGGACAAAAATAATCCTACTCTGAGTGTAGTAATTTTACAGTCATTGTAAAGTTACAGAAATTTTTAAATTTACAAAAATCTAGTAAAAGTACTACATTCAGAGTAGTATTAGGTAAAAATGTAAGCCGAATGTAAAAATCCAGTTTTACTCAAAATTTGGATACTTTTTAGCTAACGAAATAGGTAATAGCCAATAAAGCGTTTCATTCGAGTATAAAGTGTGAAAAAATTAGCCATCATAACCTCAAACATCACGGCTTACACCGTCGCACGTAAATTCACAACATCGCTTGTAAATTTATAGTTTTCTAGTAAAAACACTACACTCAGACTAGGACTTTTTATGTCCAATTCTCAGAGTAGTGAATCTACGAGAGGATTTTTTACAGTGTAGGTACAAATCGATAAGTAAAGCTCATTCAAACTTCCCGCTACTCGAATCCCCCACAAATCCCCGTCGCGCGTCGCCATGTTCGGCCACAATCACGGTCGTATACACAGGTCTGGAAAGTCCAGTGGTCGGGATAAAGCTCTTAGTGAAGGCTGAAAATTTCTCCATTTCTCTACAATACAGGGTAGCGCTTCAATCGCTGAGTACAGTGTTGCGAATGTAAATATTCGCCGACAACTAACCTGTGCCTATAGAAAAACTATACGTGATATAGAAAAACGGTTTGCAAATTGCCTCATGAAAAATTGACGTTACTTGCTTAGTTTTACAAAAGGATTAAATTTTGAATTGTCATAGTCTTGTTTGGGAGGTGCGAATTAATAAATATTTAATACAACACTTTTTCTTTGCACTTTTTTATACATAAGCAAAACATGCATTTCATAAAATTATGTAAACTAGGCTCATTTTGTTTTTAAATATTAAAACGACTTACACTCTAAACCTAAAAGAATAAAAATTGACGTTAGAAAGAATAAAATTAGCATTTTATTCTTTTCGCAAAGTATAACACGCTGATTTTATTCTTTAGAGAATTTGACAATGACCTAAAAGATTAAATTGTTCAAATTATTATTTTATAAAGAATAAACTTCAGCTTTTATACTTTCGTAAAGAATAAAATTCAGGTTTTATTTTTTTGTGAAGAATAAAATTCAACTTTTATTCTTTTGGTTTAACATTAAGGTTAGATTTCATATTCCGAAGTTTTCTCGAAAAAGAAACAATGTTAGGTACTTTTTTAGGTCTGAAAATATTCCACATTTTAAGATGAATCGAAGGCAACTTTTAGTTTTTTAATTAACAAATTACTATTTGAATAATTAGCATAAATGTGCTTAGGCAAGGACAGTAGATACAACGTCCTCTTAAAACAAAAGAATAAAAGCTGAATTTTATTCTTTAGAAAAAAATAATTTGTACGATTTAATCTGTTAAACTCACTGTCAAGTTCGCTAAAGAACAAAATCAGCGTTTTAAACTTTGTGAAAAGAATGAAATGCTATTTTTATTCTTTCAGGTTTAGAGTGCACGTAACCTTCTTTTTTTTCATCCGCAGGTATTAACCTTCTTTTATTTTAATCAAAGTAGTGGAATCGCGGATATATTCATGTCCTGTATTCGAGGGTCCAAGCAAAGTAGTTTCCATCTGGTGGTTGGATTTAGTACTACTGAAAGTTATAAGAAAACAGAGGTCTCATAACCTCAAATAAACGTTAGTAGAAAACTATTTTAAAGTTAAAGACTTTGAGCTGATAAAATGGAATTATAATCAATTCAAATACGTCAAAAATGATACGAGACCCTTTATAATTGACTAGGTAACAAAATATAATTAATTTATTCTTCGTGTTTAAGGGGACGCCGGATATCTCTGTCCTTGTCTAATTGAGTTTTCATTCATAATTTTAAGAGAAATCATATTTTTCTTTAAATAATAGTTGTCCCCGCTTCGTTTTATAGTAATCTACATATATGTCCAAGCTGGGTTCATATGATTGTTTTGTTTTCGAGAAAACTTTGACACACTAAAAGGGCCAACTACGTGGAGATTAACCTTTACATACTTAGTTTGTCAAAGTTTTCTCGAAAACAAAACAATCATATGAAACCAGCTTGGACATATAATTAGGTTACTGTAAAACAAATTGGGGACAGCTATTATTTTGTCATTAAACAATTAACTTTGTAAATAAATAATGAAATACGTGTGTAGGATAGTAGAAATCTACTGTCGGTATCCGACGTCTCCTTAAGGAGACGTCGGATACCGACAGTATATTCCTACTATCCCACACACGTTCTTTGTTATTTATTTACAAAGTAAATTGTTTAATGACAAAATAAGAGTTATCCACACTTCGTTTTATAGTAATCCAAGCTGGTTTCATATGATTGTTTTGTTTTCGAGAAAACTTTGATCCGCTATATGTAAAGGTTAATTTCCACTCATTTGGCACACATATAGCGGATCAAAGTTTTCTCGAAAACAAAACAATCATATGAAACCAGCTTGGACATATACTTAGATTACTATAAAACGAAGGGGGGACAACTCTTAATTTTTCAAAAAAATGATTTGTCTTAAAATTATGAATGAAAACTTAATTAGACAAAGACGAAGATATTCGGCGTCCCCTTAAATTTACCTCCACGAATCACGTGACTTATTATATGCTCTGACGGGAGTTGGACCCCCGAATAACTATATATATATTTCAATACACTCAGCGATCGCAGCGCTCTTGATGCTAGCGGGAGATCTTCGAAGTAAGCTTCAACACAGAGTTTCCAGACCTGTGTATATATACATATATATACACGACCGTGGCCACTATGAATCGAACTACCCCCCACCCGCATCATCCATACCCTACAGCCGTATAGCGTGCGCCTGAGATTCTAGCAAGGTCTGAAAACAACATGGCGTCGTTTATACCCAGCAGCGCATCGTCGTCCCGTCAATTCGATTAAGAACGAAAAAGGGAAAACAACAGCCATCCCACTCTCCAATCCCGACAAGCGGCCCGTCACGCTCTCGTCGAATCAACCCGAGTCACCGGAGTCTCCGCAGCCTCGTCCTTGTCCTCGGCCTCCGGCAAGATCTCGGCTCTCTCCTTCGCACGTAACCCCCCTCCCGGTGACAAAAAACCACCCACGGCAACTTCGCTTTCTTTCTTTCTTTCTTCCTTTCTCTCCCTCTTAAAATTCCAAAAGGCGAAGCTTTCACAGCTGCATCAGCACGGCGCGCAACACACCGGAGAGTAGAGAGAGAGAGTGACGCAACGCCGAGGTTATGGTCTCCTGTCGCTCCTGCGGCCGGAACATCGCGTCCGGCACGATTCGATGCTCCAAGTGCAGCACGCCCTTTCACCTATCCTGCTCCCACCGCTACAAGATCTCCCCCGAGGGTGTCTTCAACGTCTGCTGCGGCCCGGCCAACAGTCCCTTCCCCGGGAACGGCGCCTCCTATCAGATGCGCACCAGGCGCAGCGCCAAGCGCAGGCAGAACAACAATCCCAACAGCATCAACAACAAGCTCAACAGCCTCAACAGCCTGAACAGCGGTAACAGTCCCAACAACAAGGTGGTGGTGCAGCAGCCGGGTGCGGGGGACGCGCAGGACAACGGTGGCATGCGCTACGGGAAGATACAGAAGACCTCAGACGAGATGGTCGCCAACGAGAAGCCCTTCATCGACGAGAGCAACAGCTGCGCCGAGGTACGTTGGGGGATTTGCCGCTTGGATGCCACGTACAGAGATAGAGAGAGACTTGCTTGGTCTTTGGGGGAATTGTGACGCATCGTGCAATCGTATTACTGGTTATTATAGTACGATTCAACTGTGTGCTGAATGTCGGGTTTCGGGTGGACGTTTGTACTTGTAGTGGTTAGTTGGAAGGCTCGGAGCTTGTTTGTGTTCTTTAACCCGATGGATTCAGGGTTACGTGGCATATGTATATTAGAAATTCGGCTTATGAGATGAAAAAATGGCAAATTGCGCGTTGTTTTGTATTCTGAATCGAAATTTGGTGTATTATCAGACTTGTACAATGTTAAAATTCAGTTAAATCTACAAAATAAACGTCTGTTTGAGAATTCTCTTTATAAAGAGAAAGTTGACGCAAAATAGTAGAAATCAAGCAGTTTATTATGTATCAAACTGCTAAAACTTTACTTTGTAACAGCAAAAAATGTTATTGCAACCTTTTGGAAGAAACAATTAAGAATAAATTAAGAAATTTGTTCTTTTCAAGAAGAATTGACTACTAAAGTTCTACTTTACATAAGTAAACAAATCACATTTTATTCATTATAAGAGATCAAATTAAGAAATATAATCAATTATAATGAAAAACTACAAAGTTTCTACTTGTTAAGTAGAACTAACAGTATTTTCTTTATCATTAAGATTTAATTTCTTAATTTCTTGTTTTTTGAAGATTAAAATGTGATTTTGTTATTTATGTAAAGTAGAAATTTAGCAGTTAATTCTTCTTGAAAAGAATAACTTCTTAATTTAAAGCTATATAAGAACATTTTCTACTCTTATAAATATAGATAACATCAACTGCTGAATTTGTATTTTTTTGCATCAACCTTTGCCTTTAGAGTTTAGTGTTGGTGTAAATATTCTAAATGACCTAAAGAAAACTGCAAAATACCATTAATAACTCTTAAAATTTTAAATCAGGATACAAGACATACAAATATTATTTCATTATTAGCGCTGAAACGGTTAAATAAAAACAAAATAAATAAAATAAAATGACTGAGCTCAGGACTGGAAATAGTGGTAACTATGCTAGACACATGCAGTATTGGACACAATATTTTTATTAATATTCATTTCAATAATATCAATAATAATATTCTAATAGTGCTAAATATTACAGTGATAAGCATACGTTCTAATACTTTTAGCCTTGAGCAAAGTGATTTTAAAAAGATTCGTTACAGTGCATGAAGTTAATAAAAGAGAAAACATTTTATTTTTAATTGTAAACATACCAATTTTTCTAATAATAAAATCATGTTTTATGTTATACAGATCGTTCCAGTAGAATACAATGAAAATGAAAATGAAAACGAAAATGAAAACGAAAATGAAAACGAAAATGAGATTGAGATTGAAAATGAAAATGAAATCGAAACCGTAAACGAGTACGACGAACACAATGACTCCGTAGAAATAATAGACGAATCTATAAACAATGAAATATCCAGTCAAGCAAATAACTCACGTCCACAAATTGTAAATATAAACAATGACATGAATAACAAAATAACTTTGGAGACCGTGTGGCAAGGTATCTCGGCTCTACAATCATCCATTTCCAATATCTCCAACTCTCTGGATACCGTGTCGACACATTTGAACACCTTTGACCCTCGCATAAATGACTTGGAAACAACCCTCAACACAATCAAAGCCAAGACCACAAACTTCGAGAACGTCCAAAACGACGTGAGCGGCTTGAGAGAGGAACTCGAGCGCATCACAAGCGAATTGGAGAACATAAAGTCCAATCAGCCGGAGCAAGCTCCAGACATTTCCGTAATCCTAGTCGAGATCAAAGAGCGAGACATGAAGTCGAGGAACATTCTCATATACAACGTACCGGAGGACAATTTGAGAATATCCCAGGATTACTCGACTCTGGACGACATAAACCAATTCAATGCTCTGGTCGCTGCGAGAGACAACTCGCGAGCTCGCGAGATACTAGCTAACATACCAAATATCGAACTGGACGAGTTGCAAACTAGGCGCCTGGGACGAGTGAACTCCAATGTATGCAGACCGCTTCGTGTCACTTTGCAATCCAAAGACGACGTTATCACTGTTATGAAGAACAGAGCCTTGGTCAACAGTTTGTACAACGTCAAGACGGACCTGACAAAGTACCAGCAGAACAAGATCAAGGAGCTCAAGGCGGAGCTCGAGAAGATCAATGTTAACACACGTAACCCGGTGATGACCATCAAATTTGTCAGCGGAGAGCCTAAACTCATGCCGATAGTAAGACGAAATATGAAGAACGAGTAATGAGGTATTACGCATTGAAGATTAATCAAGAGAGCTGTGGACTCGTGTTTGTTTTCTAATTGAATGATTAGATCATCTTCATGAGAAAGTAGGATTTCCCTATTACATACCATTTTAATTACCAATTAGCCTAATGGAATACTTTGATGCTGTGAAAAGAATCTCGAAACTCCAGGCTCTTGAACTTCCAGGTTCAATCTTCATTTAGAAATAAACATTATTCGTATAGGAATCTAACAATTTTTAAATATAAGACAACAGTTGTAACTCATAATGTTCTAATTAATTAAGTGATTATTAAGAAAAGTATTTCGTATAGGTATTTTTTATAGTTTACGAATGGCCTTTATCTAACTCCTAAACTTCACTTGAACAAAATATTTTAATCCATCAATGTTTTACATGGAATTTAAATTGTCCACAAAATCAGTTATTGAAAATGAGTTTAGTAATTTCAATAAATAGAACACTTTTCTTAAATAATAATGTCCAACAAAATTAAACTATTAAAGAAAATCGAAAAATTGTTAGATTTATCTTTTGCTACAAAACCTAAATATAAAAAAAGTGCATCTCTGCAGTACTCCAAAATCATTACATTAAGATTATATTTTATAATATATAAATCAAGTAAAGTTTACTTGATAAGGTATTAATTGCCTTCTTACCTGAAGCATTTGGAAATATTTGAAAAAATATTTAGTATGTACTTGCAAAAAATTTTGATTTTTTATTAAAATTAAGAATAGATCAATATGATTTTTGACATACAGAAACAAAGACTGTATCTCAAAATTTTATTTCTTCATTAACAGTTTTTGTTGTCAAAGTCACTACTTGATCACTTGATTTGAAATGGTTATTACTATTTATAACCGTACTATGTAAATGGTAATCGAATTAAAAATATCGATGTAGTTTAGCAATTAAAAGATAGTATTTAAGTAAATGTCTGAAAATATAAAAAAAAAAAAGTAAGTGACGCCCAATTTTTTTTATTAATATTTACAATAATTTAGTTTATTATACATTTTTTTTGTAAAATGCATGTTTTTACATTTACTGCATTTTTTAAATTTCATTATTTCGACAACTATTTAGCTAAGTATAAGACATTGCTTATACATTAAATTAATATCTATATTTTACACTGAATATTATAAAAATAATAACCAATTAATTATTGAATCAGACTTGCATAATGGAATAAACATAATTAAATTTTTTACTTTTTACGAATCTGTTTCCTTTTGAATATTCAGATAAATAATATTAGTTAAACACCACAAATAAATACTTTTATGATAAAGCATAAATGCACATCGCAAATTAGTAAACTACAATAGTATTTAGAAAAATCGTAATATATTCAGTTAAATTACGCATTTCTCCATAGTACGAATACGATATTACTTTTTTATTTATTTTTTGCTTGTAGGTTTTGTGTAGCTAACATGCCCAAATAACTATCCAAAAATTGTACTATCGGAAAATAAATGTAAGAAAAACGTCGATCCTTTTGTATACATAAAAAGCATTTCATTGTTCAATTTTGTTTGAATAAATTACTCAACCGTGATTGATTTATAGTTTCATTTTATCACCCAATATATTAAATAAGTTTAGTCAATCATTTACCATTTACATTTACACAGTATGATTTGATTTAAAGTAAAGCTTTACCGATTTTTTAAAATCAACAGTAATTATTGCGTTATAAGCAGAAACTTTCTTTTTCTCTTACAACTTTAAATTCTTATTTAGCAAAATCAATTTTTTTAAATTGCTACTCATAAAATATGGGTGTGAAAAAATTAATTTTTTTCACTTTTGTGTATAATTTACCCTCAAGTTTTATTTAAAAATTATTTAAAAAATCATGTCTGTTCTCTATTCTATTTAAAAAAAGACAATGCTATTCAATTGAACAAAAACAGACATAAAAAGGCCTTAAAACCAAAAAATTATGTACTCAAATAGTAAAGATATGTTGGCATAGCTCCAGAGTAATGATAAATTAAATGATTTCATTTTTGTATAAAGTAAAAAAATTTCGTTTAGATACTGCAACTTATGGGCAAATACTTAGAATACTTTCAAGAAATAAAAATGTATTTCGAAAAAGATGCATTTAAATATACATTTATAAAATTTTCTAAAAATACAATAATGTGTATAGAAAAGCTGATTTATGTTTTATGTATTGTATATTGATACAAAAACCATTTTTCTTATGTTTTCTTTTTAATAAAATAGCAGTGTGATCTGGCAACTGTTTGAGAACAATTAGCTTGTAAGCTTCATCTACTTTTAACAGATAAATTTTAAATGTTTACATTATCTGTATTTTAATATTATGTTAGTACAGCGTTTCTAAAAAAATTTTGAACATGTAAATGATTTATCTACAATGTTTGTGGTTTAAACAAAAATGCATATTTCAAAAGTAACGAGTATCCAACTTTTTTTATTTCTTATTACTTTTTGACACATGTGAGGACAATATGAAAAGAAATTCAATTGACTAATGTTAAAAATAACGAAGTTATTAAAAAAAATTTAACAGAGATCTCATATAAATAACGTTAGTTAGCTAAACATAAAATGTGTTTTACTTGCAAAAAAGTTTCAACCTTTTTCTAATGTTTGATATACACAGTAGATACAATTTCAAGTTGTATTTTTACAAAGAGGGGTAAATCCGCTTTTCTAGAGCACTTTCCAAAGTAAAATTAGTAAAAAAGTGATTAATTTTATCATGTAAAGTACTATAAAAATGCGAATGTACCTCTTAACTTGTAAAAATATTAGCTGCCGCAAAAACTGTTGCACAACCAAAGCTGGAAAACTTTAGACTTTAAAAAATATATTTATTATTATTCAAATAAAAAAAAAGTTTCTATACTTTAACACGAGTACAATGAAATCCTCAACAATTAATTTTCTGTAATACACATTATTGTGTTCCTCAACAAAAATCTTAAAAACATAAAAGTTTAAAATCTAAATCAATTCGGAAATTTATCTAAAAATCATCCAAAATGTATATAACTATCAAAAATTCACCTAAATCATTACCTTACAATCACCTAACAATTAATCGAATCTCCACATCTACCTCCAACTCTCAAAATATTAACTTCCCTACGAACTCAAAGAACTCAATAAACAATCCATGTCGCTATCAAAGAACGATGGACCTCCTTCAAGCACCAACAACGAAGAAAAACCACAGATAAAAACCAAAGAGAAAACTCACCCTCGAAAGTTCGTTTCCTGGGCGTCAGCTCCTTCCTCAGCAAGTCCGTCTTCATCAGGACGACCTGGCCTCGAGTGCTGGACGTCCTGGCCGGCAGCTGTTTCTCCTTCTTCGGGGTGACAGTAGGCTGCTTCATTCCCTTCGGCTCCTTGATCTTGAAATTCTCCGACCAGATGCTCGGCTGCTTGGACACGGACGTCTCGCTCCAGGAGTTCGTGCGTCTCGGACGAGGCTTTGGACGGAGAGATTCATTGAATTTTGTTGTTTTGTTAACGGGTTTAGGGTTATAGGGTACAGTTACGTACAGCGAAGTGTGGTAGATTATTTATTACCGAAGTTGAGATATCTATTTTTATAATGGGATCTGAACAAATGCAGATTTATTTATGTAGTTAGTGCTTTGGTGGTAATGCACAAAAAGGTTTTTATGAATGTACAAGACTGAATAAAATTTTATTGCTTATTTAATTTAGTATTTCATGAAGTAACTTATTCTATTAGTATTCTGTAGTATTCTCTAATATTCTATTGTAGTAAATAATGTTATCATTAATATGATCAAGGGTAGCATTGTTTTTCAGTATGTTTCTATATAATAAAATATCATTATACCTGTGTTGTCTAATTGTAAGTAATAATTTTGATAAATTAGCCCTTTTAGTATTGACTTTTTAATTAATACTAAGACCCTCAAAAATTAAGAAAAAGAAAAAAAGGACATATTTAGAAATGATTGGAAATGGTCTAATTCGACTTGATGATTTATATTTATATTGCAAAATTATAAGTTCATCACATAAAAAAATGTAGAAAAACGAGAAAAATATGTGAATCCTTACAGAGAAAAAATAATATTATGACCAGAACCAAAATCGATGATTAAAAATGATAAATAGCAATAGATTACTCTGTATAAGGTACAGATATTAAATGTTCTTAGGAAATGATCACATACAATGACAGTGTAGGTATAGATGCATACAAATCTTTGCTCCCATGATTTCTCTTTTACAAATTGTTCAGAAATGAAAATTTCGACATTATACTGATACTGATAGTACACTATTGGCAAGTTTTGACAAACTTTCACAAACTTTGGCAGACTGGCAAATAACAATTTAATCTATTTAGTATAAATTGACAAAGTTTGGTATAATTTGGCACAGATTTTGCATATGTTGCATACATTTAAAAAATGTATTTTAATGTGTCAATTATTATTTATGTCAAAGTGTGCCAAAGATTCCAATTTTTATTTTATTAAATTCATACTGACATCTTTGCAGTTTGCACACTATTTCAACTTTTATCAGACTTGCGTTTGATCTTTGCCACACATCCAGATCGACAATTTGTTATGTTTTTTCAATGTTTGGTACACATTGATCGAAAAGCTTGGGTGAATTTTGATTATCAGAACAACCAATATTTTCCGTTATATTCATTCAGAATTTAAAATATTATAGAATCACTTTTATTAAAGTTTTGATGTTCATAATATTGAAAGTTTTATTTTTAATAAAAAAACGAAATTCAGAAGGTTTATTGTTACGAAAACGATATAAATAATAATAACAGAAATTACATAATAAAAATATCCAAATATCCCAAAAAAAATGTGCTTTTAGTCTATTTCTTGTTTAACTTTACATAATTCTTATACAATTGCTAGAACTACTCTGTTACTCATAACTATACCACCCACTGCAATGCATATTTTTATAAAAAAAGCTTACAGCCCGTTAACGTACTAAATATAATAAAATAATTTTCAGTTTCTCATTTGCAAACATTCTAAGCACAGCCTTGGTACTTACAAAAAACCTGCTTGTCCCTATTCCCAACAACCTACCTACCTACACCATTCTCCCAATCGAAACCTCCAGCTCTCCGCAACTCACCCTGTCCGGATCGTAATCGTGCAGCTTCTCCATGGTGAACGGATCGCAATTTCCCAGGGCCAGCTGCCAAGCGAGCTCCTCGTCCACCTCCGTGCCTGCGTGCTGCAGCTGCTCCTGGGTGACGTCGGCCGTCGGCGAGACCAGGCGCCTCTGTCTGCGACTACGCGGACAGTAGACCAGCTGGTGCTTGAACGTGGCCAGGGCGCGCATGAAGCCGTCCCGGTACTCCTGCGTCACCGCCAGCTGCTTCATGTTCAGGCTGGAGGACAGCCTCAGCAGGGCCTGCGAAGTGCCAGGGTGGAAATGGTTGGAAGAGGCTTCGCTGGGCTTTTCGAGTGAATTTGGACATTGCGTGCTGCCCGGGCTTTGTACTCGTGGTTGCAAGTTTTTTTAAACGAAGGAATCAGATTTTTATACTCTTGAGTACGCAAAGATGCTGCGGTAGTTCTTGGATTGTACGGTTGAAAAATTGGATGTGTAGTTTGCTCTTTAGAGATTGAAGAATAAGTGTTTTGTATTTGCTTTAGCGGTAGTTGACTTTTTTGTGCTCTTGACCTTTGTGCGTGGGTATTATTTATCAGTTACGGAATAGGAACAGGTCTTATTTTTTGCTACAATAATTACTTTTTGAAATTCTTGATTTTACAAGGACGGAAAGATACATCCACTTAAAGTGTCTGATTAAGGCAGATAAATTATCCGAGTTTAACTTTTTTATCTCAAAATTTTTTAACTTAATTTTTGTACACAAAATGTCTCAGACGAAAATAAAAGTTTTCATTCACTTCAAAAATTAATGAAAATATATTAAAAATAATACTTTACAGAATAGTCTATGAAATAAAACTTTAAGTTTATGGATTGTCTTTATATATATTTGTTCTAGTAATTTGTTCTAATAAAAGAAATACAGATATATGTTTTAGATTTACTTAAACTAAAATAAATAAAAATTATTCTATTCAGATCTTTTATTAGTTTCTTTTAGTAATTTTGATTACCTAAATGGTACAACTTTTGTTTATTTGGGTTTTGATCAAATATGCATAGTAAATTTCTAAATTTTATATATTAAAAAAAATCTCTAAAAGCAAACACTCAAACTTAAAGTTTTATCACTAAGTTTTTTAATGTTTTGCATCCTTAATACAATGTATAGAAAAACAGTAGTGGAACTTGTAAATTCTACATTTAAAGTTTAAGATTCGTGATCATTCATAATTTAGTCTTTAGGATAAAAATGAAGCAGAATTTACCTTGGGTATCAGCAAATTTCACAGTTACATGGACTCTCTTATTTTATCGCTTGAACTGTGAATTTATTTTCACAGCGTTTTACTAAAACTTTCTGAAAAGCTGTTCTTGACTTTTTTAGGACACCCCAGCTAATTGTAGGGTCTAGGAGAAAATACTCACGTTATAAATGTTATCATCGGTATTCTTAACAATGAATTTGCAAGCTTTTCCCAAACCAATACCAGGCAGAGAAGCTAAATAATCACAGCCAGAGAGGATGCACATGTGTCGAAATTTGTCCAAGTGAAAATTTGGCAGCCTCAGTCCCATTGCCAAATGCAGGCGATCTTGCTCCACCAAAACTCCATGTCCAAACATATCCATTTTAAAAAAAATCTGAAATTTGGTAAAAGTTCAGATAAAAATTCTCATTAATCATATGAAATCTTGTCATTTTAATAATTTATCTATCTTACTATTTCAATAGTTCAAAATTTATTAATTGTAACAAAACTAAGAATTAGCACCTTTGTACAACCAAATAAAGTGAGGTCACTGTCCTCAGTAATCACAACATCGGCAATTCCAGATATGTTTAGGTAAGCAAGTTGAGCATCTGCCTCGTAAGGTGCTACAATGCAATCGACATTACGGGCCTGACATTCCTTTATAACTTCTAAGGCCATTTTATGACTCACATCAAGGGATCTTCTAAGAAGATTTTTTCCCTCGCTTATTTTGCCCATTTTAATTAATTCTGCTGCTCTTTTACGATTGGCTTCTCTTGATCTTTAAAACAAAATTAATTTATTCAGATATTATTTTAATTCAATTTACCATTTTGTTTATAATTGAGCAATGTCTGTTTATACAAACTTACTCTCTTCTCTTTATTTCTGTTTCAGCTTTAGCAGGAAGATGTCTTCCATCAAAAACTAGAATTGGTTTTATGTTATGACCAAGTAGCATGTTTACAAATTTCATACAGTACTTGACATACCTAAAATACATACAGAAATAAACTATTAAATTTATTTATTTAAAATAAAACTTTCATAAATTTTAATGAGAGGCTTACGCATCTGTGTCTTGGCCCATTACTATTTTATCAGCACACGAAAAAGCTCCTTTGTGTAGCCAGCAATAAGTGTCGATGGCCACAGTTCCACCGGAAAAGTCCGAGATGTTCGTTTTCTTTGATGATTTCTCCAAAAATGGAATGAGGCCTGTGATACCCATCTAGAAAATAATACACAAAGCATTAAACTTTTTGGTGTCATTATCAGTTTCCCATGGTATCAAAATACTCAAAAAAATTACACGATTTATTCATAATTAAATTTTTCTAGGTGAAAAAACAAAAAGAAATACAGCACAACAACTGCAAAAGTACATAAACAAAGGAAAGTTAGGTAAAGAGTAAACAAACCGTCCTCATGTAACGGAATAAACAAATTTAAAATGTCAGTTAACGTAACTTAAAATTCACAATGACTCTGAAAATGTCATCGTCAACCGTTGCAGCCCCAAAAATATAAGATCGTTTAAAAAAACTTGGTAAAAGTACCGATAAAATCTTACCTTCGCTTTGTTTTCTCCTCCGAAATAAAAGACAGCGAACGTTTTATAACCTCAAAGCTAAGAACAACAACACGCATTAATGACATAAAGTAACGATTGAAATGGAAACTGCGACTAAGAAGAGAATGAAGACGCATTAAAGTGCAATAAAAGTTTGCTTGAATCTTTCAGGCATTTGTCATCCAGAATCGCGCGAGACGAGAGTTTGCTAAATAACGGAGCCTCTAGGCTAGAGGTAGATGAAAAGCGCGCGAACTGCCGATTTGTTATTGCACAAAAGTTGACTGTCGGTGACGGTCAAGTAGCGACGATGCAAAGTTCTACGGCTTGGCGCGAGGCTGTAGCATCGGATTTCGTGCGTTAATTTAGGCAAATTGATGCGCGTGACGTTTGATTACGGTGTTTGATCGTCACGCACGCGGATGGAGACGAGGTGTCAGACTGAGAAAGACCGCGACATTCAAACTGTATACAAATACGTAAGTAAGAAATATCGTATTACTAGAGATATCTGAATCAAAATTGACGTTAAAAAGAATAAAAATAGCATTTTATTCTTTTCGCAAAGCATAAAACGCTGATTTTATTTTTTAGAGAATTTGACAATGACCTAGAAGATTAAATTGTACAAATTATTCTTTTATAAAGAATAAACTTCAGTTTTTATTTTTTTGTAAACAATAAACTTCAGCTTTTATAATTTCGTAAAGAATGAACTTTATTCTATTGTGAAGAATAAAATAAAACTTTTATTCTTTTGGTTTAACATTAATGTTAGATTTCATATTCCGTAGTTTTCTCGAAAATGAAACAATGCTAGGTACTTTTTTAGGTCTTAAATTTTCCACATTTTAAGATGAATCGAAGGCAACTTTTAGTTTTTCAATTAACAAATTACTATTTGAATAATTAGCATAAATGTGCTTAGACAAGGACAGTAGATACAAAATTCTCTTAAAACAAAAGAATAAAAGCTGAATTTTATTGTTTACAAAAAAATAATTTGTACGATTTAATCTTTTAAAGTCACTGTCAAGTTCATTTGTGAAGAATAAAATGCTATTTTTATTCTTTCTAACGTCAATTTTTATTCTTCTAGGTTTAGAGTATGTTCTATAATCACATAAACCGCATACAATATATACATAAATAAACATACATGTTCAATTATGTTATATATGTATATACAGTTTGGTTTTCGCTATTTTGAATCATAAATAAAATATAATTCTAATTACGATTGATTAGTTTTTGTTTTAATCACAAACTTCTTCAAGGAAAAATGAAAACTTTTATTTCTTTGGAATATTTAAGTAGATAAATAAAAAAAACGTTAAAATCCTTACTTGCATCTGCTATACGTCCCATATGGGGGTTACTATATGTACGATAACACATAAATGAGGCTTGTTGTCGGCGAAAGCAGGGTATTGTACTTCATTTAAATTGAAAACTCCTTCAGAATATATTTCTACAGACTACAATCTGCAGGAGAAACCCAGAAAAACCTGCTTAAAGTCTTGCAGCAATTTCTGCTGATTTTGTCCATACTAGGCAGATAAGTAAACGTAATGTTACCTTGTTAGGCTATTTTATATTATTTAATTATATATAAGAATGTCGTATGAAAGTTAATTTGACATTAGTAGTAATATATGCATCAGCGTTGCTAATATTCAGAATTGAAACACTAGGTACCATTTATCTTCAGCAAAATTTTGGAATGTAAGGAATGAATTAGAACAAACTGAACGAGTTCATAGGCTGATTGGAATATTTTATTCTACTTCCATTACCTATAATCCATTTTAGACGCCGGATATCTCTGTCTTTGTCTAATAGAGTTTTTATTCATAATTTTAAGAGAAATGATTTTTTTTAAATAAGAGTTGTCCCCGCTTTGTTTTATAGTAATCTAAATATATGTCTAAGCTGGTTTCATATGACTGTTTTGTTTTTGAGTAAACTTTGACACATATGCGGGCGAAATAAGTGGCGATTAACCTTTACATGCTAAGTTCGTCAAAGTTTCCTCGAAAACAAAACAATCACGTGAAACCAGCTTGGACATACATATTTAGATTACTATAAAACAAAGCGTGGACAACTCTTATTTTCTCAATGTTTCGGATTGAAATATTGAATTCGAAAACTTTTTAATAATCTTTGCAATGGCTAACAAAGCTAATGCCCACGGATCTAGGTATCACTTGACACACCACAATTCTTAACGTGCACGCGGTGCGTGTATGCACGCATGCAATTTCCAATCGATACAGATACTTCCTGTGATGTATACCCTGTAGCTACAATAACGATCACACGCGATCTTTGTCTCTTTTCCGGAATAGTACCGCTTGTACCGGGACAAAGACTGAACTCCTTATACCGCACTTCTCACAAGCTGCAGATGTTGAAATGCGAATTTGTAGAGACGAGGCGGCTCCTCTGCATATGTACAACGAGGCTATTTTTGTACTTGGACTTGAAGTCACAGTGATCGCACTGGAAATTCGGTTTCTTAAAGCACATCGCTCGGTTTCATGGAAGAATTTAGGGGAGAACGGGGTAATGCCGGTCACTGGCTAATTCCGGTCACTCTTATTTTCAACAATCTAAACATTTTTAGGCAATAATTTGAATAGTATATCAAACGCAATATAAAATGCAATTGATCTAGTGTTCAAATAACCTTGTATTCAGTATAATTAAGGAATTATACACAATTAAAGTTTAGGTCTACATTTCTTATAAGAAATCTGGTCTATAAAATAAGCTTTTATGCATATTATTTGTTACTTTATGCAGTTATTTTATGCAACTTTATTAATTTGAACAATCTAAGAATACGAAGTAGTGAAAAGAAAAGGGTATAAACCTATTGTTTTTTTTTGTCATTTCCATTTAAATTACTAAGCAGAATTGGGGTAATACCGCGGTCACATTGTTATTTATATGATGATCCCGAAAGTGAGGCTAAGAAAACGTTCCGCTGCGCTCTCAGGTAGGGCAACTTTGCTTAAGTGTTTTTGATTGAACAGTGGCTATGTGTTACATATTTCGCTATGTAAGTGCGAATAATAATACGACTGATCATATGATCCTTAAATTCATATGATAGCTTTAAGGACATTTTTTACCTATAAAAGTAACTTTTTAATAGTGACCGGAATATGTACCAAGGCCGAACGGTATTACCCTTTGATGTGGAGTAAATCCAGTCAAAATGCTTCTTTTTATTTCGTCTTATAGCTGCTATATCTTACATTTTTATATTAAACCAATAAGAAATATTTTAAGTCAATGGTTTGAACTAACATAATAATTATTTAAAGTTAATAAAAAACAATTTGAAAGTAGAAATAACAAGCACTTTTGCTTAGGTGACCGGCAATAAATCGTTTGATAAATCGTTTTTTTTTTATAATAAGGTAACGAAGCATAATTTACTAGTACCTCGAATTTTGAACCAGTTTTTCTATCGATAATAACTGCATGAAGCTTAGCATCGTCCTTCTCTGGGTGCAGTATATATTTCTGCACGTGTCTCGTAAAACTCTGCTTGTGTTTACCCCTAAAGGGGCAAAACTTGCACTGAAGATTGGGCTTCTTTCGGTGAAATTGGTGCTTGAATCTTTCGCCGCACTTTCCGCATTTCTCATAATCATCCAGCGCCAAAGTCGTATGCCTTATATCTATGTGCTTTGTCAAACCGATATTTTAAAGTGACTTGGTAGTCGCGGTGTGTGCACTGAAAGTACTTTTCGGATCCGCATTCGGTACTCAAGTGAGCACGTATATACTTCTGTTGCTCACATATCGTCTGCCACGCTTTAGACATTGTAAGTGCGGTCTCGTGAGTTAATACTGATTTTTTCAAAATTCATCATCACATTCTAAACAGTACAGTTTAACGTAATCTTTGCAACCTGTGGGTTTCGAATTGTTGTTTTATTAATTAAAGCACAAAATTAAGAAAACAGGGATTCTTGCTCAAAATCAGTTAAACCCACTGAAACTCTTTGACGCCGTTAGAACTTTTGTTTCGTTATTTGTAAATTTGGAAAAACTAACTATAAAATAAGTACACAATATGTAGAAACGTACGCTAAACATTTTTCTTTTAACGGGAAAAGCATTAATACCAGTAAACTTATGTTCTTTCCGCGTCGCTCTAGCAAGTAATTTCTGGACCTCTTCTGCCTTCAAATCTTTGTGCTTGCTCTTTAATTAAATGACTTCAGGTTGCCTCTGAGCTCTGAACCTCGTCTTATGTTCGCAAAAATCGCACCAAGCCACGGACCTTTTGCTTGCATTGCAGCTCTTGCAGACAAGAATCATGTTGGTGCTCAGCGAGTCTGGAAATCAGTAAGTTGTCATGAATTTTTTTTTGTGAATAAATTGTAGCAATAAAAAAAATAATCGTTGACTCTACCTATTTTATTAATGTTTACTAACTTTTCTATTCTTACATATTTGGTACGGAAAATCAATATTTTTAAACTTAACGTGATGTAACTACCTACATTATGAGTACAAAAAAAGGATAGCGAAAATGACATTTAATACGATAACGGTAAAAATAGGAAGTGCGAGTTTACGACCGGATAGGAAGGGATAGTGATGTATTTAGGGACTTATCGTGATGGTGGCGGGAGATATGAATAGGAGCTCAGGCACAGTAAATAAATAAGCGCGAGCAAATAAATTTAATATCATATTTATTGTATAAGAAGCACAAAGTTAAGTATAAGGGCGTGCTCTTTTTATAAGTGAAATGTCAAATAACAAACTATGGTGCGTACGTGCTTACGGTTCAGAGTTCGAATGCAGAAGGCTAAAGGTTGAAGGCAAAAGGCGAGGGCAAATGGCACGGAGCCATGTGGGGGCTATGACTTATATAACCTTGCGGAGATCGCATGCTTAGCCTAAATTAGGAATTACTTATGCGTACTCGAGGAGGGCTACAAAGGTATGGAGTCGCGGAACGGAGTTCAGAAAATATTGGGGTGGATGAGTGTATCATCGGAAAAAAGGAATTAATGGGATTTAATAGACTTCTCACACTAGGAATAATTCACTTTTGTCGTATATGGATCTTGTCGACGAAAAGTTGTTGTGGGTCAATACTCGGGTCGTGATAGTTAGTTGGAATTACAAAAGATCTATTTATTTATACTCATAAAACATATAAACCTTTTAAACTCCCAATTTATGCGTATAGCAAAACCACAAGGTATTTTGTTCGCATACAAAAAATTGCAAAGGTCGTCAGACTCCATGTTATATAATATATATATCGCACCCTTAAAATACATCCATTTTCGATAAATCGAAATAAACTGCCTTTGCTTTATTAGAAATTAGAAATTTGTATTTAAATATGAGGTTCTTTTCGTAAGCTTGACAAATGTGTAATTTAGTAATTTAAATCTTTAATATACTTATGTAACCTTTTACTTTAACTTACATTGTACAATAGTATCTCATACTACATTTCGGTAACCTAATATTATTTTTGATAAACAGTTTTTATTTATTAATCATAAACCTTTTCAAGGTATATCTGTATAAACTAAATATTACGTTGCTAGGCAAATTTCAATCATATTTAATCATCTATAAAAATGTAATCGCTACTATAACAAACACTTAATGCTGCCGAATCCTTATTTTTCCAATAATTGCGTTGGGAGGATCTAAAAGTGAAAGTTTTGTTGTCTCCGGTATCGTTTGCACAGACAAAATTAAATTTATCTTATTTATACGTTACGTCATTTCATAGTTTATTGCAGAATATTAATCCATCCCGAACAATTATTAAGTAAGTAAAACTATTTACAGTAACGAATTATTTATTGTACTTTAGCACGAGTTTCATATCTACAGATTTTGCATCATCTGTTTGGCTTTTTGAAAAGATGCTATTAAAACTTATTAGTTCACATACATATGAGAGATGCATTAAATAATATCATTTTATTTATTTACGCAAAAAAAGCTTCCAAATTATTTCTGACACGATGTTCTTATTGAGTCATTATATTGTATGAATAAGAAATGTAGATTGTTTTGTTAAAATCTGTTAAATAATTTGTTGAATATTTCTGTAAGGCAAATCTTACGCTATGTTCAGAATTACCTATACTGTAAACGAAATGGCATATATCTTTGCTTTAACAATGTTCCTTTTGAAGTAAGAGAGTTAATTTTCTTAATTCAAGGAGGTCTTTGCAATAAAAGCTGCATTAGAAGTGCCAAAACGCAAAATTTAAGGACAACAACACTCACAATAAGTTATACTGATTTTTTTAAATAAGATTTTACCTTCTGGTGCATTCCAATCCGAATTGCTTGTGACTTCCTCCTCTGTAATTTTAATACAAGAATAAATAAAAATATAAATACTTTATAAATCGTCAGATGATTAAAAAAAATAATAATACTACCAGCGTAATCTGATGTTTCTGATATTTGACGTTTCATGGTCATTCGTGTCATTGGGTACATTATTATATAAAAAACATAAGAATTATCAAATTTTTCAATAGTTATTTTTGGTAAATTAAATTCTAACTAAATAATTAAGAAAAAAATAGCTACAAAATCTTACCGATTTGAACTTCTGGCTTCATTTTTGAAAACTTTTTAAAATGATTCTGCATTGGTGGCTAAAATCATCCTACTTTTGCAAATACCAATTTATATATATATATATATATATATATATATATATATATATATATATATATATATATATATATATATATATATATATATATATATATATATATATATGTGTGTGGGTGATTCTGAGCCTAGGAGTTTATTCTTCTTTCTAAAGATTAGTTAATTATTGTAGTAAGAGTATTATTTTTATTATATTCATTCATTCATTCAGTCTTTACTTAAATATATGGGGAGCAGACTGATCAGGCTCGATATCCGTCGGCGATTTGCCTGGTACGACGAGTTGTCAATATATCACTGAAAAAAATCTATCCCGCGCCTAATAGGAGAACAACGCATCTAATAAGGACGGACCTTCATAAATAGAAAATTTACGCCATCCAACCCGCTTGCCGCTAAATTAATATTATAAACTAAATTGCATAATAGGGAACTTGCATGGGTCTTAATATCAGTGTTCTAACACTTGGAATCGATAAAGTAACATGAACAAGTAAAACATAGTTGTATGTTTTATTTTCTGATGCCGTATTTATTTATGTATAACGCATTGAAAACGGTAAAATTTTAGATCGCTTCTTGAATGGATGTCACGTGACATTATCAACACGTACGTCGAACACCGCAGAGTCAGCGCCACTGTAGCGAATGTAGCTACTAAACGGACTGCAGCTAGGATTCACAGCTCTACTGTTTAGTACCTACAGTCATCACGGTGGCGCTGGCTTTGCGGTATTCGACGCTCGTGTTGATGATGGCACGTGACATCGATTCAAATAGTGTTCTAAAATGTTACAATCAATAAATAAATAAATAGAGCATTAAAAAATCTGTCTTGGGAAGATTATTATTTTGAAGTATATTATCGAATAAAATTGAATTTAAAATTCATGCAAGTTCCCTATTATAAATACTGCCAAGGTTAATTTATTATTTATTCAGCATAAAGATATGTATCAAACTTTCACTCGTATAACGTTTTTGCAACAAAGGTGGTTCAAAATTATACTTTTCAATCTCAATAACTTCTATAAAAATAATAATAACAAAAAATAGACCCTACTTCAAAAAGTAACCCTCTAAAAAGTAAAAAATAATATTTTTTTTAATAATACAATGGAATTGTGAAAATATAAACTCTGTATCAGCAGTAACATTTGGTTAATTGAATTCAAACTAGAATTTTTTAAAGTTGTGCGCCGGAATCGACAATTACGTTCAATCGCAACATTTTAGCTACTTGCTTAAATTCTTGGCACCGACTCCAAAAAGTTCTAGTTGAAATTCAATTAATCAATTTTTATTGTTGATAGTGAGTTTATATTCTCACAATTCTATATATTATTAAAAAAGATATATTATTTCTTACTTTTTAGAGGGTTACTTTTTGAAGTCGGTTCTATCTTTTTTTAAATTATTATTTATCACTTTTTAGTGTTATGATAAAAATGACGATATGAAAATTCATACTTTGCCAGTACTATCAGTACCGGCTCAGTACTGGCTCAAGACAATAAAGCGCAACTCAAATGGCTGCATCTGCTAATAAGTTATATGCAGAGAAGTCATTTAAAAGTCGGTTAAATATGGTATACCGCCAGTACTGGCATTGCTGTACTGGTCCAATACTGGTATAAACTTGTATTGGACAACGTACATGTATACCCTTTATTGAATACAAAATTAAAAGAATCATCGAAATTAGCAGTCATTTCCTGCGTAATCGGTATAAACATAGAGTAATTATTAACAAAAATATGGTGTTTTTGGTTGTACTGGCATTGTACCTGCCCAGTACTTGAAAATTTTTGTTTCGTGACCTAAGTTGAACGATACCAAGATAAACAAAAAAATTTCATGTTGAATAGTTCAGTGTAGCTCGAGAAAATCGCGGACAATCATGCATACATACATACGCGTCAAACTGAGAACCTCCTTTTTTGAAGTCGGTTAATAATTTATTTTTATTTGCTATTCATTTGTATTCTAGTGAATAATATATTAAGCCAACTTTCATCTTGAGAAACATTAAAGGTATGAAGATAATGGTGAGGTACAGTATTTTATAGCTATTACTTAGCGCTACTCATATAATTTATTAAAACTGAATTTCATTATAAAAGAAATTTTTTGTGACCAAGAAATCTTTATACATGTTATACATACTATAAAAATCTTCCGTATACCAGATGCCTGATCATATAAAGTCTATTACTACTGGTTTTCTGAATCGACAGTAGCGCCTTGATATATTTATTACTTGATACCAGGGCTGCGAATAGTGTAGCTATTCATTTTAATCTACAAACCAGATTCATTTATGTTCGACTAATTTTCTCGATTTGTTTAAATTGTATAAAATACGATTCATCAATGAAAAGGAGAGATGGTTTTACAATTCAAACTCTTAACAAATGAATCTAATGATTTAAATAGTGATTTATATTTGAAACAAAGAAAAATTAGTTGTGATTCACCTTTGAATCAGAAAATTATAGTAATCGATCAATTCATTTTGTATTCAACTTTATTCATAACATAACTTTATTCATTTTGTCTTATTTATTTTAGAAAAGTTCTCTTTCTAGTTGTTAACATGCTAATGGTTTGCAAACAATTTAATATCACTTAAATATTAGTTTATTTGTAAATTAAATTATTCGCAAAAACGGAATTGAATTATATTATTCTAAATATAAACCTCATGAATATTGATCAAAATTTCCGAAAACACAAAAAATAGACTTTAGTTGTTTTTCTGCGAATCCAAATTATAAAATTTGCTGGAAACAAATTATAAAATTGTGAGAATTGAACAGGGCAACTAAAATTTGAAATGAACATCTTCAAATAAATGTCAAGCCAACTGTATTGACAATAAATTCAAAGATTTCGAAAATCGTTATGGCTTGTCATTTTGGTTCTCAATTCTCGAAAGTTTCTAATTTGTTCCCAATTATCGTTGACTTGATGTTGACAGGAAGAAATATATTTGAAAGATTTTCTCGAAGTTTCAAACGAAATGATTAAAAATTTGATTTTTAAGCAAACGGTAAATGAATTTTGGCTGAGTACGTACTCCGTCTTATTAATCAAGCAGTCGACATGTATTCGCAGGGTAAATTGTTGTTCACAATCTCTCATATTAATATTTTTTGATACCTTTATATAAGTACAATCAATTTGTTAATATTAAGATTACAATGTAATAATTGTACAATATTTAGTAGTTTTTACTTTTTTAAGATTTATTAATCGTACTGAAAATCTCAAGATACATTCTTCAAAATATCATTGGAAAAACATTACTTTTAATGTATGTCAAAATAATCATATGCTCATAAGTTGTTCACTAAAAAATATCTTTTTTTAGGAAAATAGTTATTCAAAATAAAGACTTATGTTGTATAGAATAATATAACAGAATGGAGATCAAGAGAAAATGATAAATGTTAGTTATACAAGTTGTTTTAAAGACTCAGACTATTAGAATTTTTGTACGGATTTACTTAAACTTGAATGCACTAACTTTTTTAAAATAGTAAGTACGTATTTACCTTAAGGCCATGCTAAACCCTCTTGTTACTGTTAAATACAGGGAACCACTTTTTTCATTCAATTTTTTATTTTAAGAAAATATCTGTCTGGAAAGTTGTTGTTTTTTAGTATGACAATAACGTTTCATAGAGATATTTACTTAAAATTGAAAAAAAAATGAGAAAAGTGGTTCCTCATATTTGTCGGTGTCTGGTGGCTTTAGCATCACCTTAAATGAATGAAAGAAGTTTATAATTAACATGTGTGATTGTTGAAAAAGTTGAGTTATTAATGTCTGTTGGTTTTTAATATTTTCCAGAACACATTTACACATAATATGGCTGAAAAGTTTTTAGACTGTTACAATGCATACAGTATAAGATATTCCTTTTTTTAAGATCTAACAATCTAGTGGATCTTTATTGTATGAGTAAAGTTGTATACATTGAGTATCTTTTAATACTTTCGGAGCTGTCAATGTATAAGCATTTTCTTTTTCATAGTGCTAAGGTACTTTTAATTTGACAATAAAACATGATTTATTCAGAGTAACGAAATACAATAAGCTTTAAAATAATAGGAATATCTTGTTTCTACTTGATGAATAAATTATAACACTAAAATTGTTTTGGCCATGTTATTTATTCTAAATAACATTTAAAGGTATCAGATGCTAACAGTTCAACTTTATTGATAATCACCCATATCTTATTTTCTTTGTACTTATAAACAAGATATAAAATTGATATAAAATTTGTATATGATTAGTCTAAAAGATAAGGTTTTTAAAATCATGCGAATCTCCCCATAAATTGTAAGCGATGTCACTATAATTGAATACAAATACTTTCAACATCTATAAAATAATAATAAACTTTTAACATTGTACATTATTATGTTTAAAAAAAGAAAAAACAAATTTAGCCTAATTGTTTTGTTATTTAATCTAGTACGATCCGCCTTAAAATTTAAAACAATTAAATAAAAATCAAAAGAAAGTCAAATGTATATATGTCAAAACCTATTAGTTTATTTATTGCTCTTAAGGGATTTGTTTCTTTTGATCGCCGGAAACACATAATTCAACGTAGGAATATCAATTAATTCTAAAAAATTCTCAAAACACTCACCTTGTAGATACTGCTCATTACGACATTTTCCAATCGTGCAGTTTGTTTCCGAAAAAAATAACAAACAGCCTTTGATATTTTACAAGCACTATATGCAGTACTGTGTTAACATATATGCACATCGAAAACGAGTACGTAATTCCCAAAGTATACATACTTAAACACTTACAAAAAAGCACGAGATATAGGTACATAGAAGACAAAATGTTCCGCGCGTGCAAACGGCGACGTACACCGGCCAGTACTGCCGTGTTTTTCTAAGAGATGCAAGCAAGTGCAATAGAATAAATGTATAGCTTTGTTCTCGGTGTGTGGATGTGGCTCGCGTAATGAAATGTGATATATTTCTCGGAACATCGATTTATTGGATTCAAATTAATAATTTCTATTTTCTATTTTCTAACCAATGTGAAATTGCACCTTTTCGCGCAATCTGACGTTGTATCAGCAAGATGGCCGTCCGCTGGGAATGAAACATCGAAGTTTCAAAAGGTATAAACATTGCGGATAAAAAAATGTAGCGCTTATTTATACTGTTAAATATTATATAATGTATAGTATGTAATGTTTAATATGTATATAATACTATACTATGTAATGTTTCAGTAATGTTTCAGGTATCGTTCAATCGAATTGTTTCAATTGATATCTTTCAGAAACCTTTCAAAAAGATTTCATATGAATTTCATCCATAGAAACATTGCAGTAACATTACAGAAATATACTAATTGTTATGTATCAATTATGTTGCACGCAAAATGTTTCCGCAACATTTTCGATGTAATGTTGGATGTGTTATATGTTTTTCAATAATTTTTTTAAAAGATACAGGTAATGTACTTTAAATTAGCTAATTGCAGTATTGTAGTATATCATTTAAAAACAGTTAGTTAAATTTTCAGTGAAAAATATCGAAAACTAAGCCGTTGGCAGCCAATTTCCGGAGATGTCTCGAAAAAAAGATATTTTGCGGTGATGGTTATTTCTCGGCACTCGATCATCTGAAATCAAAAAATCAAATTGTTTTTGTTATTTTTTGAATTTCCCCGGGTAACCTTGTCGAGTTTTTTCTAAAATTTGTTATTTTTTATTTTACAATAACAATTTGACCGATTTTTAAGCGAAAATTGCGTTTTTCGATTTCTAGTGTTACCAAAACTTGAAAAATCAGTAAAAAAAAGAAAAAACTCGATTTTTTGATTTCAGATTATCGAGTGCCGAGAAATGACCGTCACCGCAAAATATCTTTTTTTCGAGACAGCTCCGGAAATTGGCTGCCAACTGCTTAGTTTTCGATATTTTTCACTGAAAATTTAACAAACTGTTTTTTAAATGATATACTACAATACTGTAATTAGCTAATTTAAAATTCATTACCTGTATCTTCTAAAAAAATTATTGAAAAACGCTCTTTTTTAACTTAATTAACAATACCCCCCCTTAACTAGCAATGTATAATTGTATAATACAGCGAGTAAACTTTCGGATAAGCGAAATGCCAGCTCGTATCGGCTAGCCATGTCGTACGTCGTATACTGTTGTGTTTTTGAGCGAGCGAGTTCCAAAATCGCGCCTGTATTGCAGGTGGCGTTGAAATCAAGTCGGAGTGACGTAAAGGTTCCTTTTCGTGTAGCGAATACTTCGCCGCGATTCAATTGACATACCGCGTTTCTTACACATAAGAATTATACACGTAATTATTGTACACAATTTAGCATTGGTCAACTTATATATAGATATATTTGACCAATGCTAAATTGTGCACAATAATTACGTGTACAATTCTTATGTGTAAGAAACGCACTATGCCATTCAATTGGAACTTGATACAACGATATTTCATCATTTTCTGGAAATAATTTATGTGGATAAATTATCAGCCAATTTTACAATTTTTATACCACTCTGCGGGAAACGGATTTTGATATCCTACCTAAAAAATTAGATCTAGCACTCGCAGTTTGATCTCATAAGACCATTAATTCTTCCCAAGATATTACCGATTTTACTCCGAATTTGCGTTATTACAGTGAAAAATGGTACGTCTTGATCTGATCATAAGACATGCATAGAATAGGGCTGATCCTTAATAAGGTTAAAAACAGCCTAAAAGTAAGGAATGATTTTTGTAGCCCTACTTAGCCGTTAAATCGTTGACCATTACAAAACGAATCAAAAACTGCACTTATATTAAAACTTTCACGCAAATTTATTACGAGGAAAAAATTTCGTTCAGATGCTTGCAGTTGATAAAATAATCTTTACTTGAATGTGAAAGAATTACCAGGATAAAACGCCAACCTTTCGAATAAGAAAATAAAATCGATATTTTTATTTTCTTTACGAGTCCTAAGTTGGTTCCTTATAAAAAATATTGATGAAAAAAATTGTGTACATAGTTTCTAAAGCTGTTCATTCACTCGCACAAAAATTAGCGAGATAAAACGTATAGATAGGGCTAAAAAATCACTTCTTACTTTTAGGCTGTATTTAACCTTATTAAGGATCAGCCCTATTTGATGCATGTTGGATACTTTGTTCTAGACCTTCACAAAGCAATTCACGCAAAAATTGAAAATAGTTCCACGAACGTTCCAAACTTCACCTAAATAGATTTTTCGGCTTTTTGCTAATAGCGAATGCGGGAACAGTGGGTTTGTGCGTTAGGATCAGTCATACAGAGGTGCAGAGACTAGCTGCTCCCCAGTTAGAAGATAGAATACTCTTATACAGGGATCCTGAAAGGGGATAAAGCGAATTGAACTTGAAAAAAAAATAGGCAAAGATCTGAAAATGTTTGTAAGTAAATTTTTTATACACCTCGAGGATTAGTTCTTTACAAAATCATACGTTTGGTTCATCATTGATTGGTTTTTATCAATGACATCGATAATAATAAACGGTTAATCCTGGCGAATCTAGTTGTTGCTTCAGAGTTCAGAGCACAATTGTTGACGTGAGTGACGTACGCGCACACGTTCGAGCTCACTTTGCCGCAAGCTTTGCACTTGAGCGTCTCCTCGGTGAACAGTCGCAGATGAACCGCCTGCAGATGATTGATCAGCTCGTACTTTCTGTACGTCTTGAAGCGACAGTGAGCGCACGCGATCGTTGGCTCTTTTCCGCAATAGAACCGCCTGTGGTTGGCCAGACCCGTAACTCCCGCGTACCTCTTACCACATTCGGGACACGGGTAGCTCGATGTCTCTTTGATTTTTAGATGACGACTCGATATGTGTTTGGCGAGGTAGCTTTTATACTTGGTTGTGTAGTCGCAGTGATTGCACTGGAAATTCGTCTCTTTGCCGCAGTGCGCCCGATGTTTACGAAAAGTTTTCTTCAGCTGATCCTTGCCGCTCAATTCGCTTGCGCATTTTCTACTGCCCTTTGTCACTTTCGTCCTGCTCTTGCAATTCGAGGAATGAGATACCACGAGTTTCTGTATTTCTGTGCGATAACAATTATTATTTATTAATAGAGGTCGATCAATGCTACAAGTGATAAGTGATATTAAGTCTTACTTGATTTTTCCATTTGACCCTTTCGCTTCGAAGTAACACCTGTAAGTAAAAATACTGTTATTAAAAATCAATTTCTATTATAAGGGGGTAGTGGGACTATTCTGTCGTACATTGAATTTTAATGCCATCTACAGTTGTTTTGCCGATAGAACTCGGCTCACTCTTTGCATTGTCATCCTCCGAGTACAGAATGTGATGCAGTATGTGATTCTGAACGTGTTTTTTGAAAGAAACTTTGTTCTTACTTCTAAAATCGCAAAATTCACACTGGAGACAGAGCTTTTGGCCACACATCTTCTCGTGGCTGCGCAGGTATAATTGGTTTTTGAATTTTCTACTGCACTTTTCGCACTTTTTGTAATCTTCCGGCGCTACAGTCTTGTGTTTTCTCTGTATGTGATGTATCAAATATGGCTTCGTAGTGGACTGATAGTCACAGTCCGCGCACTGGAAGTATTCTTTGGGTCCACATTTGCTTTTCAAGTGTTTGTACATACTCTGATAGATTAAGTAACGTCTGTCGCATTTCAGGCATTGTAAGTATGTTTTTGTGCCGCACTGGCGACATTTCCGTTCAATGGAATCGATCTTTCCAAAGCTCGTGTCGCAATTTGAGCAATACAGTTTGACAAAATCTTTACATCCTGTAGGTTTCAAATTACTGTTTTATTCTTAAGGCACTACACTTTAAATAGAGAATTGTTAGTATAATCGTATGGACTTACTGAATCTCTTTTGCATCGTTGGAACCCTTTTTTCGGTATTTGTAGACTTGGAATCACTACCTACAAAGTAAGTGTACAATATTCAACATTGTATATACTAAATATATTATTTCGAGTAGGAAATACAAACCATTTTTACCAATTAACTTATGTTCTCTCTTCAAAGCTCTGGTAAGAATCTTCTGAACTTCTTCTTTTTTCAAATCCTTGTGCTTGCTCTTCAAGTGTTTCTTCAGACTACGTCTGAACCTCGTCTTGTAGTCGCAAAATTCGCACTTTATGAACGGCGCCAAGCTGCACAGCCTCTGATGATCCAGCGCACTGCGCCTGTTCTTATACTTGCCGCCACATTTGGCACACTCCGAGTATTGGTGCTCGACCAGTATGTGACGACACATGTTGGACTTGATCCTGCTGCGGTAGTTGCAGTGTTCGCACTGGTGAAAGCTCGTCTGGCCGCACTCGAACCTTATGTGGTACTTGGCCGCGCTCGCGGAGGTGCTTGTAAAGTTGTTGCATTTTCGACACTGGTACTGCATACGCTGGAGATTCTGGCATTCGGTTTTTGAGCGATCTGACACGGAGATATTGGTTGCGTTGCGGCTCTTACGGTAGAGAGCCGCGTTGGTGCTCGGCAAGTCTGAAATGCAATAAGTTGGTATGAATTGTATTTGTGAATTGTAGAGGAAAGAAGATGTTACTGGCTTCACCTATTTTATTTTCAGTAAGCTGATCAACAGCATTTTGTGCGACAGTCCTGGCGACTTCTGCTTCAGGCCTGTTTTGTACTACGTCCACTAACTTTTCTATTCGTACTAAGCACTTTTTAAGAGATTTCTGTCTCGTTTTATCAGTTGAATGGCTAGTGATATCTTTAAATAAAAAATGTATACCTTTAGTAAGTGATTTTACTTAGTCAAACACAATGATGGAGATGTAAAAAATATTTTTAACTTTAAGCGAATTATTAGGGAAGGTCGACTTTTTCAAATGGAAATACGAACCGGATTTTAAGATATCACTTGCCTAACGTAATTTGAATCTCGAAACTTGTAATTAAATTTCATAAATCTTCTTCTCTTTCTTAACCCATTTCTTCCCAGGCGGCCATTTTATAGTCGATTGGTTTTTTGCCTAAAAAATTGTCGAAAAAAAAATAATAATAACCAATAGCACTTTTCTGAAGTAAAATTGTCCGCTCTTTCCGATTCTGAAGTCAGAATTTTGAAATTTCCGTGAATCCATATCAAGATCTTCGTTGAACCCGTTTTATTCTAAACAAGCATGTCAAAATGTTAAAAAATGTATTTCTGATTTTTCATCAAATTCAAACCGCCATTTTGAAATTTTCCAACGGAAATTTCAATATTCTGACTTCAGAATCGGAAAAAGCGGACAATTTTACTTCAGAAAAGTGCTGTTGGTTATTATTATTTTTTTTTCGACAATTTTTTAGGCAAGAACCCTATCGACTATAAAGTGGCCACGTGGGAAGAAATGGGTTAAAATGTAGTCAACAGCGTTTGTTCTACTGTATAACAAGGTATATTTCTTAACAGTTATAAAAAGTTTCAGTAAAATATCTCTTGCGCAAATCACTTTTTTATGACATTAATAGGTCGTAAACAATTTTCATAATAACAAAGATTAACCCTAAGCATTTAGATCCCAAGTGTGCCTGCAAGAACTCGCGGTTTGGACTACCATTAAATATTCCTATTTGATTGGAAAAGTATCTGGGACTTCATAGTCACTTCCAGGGGTCCTTCACGAAGATGTCAGTGTATTTTACAGCCCAAAAGAGAGCATTTGTTTGAAAAGATTATATAAATGATGATGTCATAACAAAAAAGCAATGCGTATGGCGATATTGATTTTGACTTAAAAATTCTGAATAAAAATATATTTATGTTAAAACTTTCTGATAGAAACTTGTATAATAATACTCAAACTAACTAATTACCACGCTATTTGTTGCTTTAATTAATATACGAGCTCAGACGGCAGATAGTAGTTTATAGATTCACCTCGAAAAATCATACTCAAAACATTTTTTTATCTTGGACACTATTTACGTACTCTTTTCAGACTGTTTTTGCGCTGATTAACGGCTTACCATATTTCTTAACATCGAATAAGGACTTTGGGACTTAAAGAGTTAAGAAATCGTAATAAAACAATTTTTTATATTGACCGAAAAACGTCAGAACGCTACCTTAATAAAAATTCATCGTTTCATTCATTTGCCACGTTTCTTCCTCGTCAATATATTCTAATGAAATTTGTTAGTCTAAGATTTTTGTGGTCACTGATTTCGACTCCGGTGTAAAGAATATAAAATTCAAAATGACAGATACGATATATACTAGATAGAATTTTCAGAATCACCCGATTTCTTTAAAAAAAAAACTTGATACTCGATGGTTTCCGAAACATGAAATTCGGACCAAATTTTGAAAACCGCAAATCATACGGAAAAAAATATTATCAACCATTGTTGTATAATAAATTTACACTTTATTCGAATTTTAAATTAAATCTCACCCATTCCATTCTCTGCAAATTCATCTGGAATTTCGGCTGCCATATTTTCCGGTATATTTGTTACAATCTCATGGGTCATAGGAGGTAATTTATCTACTATTTTGAAGAAGTTGAGAATAGTCGTCTGTTTGTGAGGTATATTATTTATAATTTCTTTTCCTGATACGATTGTTTCGTTTATTAGATTACTGGACTCGATGGTTGGCGATTGTTCAACTACTTTAACCATATTTGATGCAATTGCAGAATCTGAAACACAGAATCATTTTATTAAAAAATATTGTTATAACAATTATTTTTATGTTAATGAAAATTAAAGAAATATTCGAAGAATATTCGGAAAATGGTTCTTATAGCGTCTACACATTCTAACAACACGATAGTAGATAAATAACTTCTATTATATAAAATGTTTAGACCTGGGGCGAAACGCAAAAGTATTTTTTTCCTATGATATAAATATTCAATTACGTTACTTTCCATACTGTTTATATACTATCTACGATCGTTACATACTTGCTTCGGAGAGAAAGACTCAAATCTTATCAAAATTAAAAATACGTCATACTATAAGTAGAAAAAATCTTTCAAAAAGCACTGTTTTTGGTAAAGAGTGTACAAGACACTAACGTTAAAAATATAAGTTATTGGTCTACAAAGAGTCATTTCAAACAATAATATTTTCAGATATTTTTCTTACCAACTGTATGCGTGCTGCTGGAAACTTGACTAGATCCTGAGTCTTCCATGTTGCTATCAGACTCACCCAATGAACAGTCCAAAACATGACTAAGATTCGTGTGCCTTTGATTTTCCAAAATAGCTGCTTCGAAACGAACCACAGCTAAATAAAAGAATTTTTTGTTATCAGTTACGAAATTATGTACTTCCCGAATTACGTAAAATTTAACGAACGCACTGGAAAACATAAGATATCTCAATAAATTATTATTAATTTGCTTCTTATAAACATGAAAAATTATTTCTCTTTAAATTACATTTTAAAATATTATTTTCCCCATTTATAAATTACTTCACTATAGTACAGTGTGTAACTAGGGGGGGGGGGGGGGGGGGATTGTTTCTTTTCTAATCATCATCCGTGTCTAAAAAAACCCTTTCCAACCGTGTTATACATCGTATTTTTTGTAATAAAAATGGCCTTTCTCAGACATGCAAAGGGAATGGAGAAATAGATTACGAGTCGTCCACTATAGGCCTAAGAAATTCAGGAGCGGGTGCCAATGACTATTACAGGGACAGCGGTAAGTAATGTTCATTTCCTCCCGCTCATGCAAATGTGAAAAAGGGCCTTTTTCATGAACGTGTTGCGAAAAGTAAGAGTAATAGTGCACCTGGGTGCGGTAACTTTTATAAAAGAAACTCAGAATATACTTCAATTCATAAAATCAGATATTTTTCTTATGAGATTTTGCCCGATTCTGTTTGGTCTCATGTCTGTGTGTATGTGTGTGTGCGCATGTGCGTGTGCGTGTGTGTGTGTGGGTGTGTGTGTCTATGTGTGTGGGTATGTACGTGTATGTGTGCATGCGTGCGTGTGATCGAGTCATAGGATTATACGATGATCTTGAATTGCTTAATTAAATGATCATCCGATTCTTTTTCTCTTCTTTCACCTACAGATTGTTTTGTATTTTCACTAAGGTTACCTTCAAGCATCTCATTCGATAACTTTGCAAAAGCTAATATATATTTATCAAAGTGTTATTTATGCATCAACGGAGATTGCTGTCTTTCAACTTTAATCACAACCTCGGTCAGGCTGATAATATATATTTATCAGTGAAAAATGTCGAATTGTTAAAGAAAAAAGAAATTAATAATTAAGTTGTTTTGCTGTAATATGTACGTTACATATATTTACCAGAAGCTGCATCAGATAGTACTTGTTCAGCCTCTGTTTTTACAATGGTCGCTTTTTCATTTTCATTTCGCTCAGATTTCATTATTGTGCTTTCCTTATTAGTTCTTTCGCATACGATTTCGCAATCTACAAAAAGATATTACGTTATTTACAGTATGAGGTATTGGTATAAATTATAATTTTACAGATTATCTTTAATAGTTCTAAAGCGTACTAACCAGAGGCATCAGAAGAATCAATCTCAATAAGCTCGATGCTTAGATCGTCGTTTATGTCTGAAGTATTGGTGAAAGAGAAATAAATATTAGTATCTTCACCGTAATATATGTTATAGGCACTTGTACATAATTTTATACAAAAGCTGACATTGAGACCTTTAATTTGCGTGTTCGAGTCACTTCTGAGGACATTCTGGTAACAAATTATGCTCAATTGAAATATGTAAACAAATTTATAAGCCGCAGTTTCTTCAATATTTTGTAGTCCCCCGTTTAGGTACCACCACAATTTTCTGTTTTAATTTTAATTGAGCATTGCTTCTTTTTTCATAGTCTAGCAATGTTGCAGCGCTATTTTCACATATTTCAACTAGCCCCATGCATACACAAATTAGCTACTAAATGGAATGTAAGTCTACGCACAACCATGCTATAGGTATAATTGATAACAACGGTTGATAACAATAAAAAACAAAAAATCAACATTCACATAAATTATAGTAATTAGTATTAGAGATGTGAAATACCGACCAGAAATAACGCGATTATATACTCTCTGTATATTACCATGTAATATTTCTGGGTAAGATTTTAAATAGTAAAATAGTTTAATATTTTTCAACTCATTGGTTAATAATACAACTCCTTGGAAATTTAACTAAGGATTCTTGTCACGAATACGCAGTACATAATACACAATTGCGTTTTTCCGAAATATTAATTTATTCATTACACAGAAAAAATGATAAAAGTAGTGCGTATCCGATAAGGTAGTAATCGTCGGTAATCCGGTCGGTATTTCCCATATCCGTACCGACATAGCACTTTTTCGCTTTGTTCAATGAATAAATTACATTATCAAATTTCTCGAACTCTACACATCTATTTATCACTAAGAATGTGCGCACGTTCGTAATATCCAATTAAAGTAAAAATTAACTGCGCAAAGCGAAAAATCGATAATGTCGGTAACTGGGTATAAGGTACAGGACTCCGATCTCCCCTTAAGAGGAGGTCGGAGCCGATTACAGATTTCTGCACCGAATATTACATTGTTCTAATTTAATTGTTCATAAAAATGAAAAACTTTAGTTGGTCGGTGTTCTCAATCTACTACGGAACACCGGACAACTGAGATAATTGAAAAAAATTAAAAATTGAATGAGTATACTGAAAAATCCGAAATTGTCAGTAACAACGTAACTGCATGTAAGCTCCGATCTCCCTTAATACCTGGAAATAGCTTATCCAACGCTCTCTTCACTTGTCTCTCGTTCAACGTGAGCACCATATTTCTAATATGGCAATTAGCGAAGGTGATGATGCCGTCCGTTTCGGCGATCACACTAGCGTGCCTCGAATCCCGTGGACTCTCGAGTCCTTTCTTGATGGAATTGAGCTCCTGAAAGATATAGTCCATCGCGCGGCACATCGCGTTCCGTGGACTACTGCTGTTCCTCTCGCCGCCCAGCGACTCCATGTAAGATACGCATTGAAAGAGCAGCCTCTTCGCCAAGGTCAAGGTGTTCGCGAGTCTTGGGTTTACTCGCGACGTCGAGGCTGCCCGTCTGTTCATGACCGAGGCCTCGAGATTGTTAAGGGAGACCTTGAGCGAGTCCAGCTTGAAGCTGAGCTTGCGCACCGACTGCTCGAGGTACGGCTCAGTGAATACCGCGACCTCGGGAACGTCATCCTTCATGTCCAGAGGGTGAACTGAAATGTAAATATCTTAAGTGGATTAAGGGGGTGTCAAACCATTCAAATTTCCCGCCGAAATTCCTAACCTCAAATTCTTTAACAATTGATTACAGTTAATAAATAAACTAAATTATGTAAAACCAAGACATCATTGCCCTCCATAATACAATTATCTACCACCGTGCGAAGTTTCAAACAAAGACTTCAAAACCTCTACGAATGCCATTCGAACGAAATTTATATTAGTCTATTAGTCTAGACTCGAAACTTCAAATTTCGTTCGAAAGCCATTCGTAGAGGTTTTGAAGTTTTTGTTTGAAACTTCGCACAGTGATAGATAATTGTATTACGGAGGGCAATGACCTCTTAGTTTTTCATAATTAGACTTATTCTTTTACTTAAAGCCAATATTTTATAATTCTCGGGTCGGTAAGGTAGGAAGGATAAAAATTGACTTTGACACCCCCAAGTGGATTAAGAAGGGTTCAGTGTGGTAAGGGGATGCGAAAGGGAAGGGAAGATTCCTACGTTACCCGTGTGGAAAAAACTCTCAAGTTGAGTGTTATTTCGAACCCTCAACTTCATTTTTATACTGTATAAGTCTGATAACCTGCCAAATTTCACTTGAGGGTTCGAAATAACACTCAACTTGAGAGTTTTTTCTATACGGGTAACGACTTTCTGTTTTTATTTTTTAACACTTTCACTGCTACGTCTACTATGATGTTTATCCCCTGGTGCTACATGACACATATAAGTGGCTCATGCATATTCTACAAAATTTATCACTTTTATGATACTTATAACATAAAAATATATATTTATGAGTTTGAGCAATGGGTTTCTTATTTTATGGACTTATAAAAACAAAGGTACCGTGCAATAAAGTTAGAATTAAAAAATGATGGTAAAAATGTCGTAGCACTGTGGGAAAGTATGTAAATGCTTATACATTGTCAGCAGTGAAAGTGTTAAATAACTTTAAAAATATTTGTTTGGAAAAAACTTTTTATCAGGCCTTTTGCAGAATACAGTTGTTTAAGACAAGAACGAAAAGTTCAAATAATAATGGAATTGCTTGAAAAAAATTGTAGTTATTATTTATTGATAAAGGGAGGTAAAGGGCCTGATGGAAAGTTTATTCCAAAAATATATTTTAAATATTATTATAAATTATAAACAGTGAGTCGGTAACGTAGGAATCTTCCTCTCCCTTTCACATCCCCTTAAATGGGAACGTTGTCCTTAACTTAAAACATTCCTACTGATTTAGACTAAATGTTTTTTCTGCACGAGATCAAACGGTTATTAAATAAAAACAATATGTATTTGAAGAAGGTCATCGCAATATAATTGTTCTGTAAAGTCAATATTTTTTAATGTAATATAAATAGATTAAAAAAGCGAATTAATAAAATTTTGAATTAAGGTAATCACGCTTCAAAATATTTGTGCTGATATTATTTATACGATTTCTTTATTTATTATATGTTTTAATCGTTGTATTTTATTTAAGAGCTGTGAATTAGATCTTACCTTCCAGTCCATTAGTATCACAGTTAC
The DNA here is from genome assembly GCA_949152435.1 of Gastracanthus pulcherrimus. Taxonomy (NCBI): domain Eukaryota; kingdom Metazoa; phylum Arthropoda; class Insecta; order Hymenoptera; family Pteromalidae; genus Gastracanthus; species Gastracanthus pulcherrimus. Next base: position 21,917,502 of record OX424572.1, on the reverse strand, counting down.
TTGCGGCTTCCCTTTCTGGGAAACAAATCAATTAATATATAAATTTCATAAAAATGAATAGTCAGATGATTTGAAATTAAAAAATATATAAAACTTTTTTATTCTCATAATGTTAAGTAACTATTCTTAAAATATACTTAAGAAAACAATACAGAAAATCTTACCGATTTTAATTTTAGGATCCATTTTTAAAAATTGGAAAGCCACTTTGCTATAATGTAGTTGAAATCCTCTAAATAGTTTTGCACTGAACATCGCAAGTTCACATAATGATCTAAATTACTATATTTAATAAAATAGTATATTATTAAATTTTAATTAATTTAATTAAATATAACTTATTATTAATTACTTATTATTAATATAATATATTATTAATATAACTTATTATTAATATCATTTTACATTATTTTTGAAGCTTATTTTGTATTTACTATTGGCATCGGCCAGCTACTCTCCGATACACTATTGTATAATTTTTGTATAAAGGGCTTTTAGTCCGTTGAATGTATAAATAAATACATAAATAAATAAATAACGTACTAAAATTGAGGGTTGTCGTGCAGACAGACACCCTCTAACACACACACACACCCACACAAACAGGTACACGCACAGTATTTGGGCATCAGGCCACATCAGGCCACGTAAGTCAGACCACGAAAGACATGCAAACGTAAATAGAGTGGTGATATACGTTAAAAACATTTATTACCATCTCAAATTTTCTCTTTGAGAAAGCAATACTATACTCTGAAAGTGTTTTAAGCATTCTATTAAAACTTTAATTATGTGGGGTTGTCCCAGGTAAATTGAGGAGAAAAAATGTTTGAAATTAGAATTGAATGGGCTGCTATGGCACATTTAATATTTATGCCCAAAACGAAATGAATACCTATCATTCCTTTAAAAAATACTATTAAAGTTTATTATATATATGTATAGCTTTAAAATTATAGATTCTGATTATTTAAGTAAATGGTCCAGCTGCGAGTCAAATATAAAGTAATTAATAAACAACTAAAATGAGTGCATTATGACAATTGACACTGAATCATTTTTATTGGAATTGCGAGGGTTATATATTATAAGAAAATGAAGAAAAAGAATGGATGCTCCACCTGGGGCCACACATAGATACGCATATACAGGACTGCCCGATGAAGTCTCCCCAGTTAAATACAATTTTTACTAAATGCTATATTCATATTATAGAGGTATATGTTTGTAAATTTTTAAGTTTTATGATTCATTGTTGCTTGAGAAAGAAATAAATATGAGAAGAAAATTAAATGTTCAATGAATATTTGGTAGATTCTGAGATATTAGAGGTTTAAAAATATTTTTTCACCCTATATATCACATCTATTAGCTTCATTATTCTGGCATTATTTGTAGATTTTAAGTATTATAAGTATAATCATTATTTCTTCACATATCTAAAAACAGCTGCAAATTCATTGGCCTTATGCTTCCTCAAATTAAATAAAATTGTTCCAATATAAATTTCTTTATTCTAATACATTATTTTAAATTGCTAAATTTCTTTCTTAATAATATCTCAAAAATGTGGGTTTTGCATAGTAGCATAGCAATTGGCAGCGTCTTTTTTCAGTGCAATTTTTTGATGTGAAATCGCGTAACCTGACTGTACATACCTACACAGTATCCATAGACCAAAATTTAGCTAGCAGTAAACACACCTTTTGTAAAAAATTCAGAAATAATCAAGTAGTCGTAAGGACAAGCAATATATATAATGTATTTTCTAATTCACGTCTTTTTTCTACTCACAAAAATTCAAACTGAAACTCACCTTACACTGCTCTGGTAATGTCGCGAATGCGTGCACATCTGTGTCTGACTCCGCTCGGAAGGTCCAATCACGTGTCTGACTCCGCTCGGAAGGTCCAAATGTGTTTGTAAACAAACAGCCTTTGTCCGCAGACACTCGAAGAAACTGCACCCTTTTTCACAAATTCATTGTCTGTACTTGCCACTAGTATGGCGTATACTTTGTAATCATTAGAACTTGAATACACAGGGAAAACACTGAGGCTATTGACAAAAGTATTTTAATAGTAAAAACTTACAAAAAGAGTTTAGCGTTTCACAAGTATAAGTATGTAATAGCTTAATACTAGTATTATAATTGCATATAGCGAGTAAGCTATCGGACAAGCTAAGCGCCAGCTTGTGCCGGCGAATACTGTACAGCTGTGCTTTTGTGTAAATGAGCAAAGCAAGATCCAAAAGCGCGCCTGCATCGTAAATAGATGGCGTTAAGGTGATGCTAAAAGCGACCTGTCACCGATAAATACATGAAACCACTTCTCTCATTCGATTTTCAATTTTTGACAAATATATTTATGAAACGTTATTGTCCTAATAAAGAAGAACAACTTTCCAGAGAGTTATTTTCTCAAAATTAAAAATTGATTGAAATAAGTGGTTCCCCATATTTGACGATGATACGGGGGTTTAACATCACCTTAAAATCAAGTCATTTCATAAGCGCCGCGATTGAATTAGAACTTACCTGGGTATATTGAAACTATTAGCTCCTAGCGAAAAAATTATAATAGAAAAATCGTACATTGTGCAACTAGGAGAGAAATTGGGCTTTTTCTAAGCGAGGATGATACCGAAGGCGACAGTGACGTTCATGAGTGCTCAAATCATTATCCGAGGCAGAAAAAGCCCTTTTCACCCGTGTTACACACCGTATTCTTTTTTAACAAGTGAGTGAATAGGGCCTTTTTCATGCATGCAAAGGGAATGGGGAAATAGCCATTTCGAGTTGTCCACCAGACCTACGAAATAAAACGGATACATTTTTTCATATTTTGAATTTTTTCCACAATTTGAATTTTTTCTAAAATTTAAAATTTTTTCTAGATTATTCATTTTTTAAAATTTTTGAATTTTTGTCAAAATTTTGAGTTAAAATTCCGGAAAATATAGAATTTTAACATTATTTCAGAGATGTTCAGGAGCTGGAGGGAATGGTCATTCCCTCCCTCTCCGGCAAAGACGCTCAGAATGCCCAGTTTTCTATTCGTTTTGCCAGCATGGTCTTTTTCATGCACGTGTTGAGAAATAGTACATTATGCAACAAGAGGCGAAAGTTGCAGATTTTTCCCGTGGGTGCGCTTACTGCCCGAGCGAAAAGATTTGTCTCAAGGGTATAAATCACCCGAGGAAAAAATCTACTTTCGTCCCGTGTTGCATATAGTATTTTATTGCACTCTCGGCCGTGGCCACTTATTGACCCTGAAAAGTAGGGTCGACGCGTCTTTTTATATTTTTCTAGGTTGATTTAGAAGAATGCGTATGCGACGCGCTCAAATAGAAAATATGTAAATAAAGATTTTGTTTATTTTGTAATTACTATTTCTTTATTTTATGTAAATAACCACTACAAATTATGTATATCAATTTGTTATAAAATGAATAGTATTATAAAGAAAAAATTTTCAATTTTACTTTTGCCCCGCAAATTTTATTCTTGCCCCGCAAATTTTATTTTTGCCCCGCAAATTTTATTTTTGCCCCGCAAATTTTACTTTTACCCCGCAAATTTTACTATCGTCCCGCAAATTATACTTTCGCCCCACAATTGGGTTTACGGGAAATATATGCTACTTTGGCCACGATTTTCAGGGGCAAAAAGTGGCCATATCGGTCGAGTGTGGAATAAAAGTCTTTTCGTGAGTTTTAAAACTATTGTTTCGATATTTTGTTTAAAAATATACTCAGTTATTTTCACTCGTAAAGCAAAGCACTAAAAAATCTCTCATGGCAAATAGACTTTGCCATCGCCAGTCAAGACGGTGATATTTTACATGCTTCATTAAAGTTTTAGTAAGTCTAGGTACTGCACTGAAAGAAAAATTATGGAATTCTTACCATATGATTCTAGTAATGTTGAGATGTTCGGTATTAACACTTTCGCTGCTGACAATGTATAAGCATTTTCATTTCCACAGTGCTACGGCATTTTTACCATAATTTTTATTGTAATTTTAATTAGACCTTATTACAATTATAATGCATCCAATTGGGTGAAAACGTATTCTATCTAATACCATATTTTGATAGATCACATGTACTTTCTTTGTGAACTGTTGAAATTTTTCAAATATTTCGTAAATTAAAGAAGATATAGCGTTTTGAAATTCTTGTGACTTCGTATAAAGGAACTTTGAATCGGCGTAAGTTGTGTAAATATTAATAATTTTCAAAAATTCAAATTCATCTATCAATCGGCTAAAATTCTCAACCTATTTATCAAATTACAATCAAAATTATTTTATTTACTCAATTCCATTATAAATTGGTACTTTCGTTTACTTAAGTCTATAAAATAAGAAGATCATTGCTCAAATTCATAAATACACATTCGTATGCTATAAATACCATAAAAATGGTCAATTTTGTAAAATATTTATGAGCCATAAGTACATACAGCGTTTCACCTCAACTCTCCCAGCGCGACGCGCGAGCGCTAAAACATGCTATTTGTAACTCGTGTTTGCGATACGAAAATGTATCTAAACAAATTTTCCGAACTATGATTTCGATGTATTTTTTCCTCAGCATTCGGATGATATGGTCAGATTCTCCGTATTTTCAATTTTTACCTTGAAAGAATACAAAAACGTGTTATATCTCGGAAAGTGTATTTTTCATATTTTCTGTTATGGTCTATATCGAAAGATCAGGTTTTTTTATTTGATTGAGTCGTTCGTAACATTATTATAAAGTATTAGTTTTAACTTTTAACCGATAGGTGGCTACAGGATTATTATGTCCACAATAAAGTCGCTTAACTAAAATTCATAAAATAGCCCCAGCTTTACAGAATTTCACTCGCGAATTTTCGGCAAAACCTCAGATCTTTGTATCTTTGTCATTCAAAGAGTTCATCATATGTCAATTAATAGTGAATAAAAGATCGTTTTTTCCTATTTCTTATTTTGTTTTTTAGTCAATACGGATTTCTTTTTTAAATTGACATGTGCCAATCCCTTGGAGAAAGAAAATCACCCGAATAAAAGAAAGTTATAAACTGTTCAGAATCTTTTAGAGAAACGTTTCCCAATATACCTGCTGGAACAAAAATCTGTTTGAAATGGAAATTAGAAATTTATTGACTTCAAAACTCAAGACAGCGATATTACTTATTCTTCTAATGAAAAAAAAAAATCTGAATCAATCAACTGTAATAATGAGGATCATTAAGCAGGCATTGCAGTTCTTAACTAACTAAAAGAAAAATTTGTACAATCAAATACTAAGCAAGAAAGAATTCTATTGCTCAGTCTAGCCCAAAAATTTTGGAGTCGTAGAGATCTCATGCAGTTTTTTCTCGAGTTACATATAGTACTTTATGCCCATCTCAACTATGGCCACTTTTTGACTTGGAAGCGGGACTAATAGACTGTTAAAAGAAAACCGAAAATCAGGGTTATGGTAGAACTTGATGAAATAAAGGAATTTTTACTATTTTCTAGTGAAGTCAAGTTTTCTACTGGTTTTCCACAAGTTTTCTAGTGATTTTTAAGGAAAAAAGTGATTTGCGGGAAGAAAATAACTTTTTTCCCGCTAATCATTTTTGCGGGCAAAAAGTGTAATTTTAGTCTCGCTTTTGAAAATACCAAAAATACATATTTTGTCCGCGATATTTGCAAAAAATACATTGTTTGGCAATATTTTGAGGTTAGGTTGACACTATTACAATGAGCACTTAGCTATTAACATATTCTATAATAAAAAAACAATCATTATAACATAGAAAATACAAAAAATTTATATTGTAACTACGACATTTTCAAAAAATGCGTTTTTATGATATTTAGAGGTTAGGTTGACACCATTAATATTGGTACTCTCTATTCATCGTCGAAAGATTGATGATTATTCATCCGTTTTTTTGCCGACTTACAACTCACAAATTTTTGTATTTGATCGAAATCATGATTTTCATTTATCATCTTATAACATCACGGCTGCAGTTGTATCTGTAAGAGTGTCTGGATTATTATTTTTAAAAATAATAATTTAAAATTAAAATCATAATTTAAAAAAATGAGCAACAAATATTTTTACCAATTGGGTCACACATACTATGTAAAAAATAACTATGCTGTGGAGAGGAGTAAATTATTAAATAACATACAATAATTTTCAAAATTTAAAAAGATTCTTCTTTATTCACATTGTATAATCCGCATACAAATCATTTCGTAAAATAGTCTATATAATAAGTTCGTATAAAAAAAGGTCACATGAGCAATCAAATATAAAGTCGTATAAATATCGCATAAAAATAAATTGCTAAAAAAATATCATCGTTCATCTTACATTATCAAAGAATAGCCAAATACGCGTAATTCTACGTTAAAAATACCATAGTCCCCCAAAAATCTCAATTTTTCTTCACTCCCGGTTTACACACAATTCCGCCAGATTTCTCAAGTCCTCCTGATCCAAATACCCAAGAATCTGCTCCCCAACCATGAATAGCATTTCATCAGCCGCATCTGTCCGAGTGCTACATCGAAGTTCTTCCTCAGAGTCTCCCCGTAAATCGGGTACATTTGAACGACCGTGTGAATAATGCGCTCGAAGCTTCTGACGACGCGAGCGTTCCTCAAATAAGCCGAGAGAACCTTAGTGCTCTTGGTGATGAAGTTGACGAGACTGACGTCGTGTCCGCTCACCCCTGCATATCCTCGTCAGTTCGAACAGGCATTTTTCGTAGAACCCGTTGAGCTTCGTCCCGATGCCGTCGTACATTAATTCTGTGTAGAGGTTCTCGTCCTGAGATGTGGCCATGTTTTTTAGGAGGATTCTGATTTTTCTCATTGTCGCCCAGTCCTGTCCGGCTTTTAGGCCTGCTTTGAAGTACTGGATAGTGGATTTTACGTCCGCGCCGGATGCTAGGAGCAGCTCGATCACCTCCTCCTGGTCCTCGTCCACGACGCAGGTGTAGGGGTCCGTGGAAATGTACAGGAGGAGCGTTTCTTCGTTGTGGTTTAGAGCATTAGGATCTGCACCGTGGTTTAGGAGGATGCGCACGCACTTGGCTGTTCGCGCCCAGTAGAGTGGGGTTGAGTTGTAAAGTTTGACTCTTTGGTTAACGTTCGTGCCTCTGTCTAGAAGAAACCTGTTGAAACATTAAAAGAAGTTATTATTTGCCTATTATTGGTTTATTCCTGGAGCATCACCATTGAGAATTTAAAATAAGGTTCGCGGGCACAAAAATGGCGACAGTCGGGATACATTTTGAGCTTCACGTATTCAGACAAAAATGGAATTTTCTTAACAGTACCGAAGAACATCAAATAGTGGCATTAGTACATTATGATCATGCCAGAAAGAGACAACACCTTTTCGCCGAAAAATCTTTCGCCGAAAATTATATTTTATAGCACACTAACCTCAAAATGCCAACTTTATTGTCGATTTTGAGGTTGTTGTGCTATAAAATATCGTATGAGACTGTTGTGGGAGGTGTTTTTCTACCTTGCTCGATTTTCTCACTCGCTTCGCTCGTGCGAAAACCCTCGAGCAAGGTAGAAAACCATCTCCCACAACAGTGTCATAATATACTATTGCGATATCGATTATAATATCGATAAAACGTTTCTGTTTTTTTATGGACTATAAAAATTGAGGTGCACTTTGCGCATCAAGGTTATTTTTATTGGGATTCTCTTTTTTTCTATTCGAATTATCCATATTAAAAATTTAAAATTTTTGTTGTGGATACTGTTAATGTTAATAATGATAATGTTAACCTGTGCGCTCGGCGGAATCGTGTTAACGATCACAACGGCTGATAATGAGTTGTAATTTAAATCTTTCCAAAGAACTTCTATGACTCATAATGAAGGTTTTAGTGCAAATAAGAGATAATAATTGGAAAATTTGTAACATAACTTTTGCGATCGAAAAAATATGAAAATTCATATTTTAAAAAGTTATGTTGAGTTGAAATAAAAATGTGAAATATTTTTATATATTATTATTATTATTATTATATTATTTTTGTCTTAAAAATTTAGTTTTAGAATTTAGTACAAAATGGTGCGCAATAGTATTCTTCATATATATCAATAATAAAAGTTTAATTTCAAGCAATGTTCAAAATTGGCTAGTCAGACAATACTTATCCGGCGAAATCGATCTTTGCAACTTATTCCGATCAGATGCCTCAACAAATATTTGTGGACACACTTAAATGCTTGACGGTGAGATATCTTGTACTAATGTACTAAAGTTCCGAAAAGATTTTTGAATCATATCTTTTGATGAATTTTATGAAATGGTTCGAAAATTAATGAACAATCTTATTTTTTATCGGTGAATATATCTTAAAAATAATTGGGTTTCGAAAGAAAAAGCTGTAAAATTTTTAAACATAAGTAGGGCTCCTCTTATAAGCGTATTCTTAGATAAGGTATAAGATGACAAATAATGTGGTTCAATACATCATACTTTTTTGAAAGTTTCAAATTATAATTTTAATTGAACATCCGAGGTTATTTACTTCATACAACACAGTTTAAGAACACAAATATTAATATTTAGTTGAATTGTATCTTTTTATTATATAGGCAAACCCGCCGAACTTTTAACTCTCTGTATAAAGATTATTTTGAAATAAAAATTGAAGGTACATAATAGGAAATTTGTAATCACTTTTAAAGCCACTTTTTGCCGATAAGAGCATTGTGTTTATATATATTGGTTATTTTCAGGCGATAATACATTTTTAAACGAGCTAAATATCTTAAATTTATAAAACACGCAAACGACGCTTAGTTTTGATGTTTATGAAGGATAATAAGATGGGATCACACATAGAACCGAATCGTTTTATATAAAATTATAGATGTGCCATGATAAAAACTGAGTTTTTACAATGAATCACGTTTTTAAAAATTGTGTATTACACGTTCTAATATTAGTATAGAGATGCATATTTAAAGTGTTATAACTTTCTTTCAGAATAAGGCACACACGTGAGGTTTCACTCAGAGCTGTATCTTACGTTTAATTTACTTTAGCAATTGGAATCAAAATGATAAGTTACTATTTTGTCATTTTTTCAGCTTGATTCGACTAATATCATTCGATAAAGTCCAATTGCGAGATCTATTATGTACTAACATATGGATAATTACATGTCGAAATAAACAGAAGATTACTTAGGATATATTAGTAAATAATATTAAAATGATTAACAGTTCTACCGTTCTGACACTAAAGATTAAAAATTCGACGGGTTTGCCCATTATAAGGTATTGACCCTAGTAGTTGGCCATCCCCCAGTAGTCGGCCACTTTCACTATTTTCTTTTAAAAAATAAACCCGTAGACAAAATATTGTTAGGTTAACAATTTTTTAATAATATATGACATTTAACATTTAATCCTGACGTTAAAACAATTCAATAACCATAAAATAAAAATGGTTTTCGATACAGATGGTCGACTATTAGAATTTTATTAATTTTTGCCGAATTAGTTGTCGGCCTGGCCTGGTCGGTAACCCATGTCCAAAGCCACTTTTAATTGTAATGATCATTACGATTAATTAATATTTAATTTCATTCATTTAATATTTATTCAATCTTTTATATCTAAACTTAAATCGTAGCACTATCAAAAAGAATAAACAATGTTTTTAAAGAGCGATGTATGACCTTAACTTGTTCTGGTCGACTACTAGCGATCAAACGGCCGAGTACTAGATTCCGGTGGCCGACTACTAGCGCTTTCGTCATATTTTATTAAAACACAAATTATTCTGTAAATATTTTAAGCAAAAATAAACATTTTATCCAAAATTAGAGTATATTTAAAGTGCAACAGAACCAGTAATTTATTAACAAAGATGTTTCTGAATTTGTTGTAATAACTTCAATACAAGTTTTTCCTTAGATGGCCGACGACTGGGGTCACTACCCTACGTATATATTTTTGTTTTGAAAGTAAAATTTAAGTAATGAAATGTCATGTATTTTAAGTTAACTATATATAATTATCTTAATAAAGGTGTAAATTTTTCCATTAAAAAATGATTAATTTTATTCTTTTTAATGTTAATTATTTTATTCTTTTTTAATGGGTTTACAAAGAAAGTTTGCAAGCATATAAATTTGTTTTACAATTCAGCTACAAATGTACAAACTCGATTTACATTTTTGTATTTATATATTTTCAATTTTGTTCAGTTTTGGTGATTGATTTTTGTTCCCATTGTGTCCTTCCGACTTTTCTTGATTTTGCTTGTTTTTTTAATGACTTTTTGTTTATTTCTAATTTTTACGTTATTATTTTTTCTTGGGTCTTTTCTTTCCTTCCATTACTTTGTAAGCTATACGTTTAGTTACCGCTCTTGTTTCCATTTTGTCTTTACTTTCTTTATTAACATTAGATTCATTTTCTGTTGTATTCTTTTTATTTATTCTTTCCTTTCTTGCCTTGTTTTGACTTTTTATTGGCTGCTTAATTTTCGATTTTGTTTCCTTTTTTTGTTCTACTTTTTTACCTCTTTTTACGTTGTTCGTTATTTTTGTCTTTGAAGTAGCCCGTTTTCTTGACTTTTAATTATTTTTTCATTTGTTACTTAAGAAAATTTGTATTAGAATTGTTTAATTTAAATAACAGGTAATATAATATATTTAGTCGTAAGATATAAGAGCGCTTACTACGTGCAAACAAGTTTATAATATTGATTAAATACTACAGTTTATTAACGATTCAATATTTTTTCTCTTTTAAGTTTCTTAGTAAAATAATGTGCTTTAAAAAAAACTTTAAACTTATACTGAACGTATAGGCAGAAAAAAAATTACAGTAGTGTTAACTAATTTATCGTGAAATTATATAATTATACTTTTATCTTTCGACCATACTTGTAAATAAAGTTAGCGAAATTAAATAAGTTTAATAAAAAATAACTTTTTCTCGACTTACAAAAAGAGAGATAGGAACATGGGACCTGAAATCTTATAAAACTTTTAGAATGATTTTTTGAATGATCTTTAAAGTTTTAGACGATTTCAGCTTGCACATTTCTGACATTCTCCTTATTAATAGCAGGTCAACTAGAATTTAAAAATATAGATCAAAGTCACCTCGATTTACGTTAGGATGAATGAATTGAAATTTGAAAGTATTTAGATAAAAAAATGTACATACTTAAAGGTTTAGGATCTTCTTCAACATTCTCATTTGCACCAGGTATATCAACTTTGGCCCTTTTCTTATATTTTTTGATAATGGGTTTCACAGATTTGGTTTCATCAGGTAAAGTTTGCATGTTGCATTCACTTTCTATAGACATCCTCCAACAAACTATTTTTTCTGCTGCCGGATCTACCGGTTTTTCGCTGGCCAAATCTCCACAAATATTCTGATACATTTCTTCGGTAACGCTTGGACATGATTTTTCTATGAAGATAAATGATTTTATAAAATTATATATAATTGCATCGAGTCGATTACATTCATTTTCTATAAACTTATGAGATCTTACAAATTTATTCAAGTTTATTTGATTCCAATGTACTAAAGGTAACTATTATTTAATTACTAAATTTAGTAATTATATATATATATATATATATATATATATATATATATATATGTGTCATTCTTTGTGAAGCGGATACCTCCCTCTGTCCAAAATTGTGGGTCACCTAGAAAACCGTGAATGTGCTTAAAATTTTCTTCTCCACCTCTAGTTTACGATTCAGTGTGGTCTTTTTAAAAATCTAATATGGTGGCTCAAACCTAGATTGTTTCTAAAAAATGTTCGAAATTCGATGATACCTTATTCAATTTTGATGCTACACGTTTTTTAAACCCGGAAATTAATTCAGCGGCAAATTTTACAATTTTACAATTTTTTTTTATTTTTGTTTTATTTTTGACTTTTTTAATGGCAATATACGAGGTTTATGATGTCAAAAAGTTTTTAAAGTCAGTACTTCGCGAATGATGAAAAAAAAATTTTTGACCTTCAAATGACCTTCAAAACATGACTTTGACTTTCAGTGCGAAAGCAAAAAAAAAAGTAAAATTATAAAATTTGCCGCTGAACTCATTTCCGGTCTTAAAAAACGTGTAGCATCAAAATTGAATAAGATATTATCGAATTTCGAACATTTTTTAGAAACAATCTAGGTTTGAGCCGCCATATTGGAGCCGCCATATTAGATTTTTAAAAAGACCACACTACATCGTAAACTAGAGGTGGAGAGGAAAATGACCCACAATTTTGGACAGAGGGGGGCGTTCGCTTCACAAAGAATGACCCATATATATAATTTAAACATATAAAGTTAATTTTAATTTTATATTTACAAGTATTAGAAAACTACCATACTAGTTTATGTTAACATTTTTTCTAAACATGATTCCCAAGTGACCGTTTGTTGAATGACCTAACCTAACATCAATTTTGTACATGCGTAATTATTAATACTGTCAACAATATATACAAATTATGCGATTTAATTTGCAGGGTTATTAGCAGTTTCATGCAATATTCTTTGATTATTTTGCCGGTGTAAAATCGTGTCGAAAATCGTGTATATGCACTATATACGTACATGCACATTTACATGTGCTACTTTACGCACAGACTACACAAACGAAGTAAAATGCTTACTTAAGCCTACTATTATAAATAATAATTTGCATACCCTGGCATTCATATTGCCTACAATAAATAAGGTAATTGACAATGGTAATAGATTATGATGTATAGAATCGAGATTTTACGGCTTTTATTTTTAAACATAAAGTATTATCAAGTATTTGTGACCAAAAACATTTCAAAATGATTATAAAATCATAAAAAAGAAATTCAAGTTTAACCCAGGCTTGACGCCTACTCAAGTTCCATGCAGCTATTCCGCATAACTTTCGTGAATCCCTATCGATTTCAATCGTTCTTAGCAATTCAATTACAATATAATATAAATACCACTTGTGTCCATTAGAGAATCAATGGCAGCTAACTCTTTGAACAGGTTTTAACTATTATTTAGTAGGTCCGATTCTTGAAGTCGTAATGGAGACCGAAATGCGGAATAATAAGAAATATTAATGAAAATAATAACACTTTCATAAAATAATAGATTCGCACAAAATTAAGTGATTATTTACTCAAATAAAGTAAGAAGCGCCTTCGAGTAATATCAGTTTCATTTTCTCTCAAGAAGAGTAAATATATATCACTCTCTCAATTTTAAAGTAGAGGTTAATCAAAGCTAGGTGACTAATAAATTTACATTTTGCAATCCTAGAACAAGACTATGCAAACCAAAAATTTGATGTTTTTGTAAAACCAAGCCAGCAGAATAAATTTTTCATGAGATAAAAATCTCTTACTTGAATTTTATTTATGTATTATAGTTTCTCAACCTTTGGCAATATATTGTTGCAGTATATTAAGAGGGCGTCGATTACCGACACAGATTCCCACTATCCTACGCACGTTTTTAGTTATTTATTAAAATATTAATTTATTTCATAAAAAAACTACGAGTTGTCTCTGCTTCATTTGAGAATAAGCAATATTTTGAATGCCACAAAACCACTTAATGTTGTTTCGTTTTTGAGAAAACTTTGAATTATAAAATCAATGACTAAACATAACCTCATTTTTTGGTAATTCAAACTTTTCTCTGTTATTTACCCTTTTTGGACTTACAATATTGCTTCTTCTTAAATAAAGAGGGAACAACTCATAATTTTTTATGAAACAAATTATATTAATAAAATTAATAACGAAAATTGTACGTGGTATAGTAGGAATCTGCGTCGGTAATTGACATCCTCTAAGGGTTTTTATTTTTGTATAAGATATTTTTTAACAAAAATTAGGGTACATAAATTTTAAGTTGGCACAGTCTTGTTCTCGGGTGCGATTTATTTAACTTACTCTATCATCTGCTCGAACCATAATTGTTAAAAGCTGTTTTACACCTTTCATGCATGGTTGGCTTTGGAATGTAGAGTCGGCATGACCTATTTTAGATTCTTTCAATTCCTTTAAGAAGTCTTCATCATATATAATAATATGTTCGTCATCTCCATCCTCAACTAGTTTGTGGGATAGCTTCCTATTTTTTTCCTCATCATACAATAGTAACGCCTCGCCTTGAGGGGTGTCGAAGAAATTTGCTTAATCTTTTATACATTCAATTTTCTCCGATCCTCTTTTTTGTGCCTTGCGCCTCCATTTTGTCACGTTATTTCTCATTTTGGTGTAATATTGGTTTTTTGGTACTACATCTTGGAATCTAAAAGTTCAAAACATCACAAGAAACTTATTATTATTTTTCATTTATTAAATAAAACTACATTTTTTAAAACTTATAATATTCATTAATATTTTAAAAACTATATATATTTACAATTACTTAGTATTTTAAAAAATCGACAAATACAAACAATCTTACTTCAATTTAACTCTGTTGTAAATATGCTTTAATGAAGCACTTTCGTCCATCGCAGCCTTCTTTAATTCATTATAGAACTCTAATTTTCTTTTAAGTAGAGGCTCAGGAGCATGGTTGTGATGTCCAGTACATTTCTCTTATCCATTGCTGTACATAATCAAGCGACCGTGACATCGTAGGCTTTTCCTCACGGCTTTGATGCAAGAATAATATCTGTATAAATCATTTATGTGTCAAGTATTCAATTTATTTTAATAGTATAAATTTTAAACTTATATTTCACTATAATTACTCGTTATTAATGTAGAAATAAAGCATAAAAAACTTACGATATACCTACCATTATTAGTTACTTTCAATACATGATACGTTGGGTAAAAGAAAGTTTGAAAGAAAAAACATAAATAAAATGTGCAGTTAGCAGATTTCCAAATATTTTGATTCAAATTTTTAATTTCTAACCAATATAAAATACGTACTTTTTTATATTCTATTGAATTAGATTACATTTTATTGATTTTAATTAAAAATTTTAATCTACGAATTGGTATGATGCACAAGATTTGAGTAAGATTTAAAATAACCTATAACATAAGCATTATTAAATGTGTGCAACGGAGACGTTAATAAATTGAATTAAAAATTTTTATAAGTTAATTAAAATTTATTTAATTAACTTATTAAACTCAATGCTGAATACATAAACTGAAAACAGAATAGTTCGTCTAGTGCATAAGATTGTGCATCGCACGGTGTAAAACGGTGAGCTTTCAGTGTTGTTAATATTAACTTTATTTAGATTCGTGATACTGAAAAATTCGCCATTCATTGCGTGGCGCGGGCGTACGGTCGCATATACCAGGCGCACTGTTTTGTGTACTCAAATTCAACCATTCCATTCGTGCTTTTACTGCATACAACTCCACGTGAGATGTATCTCAAAGACCGTGTTAGATAGAGATTGTCATTAGCGCGTCGACTGTGTAGGTTTGAACGGAATTGCGAAAAAGAATTATTAACAAGTATAAATCAAGGTTGAATTTAGAAAGAAATAAATAAATTAGTAAATAGTTAATAGTTAATAGTTAATTAGTTAATAGTTCGTAAATACTAACCTAGTTCCATTTTTTAAATTGTCCAGTTTGAAGCTGAAACCATTCCTAATGGTATCGTTATTCCCTTTGTAGAATTTTTGTTGTACTGTGTCATTCGTTTTTTGAGAATTCATAATTGCACTTTTAACTGCACTGAGAGAATACATCGGTCAGACTTGCTGAACTGTTCGGTAGTATGTATACGGCAAGAATAGCGGAACAAGTTCGGCAGCTGAGTCTCCGTAACCTCACTTTTTCACAAATAATCAATAGTTTAATGAATTTCTGATTTTTTTGTTACTGTAACCTTTTTATATATGATTAGTTAGTCTAAGTTACATTTTAAATGTTCTACTTTAACCTTACTTCTGTTTTACCTTATCACAAACGTGATAATGAGGCTACAATAAAGCGCAACACCACACATCATTTTTAATACACATCCGCCAAAACAGCCGAACTGTTCCGCAGTTTTTACCGAATTCCTCAGTAAGAATGACAGACTATGGCCTCCACAAACTTAGCCATGCGACTTCGGCAAGCCTAACTGAACCATTCACTCAGTGTACGGGGCGGAGTAACCCTCACCGCGAACAGAACGGCTCTTTTGCGTGGTGAACTTTCGATTCTGTGCGTGATCTGCTACTATCTCGCGTAGTTTAGCAATAATTAATACTTGCTTATATTATTTTCACTTATAACCTTAAATAAATCGTCTGTAAACCAACCTGTTGCCCTACTCATCGTACTTATTATATTCCAACGTTTGAACTACATTTCTCCTGAAAGGAGAATGCCCACGATCGAACTTTGAAACCGTAAGAGTGTCACCTATCTAACCTGTATAGTTCTTTAGAACACAATAAAACATGAATTTAAAAATAATTTGGATCCAAAAACCCTCGGGAAAGTGGTGAAAAGATCAAAATAGTACATTTTTAATTCACGTTTTTTGTGTGCTCTAAACAACTATATTAGTTAGATAGGTCACACTATTAATGGTTTTAGTCTGTTGATCTGTGGGCATTGTCCTTTTAAGGATCTTTCGTAGTCCAAAGGAGGATGCCCATGGTGGTCCCTCTGATTGAATCTATATGACTAGCACAATTCTTTAGAGCTCATCAAATCATGAACTTGGAAAAAAATGTCGACTTCTTGAGTGCGGGAAAAGTTAAAAAAGATAACATCTATGCATTTTTCCTATTTGACGTAATGTATTAGATCTAACAATACTTGGTCTATTCAACTTATATTTGAGAATTTCGATTACGTTTTTATCAAGTTTCCCTACATTTTAGGTATGTATATTTTTTTAAATTCAAATTTCGATTAGCTCTAAACAATGGTATAGATTTTGTACGTTCAACTTTAAAAGGTTGACAGTATAGACATCCTACTTTTTTCTGTGTAGCATTATGGTATTTTGTTTATATTAAAATGACTATAAATTTTGAAATTTCTAGCTCACGTGCGAAGATTTCTCTGAAAGAAACGCATTTCCAAGAAGAACGTTATTGATTTCGTCATCTGATGAGGACGAGGGAAACAGAATGAGCGTTGAATCGGAAGATGTAAGATAAATATAGTAAAACTAATAAAATTAAATAAATTATACAATTATTATATTAACATTGAACTTTTTAATATTAATTTATACTGGCTTTCATTTTTATAGCAAACTCACAAATCTTTCGCTAAAAAAATGTCGTTTCCGAAAAAAAATTTGTTGAGTTCCTCGTCTGATAATGAAGAGGAAAATTCTACGGGTAACAAATCAAAGAAAGTGCAAAATGTAAGTTAAAAATAAATGGAGGATGTTCACAGATTTATAATAGTTTAGCTGTTCAAGGGTAACGTATAAAACTAATAACTTTATTTAGAGTTCGTCAAAATATGAATTTTGAAAAAAAAATTCTGGAGAAACTTGAATAAAATATAATAAATAAAATAAAAATAAAATAAAATAATAAAACGCGGTAAAAATTGGAAACACATTTTTTTCGACACATTTGACTTTACGCATTGCTCTAAATGGGACACATCCATAAATATTATTTTTTTGAGCTTTCCCGCGCTTATATATTTCACAAAATATATTTATACATAACTATAGATTCTACAACCGTCTGCAAGTATCAAAAGTGAAAATTGTACAGAAAAATTTGGTAGTTTAGATTGTGAGCAAAATCAAAAATATCAGTTTGATGAAAAATCTGAAGATACTACATGTACTCTGAAACATCTGCTAAAAGGAGAAAATGTAATTGACATATTTTCTTTATTTTGAAATTGATATATTTGTAATTAAACAAGTATTTTTAACTATTATTATGTTTTATCTTGCCCTAGATTTCTGAGTTGATAAAAGGATCAACAATTTTTGTAAACGATTTCGAGTTGAGAACAACAAGAAGCACTTGCAAAAGCCAAACAGATTTAGCAAGAACGTTATTGAGAATTGTTTTTAAAGAAACCGCTTTAAAGAACTGTTCATTGACTGGAAAAAAGGCGAAAGGTTTAGGCAAAACCGAAAAAGTCAAACCGGGACTTAACCCAAAAGGAGTTGATGCTATATTATGTTAGGTATGAATTTAGCATGTTTAATTGATATTTAATTATAATAGAATATAACAACTGTATTATTTTATTATTGTTTATAGTGTATGTGGAAGCATTTGGTAAAAAGATGGATTGGAAGCCAAAAGATAAATAGCTCGTGAAATTTAGTATGAGCTCAAAGTTCACAGAAATACAAAATTCTAAGAATTAACATAAGTTTTTGTCATGTTATATAGTGTTCGTTAGTGTATCAACGTCTGATACGTATGTTACAATTTTGTGTATGTATGTATATATATATATATATATATATATATATATATATATATATATATATATATATATATATATACACATAATATATAATAAATGATTTCATATCCTATATTATGCAATATTATCTATAGATGCTCTTACAGACTAGTACTTTTCTGATTCCTCGAAAAATACTTCTCGTTAGAGGCCTCTTATAAAAACTAGTACTTCTTAGATTCTTTGATAAAGAATAACGATTTTTAACCAAACCGCAGAAAAATAATTGTTTTTTGTCAGATAATCTACTAAGTAATAATAGTTTTGGTAAATAAAAGACTTCTAAAAAAATAAGTATTTGTCAAGACATCTAAAATGTGCTAGTTTTCATAAGGAGCATCAGTGTATTAGTAAAAATGAGTATTATTTTTATGTTTATATAAAAATTGCATACTGTTTATTGTATAGGTTAAAGTTTGTATATTTATTATATACAAATTATATATGCTCATTCCTGTATATAAACCATATATGATCTATAAATAGTCAATTATATATATTTTATATATAGTCTGTATACAATTTTTTTACTTGGGTAATTCCAGCCGCGCTACAAAACATACAAAAGTTACTTGTACTTTAACCAGTACTCGCCCCCGAGGTCTCAACATATACTTGTGTCAATCAAAACTTTTTTCCCATTTAGAGACATAATTTATATTTGATTATACATGAGAAGTAATATATGGCCGTATGTTATCATATATTGAATATTACCTGGATATTTTATAATATTTTATTAATTATTAGATATGCTTATTTGATAACCTAATATAAAGTCAATTATTTACTCACACGGCCAAAACCAAATACTAATGGGAACGAGCAAGAGAATATTAAGTATTGTAGTAAGTCAAAAAATCTTTAAATGTAATATTTTTGGACAATTCATATTGCGATCATTAAAACTACTTCACGATTACTTGAAGGAAAATGGTATTAGAACGAACGTAGCTTCAACACTGTTCATTATAATAATGAATACGTCATAAGTTTTAAGTTCTGTATCTAATCAACTCATCATTCTTGATAAATATATGTATGTGATAAAAACTTCGATATCCCTGGTAGAAACGTTCCCCATATGTTCGCCAGATTTTACTCTATTTTATAGGGAATGGCCAATTTCTGCTTAAAAGTCTGGCCAGAAACCCCGCTACCTGTCGACGTTTTCTCGTCAGAAACCTGACCAACTTATGGTTAATGAATAAATAAATAAAAAATAACGTTTAACGAATTTTTATAAGTTAATAATGATTATTATGTCAAGGATTTAATAGCTTATTGTTAATAGAATGCTAAGATATATTTGGGATAGATTCGAAATAAAAACTAAAAACTTATTTCATTAAAAGTTTTTTTAAGGTTAGAGTTTTATAATTAAATAAAACATAAAAAAATCAAATAAATAATCGAATAAAAATTTGCATGCTGTTTTAACGCAGAAGTACTATAATGGGATTTACATTTTCAATAATTTTTTAGGGTTATGTAAGCTATTTAGATTTTCTATAAATTTCTGGTCAGATGCTGGTTTATTTCTGGCGAACTATTAGGAAACGGATCTGCCCAATAGATCGTGAACCGACCATCTAATATGCTCATTTTTCTACCAGGGATTCAAAGATGTTTTTAAACTAAAGATACTACTACATTATTGTGTTTGTATTTATAATTATTATTTATTAATTTATTTGCATACAGTACATTCGTTTTCTTTGATTAGGTACAAATTTTTTACATAATTTTATATATAATTATTTAATTTTAAAGTACATAAATACTGATAATTATCCGATGATAATATATACGAGAATCCTATTATTACAAATTATCGCATAAATAAAGAAAACGCAATAGCACCTGGTAAATTGGATATCAAATAGATTCTAAATGTAATTCCAGCCGCGCTACAAAACATACAAAAGCTACTTGTACTTTCGACCAGTATTCGCCCCCGAGCTCTCAACATATACTTTTGTCAATCACTCATTCATTTTCTCTCTCGCGGTCACATCCTCTGGCTCATCCCCGGTCAAGCTACTGAAATCGAAGTTCGGTCCAAGATCCTCCTTGTTAGCTAACAGATACGCCGTGGCCTCGTCCGCAACACTTGCAATTCCAGTCTCCATCATGACCCTGATGACCGCCATGTTCTTCTGCCTGATCGCGTGAAACATCGGCGACCTGGACATTTCGTCGAGCGCGCAAACGTCCGCCCCCCCGCTGATCAGCAAGCGCAGCATCTCCGCGTTGCCCTGGATAATGGCCTCGGTGACCATGGGTCTGCTCGAGGCGCCAGCCCTGGCGTTGGGATCCCCGCCGTGGGACAGCAGGAAGCTGATCATGTCCAGGTCGGCGCACTCAACGGCCATCCTCAGTGGTGTCTTGTTGAACTTATCCAGGACGTTGACGTGGACGCCTCCATGCACCAGGATCTTCGCCACGTCCCGGAAGCCGTTTCCGATGGCCTTCTGCAGGGAGGAGGCGATGTTCCTCGTGCTGGCGCCGTAGTGCAGCAGGCAGACCACCACGTTGGGCTGATTGGCGAGGATGGCCACTTTCAGGGGCGATTGGTTCCACTGGTCCATTAAATCGACGTCGCAGCCGTACATGGCCAGCAACTGGACGAGGGTCGGGTTGTCCGACCTGGCCAGCAGGTGCAGAGCGTTCATCTTGGAGTCGTCCATGGCGTTGGAGTAGGCCCCGGCTTCCAGGAGCAGATGGACCGTCCTCAGGTTGCCGATGCGACAGGCCAGGTGGAGGAGGCTGCGGCCTTTCCTGTAGCGCTCGTTGACGCTGGCATTGTTGCGGATGAGCATGTCCAGGCTCAAGTGGTCCGAGTTCTTGACAGCCAGGTACGTTGGCGTCTGATCGTAGATATCACGGGCGTCGACGTTTGCGCCGTAGGCCACCAGGACGTTGGCCATCGCATGGTAGCCCGACGTCACTGCGGCGATGAGGGGCGTGACGCGCAGTCTCTCGCAGAGGAACTCATCCGCGACTGCGCGGTATCTGGAATGGTCATTTGAAGGGGTTGTTTTAATGTGGGAACGTTAATAAGGAGAGTTTGTGATTTGCCTTGTTATAAGACCTCCTAGAAGAGCAATGTGTTTATTCCGAGTAATTTCGGTTCCGTTTTTGGCACCACTGTGCCCTTAATAAAGCGAATTGACTAGTATATAGAAGATAGTATATAGATTGTTCATGTATTGTATATTTTGGATGAGTATATTTGTTCCCGGTAGATTCTCTAAAACCCATACGTTTTGTCTTCAATTTTCACGTAATAAACTTGAAATATCATGCGAAATAAATATGTCGATTAGGCCGAGCTGGACCATTTTCAATCTCGTAATGCTATGGGGGAAAAATCATTTTTAACGTACAGGAATCGAGAAAAGAATAAGCATTAAAAAAAAAAATTTATTACACATATCCAAAACTCAAGAACAATTAGATCTCAATTTTTTCAGAATTTTTTATCAACGATTTCTATATTCAGGATTTCAAGAGTTTATACGCAGTGCAGTTAACCATATCAGCCGAAAAAAGAAAAATAATTTTATTATACATGTCCAAAACTCAAGAGCAATTAAATCATATCTGATTATTTATTGAATTTTTAAAATTTCAATATAATAAATTATATAACAATGCATCGCCTCAACATCTTTTTATATTACTTGATACGGATGGAAAATTAAAGTATTCCGAGGTAATACACAAAGTCCTATTGGGAATCTGTATAGATGTGGAAAAATAATACGTTATATAAACAAGAAAATCATTATACCTTAGAAGACACTCTGCCGTTTGGGGTTGACACCTGTTCAGGCAGATATGCAGCGGCACCGTACCAGAATTGTCTTTAATATTCGGGTTTGCACCACGTCGGAGTAGATAATTAACCATATCAACGTTTCCCTCGCTGCACGCTAAATGAAGCGCGGTCTCGCCTTTATCATTGACAACATCCAAATCCGCTCCGCTGTTCACCAGGATGTTCATCACTTTGGTATCGCCAAAGAGCGCCGCGCAGTGAATCGTGTAATTATCACAGAATTCGCACTGAAAGTAAAGATACAACAATTATTATAATTTTCCATAAACTTCTTAAATTTTTACTAATTTAGTTTTTTATAGTATGCAGAGTGTGTTTAAATTAATACTTGTATAAAAATAACGTTAACGATGTTGGATGGTTTAAGCACTTTTCTTTAAATGGACGCTGTATTAAACCCATTGATCAATCCTATCAAAAGTACATGTAAAAGTTATAAAAACAACTTTAAAATAAAGCAATTTTAAAAATTATTATTTTACATATATAAGTATAATTTATAAATTTGTAAGTGTATTCTTTAAAACGATAAGAGTCCTTTATCATAAATGGATTGATCTATTAGTTTAACGGCCATTTCATATATATATATATATATTTGTAAATATATATATGTGACTTCCGTTTTCTCTACTCATATGTATAATACACATATACACACATACAGACCATATATATATATATATATATATATATATATATATATATATATATATATATATATATATATATATAGTGACTGCAGACAGTGCAGACGACAACCACAAAATCTAACCTATTATTAAAATAAAATGTTGAAGGATAAAGGATGCGTTTGTGTCATTTGTATTATTAAAATAAAACGGGTTGTTTTTACGTGATTTGTTTTTATTACGTGATGAAAAAATCTCTGTACGACGATTTGTCGAAGCATCTGTTAAATATTTAATACTCCATTAGATGTACTGTTTTTTAACCCAAATTTTTGTTATTGATGAGGGTCTTTGTGAAGCTTTGTACTCGTGTAAGTGCTTCTTGTGTTTAAAGGATTATTTGAAAGTAACACATAAAATACTCATGTTCTATCCAGATATAAAGTCAACGCTGGCTCAGAAGGGTCATTTTAATGAAATGATAAAACTACAATTGAAGGCATCGATTCTAAAACGTCCTTAGCGCTCGGCCCGGCTGCCGTTATATCAAAATTGACGTCATAGTGACCAAAATTTGCAATTTTACGGAAATGAATTTTAAAAAATAGTATCGTGCAGAGGATCAAAAATGGCAACTTTTTATATATATACTTTGTTTGTACAATGTTTAGTATTTGAAAAAAAAAATAAAAACGGCAAAATTTTAAATCTTATTTGCACCACGTTTTTTAAACTTAGCTCGCTGCAGCTCCGACAAATATGAACGGATCTTGCTTATTTTTTGCATAGACTCGTAAAATAGTCTAGCGCAGCTAATAAACTGATAGATAGTTAAATATTAAATATTTTTCATTCAACAATTTAATTGCAAACCAGTGAGCTACCTTTTATAAGGTTAAGTATGTTCAACGAAAAAAAGTATCGAGGGAAGTTTAAGACTCAACTAACTTTCAACGAGACATTTGTTTGTTAACATTTGAAGAAGTTTCTCAGAAAATTTCAGATGAATTGGATGAAAAGTGGCAAAGATAGAGCGATTTTGCCAAACTTGCACTATGCGCGCGAACATTAGCGGGTCTGCGCGATACATGACGCTCAGTGTATGTCAGTCATAGAATAAGAAATAATTTAAGAAACATGATAAAAGTTATCCTGAAATAAACAAAACAAAAAAGTTCGAAAAACGGAAGTTGTCTCAACAAAAAGAAGAAAAGTAAGCGACGAACAAAAGCAAAAATTAGAATTAAAAATTAATAAAAAAGAAAAGAAAACAAAAACAATAAAAGGAAAAAAAAGTAATATGTTTTTGAAACGCGTTGTATGTATTGCGACTAAATTGTAAATAAATCTTAATGTAGAAATATAAATAAATATAAGTATTAGTTATTTG
The DNA here is from genome assembly GCA_949152435.1 of Gastracanthus pulcherrimus. Lineage (NCBI taxonomy): Eukaryota > Metazoa > Arthropoda > Insecta > Hymenoptera > Pteromalidae > Gastracanthus > Gastracanthus pulcherrimus. Next base: position 21,893,183 of record OX424572.1, on the reverse strand, counting down.
AAGTTTCTAATTTACTGAACAATGTCAAAAATCTGTGAAATTTATATGTTTCCCAGAAATTTATATTTTTAAAGATTGTAATTTACTATTCAATTCCTGTACGCTGCAATATTCTTTTTAATGTGTGTGAATTTCATTTGAACGCTTTATTATAACCATTTATTATCTAGTGTATATAACATTAAAAATTAACAATAATTTCTAAAACTTTCGTACAAAGAATTAAAAATTCAACAACTTTATGAATAACTGCCGTTTGATTTTGCCTTTGCTTTGTTTATTTAATTTCTTATTGTTTCATCAGATACTTATTTTTCTTAACTTCTACACTATAAATCGACAGTATTAAATAGTATGATTTGATTAAGTATGTATTTTTTAAAAAAAGGACAGGAAATCTTCAAGTAAACGGCATTATATGACTGACATACGCTGCGAGCGTCATGTATCGCGCAGACCCGCTAATGTTCGCGCGGAGCGTGCGAGTTTGGCAAAATCGCTCTATCTTTGCCACTTTTCATCCAATTGATCTGTAATTTTCTGAGAAACTTCTTCAAATGTGAACAAACAAATGTCTCGTTGAAAGTTCACTGAGTCTTAAACTTCCCTCGATACTTTTTTTCGTTGAATAGACTTAACCATATAAAAGGTAACTCACTGGTTTGCAATTAAATTGTTGAAAGAAAAATATTTAATATTTAACTATCTATGAGTTTATCAGCAGCGCTAGACTATTTTACGAGATTATTCAAAAAATGAGCAAGATCCGTTCATATTTGTCGGAGCTGCAGCGAGTTAAGTTTAAAAAACGTGGTGCAAATAAGATTTAAAATTTTGCCGTTTTTATTTTTCTTTTTTCAAATACTAAACATTGTACAAACAAAGTATATACATAAAATGTTGCCATTTTTTATCCTTTATACGATGCTATTTTTAAAAATTCATTTCCGCAAATTTAAAAATTGGTCACCATGACGTCAATTTGTATATAGCGGCAACCCGAGCCGAGCGCTAAGGACGTTTTAGAATCGATGCCTTCAATTAATCAAATGTTTGCAAGCTCAGGTTTATAATTACATTAAAAAGACTCTTTTCGCCCAGCGTTAACTTGATATCTGAATAAAACATGAGAATACTATATGGTTCTTTAGAAGGAATTTTATTTAAATTTATTTTAAGAGAATTTTCATAATCAAATAGGGCTACGTAATGTTTTAGGTAAAATTGCCGAAGATTACTTCAAGTAGTTTAAAAGAAAATGGAGTCAATGAAACTTTCAAGTTACCCATACACAAACATTTATTTATTTGAAAGTAACATATAATATACTCATATTTTATCCAGATCTAAAGTCAACGCTGGCCTAGAAGGGTCATTTTAATGAAATTATAAAACTATAATTAATCAAATGTTTTCAAGCAGAGGTTTATTTTATATTTTAGAAGCTATGTCAAAATATGCATAATTTATTTGGTATAAGGCTAATCACAAGTGACATTAAAACTCCAAAGTTGAATATTTCAGTATAGCAAAGGTACAACTCTTCAAAAAATTATCAGTTATTACAAATGCAAAACAAAAAACTCTAAAAATCTCCTAAGAAAGTCAAATTTTAACATAACGAATCAGTCCAACTCTTACCTGTAGATTCGCCTGGGTGCTGAGTACCACGTAATCTCGTGAGAGATTGACGCACCTGCTGGTGAACAGCTGACACGCCGAGGAGTGCACGTAGTGTTCGGCATTAACCCAGTTGACGACGTAGTCCGTCTTGACGGTCCCATCGAAGTCCGCGTAGATTACCGTACTGGCGGGTCGTTGATGCAGCGGAATCGGGTCGAAAGTGCTGAACTTCGGGATCTCGACGCCCTTCTCCAAGCACCATGCCACCATATTACAATCCATCGCGTTCTTTTACTTTATTCTGTCTTTTCGAGAACACGCGCGCACACGCTTTTACACTTGGACGTTAGATTTCAACTTAGAATGCCCGTCGCAAACTAATTGTCAACGTTATTGCACCAGAAAATAGTCAACTCTACTACAAAATCGGTAAACTCCGAGCAAAATGACTTTGACTTCAGTGTCTTTCTATCTCACTGAGACCACTCGTACTGCCAAAGCAACGATTTTACTTCACAATGCCGATTCGAACCGATCAACGCTATCTTACAAGGCCACTTGCCGTTCAGGACGAAGCTCAAGCACCAACTGATGTCCGTCACTTTGACACCAGGCCTTTAATAAGGACCTTAATTGCCTTTTGGAGACCCGATCCTGTTGGAGCCTGTCCGAATGCGAGAGCGCATTCTAATTCGTTGCTCATAATTACCAGGCACCTCGAGACGAAAAGGGAACTTTTGGCTGCGTCGTAATGTCACATGTCGATTTCGACATTAGCGGAGTTTCGGGAATCGAGGATTATCCGGGGGCAGAGGAGGGAGAAAGGGGTGCTCGGAGCAGGTACGAGTGCTCCGAGTTCGAACTCACGTGGTTGATTGGGTGGTTCATTACGCACGTGCATAAGGTATACCTGTTGCATTTACCGTTTTAATGGGGATTTGGCGGGTGAAGAAAGTCAAAGCTTGCAGGGATTATTCGCATTGTATACTGTCGTATAAGATACCGTTAGTATTAATTGCCTGACTATTGCACTGACAATATAGCTGATGTTATTTAATGTTAATGTTTGCAAGCTGACTCAGAATGCTGTATCCTAATTGTTATAAAATATGGTTATATACTATATTAATAGTAGCCTTTTTCCAGTGTACTACAAATTTACGTTTGTCTGTAACGGCTTTATTTGACATCCTTTTTAAGGGACGTTAACTTTTACACATATACAAAATGTACTTTTAACTTTATTTTTTAGCTTTTAACCATGGTATTTGTCTAATCTAATGTAAAATAAAATGTAGGTTTAAGGTGGTCCTATATAAAATTTTGATAAATGTGCTAGTTAAATGATAACATTTTAAATTGGTGGTTATATTTGTTACCTTCAAAGAAAGTGTTTTGTAAAATTCATTTATGTCCATTATGCTAATAAGTATTCAAATATTGCAGTTCAATGGTCACTTTTTTAAACGCAACCACAGCAAGTATAACATTAAATTGTTGCACAAATAAATAATATTTAACTATTCAAATGATAAATATTTGTTTTTCTCTATTTTTTGCTTCTTCAAAGAGGAAGTTTTGTGATAGTAAAAAGAGAGAAATTTTGAGACTTAATAAATCAAAGTTCTCTATTTTTAGAAAATGTCTGTATGGATGAGTGCGTGCGTAAGTGCGTGCGTGCGTGCGTGCGTGTGTGTGTGTGGGTGTGCGTGTGTGTGTGTGTGTGTGGATCATTATTCCTTATATGCACGATGAAACTTAAGGTGGACCTAGTAAATTTTGCAAAATTGCTAGTTACATGATAACACTTTTTTAAGTTGGTGGTTATATTTGTACCTAAAAAGAAAGTATTTGTAAATTTTCATAAATTTTTAGACAGTATACCCATACACTGTAAAAAATTTTGCGGAAGATCGCCGTATTTTTATGGAAAAATTACACTCTTGAACGATGCAAAGTTACATCGATTGTGTGAAAGAACAGATTAACTGTAATTTTACTCTACTGAGCGAGGGTCCTTTTTTGCCAGCAGTATTTTTCTCGTGCTGGGCGATGCGATTTTACCGTGCGCATTCTGGAGCGTCTCCGGTAAAAGTACCTGAACGTGTAAAGTTCCCCTAACCCTGTGTTTTCACTGGACATAGAAAGAATAAAAAGAGTTAGGCTATGTTACGTTGCACCATGGAAGCACGTGTTTTAGTTTCAGAGTTCTTTAACGGTGCCAAAAAGAATGTCAAGACTAGTCTATTTTAGAAAAAATGTATGTAGTTAAAAACTACATCAATTAATAATAGCATGTACTTTTGTAAGAATACTTCAATGTTTCATGAATAATTTGATACTGTTTTGTATACAAAAAATTATATTTTATACTTTTCCATAAGTTTTAGATAACTTCAGTTAGATAACTTAATTTTAGAAACTTAATTACCTATGTTTGTTCTAGTTTTATGCGCTGTATAAATTTTTTGTAGATTTACTATTATCACCGTTGGAAAAAACAAATTGAATAAAGTCAATTTTGTAAATTTATTACAGTAAGAGTAGAGTAAATCTGAGAATAGTAAATCAACAAATCATTTTTTACATTAAGAATTTTGAAAATTCATATGTACAATATATATATTTTTAATATTAAAAAATAAAAATTGTTCATTTCATTCCCTGCTTCACTGATTTACATTAAAAAATTGTTATATTGATTATTATGCGTAATATTATTTTTATTACGGTTCGAAACGCCTCATTGCTGTATTTTTACTACATGTCGTGTAAAGTTACAGCATTACGGTAATTTGTAAAGAAAATATGTTCTTACATGTAAATTTACCGCAATACCGTCACTTTACCATTTAAGTGGGATATTTACCACGCTCAGCGTAGGTCTCCACGCGTTCCCCACGCTCAACGATGTAATCTTCCGCAAAATTTTTTACAGTGTAGAAGCACGGCTCTAGTTTTTTCACACAACTTCTCGAGACTATAAACAATTAATATTTGCCCATGAACAAGCCCGAAACAAGTGCCTACCGAATCTAAAATAATTTATCAAATACGGCAAGTTAGAATTTCCATGTATATATTCTTTGTTGAAAACAGTTCTAAAATATTTGTGCAGCTATTTTAATTTTACTTTTTGATACTTTAATCAAACATTTGTATTGCGTTAATGTTATTTTACAAATTACTTTGATCTTAATGATTCACTTAAAGTGATTGCTAATGGTTTGGTAGAAGGCACATCTAAAGACAGGGATGCGTGACTACTCACTGCTGATTCCGAGAGATCCTTCGAGGAGGATGAGGATTCAAATGAGGTCAAAGAATTACATTCTCTTAGAGGATAACAAATAGTGTATGCTTTAATTGAGGGATTTTATTATAGTTCGTTTATAGAATAAAAAGACCGGAAAGTTGGCTTATTGAAATTAACAATTTAAACGATTAAAGTGACTAATTTTACCTCTTAGACGACGATAAATCTTTTTTTTTCATTATATTTCTTTCTCTGTTCACTCCTTTTTTCCGTTCTTTTAACTCTTTAATTCGTTCGTACTTTAAGTACTCTTTATTCTTTCTCACTTTTACTTAGCTCAAAACAGATCTCATGATTGTAAAATGCAAAAAAACTTGTTCTCGTATTTATATTATTCAGTTTTGCAAGTTGCAATAAGAGGTTATGATATTTAAACAAACGCGCGTTGCGGTCGGCGCGTAGTGGATACGACAAATCGATGTAAATTTTCCGGCTTCTCACTTTCAGATATTTTTTTCTTGAGTTTAAACATATATCATTAGAAATATCCAGTTATGTGTCCAAAGTTGGGTTAATAATTGCATAACTTATAGTTGAATAGCTGAACATTACAATTCATTGATAATGTGATTTCTATTATAATCAAGTGGATCGGTAGCGCCACGAAGGTGAGTTTGAGAAGCTGACGAAGCCGCAGCGCCCGCGTTACTATTTACTTCTAATTGGTGTTCGGATTTTTCTTTATACGATAACAAGTACTTATTACTATTATTACCAAGTTATTTCGACTTAATAGCATGTTTTCGTGCTAAACTATGATTTCCAACAAAAATATTAGCCAAAAAGTTATTTTATGTCATAATAAACGAGTACGTAATTCTCAAATGCTGAAAGTATATCAACTTTCTTTCTCCAGCCCGAAAAGTAAAAGGACCGTGAAGTTAGCCGCAACAAATATATAAGTGAAAGGACCGTTAAGTTGGCCGCACATACGGCTGTGTATTGCCAACGAATATAGACCTATATAGAAGAACGATTCTTATGGAGCGGTTGGTTCTCAAAAGCGGTAGTTGAATAGTCTCCGCGAGAAGGCGCCAGCCGTTATTTTCCTATTTTATTTTCTAGTTAATTTTCTAGAGCTTACGGGCGGACTTTATTCTTGCGCTTCAATTAAGATATTAATAAAAATGTTTAGAGTTAAGATTCGATAATTTTAAAAGCATATATAAATTTTTATGTATTTAAATGACTTGGGTACAAATTAACTGAAAGTAATAATAAATTAGTATTACAGTTTCGATAAATCTAAGATAATAATAAATAAATAAATGAGTAAATAAATAAATAAATAAAATTCATTTTTATATCATATTTAATTTCGATATGGCCTTTTGCTATTAAATAATTTTTTTTTTCATAATTTTAAGAAGAATATAGGTATTTACTTGATTTAAAAATGATAAATTAACAGTTGTCTAAGTAACTAGAAAATAGTTCTTACTGAATTATTTAAGGAATTTTTTGTATGGAACTCCAGTTATTTTTTGCCAAAAAATCGAAATAAAAACTTTAAACGCGTATTTCTAGAAACATATTGTTTTACTTCAAAAAGTTTCTGGCGCAACTCAAGTTAATGGATATTTTTAAATCTTCTAGAAAATATCAATTGAGGTAGTTGTCGACCTGAAAATAGAACTTTTAGCAATGAATTTGTATTTATTGTTCTTTCCATTTGATACACCCAACTCAAGTATAACTGAAAGAGTGGTATTCTACTAAGTAGGAAACAAAAAGACACATTGGTAGCGCAGATATTAATTTGAGAATTAAAACAATTTTAGTCGAGACGTGTAACTTTTTTATTTTTCGTTCGATTTCAATGAACCAAGGCTTATTTTGTTCCTTATAAAATTTAAGGGTAGAGTCGCCGTAAGGAAATTGTTGTATAATCAATGAGTACAATGTAAAGTCTAATTGTTTATCCAAATTCGCGTGAAATTGTGTAATTTTTTATAAACAATTAGATTTTACGATGTGCTGACTGATTATACAATTTCCTTGCGGTGAAATTTTGTAAGGAATAAAATGGCCTTGGTTAATTAAAATCAGACTTAAAGCCCTATTTTCCGGTTAACAAAAACCTTAAAGTATTTAAAAAAGAGGGTAATATTTTATTTTGAAATGCGCGGATATTAAATATTTTATTCGCCAATTTTTTGTGTTGAATTACTTGGTTTTATATATTTTTAAAGTTTAAAAAATGTTTTATTAAATTTTATTAATCACGAATTGAATATATACTGCCGAGAAAAAATACTTTTTCCAATAACAGTTGAAAAATGTTCTTAAATTATTTTTACGTGTTTGGTTAAACTGGTTTGCGCAAGGAACTTTTTTAAAAACCCTGCCTTTTAATAATAATTATTCAGATTTATTTTATAAATTGATATAATATTTATAAATAGGGCTCAAAATTAACATTTTAGTTTATTTTATGACCAATATTTAGTCCTCAAAATGTTAGTGTATGGATTAACAGGTCAACTTTTTTTAAAATCACTGGATTTTCATCTTAATATGCAAACGCCATTAGAAGTAAAAGAAAGTAATAAAATAAAAAAAATTTCAAATACTTGAAAAAAAAATTAAAAATATCTGATAAAAATAGTACGATATACTGTTCAAACCTATGTATAAAACTTCTCTTTGTATACATATTAATATTTCTAAACAACATTTCAGAATTTAAGCATTTGAGTTATAAATATTTGCTATTACGAATCAGCCCCATAGACGAATCAGCTCCATGGACGAAATGCCCCGGTCTCCCCTATATATACACGTACATATATAGACATTTTTTAAAACACGATTTTTCTGACTCAGGAACCCCCCGAATTTTATTGAAATATCTGATTAAAAAATTTACATCGTTTCAAAGCTTTCTCTTTAAGACAGAAAAATTTCTGAAAAATATTTCCCAGAAAACATCACCGTCATGCAATATATATAAACGTCAAACAAATTAAATACACAAAAACCATCACTTCAAAAATTAAAATAAAATACTCAAAAATTATACATAGCAATAAATAATAAATTAAATAACGTTCAACCTTTTTTAACATAATTTATTCTAATTTTACCTTAATTCACTGACAAATAAAGACTTTAAAATATTACCCCACATAAATCCTTTATTAAAGGTCAATCTGAAAGTTTTTTGTATGTAAATAACATTGCATTAAAATAAATACACATTTCTACATTATTTATTTCTTTTATTATTGCTAAAAATATAGGGGAGACTGAGGTATTACGGTGCACTAAAATGAAATGTGCTCTAAATAACGTAAACATGATGCAATTCAATACGATACTGCTGAAATTAATGTAATATAACAGTAGTTAAAAATTATTATCCGAATACATAAAAAATCTTGATGTTCAAAATCATTCGGGTATAATGGAGCACTCAATTGGGGTATAACGAAACGATACGTCATTATATATGTTACAAAAAAGCCATGGCCGAAAGGTGCTAAAAATGCTTATATTTTATTATTAGGACAAATATGAAACACTCGAAAAAATTTACTAAAAAGACTGAAATCTCTAAAAAAAATTAACTTTAAAAAAAGTGAAAGGTTAGGCGAGTTTGATGTATTCCGCAAAATTATCATGGAGCAATACAATAATCTATTTGATAAGGTAAGCCATAGATTAAAAAAGTAATGAGATCAATGGAAAATAGTCAAGTTTTAAATACATAAATAATTATAAATAATTTAGCAACGAACTTACAGATAAAAAAGAACTGAGATCAATCAAACAAAGTCAAGTTTATTATATTTAATCATAATAAAGCAAAAATATTGTTGTGTTCAATCAAGGGCTTACTTAACTCAAAGTTACGTTATATAATGATCACCAATAAACAAAATGAAACGGGCATGGCAAGTTACGTAGTAAGTATCTTGAGAGTTGTTTGTAATTGATCATTATATAACGTAACTTTGAGTTAAGTAAGCCCTTGATTGAACACAACAATATTTTTGCTTTATTATGATTAAATATAATAAACTTGACTTTGTTTGATTGATCTCAGTTCTTTTTTATCTGTAAGTTCGTTGCTAAATTATTTATAATTATTTATGTATTTAAAACTTGACTATTTTCCATTGATCTCATTACTTTTTTAATCTATGGCTTACCTTATCAAATAGATTATTGTATTGCTCCATGATAATTTTGCAAAATACATCAAACTCGCCTAACCTTTCACTTTTTTTAAAGTTAATTCTTTTTAGAGTAACGATATACGGTAAGACAGATATTTTATTTTTTAGTAATCAAAAAAAGAAATACAATGTCTAGTAATAGAAGTGAGACTGAAGAACTTTTTGACCACTAAAAATAAAGATCCATCTATCTTCTATCATTATTGTTCTACAGATAGATTTATATTCATTCGAATGTTTATTTGGAAACTCCTAGTATTAATAGGGGTTAAAGGGTGTTTAAATATGAAAATTTGAAATAATGTTAAAAGATCTATATCTTTTCTAAAAACAACTTGAATGTTCATTTTTTTCTTAAATGGGCCATTTTTTCCTGTGCTAACTGGGATTCTAAAAGATTTTATGGGCTTTTGAATGCATAAACTATCAAAATCAAAGTTAGCATGCGAGAAAATTGCCCGCGCAATTCAAAGTTATTTTTACCGATGAGTGTACATAACAAAGAAGTTAAAAAATCATCAACAAAAAAAATTATCTAACCTAATCTATTACCTATTGTCTTCATCGGTGATCTTAGAAAACTTTAGTTTTTCATGTCATTGTAATGAATACATGTATAAAGAATGTAAACAAATTTATTTTAGGTCAAACGACTGAAAAATTGAAAAATAATCTACGACAATTGTGATTTTCTCAATTTTGGGAGTCACCGATGAAGACAATAGCAATGAGTTAAGTTCGATAATTTTTTCTGATGATTTTTCAACTTCCTCGTCATGTGTATAATATAATTAGGCATAAAATTGAACATTCAAGATGTTATTAGAAAAAATATGCACTTAATAATATTTTTTAATTTTTCATATGTAGACACCCTTGTATCCGCTTAATACGGAGGATATATAATATGATCATAAATGACCCTATATGAAAGTAAAATTTGTCATGGTATTATATCATATATTGATGGGTCCTAGTTTAAAAGACGTATCTCGCGAGCTTCAATTAGAAAAGAAGTATCATTCTTTAGATTATTTCTTTCATCAACTTTGAAGTAATAAAACGATATAAGACAGTTTAAACAGTATTTATTATTTACGTATTAATATAAATTGATTTACGATTAATGCCTTTATGATATTAAATATAAGCTTCAAAATCAATGTTATAATGATATTCAGTGTTTAAAAGAAGCAAAAGTTAACATAAAAAAGATAGGTCTTTTCTGATTGGTTCTCGTGAGGTACGTCTTTTTTATTAGGATCCATCGATATGATCATATATGATCATCTATGGTCATATCTAATCAGATATTATTACATATGCTCATATATGTGCATTTAAGCGCATACATGTTTATATGTTGCCATACTTCGGATGCAATACGTCAAATATCTGATATCCGTACTCTATTGATAATTTTCTCAAATATGAATTTTTATCAATGAAACTTTTACCTAATAAGCTTTATGATGTTCTATGAGATATCACACGTGAAGAAAGTACAAAAAGATATTTTGGAAGAAAGTGGCAAATGTTTAAATACATTTCGTCAAAATCGTAAATTGATTCTTTTAAAAGCAAAAGTTGTTTTACAAATTTTCGATTTATTAAGTTTTACTTATACTAAAATCTTTATTATAAGTCGTAGAAGTTTTTTGAAAAGTTTTAAATTTCAACTAATTATCGTTAAAAGGTACTGGCAATTTTTGCGTCAGTGTGATACTGCGCGCGTGGCGGCATCGTTCACAACGACTGTTCGCGCGGAGTCACGCAGACAGAAAAATTGCCAGTACTTTTTAAGGATAATGAGTTTAAATTTGAAACTTTTCAATAAACTTCTACGGCTTGTATTGAAGGTTTTGGTATAGCTAAAAGTTAATAAATCGAAAATTTGTAACACTACTTTTGCAATCGAAAAAATCAATTCACGATTTTGACAAAATGTATTTAAAAATACGTCATCTACTTCCAAATTACTTTTTTGTACTTTTTTCACGTGATACATCTCATAAAACATCTTAAAGATTATTACATAAAAGTACCGTCACGGACCCAGTTTCTAATCAGTACCCAATTTCTAATCAGTTTGTCACATATATTACGATATAAAATTTAATTAACCCTGAAATTGTTTGAAAAAAATAACATTTAATAGCTAACTATCTCACAAGTACGTTTGAAAACTTCACATGCTATTAATGTCGTACATTTTTAAGAAAAAAGATATTTTATTGCACTGTTGTCAAATGTATCACGTTTTCGCCATTTCACTTCTGCCGACTGCAAGCGAGCACACTAAGATTTTCGGATCGTTTCTTTATTATTATTGAATGTATCGTAGCAAAGCTTTTATATCTGAGTTACTTAATACCTTTTTTGTATAAAACAATCAAAATATTAATAATAAATGTAACTTTTTTAGAAAATAAAGGGTGATTAGAAATAGGTTCCGAATTTTTAGAGTTTCCGCAATTTCTGATCAGTTTTATTAAAACTATTTTAAATATTAAAAGACCTTTAATTGTTCTAATCTCATCAAACAACAGCAATGAAAGTTGTTTTAACGCACACAAACATCTTTCTTAGTTCAAAGTCTCGTAAAATCCACTGAAACATCACACGTTTTATAGGTTCACTTTGTAGGCTATAATACTTACCGACAGAGCGATCAGATGCGCATTTCAGGTGATTGACTGTTGTGCGGTCGACTGAGCATAAATAATCGAATATTTATTTTATTAATCACCATTACTTAAACAAAAAATGTTAACTAGTTATCATAGTTACTGTTATAATATTGTTTAATGTGTTTTTGCTTGTTGTATAAGATAATTACGCGTTAACAAAATTTGATTAGAAATAGGGTCTTGATCTGAACAGAAATTGATCCTATATATCATTTAGCTGATCAGAAATTACTCCCTATTACTTTGTTCTTTAAAGATTTATAATTAATTAATTTCTGATTCTTTGGGTATTTTTTAAATTTTAGATGAAAGATTAAGAGTTATATTTATCATTAGAAATGTTTCTTTAGAGTAAACAGTTCATTTTCAAATTGTAATGCATCAAATATCCCGACATTGCGCCTTAGCTGATTAGAAACTGGGTCCGTGACGGTATCAATGATATAAATTCATATTTGAGTAAGTTATGCCGAGTTGAAGTGAAAAATGTGAAATACTTTTTAAATTGAAAAATAACGTTTTTCATTTACTACTAAAAAATTAAAATAGATCAAAATTTAGTTTTAGTACAAAAAGTTACGCAATAGTATTCTCTTTATACATATATATATATATTATATATACATATATATATATCAATTAAAGAAATTTAAATTGAAACGATGTTGAAAATTGGCTAGTCGGACAATATTTATCCGGCGATATCACGCTATGCGACCTTTTCCGTTCGGAGGCCTCAATTACTGATTTAAACCTTTGTATCTTTTTCTCATTTAGTAGTGCTCTACTTTCAGTAGTATTTTTAATTGTCATATTTCTTATTATTTTGTTGCGATCTAATTTCGGTGAAGAATTTCTTCTTCGTAAGTAATTCGTTTTCTAATTATCCAATATCCCCGTGTCATTTAAAAATAGCTTGTTGTCGTCCTGCGAAGTAAAACCGACGCTTCGCCTTAAATGTCCCAAGTATTGTCACTCACATAATACCGATTCCCAGCCAATACTTATCACAATAAATTACTTACACGACAGTCCCCGCGTACTCTATCGCATCCGCAATAATACTCTCTAAGCTCCCCCGCAGCCGAGCTCAGGTAGCGCAATATAACCTACATAGGTATATATAGATCTGCAAGCAGGACACCCCGACTTTTCCACTTCTGTAACAATATAGGGGTCGTATAACCCTGCGCATAATCCATGCACGCGCGACAGCTCGCGTCGGCCCAGCTCTCGAGACACAGCACTTTTCCCCGAAGGGCAATTAAGACGGCACCGCGCGGCGCGTCGGTCATCAAGTATACGAGTAGGAGGGGCCGAAGGGAAGCGAGAGAGAGCGCACGAAGCAGGATTCGCGAAAACTTCTGGGAGAGGAGGAGGAGGGAAAAGATAGAGCGCGCGCGGGCGCGCGGGCCTCGAACGGACCAGGTTCGAAAAAGGGGCGGCGGACGATAATACTCTGCGCAGCACTGCGGAGAGGAGTACGTACAGCTATGCGTCGGCTTGCAGTTTTGAGCTTTCCAAAAGGGGGTCATTTATGATCTATAATATGATCATCCTCCGTAGACAATAGGTAATAGATTAGGTTAGATAATTTTTTTTGTTGATGATTTTTTACACTGAACCGTAAAAATAATTTTGATTTGCGCGGGCAATTTTCTCGCATGCTAACTTTGATTTTGATAGTTTATACATTCAAAAGCCCATAAAATCTTTTAGAATCACAGTTAGCACAGGAAAAAATGGCCTGTGAGATTCAAAGTTATTTTTACCGTCCAGTGTACATAATACAATTAAGCATAAAACTGAACATTTAAGCTATTTTTAGAAAAGATATAGATCTTTTAACATTATTTAAAATTTTCATATAATATATTAAACACCCTTTAACCCCTATTAATACTAGGAGTTTCCAAATAAACATTCAAATGAATATAAATCTATCTGTAGAACAATAATGATAGAAGATAGATGGATCTTTATTTTGAGTGGTCAAAAAGTTCTTCAGTCTCACTTCTTTTGCTAGACATTGTATTTCTATTTTTGATTACTAAAAAATAAAATATCTATCTTACCGTATATCTTTATTATAATAGAAATCACATTATCAATGAGTTGTAAAATGTTCAGCTATTCAACTATAAGTTATGAAATTTTAAACCAACTTTTGACACATAACCGGATATTTCTAATGATATATGTTTAATATCAAGAAAAAAATATGTGAAAGTGAGAAGCCGGAAAATTTACATCGATTTATCGCATCCAGTACGCGCCGTCCTCAACGCGCGTTTGTTTAAATATCATAACCTCTTATTGCAACTTGAAAAACTGAATAATACAAATACGAGAAGAAGTCTCTTTGCATTTTACAATCATGAGACTTGTTTTGAGCTTAGTAAAAGTGAGAAAGAAGGAAGAGTACTTAAAGCACAAACGAATTGAAGAGTTAAAAGAACAGAAAAAAGGAGTGAACAGAAACAGAAATATAATGAAAAAAAAGTGTTTTTCTCGTATATTAATTTCAATAAGCCAAATTTATAATTTAAATTTAATCAATGAATTTGTATTAAAATATATGTAATTAGAGACGAAGGTCTAATATGACCTTATACCTCGGAGTATTTTTTAACGATGGTGAGGTAGATTTTGTTGATCTTCCCGAGGTTAGAGGTATGTGAACTAAAAGTCACGTTAACGTTTCGATGGCTAGGCCACCCTCTTCAGAAAAAAACTGTAAAGAAGTTTTTTATAATATTGTGAAATAATATCTGAAGTTAGTATAACAATTTACTTAGCAAATACAATTAAATTTACAATATGTATAAAAACAGTGTAGAGTCAATAATACAAATAAAAAAATGACCTAAACGACGAGTCAGCGATGAGAAGCAAAGTCAAAACAAAGGTTCCTACTCCGCATGTGTCCTCTAACCGCGGGATGATCAACAAAATCTACCTCACCATTGTATTAAAATAATATTACACTTCCAGTCTTTTTATTCTAAAAACGAACTATAATAAAATCCCTCAATTAAAGCATACAATTTTTGTTGTCCTTTAAGAGAATGTAATTCTTTGACCACATTTGAATCTTCATCCTCCTCAAAGGATCTCTCGGAATCAGAAGTGAGTAGTTACACATCCTTGTCTTTCTTTGTGCCTTCTACCGAACCATTAGCAATCACTTTAAGTGAATCATTAAGATCAAAGTAATTTGTAAAATAACATTAACGCAATACAAATGTTTGATTAAAGTATCAAAAAGTAAAATTAAAATAGCTGCACAAATATTTTAGAACTGTTTTCAACAAAGAATATATACATGGAAATTCTAACTTCCCGTATTTGATAAATTATTTTAGATTCGGTAGGCACTTGTTTCGGGCTTGTTCATTGGCAAATATTAATTGTTTATAGTCTCGAGAAGTTGTGTGAAAAAACTAGAGCTGTGCTTCTAAGTTGAGTTGATCTTATTTTCAACATTTGAAAGTTAAAAGTTCTGGAAATTTCCCCATACGTTCATTGCAGTGACCAAAAAACTAAAGTCTATTAAGACCACCGATGAAGACAATAAGTAATAGATTAGGTTGGGTAATTTATTTTTTTGATGATTTTTGAAATTCTTTGTTCTGTAAATAATACAATTAAGCATACAATTTATCATTTAAGCCGTTTTTAGAAAAAATATAGACTTTATAGCATTATTTCAAATTTTCATATTTTAACGCCTTTTATCCCCTTAATACTAGGAGTTTCCAAATAAACATTCAAATGTATATATAACTATATATCTGTAGAATAATAATGATAGAAGATAGATGGATCTTTATTTTGAGTGGTCAAAAGGTTCTTCAGTCTTACTTCTTTTACTAAACATTGCATTTGTCTTTTTTATTACTAAAAACTAGAATATCTATCTTACAATATATCTTTATTATAACAAAAATCACATTATCAATGAGTTGTAAAATATTCAGCTAGTCAACTATAGGGGAGAACGGGGTATTGCCGGTCACCTAAGCAAAATTGCTTGTTATTTCTACTTTCAAATTGTTTTTTATTAACTTTAAATACTTATTATGTTATGTCCAGCCATTGACTTTAAATATTTATTATTGGTTTAATCTAAAAATGTTGGATATCGAAGCTATAAGACGAAATAAAAAGAAGCATTTTGACTGGATTTACTCCACATCAAAGGGTAATACCGGTCAGTCTTGGTACAATTCCGGTCGCTATTAAGAGGAGTCCGTAACTACGGTCCTTGTCTAATCACGTTTTTGCTATTTATTCTAATTATAGATTGATAATTGAAAAACTAAAAGTTGGCCCCAATTGGTATTATTTCCTTTTCGAGAAAACTTCGGAACGCGAAAATGGAGGTTAGCTTTTTCGTTCCGAAGTTTTCTCGAAATGTATATAATGTTAGATACTTTTTAAGATCTCAAAATATTCCTTAATTTAATGCCAATTGTGGCCAACTTTTTGTTTTTCAATTAATTACCAAACTACAATTTGAATAAATAGCAAAAACGTGATTAGACAAGAACAGAAGATACGGACTCCTCTTACAAAGTTACTTTTATAGGTAAAATATTTCCTTAAATCAATTATATGAACCTTCATATGATCAGTCGCATTATTATTCGCACTTACATAGTAAAATATGTAACACATAGCCAATGTTCAATCAAAAACACTTAAGCAAAGTTGCTCTACCTGAGATAGCAGCGGAACGTTTTCTGAGCCTTACTTTCGGGAGCGTCATATAAATAACATTGTGATCGGTATTACCCCAATTCTGCTTAGTAATTTAAATTGAAATGACAAAAAAACAATAGGTTTATACTGGTGAGGTTTAATAAATGATTTTTGCAAACCAAACAGACAATTTTATTTGTCAGCGACGTTTCGGCAGCATTTCACTGCCCATATCAGGCTA
This sequence comes from Gastracanthus pulcherrimus, assembly GCA_949152435.1. NCBI lineage: Eukaryota > Metazoa > Arthropoda > Insecta > Hymenoptera > Pteromalidae > Gastracanthus > Gastracanthus pulcherrimus. The sequence goes on along the minus strand of OX424572.1, from coordinate 21,876,428 downwards.
TACCTTTATTTAAATATTTCATATTACACCATTATTGTTAAACATCTATTGTTAAACATTCAAACATTCCTCTGAAAGAACTACTAGATACTATAACTTTTCTTGTAAACAGCACGTATTTTCAATTTGACGGGCGATATTATCAGCAAATCTATGGCTCTCCGATGAGGAGTCCTATTAGTCCATGTTTTGCCAATATAGTAATGGAAGATCTTGAAATAGAATGTCTAAATAAATTAGATTTTCACCCACTATTTTACTATAGATTTAAACTAAATTAAACTAAAACAAGTATTTGATACATTCAATTCCTATCATAGTAGTTTGAAATTCACATATGAACAAGAAAACAATAAATCAATTAGTTTTTTAGAAATTTTCCTCATCAGAGAAAATGACAGAATTATAACCAATTGGTATCGGAAAGAAACATTCTCGGGTAAATTTTTACATTATAACTCAAATCATCCAATTTCACAGAAACGAGCGATGATTTATACTTTAGTGGATAAGGCAATTTTACTTGCACAGGAAAAATATCACGTTAATAACTTGAAGATTGTAAGAAATTTATTAAGAAATAATGCTTATCCAAAAAAATTCTTAGAATTTCATATAAAAAAACGTTTAGATAAAATAAAATTTAATAATAATAATAGTAACAATAACAATAGGATCACAAACACAAGAAAAAAACCTGAAACAGTAGTAACTTTGCCCTATATCCCAGAGTTTTACGAGAAAGCAAAAAATATTTTAAGTCAAAACAATGTTCAAACTATTCCAAAAACACATAAAAATTTAAGTTCTATTATTACTCGGGGTAAAGAGAAGCAAGAGACAGGAGCTTGTACTAATGTGGTTTATAAAATAGAATGCCATGATTGTAATGCTTCATACGTAGGTGAAACCAAACGTCAGCTGACTGTACGTGTTGATGAACATGAAGCGAATACGAATATTGAGAATAAATCATATGCTATTAATGACCACATTAGGAACGGTCACTCCTTTAATTTTAACGATACAAAAATCCTGGATAAAGAACGTAATTGGAAAGAGAGATTAATTTCAGAAATGGTAAATATAAAACTACAAAAAAATTCTATTAATATTAAAGAGGACATCCAAAAATTAAACTATCATTACTTTCCATTGATCAATAACATGAAAAGCAAATATAATAAGTAATAAATATCTTTTGTTTGAAGTAGCTATACACATACGGTCACTGACAAAATTGACGAGTTTGCTTTGGCTTTGACAAAATTGACAAAGAGATGCGTGCGCACATATAATAACAGGCATTAAAAATTAAAAAAAATTTCTTTAACTCATGTGATAATTTGTGCATTATAGAGTTAGTTTATCTATATTAATAATTAAGTTTTTAATAATTAAATTGTGATTAATTGTGCAATATTAGATAATGCTGTTTTCTTTTATCTAGTCTACAAACTAGTCAGTTTTACATATTTTGAAATCACTCCATCAAAGGCTATTTTGAGCATGCTCAGATATTCAAAATAACGTCTTGTAACCGTCTGTGATAGAAAAATCTTGTCGTACCTACTGATAGTATTAAATCTTCTGTGATATTTCATTTTTTACTTATTTATAACTTATAACATTTTTTAACTATGGACTTCTTTTATTTATATTTATATTTACAATGTGCTATATATTGTTTAAATATTATAAGTTTTAAAATAAGGACGATTAAGAAAATGAAAGGTATTTATGGCAACTTAACCTCAACTTCTGTGCAATTAGGAAAATAGTACAAAATCACTAACTTATTATTATATATATATATATATATTTTTTATATTGTTTATACAGCGAGTAACGTATATATGTTGTACATGTAGTGGTCTTAAAAAATGTAACACCCGTACCATGTAAATATTGTAAGTATTTATGTTAACAACAAATTTCATATAAAATCACATATAATTATATTTTTTTTTTACAATACTTTTTAATAATGGTGTAATATGAAATATTTAAATAAAGGTATAGCCTGATGAGGGCAGTGAAATGCTGCTGAAACGTCGCTGACAAATAAAATTGTCTGTTTGGTTTGCAAAAATCATTTATTAAACCTCACCATATCAATATCAGCAAACGAAGATAATGATCTATTTTATACAATAGGTTTATACTCTTTTTTTACTACTTCGTATTCTTAGATTGTTCAAATTAATGAAGTTGCATAAAATAACTGCATAAAGTAACAAATAATATGCAAAAAAGTTATTTTATAGACCAGATTTCTTATAAGAAATGTAGATCTAAACTTTAATTGTGTATAATTCGTTAATAATACTGAATAGAAGGTTGCTTGAACACTAGATTAATTGCATTTTATTTTGCGTTTGGGATACTATTCGAATTATTACCTAAAAAAGTTTAGATTATTGAAAATGAGAGTGACCGGAATTAGCCAGTGACCGGCATTACCCCGTTCTCCCCTTTGTTATGAAATTTTTAACCCGTTTTCGGACACGTAACTGGACATTTCTAGTGATATGGGGAAATCTCCCAAACCTTTAACCTATTTGACTCAAGGTTTCAATCAGTTTTGTCTTATATATATGGTTAATATCAAGAAAAAATGTGTAAAAGCGAAAAGCCGGAAAAATATCAATGACATCGGTATTTCACATTCCTTAATAGAAAATAAAACTCATATACATTTAATTAACAATGTATTCTTATAGACCATAGTATAGTTTCTTTGTAAAATGTTAAATTTTTTATACCTTTAAAATTGGGATTTTAAAACAATGTTTATCTTTAATCTGATTTAAGTAGAGAAATGAAAAACATTAAAGTCATATTTTTCCTTTGTTAAAGTCATATTTTAACTTATTGTTAAAGTTTCCGTATTTTGGATATACATAATATAAATCCATGAATAGATACAATTGAAACATATATAGGTAAAGAAAATGCCGAAAATATTAAATTCTTATGTACATACGCGAATTTTGAAAACAACTGACCATATCTCGACTCTAAAGGTCTATGATACGAAGCGACGGGAACTAGGCATCATTTTTATGTACTAGAACCCATTTCCCAAAACCTCATCAAAATTTGATTCTCGCAGGTTGTGGATTCTCCTTGTAAGCACAAATTTATATAATACTATTGCGCAACTTTTTGTACTAAAACTAAATTTTTAGCTATTTAAGTTTCTTATTGTAAGTAATAAGTAAAAAACGTAATTTTTAAAACATAAAACATATATAAAATTTTTCTCTTCATTGTAAAAACGACGTATCTCGCGAACTTCAACTCGAAAAGAAGTATCTTTCTTTAGATTATTAGTTTCATCAACTTTGAAGTAATAAAACTATAATAATATAGTTTAAACAATATTTGTTATTTACGTATTAATGTAAAGTGATTTACGATGTCTGCCTTTATGATATTAAATATAAGCTTTAAATCAATGTTATAATGATATTCAGTGTTAAAAAGAAGCAAAACTAGCGCGCCACACGTGGCCGTCGGCCGTATGTGACTTGCCTGCTCCGGAGCTTCAGAGCGAACGCTCGCTCTTAAGCTCCTCCGTGCCTTGCATCGCCGTGCGATCCAAGGCATGCAAAACGCTTGCCTTACCGGTGCACGCTCGCCTTGCTCAGGCTGCGCGTTAACTTGATTGCCTGACACTCGCGCGAAGCGCTAAACTAAAGCTTACATTTAACGCTGACACTATTATCTGTTTCTAATTAGTAAAAGAAAGATATTATCCTGTTTAAGTGGTTGTACTTTGGATATAAAACTGTTATTGAAAAGGGGACATCTTTAAAAAATTTTAAGATCGATTGGGCGTGCTGCACCGCAATTGTTATTAAATGATGTGGATGAAAAATCGTTTTTTAGGCTGTTTCTTGTATAAAAGCATTTTTTTTTAATATTTGCTACCATAAAAAGTTGTGTCTTTTGAGATCTACAACTTTTTCACTTAATTTTTTACGTAAGATGCATACCTGCAAAGTTTTATAGTAAAAAACTGCATTTTATTATGTCAAAAATCGTTTTTGGACTATTAGCTTGATTTAAAAACATTTTCGCGTCTTGATGTCAAGAAAAAAGTTGTATTTTTCAAAGATCTACAACTTTTCCATTTAACTTTTTCATGTAAAATGCATAGCTGTAAAGTTATATGGTAAAAAGCTGTTTTTTCGATGTTAAAATTCGTTTTTGGCCTGTTAACTCGAGTTAAAAGTATTTTCATAAATAAATGTCTATAGGAAAAGTTGTATTTTTCAAAGATCTACAACTGTTCTCTTTAACTTTTTTTCGTATAATGCTTAGTTTTCAAGTTATAGCCCAAAAACCGTTTTTAGCGATTTTTTATAGTCGCCGCATTCAGCGTATATTTGCAGGGTCGATCTTAAAATATGACCATCAGGTTGTTATACTTAGGAGAGCTCCCAAAAACAATTTGAACCTGATCCGCTCAGACTTCGCGGAGATAATCGTGTAACGTGAATTTAAAAAAAAACACGTAAAAATAAGCAAAAAGTGCTCGCAATTTAAAAACTACGTACATGATCGTGATAAAAAAATATCGAATTTCATATTGTGCTGGAGGAGATCCCTCCTAAAATTTTAGCCCGATTGGTCCAAAATTGCGTGAGATAGCCTATGTCACACATTTTTCGCTAACGAAAATATAAGGCACTTCCGTGTCGCGGTCGTGCCTTAGTCTACGAAATTAAGATCGCTAATTCTGAGAGGTGAAATTTTTTTTTATTTCAAATCATTAAAAACAGATATAGGACACACTGTGGATCACAGTATTATTATGATACAGCTTTTTACGGATTTTTTCCAAACATTTCAAGATATAAAAGTTATGAGCTGATTACAAGTATTTCGTTATCGCTGAGAATGCAACTTTTAACAGCTCATAACTTCTATAATTTGAAGCTTATGAAGAAATGGGCAAATTAACATACTAGAAAAGAATAATTCCATCCCTTATTTCCATTTTCAGACAAATTTCTTAGATAATTACTTTTCGAAATTTATTTGAAAAACTGTTCACTTATATGCAAATAAGATTCGCAGCGTGCAGTGTTTCCCAAAATCGACTTTTTCTGCGAAACGCGTAAGGCGCGGGGGAACGCGCACGAAAATGTAATCCAATGAATTGCCTGCGCGCCGAACCGTAAATAGTAAGACAAAAGAGGCGGAGATGCAAGACAAGCCAACAGACTTGTCATAAAACTACGAGCACATGTAGGCTCGTCATAAAACTTTGTTCCGAAGAAGCAACGACTTACCGCAGCCGGTGCAGACGACCGCGACTTTCCGCGGATTCTTATATAGGACCTATATAATATAGGAGTGGCCTCAAAAGATCGCAGCGCATTACGTGGTTTAATCATCGACGATCGACGGGCCTCATAACACCGGCCGTCTCGAACATTCACTTAACATTCGCATATCTATCCCCCGCTTCTCCGGAGAGAAGCTTCGCTATGCCGCCCATTTGTTCGGCAGCCCGTTCCTTTCATCCGCGGATTACGAAACAGTACTATTTGCGTTCGCTATACTTATTTTCCCCTCAAAAATCTACTATCTTCTATCCTCTCTTACCTTATGCCAATCACGCTTGCTGAACTGCAAGCGACCCTCGCCGACCTCTGCTGCCTGCCCTTCCTCCTTCCTTAATACCTGCGTATTCGTCTGCGTCTCACCTCTCGTCAATCCTTATATTTAAATCCTGTTCTTATCAATATCCTGCTTCCCGTTCTCCCCCATCTCCCTTGACGCAAGGAGCTCCAACTCTCGTGCTTCCGTCCCTGTATTAACTATTTTTCCCAGGTTTGATATAGTAGAGTAATGTATTTAAAAAATGAAAATATTCCGTAGGTGTGCTCTAAATAGTACATTATGTAACAAGGGCAAAAAGTCGAATATGTTTCTTGCGGGTGAGTTTACTCACCCGCGCGAAAAATCGACTTTTTTCTCGCGTTATAGTACTTTATCATATATGATTATATGCTGTTACATCTGTCATAGCTCGAATATGCTCATATATGATTATACATGAACCCTGCATACATGATCATAAATGAACATGTATGAACTTTTTTTTACCCGAGTCTTTCTTGTAGTAAGCAAAGATATTATACAAATCATTATTTGAGGCCTCCGAACGGAAAAGGGCGCATAGCGCGATATCGCCGGATAAGTATTGTCCGGCTAGCCAATTTTCAATATCGCTTCAAATTAAATTTATTTAATTAATATATAAAAAATAGTACTATTGCGCAACTTTTTGTACTAAAACTAAACTTTTAGCTGTTTTAGTTATTTTGTAATAGGTGAAAAACGTAATTTTTCAAATTAAAAAAATATTTCACATTTTTCACTTTAACTCGGCATAACTTTTTCAAATATGAGCTTTTATTATTATTACTTTTACATAATAATCTTTAGGGTATTCTATGAGATATAACACTTGAAAAAAGTACAAAAAAATATTTTGTAAGAAAATGACGAATTTTTAAATACATAGAAGTGGATTTTGCACGCGAGCATGGCAAATTCTCCCGCTGAGCTGTAATGGGGTTGAATATTTTTATTATAATGAATATATAATTATATTTTATAAATTCTTATAATTCCTAATACAATATTACTTACTTCACGTAATCAGCGGAATATTTCTGTTGTTTACACGTATTATCAAATTGATTGACTAAAGTATTATTGAACATTTTCTTGGCCTACTGTAAATTGGTCAAGATTGACTGAGAAAAAAAGATTTTAAGAGATACGTAATTGAAGTTTAATATCAGTTACTCAAAATTTCTTAGGCCTGGGTTACACCCAAAAAAAGACTTTTTTTTACGAGTCCAGAAAACTTTTTATGTTTAAAATCAATTATTCTGAAAAATTTTTTGCTATCAAAACACAATATTGTCTTAGACTTTACCGTCGTAAAACGTGAGAATCTTTACCCAACACGTCACAATAAATCACTGTTTTCAATACCATATTTATTAAAGGAACTTTGATCCTCACACGATTCGGGGTGACAGGATGAACAAAAAATTCTGTTTTAACTGTTATTCGACTCCATTTGACATGTATTGCAAAAAGAGCGGAGCGCTTTGCGTTAATTTTTTTGATTATTTTTTTTCTGAGATCCAATCAATTTAAAAAAAAATTTTTTTTAATATTTTTTAAAAATTTGATTGGATTTCGGAATAAATTGCACAAATGCGCGCGGTCAAATAAATTGAAACTCCACAAGATCATTGTTTTTTACATTATAAACATATCTATAGATCATTTTTTCATCCTAACTCTCGTATAAAAGTTTTATTCACATAAATATAAAAGTAATATATAATTATATTTCATAAATTCGGGTGTAAATCTATGTGGAATAGTTAGGTTTAATCTAAAAAATTAAAATATAGGAACATACTCGTTTATCTATCACAAACATCATATAAATGAAAATCAAAATCATATATAACTACAAATCAGGAAACTAAACTGAAAGAAAAGAGTACGCCACTTTTCGACATGCACACAAATACAGGAAAACATTATCGTATACACCCGCAGTCGAAAAGTCGGGCTTTGCCGATGTCGGCGACGGTGGTCATAAAGTCCTGCGAAAAAATCTGTACAGTGCATGCACACCAGGCCGAGCGTGGGGCGAGTTGGAGCGCGCTCCCCTTAAAAATCACCTGAATAAAATCCCCAAGCCGTAAAGACAAGAGCAGGAAAGCCAGGAAGACATTTGCAATCACAAGCACCGATCCAGTATATCTGTCGGAGGAGGGAGACAAAGAGAGGGGGGAGTTCTAAAGGACCCCCGCATCGACTAGATGCGCACTGCGTATATACCTATGCTAATAGCGTGTCCTGTTTCGGTCTGCGCAGGTAAGGGGTTGGTAGCCGCTTCGCCGCCACCGCTACTGCCACCTGGTTGGAGGGTAGGACAGTGAGGTTGCCGATTCGCTATCGGGGCCTTGCATATCATGTACACAAGTTCGCATGCAAGCCGTAACGTCGGCGTGGGGCCTCATGCGCTGGAGTAGGGGATGTTGGCGAGTGGTGGGGGCGCAGAGCGCATCAGCCCCCGGACCCTCGCCGAGGGTATTTAACCGCTGCAGTCGCTGCAACAGGCCACATTCGGCACTGGACTTTAGAACGGACGGTGCTTTAGTTACTAACATACATCAAAATGGAGCAGCCTCTTGATTTGACGGTGCGAAAGAGTTCGGACAAGGGTCCGAAGGAGAGGCTAAAGCAGCAGCAGCAGGAGCAACGGCAGCAACAGCAGCAACAGCAGAGGCAGCAGCAGAAGCCGCGCACGGGGAAGCGTGTGCAGTTGCTGCGATCAGGGAAAGTGAAGCTGCTGGCGATCCAGCGCATTAAAAGTGGCGCCACTAAAGCAACTGTCTCGAGGGCACTCGGTGTGCCCGAGTCGACCATCCGCGGATGGTGCAAGAGCGAGAAATCAATCAGGGAGAAGCTGTTGCGAAGGCCGGTCGACGACAGCGAGTCCTGCTCACCGACATCGGACTCGCCCTCGTCCAGCATCGACTCGCTCGACGACAACAATCTAGTCCTCGACATGTCTGGTGAGTTTCTTTAACTTTGTCATTTTCAATTTATTATTTATTGATTGTGGGCCTGAAGCTTTATAATAATCCGCGTTTACACGTTTATTTTCTATTGTTGAGATATTATTTAAATAAACATTATCTATTTATTCAGAATAAACATAAGAAATCGGTTAGCAATACTTCATATATTTTTTGATATTCATTTGATAATTGAAAATACGATTTAACTTTTAATTATAACGTGAAGCATATACCCTGGTAGAAAATTGAGCATATTAGATGGTCAGTTCACGATCTATTGGGCAGATCCGTTTCCTAATAGTTCGCCAGAAATAAACCAGCATCTGACCAGAAATTTATAGAAAATCTAAATAGCTTACATAACCCTAAAAAATTATTGAAAATGTAAATCCCATTATAGTACTTCTGCGTTAAAACAGCATGCAAATTTTTATTCGATTATTTATTTGATTTTTTTATGTTTTATTTAATTATAAAACTCTAACCTTAAAAAAACTTTTAATGAAATCAGTTTTTAGTTTTTATTTCGAATCTATCCCAAATATATCTTAGCATTCTATTAACAATAAGCTATTAAATCCATGACATAATAATCATTATTAACTTATAAAAATTCGTTAAACGTTATTTTTTATTTATTTATTCATTAACCATAAGTTGGTCAGGTTTCTGACGAGAAAACGTCGACAGGTAGCGGGGTTTCTGGCCAGACTTTTAAGCAGAAATTGGCCATTCCCTATAAAATAGAGTAAAATCTGGCGAACATATGGGGAACGTTTCTACCAGGGTACGGAGTCAATTAAACGATTTTGCTCATTTACAGTGGACTCTGAATACATGGCCGCTCAATAAGGGTGATTTTTGACAAGAATTAAAAATTATTTGTATGCTAAATAACTTTTTTGAAATCTGAATATTATCTGACATTATTATTATTTTTTTTTTTCATTTATCATGTATAATATCTTAAAACAGTAAAAGTAAAACATAACGGGTACCCATCGATTTATAAATAAATAGTGATTATTTTGAACCTTTTATTAAGTAGTAAGAATAAAATTATAATTTTCAATTGTTCTGTTTCTAGCAGGAAGATCGAGATCGAACAACTCCAGCGACGAGGAGAACCGCGAGCCGGCCTCAAAGAAATCAAGACTCGAGGTGAAGGACCCCAGCGCCCCCATGGCGCACAGCAATAACGGACCCTACGCTATGCCGAACGAGGCGATACTCTTGGCCTTGCTGATGGCCCACCAACGCGACAACAGGCAGCAGATGATGTCGCTCCAGATGGACAACTGCCCGTCGATGTCGCAGGAGACGTACAGGGCGCGCACCGTCGATGAGGTGATCGCAATCGGGGAGAGATTCCTCGAGTTGCTGGAGAACAGCGACGATCCATCGGTCACCATGTTCACAGTCGGCCACGTCAGGGAAGTGCTCGACAGGCTAAGGGAGAACAGGCGCTAATGTAAGGATGGATTTTACAGCGGGCGAATTTTGGTACTAATATCGGTACGCGTTGTAGAGCGCGAGCAAAGCGCGCGGTACGCTTGCGATATAGTGTGAAGGGCAATTTTGTGAGTCGAAGAGGCAATTGATTCTTTCTATTGTCGCTTCGATGTGATTTATTACGACGGTATTATAATATAGCTAAGCATTGCCAATGAATATTTTATGTTAATTGCGAAAATTACCCTTCTACTATTCAGACTGTCAACGCGCGGTACCACGTTGAAACGATATCAGTCTGCACTAATGGAGTAGTTGAATATTTTTCTACAATAAATCATATGGAATATATTTACTAAGCTTCTTTATTTACCTTTTACTTTATCCATTCCTCGTATATTTTAAGGAAAATTTATTAATATGTGAAGACAAATAAAATACGTAGAATGTAAAAATAATATACTTTATTAAATTGTAAAATTAATTATAAAATATATTTGGTAAATATTGAATGACATGACATGATGATGATTTAATGCCAATTGGTATTGAGTAAAAATTTTATTCTACGTTCTTTAGAATTTTCCTGAAGCCATATAATTTGACAAAATAAGTAAAATCAGGAACTGCATTCATAATTAGTACAAAAATAGTGTACATGTATAAGTATGCTTCTAAGTATGTACCGTTACATCTTTGGTAGCATTCGGCATTCTTCTCGGGATAAACCGTCTTGCTGCCTTTTAGGGTACACCTCTAAAATACGCCATTTAAAATGTGTAAAATTCTGATAAATATTATTATTTAAAGTTAAAATAAATATATCAAATTTTTTACCATTGCATCTTTGGTGACATTCATAATTTTTTTCTGGGTAAAAACCAAAGGATCTTATAACAATACAATAATTTGTAACATTGAACTATTTTCATTATGTATAATAGAATTATTACATATATGATTTGAAATATTTTTTTGCGTACAATTTAAAATTATTAACTAACTTTAGTTTTTGCCGTATTGACTGTACTTTTATTTTTTATTTGACAATCATATTATGCGATCAGATGCATTACTTTCAAAACAATAATGTAATTATTTATTTTTCCTACCATCACAAGTCAGCTTGTATTCACATTCTTTTTGTGGGTATTGCTTCTTATACCCTGTGCAGTACATTCATTTCTTAATTTTTATTTCTTTTCATGTTTTGTTGTTGCAAATTTAAATAAAGAGGGTATTTCGCCCAAAATTGACATTTAAAACTAAATTTGTTCCATAGTTAAATAAGATTTGACAATATGAGTGACAATATATGTAAAATAAGAGTAATTTATGTCGTAGAAAAAAATGTGTAAATCAGATGTTATGTCAAAATCGTAGAAATTATGAATTAAAAAAATTGTATCTATTAAATTTGAAGAGGGTAATAGTGTATATATTACGCATCTAGGGAGGTAAAGAATTGGCGAGTCCGTAGCACGTGTAAATAAACAAACCAACTCTTGCTATGCGGTCGCCGTTTACCCTCCGATGGTGCGTATACTATTTTCCTCACACCAGCACCGAAAATACACATTTCTCTCCAGGCGCCCGGAAGATAAAGTGGTACATTCGGTGAAGGTGTGCAGAAAATGTGTATTTTCGGTGCTGGTGCGAGGAAAAATAGTATACGCACCATGGGAGGTAGAATGGCGACCTCATAGCACGCGTTTGCCACGCTCGCTTTCGGCTCGCCTGACATTTTACACGTGCTGTGGACTCGTCATTTCCTTATCTCCCTAGCTGTGTAATACGCGTGATATTTAAGGATTAACATAAACTAAAAAACAAGAAAAATCATTGAGGTACATTAATTAAACGTTTAATTGATTTGTTTCATGGACAATTTCTACGATTGCAACATAACAAAGCTTGTTCTCTATTTTTTCTTCTACCTATAGTACTTGTCTCGATATATATTGTTACCCACATTATTAGATCTTATCTATGATACAAATATTCTTTTGACAGGAAATAACTTACCGGCTTTTCCGTATTTTTCTGAAAATCAAAAAGTGTATATTATTACTCGAATTACTAAGATTTTATAAGTTTCGCTGTATAATATTTCACATTTCATATATAACTACCTGTACATCCTGACAAGCATTCGACACATTTCTCAGCATATCCAGCAACCTTTCCTTCTGGGAAATCTGTAATGAATAAGGAGTCAGCTTATTCAACTTATTACAGTAATAAATTACACTAGCATTATCAACCGCGCTAATCGAGCTTCTTGTTTGTTTCATGTTGTCTTTATCACTACTAGAAGCTATAACTTCCTATATCAAGATTATAATAGGTACACGGTTAAAAGTATTGAGACATTTACCATGATGGTTACATCAAAATTAAAAAGAAATGTATAATTAATTCAAACGTGTTAGTTTGATATAATTTGACAATTTTTACAGTTATTTTATACATATAGTGTATACATATATTATAAAATTTATAAAAGCAAAAAAGGATAGAATATTATTAACAATACAATACACGACGTAATGAATTGAAGTTGTTAATCTTTTTTGTTATAGTAAGTATAGTATCGATATATTCTATTTTATACGTAAAATAGAATATATCGATAGCTCTTACAAATACTAGCACAGCTTTTGCATCTACAACGAAGAGGAACACATTTGGATTTTCACCGCAATGACTAACATTTTAATTATTTTTCTACACGAATACTAGCAGATTTCGTGACTCCCCGCCGCCTGACTTTTTCGGGCTACCTTTATTTATTCGAGTAGCTCGATTTTTTTAAGTACCGAAAGAGTCTCGTACCCAACTCGAACCCGATTAATAAAGAATCGACCCGACTTTTCGAGAGATTATCGGCAAAACCCCAAATTAATATATATTCTATACGACTAGTGCTAGTTTTCGTGGAGAAATTATGAAATGTGTTAGTTTTCGTGGAAATTTGAAACCTGCTAGTCTTCGTAAGAGCCATGGATTTAATCATTTGAATTATAGTATTCAATCTATGATTAATTTTAATAAGAATTCAATGTAATGATGTTTAAAATTACCCGCTACAGCCAATGCGCCGATGGTCGCAAAAAGCGCCAAAGTGAGAGCAAGTTTGGTATTCATTTTTCAGATTTGGATGGTTAATCACTACTTTATACTAACTACTCAAGGATCAGAGTAATTGCTAATCAAAACAATCGGTCTTTAAATATTCAATCGTAATCTTAATCTAGCCTCCGTGTATGATTACACAACTTCTTTCTTAGTAACCCTACTAATAGTATATATATATATATATATATATATATATATATATATATATATATATATATATATATTATGCACCTAGGGAATAAAGTGAGCCAGTAAATGCCTGCGTATGGTTCGGCGTCCAAACGGAGCGAGGGCGTCATACACGCTGGCAATCGCTGGCTCACTTTATTCACGCGTGCAATATACAATTTTTTAACATATCTATCAAAAAGTTCGTACTCTTTCACCGCCGAAAAGGGAAAATAGTGCTACATATTAACTCCCTAACCTGACTCTAGTCCCCGCCGCGCCACGCGCTGTTTGTGCTCGAGCCGAAGGCGAGTGCACATGCGCGTATCTGCGGGGACTAGAGTGGGGGTAGGAATTTAATGTAGCGCTTTATTCCCTAGGTGCATAATATACTAATAATGCATAATTATTTGAAGGTTTTAGATATAACTTCTCACAGTTGAGCAAATACATATTTATTTAAATACACACACGTGGTTTAATACTTGAAATTTGAATATTATTATATACGAGTTAACGGGGCCAGGCTGAGTTAAACTAGAAAATAGAAATTTTTTTTATGTGCTAATAGAAATGTTTTCTATAAAAGCAATCATTCTGAAAATTCTTTTTACTATAAATACTTTATAATATCTATAATTTTACCCTTGCAAAAACTCAAAATCTTTCTCCCACGAAACACAAGATATTACCGTTATCAATACTATATTTATTGGAAAACTTTGCGGCTTGCACTTTTCCAGGTAACAGTCAACAAAAAAAATTTCCGACGGTAATCTGACTTTTTTGGTATGATATATACTGAAACTTTTACGTTTTACTTTTTCATTAAAATTTTTTTATTATAATCATTCAGAGAACAAACATATTTTTAAAACATGTTATAAAATAATGTTAAAAAATTTTTTTAACGAAAATAAACATCGTAAAAGTTGTAGTATACGTCATAAGGATAAATTACCGTCAGAAGAAAAATTTTTGTTGACCGTGTCACCTAGAAACGTGCACGCAGAAAAGTTTTCCCACTAAATATAGTATTGACAATGGTAATATCTCGTGTCACGTGGGAGAAAGATTTTGAGGTTTTATTACAACGAAAAAATTCTAGATATTATCAAGTATTCATAGTAAAAAGAAATTCAGAATGATTGCTTTTATAGGAAAAATGTTTGACGGTACCGTCACGGTCCCAGTTCCTGATCAGCTAAGAGCAATTCCTGATCAACTCTGATTTCCATAAAAGCCAATTACAATTAAACTTTTTAGACTTTAAACAGGAACATCTAAATAGTAGATAGTTATATCTGCAATCTTCAAAAAGTTTTTGCAGCAACAAGTTTAAAGTAATATTTTATGTAAGAAATTTATCAGGAATTGGGTCCTGATCAGGAACTGGGTCCGTAACGGTACATAAAAAATAAATTATTTTTTCGAGTTTAATTCAGGCTGGTCCCTTTAATACGGAGAAAAGGTATACTATTGACTGTAAGAATTGTTGTACTCGGGGCATTATAAATTATACTTACAAGGAGAAAGCACGACCGCCGGGAAACGAAATTAGGACAGACTTTGGGAGGTATTTTCTGGTACTCTAAAATAAAGCATAGTATCCGTAATTAATTCTAATGGGCCCTTGTTCTCGAGATATAAAGTAATTTACTCGAAATATTCATAATTTTAATGAAAAAGATACCTCTTCTTCTAATCATAACTCTACAAGTTACTATTATTTAATTTAAGACTAGCTTAAATTAAAGGTCTTTATTCCTACATTTTATTATATTTTGAGTGATTTATCTATAAAGATAAATCACTCAAAATATAATAAAATGTAGGAATGATTTATCTATAAAGATAAATCACTCAAAATATAATAAAATGTAGGAATAAAGACCTTTAGTTTAAGCTCTGTTGCGTATAAAAATATTAATCAGAAAATGGTTACCAAAATTGCATGAATATTCAAAGAAATTTAACTCTTTTAAATTCGTTGATTTTCCATGTATTTTCAGTGACCTACTTCAATTGTTAATAACTTTTGATCAGATTAATATTATATTTTTATACGTAACAGAACTTAAATGAATGCTATTTTTGCATACTTTTTAATATCTTTTCGGTCATTTTTCCATAATAAAAACTTGTAATAGAGTTATGGTTAGAAGAAGAGGTATCTTTTTTCATTATAACAACCCCGGAGGGTATGTTAGTTATATTTTAATGGAAAAATAGAACCATAGGCAATCTCTTTGAAAAATTATGCAACGTTAGGTGGAAAAGATACCTATATCCCATATATTGATGGTCCTTACGAAAAGTAGCACTTTTCATGATATGAGTTTCACGTTACTTTTATTTATTCGGGTAGCCAAGATAAAAGAAATCGACCCGACTCTTTGAGAGTTTATCGGCACAACCATAATTTATATGGCGAAATCCACAGGTAATAAGTACCCTTTGCAAGTAATAATATTTCCTGAGTGTTACTCATTTTTTTAACGGCGCATTTCTCCCATAAGAACAGCATTGTGTTTTCTATACACTGAAAAACGTAAAAATACGATTATACAGGCATTCTTAATGTTCTCACACTTTTATAATGCAAATAAAATTAACCCGACCCATGCCGTACATTAATATATTATAAAAACTTATGATTACAGCCATAACCGTGACAAAATAAACACTGTTTTAGGTGTGCTATAAATAGTTAAATCTACATTTTTTGTATGAGTTATGCTTTGACAACAAATGTTTCGAATGCTGTTATATTAACAGTTTTTGTGGCACGCACATCTCACACGGCTTAAAATATTGGATTTGATGCTGAAAATAAACATATGTTGTTAGTGTGCCGTTTACGAAGACGGCGCATTTGTTAAAGTATCAACTTTATTAAAATTAAGAAATTAAATAAATGGAGTGATACATATTTAACCAGTCACAACTTCTTTTTAAAGAATGGCACATACATTTATCGGTAAGTTGTATTATAATAATAGCTAACTAATACACTTTGAATCAGAGCTATAACTAATACGGAACTCCAATAACTCTGTTAAGAATTCAAATTATTGCAGCTGATTTATATTATACTCAGAACCAAAAACTATCGCTTTAGTTTTGCCCACATTCCAATTTTCAAATTTTCCATTTTTCTCCAAATTTTCATATACATTCGTTTTTGTGCTTCATTAAATATTACATGAGTAGAAAAGTAAAATGTATACGTTGTGAGCTTTTCAGGCAATCATACATTATTTATTACTAATATAAAAAGATCTTATACAAAAATTACAAGATATTACCAAGACCATGCCTATGGTCTCGATAAGAGGTCTTGGGATTTTTCAAAATTAATGAAATATTTTAGTTTTTGTATATATTTATTACTAATAGTTTAGAGGACGTTATACTAACATAACATGGCACTTAGCTTCCTCAAACTAAATTAATTCTTCCAATATGAAATTCCTTATTTTAGCAAATTAATTTATATTGCTAGATCTCTTTCTAATTAATATCTCAAACTAGATCAGCTTTTTTTGCCATTGATGGTTTGTCCAAAGATATTTTTTTCTAAAATTACGCAACTATAGGTAATAATCCTTATCACAGGAATTCTTTCTCTGTACGTAATTTATTTAAATTATTTAACTATTTAAATTATATGTAATTCAGATGTTAGTTAGTAGATTCACTGAATTCTTAATCATCTAACATTTTTTTAACGCTTTGCCATCATAGATTTCCGAAATATAACCGTTTAAAATAAATATGATTTTTTTTGTGTATAACAAAAGAAGGAAAAGAACCTATCCAAACTTTGCGGTTGTAAACAATAGGTAATTTTATGCTCTTGTTAGTATGTATTTACACTATCACTGTAGGTTTCGACTAAAATTAACTATAGAAAAGGCTTGCGGTTCACAGTTTTCTGCAGATATTATATCTGTTATGCCTAAAGATTATTTTAAGACCAAGAATTAAGAAAAGTTACGGAGGGGACGGAAATAAACTCGATTTAAATTTTTTGATTATGTTAAATGATATATTTGAAAATAAATACATACATCAATTGCAATTTTTTGGTATAAGTTCTATATTTTCATCCTGATACAAGTTTTCCGTACTCCACAAGCATAACCCTGAGCAAATGCGAGATGTGATTAGGTAGGGTAATATAAAAGTATGAGAAAATAATTATGAGATACTTAATTCATCATAGACACACAAAAATAATTTACTTTATCGATTTCAGAAAATCGTAAAATAGAAAAAAAATGTGTCGATGAATAATGGTAAAGGGGAGGTGCTTATAAAAATAACTTTGATTTATTGCAAAATCTGCAGAAAATATTACTCAAAATTGTTACTAAAATTAATTTCACCATCCATGATAATCCACTGAACTTGGAACCACTATTTGCTATTGAAACACTGATATATCATTACTCTAACCTAAAAAATCAATTCATTAAGTCAAGCAGTATCACTACGAAAAAAACTTAGTGATTCCCAGAAATAAAAAAAAGGCCAGCAATAACAATAGTTACACAAAAGCAATAACAACTTTCAATAAATTACAAAATGATCTCAAAATATTAGAACTAGATAAAAAGTCACAAAAAAAACAACTAAAAATCTGGATAAAAAAATCTGAATTATCTGAAGTGCAATTATGTTAAGTATATGTAAATACAAACACTATTTTTGTTATTGGATAAGTAAACTACATTTTACAACGATACCAGTTTAGTTTACAGTTTGTACTATACTAGTTTAGTTTTTAAGTTAGATTTAAGTAAGTAAGTAAAGTTTTAAGTATTTTATGTTATTTTAGTTTTATGTGCCGGACCTGCGCACAGCGAAGTAGTTTACCTCTGTAGGGATTTACGTCATTTTGCCAAACTCTATGTATGTATGAATAATAATGCACTTAGTTTGATTTTGCCTTTTAAATATATATCATAACAGTGAATTTATTTTCTAGTTTGAATTTTCGTAAGGTATTATACATTACGGTCAACTACATGCGGTAAATTGAAAGCTGACATTAAAACCTTTAATTTGCGCGATCGGAGCATCATTGAGGATATTTGGATGAACAGTAAGGTAAATGTACCAATGACTGGACACGCCCCAGTACCTGGACAGCAGCTGGAATATTTCGCTATATTGGGTATTACAGTGCTTTTAATGAAAATAATTATATGTAATCATAATCTATTACCTTTCAGCTACATACATTTAAATTTTAATAAAATTATACGTTTCATTTGTATCCTAAAAAAATAGTTTTGTAATGGAACTAATGCATGCATATCAGTAGCCATCTTCTTAAGCAATGGCTAAGATATGCCTTTTTGATATTAGAAGTTATTTAATATTTCATTATCATTTACAATGCCCAAAATTTTTCTGAGCTTAATTAATCGCACAATAAATCGAAATAAAATGCTAATATATGCTAAAATATAATTTTTCTTGCAAAAAACGACTGTCCAGTCTCTAGTACATAGAAAAGCTAGAGTGCCGAGTACCTGGACACCTATATAAATTTCAATATTGCAAACATATTTTGGAATAAAACACGTATTTCTCTGCGTAATTAAGTTCTTAAAAGTGATTACTATTAGTTCTACTATTTACTTTGTCAATATTTTCATGAAGTTTTTACCAATGTTAGTGTTTATATTTCGTGTCTTGTACTTGACATTTTCAAGTTATGGCTTGCATATCAGTCGACACATCTTAGGTTAGGTGACTAGAATATTTTTCAAGTAATAATCAGCCTTAAAATTTTCAACTAAGTACTTATACATTCGAAAAACATAATAATAGTACTGTTATTGGTCATTCAAACTTTATTTTCTCAAGAAATATATGTTACTTTAATAGAAATAAGCAAAAATAAACGTGTCCATGTACTAGGACGGCGATGTCCAGTTATTAGGACAAATGTTCTTTGCTTGTCCAGCTACTAGTGCACTAGCCTACGATACATTTTTATTAATTTTGCTTGTAATAAAATTTAAATTAAAAGTTTATGAGGTTAATTTGATAGAAAATAATATTGTCTTTTAGTAGGATACAAAATTTTATAGTATAGTGATAATTTTAGCGTTATATATTAACACATACATTTCGTTTGCCCTTAAGTGTCCAGTTACTGGTACTTTTACCTTAACGATCGATTCAAAATTGCGAAAAAATTTAGGTGGGAAAACGGGACGCCTCAAGTTACCTGCAACGACTTGCGCTACATTGCCTATCTTGTAGAGGCTGCAAATTTCGATATACCAAACGGTTTTGAAGTACAAAAAAGGAATAATGGGTCATTTCAAGAAAAATCTGTGTAGAGGTGCCCCATTGAGCTGCCAAGGGGGTCTAATCTTTTTTTTCGTAATGTTTGTAAAAAGAAGAAGAAGAAATCCTTTTTTGGTACGTTCAAATTGATTAAAATGGGAATTCTATAGAATTTCTTGAAAATAGCCGTTTTTTAGCCATGTTTGAAAATCAGAACACTTTACAGTGGACACAATGGACCTTAGGAGCTGAAATTTTTTTTGGGAGTTTCTTTTCATAGGTACTTTCATATAAAGAATCGGCGGCCAGTAACAAAGACTAGATCAGTATAGATTGAAAATTTAATTTCAAAACGTCGCATTGATTAAATAAATTAGGATTAAAACCTACTTATTCTGGTTGCATTTACTTTTTGGTCATCTTAAAGTTATATGTTTCCAGACATCTGAGTCTATAAGGGTGATTTTCATAAAAATATCATATTTTGGTCAGTACCGAAGCACAGGTGAAGCCGGCCTCCAGTATTGCCCGATCAGAAGTCGTGTGCGAAAAAGTACTAAACTTTACGGACAGAAAGAATGAAAGAAAACTTCAAAGACTTAGGATAAATACCCTCTGAAAGTGATTGATTGAAAATATGCAGAATAGGAGCTTCCAAAACACTCCAGCAACGTTTTAAAAAGTAAGGAGGAATGACGACGGTGCCAATATTAGCATTATCTTTAAGTTTCTCAATCTTTCTCCTAGCCATACTGTTTATTACTGTAATGTAAGACAAAGCCTCCTCTTCAGAGTCGAGGGCAACCCTATTGCTATTATCACAGTTGTACACATAAGCGTTATCTTTGAAAGTTGAGCCAAAGAAGCTAGCAAATAGATTAGCACTCTCGAGGTCTGAAGAGGAGGCTTCGTTATCAAAATAGAGGTTACCTGGAATTCTATGTTAGTATTAAGAGATTTTACATAAGACCAGTACGCTCTTAGATTTCTTTTTACATTACATTCCACAGATTGTATATATGACCTACAGACAGATTGTATATTTAACCTTAGACATTCTGATACAACAAGCCCTAAGCCTCTTAAACTCTATATAATCACTAAGTAGGCCTGAGCTCTTTCACCGACAGTGTGCTTTCTTCTTATCTACAATCATACTTTTTAACTCATTGTCGTACCATCGGGGATATGAACCTGAAGTCTCCACCGTGTCGGGTACAAACTTGTCAACGACACCATCAAGAACTTCATATAACACTATTAAACTATCTTCAGAGTTGCTACTAAACATTAGAGAGTCCCAATTCACATCCCTAAGAGCATGATTAATACTGTCGTACTGAGCTTTAATAAAATTATGCTTCTGAACCGTAGAGTTGACCATGAAGAAGCCAGGAAGGTGGTATTCGTCTGTAGATACTGGTTGATCTGCTACATCTTGAGACGAGACGAGGCCACATGGGGCAAACAAAAGGTCCATAGTGTAGTCCTTAGCACGATGGGTGGGGAAAATTTGAGTCAGGTTGAGAAGAGACATCGTGGAGCAGACTGACGAAATACACTCTCTCTCTCTCTCATCAGGACTTAAATAGCCAATCTGAGAGTAACCAAGAGGATCTGAACTCCACTTTATCCTAGGAAGGTTAAAGTCACCCATGAGGATCAGCTGATAATCCGGATGGTCCTGTATGACATTTTCAACTGCAATTTTAAACTCAATATAGTCTGCGTAAGTAAGCGAATGGACATTTTGGTCATAAATAGAGAGACCAGTACTGACCACCTTATTTAGTTTTTTTGGTTATTATGGTTATTTTCAACAGATTGGATTGCTTGATCCTTAACAAGTTCCGGAACTCCATTCACAATTTGAACTTTCACTTTATCTAATGGGTGAACCTTATTATGGTGGTAGCAGCTAGTTTCATTTTCTTAGATTGGTCACGCTGCGCCTTGGTACGGCGAGCAGACACGTGAATTCCGGTTGGTATAAGTTTCCAATTCTTAAGTACCCTACCCATTTGGTCGCTGGAAGACATCCTTACGATAACTGGAGGTGGGACATTCACACGTGTCGGATTAGAAAATCTACGGACAATAATATTATCCAGATCAATGTTTTCAATGGCAGAGAGAGCCTGTTGAACAAAGGCTATGTCTTGCTGTTGATTGACATCCTGAGGAAGGTTGTATAGAATAATATTGGACGATCTACGTAATCTGTCTTGAAGTTCAGAAGCCAATGACTCCACTGATGTACTAGCTACTGTAATTTCACCAAGCTTCTGGTTGATGCGCAAGATATCATCTGTGTTATGCTTGATTCTGTCCTCCACATTACCCAATTGACTATATATTCCCTGTAAGTTCCTATTTGTTGCCTGAAGAGCCGTGTTGTGTCGAAGCCTCTAAATTAGTATTAGTTTTACCCAATTCGGACTTCATCCATGAGGCAAGTTTATTGAACTCACTATTTAAAGAAGCAGAGTCATCGATAGATTCCTCAAGCAGCGGTGAATCCGCTCTTGAAGAGTTGCCTGAGTCTGATTGCTCTGAGACCTGAAGAAGCTGTAAAGGGGGAGCATATCGCTGACTACTCGGTGATATGTTCATGGTATTTTTTAGACAGCATTTAAAACGACCATGGGGATCCATCGTAGCTCTGCCAGGACCGGCACAAGAGGTGCAATATAAATTTGAACACCCAGTGCCAGAGCAGAAGATACCGGCTGAAACAAATTGACGGCAATGGGGACAAATCTTGACTTCATCCATCGTAGTGAGTACTTAACAGCCTTTTTGGCTAAAGGATTGTAGCAAAAGTACCACACACACAACAAACTGCCGATATATGCAGGAGTAACGTAAATACTCAGCTACCTATGATTCACGATACCGTGCGCCCCGCACTGCAGTAAACACTGTATCATGTAGGGAACAACAGGTAGCTTTGTCGGGTGGCAACAAAGCCAAGAGACAGCAGAAACACTAGCCCGAGAGCGTGAGGGCAAGAGAGACGAGCAACACCACCATCAAACGTTAGGCAAACCCCAGCTGCACTATGACACCGTATACTGACTCCGCACTGAGTGAGAGAGAGAGAGAGAGAGAGAGAGGGGCAAGAGAGTTGAGAGAAGCACCTTTAGGTTGTGTCCGCTACAACGTTTCGGCACAGGGCAAACACCGAGCACCTGTTCTATACCCGACGTTCACCACATTAACAGAATGCTCGGTCAAATAGGCACAGAGCATACATGAACACAATAATTCACAGCTGGTGAAACCATCACTGTGTCATATACCAAATCGATGAATTTGAGCTCCACGCTTAACTCTCCTTGACGGCGCATATGGCTCAGGGCGTGAGCGAGAAAAGTATAGAGATACGTTGTATCTAGGCGCGAACAGTGTTTTATAGTTAATCACACCAAAACAAAATATAATGGCAATAAAATGAAAAGAACACCTAGATGACAGAAGAGCTGGGACACAGATGAACTTTTAGAGAGTAAATCCTCTTGAACAAAGTGCTCCCAAAAACACGATGCTGCACGCGGCTATAGTGTCGCAAACCCAAGCGATGGATATCTTCGGCATCCAGTCCTCAGTCTCTAAAAACTTTTGACCACTAAGGAGTTCTGTCTTTTGGTGGCCATAAGACGTATTTATTTAAGCGGAAAAATAAATGTATACTTGTTTAAATTAATAAAGTTTTCAAAGCAACTGTAGAAGCGTCTGGTCCATGCGCCACCTAGCCGGCGTATTTACTTTTATTTCTTAAAATTCTTTTTTTATTAAGAACATAAACAACATATAGTTTATCTAAAAAATGCTTTATAGTCTTCTTTAATTTTTAAGCTAGTTATTATTAATAAAACAATTTACTTTAATCTACTTTTTTATATATCAAACTTTGAAACTGAACATTATGAAGCTCTAATAAAGTATATGTATCAGAAATCAAGTGCCGAGTGTTTTGAAATAACTACGAGTAAAATTATATGTTACATATAACAAACTGAAAATTAGTAAATTACTCTATTTTAATAGGAAGAATACTTAAAAATATTTGTTTAGTAACTCTAGCTAAATTATTTTAATAGTGAGAAATAAGTAGGCTAGAGTTAAAAAATATATATGTATTCTCTTTCTCCTATATGAGTATAACTTACTCACCGATTTATAGCTTCTATCTTGGCATAGTTTAGAAGATGCCTAGTATGTTACACTTGGTTACTGTTCAACAATAATATTCTCATAATTGACTCTTTCGAAGATAAAGAACTCAATCACTATAATTGAATTAAATAAGTAAACACCCTGGTAGAAAATTGAGCATATTAGATGGTCGGTTCACGATCTATTGGGCAGATCCGTTTCCTAATAGTTCGCCAGAAATAAACCAGCATCTGACCAGAAATTTATAGAAAATCTAAATAGCTTACATAACCCTAAAAAATGATTGAAAATGTAAATATAAATCCCATTATAGTACTTCTGCGTTAAAACAGCATGCAAATTTTTATTCGATTGTTTATTTGATTTTTTTATGTCTTATTTAATTATAAAACTCTAACCTTAAAAAAACTTTTAATGAAATAAGTTTTTAGTTTTTATTTCGAATCTATCCCAAATAAATCTTAGCATTCTATTAATAATAAGCTATTAAATCCATGACATAATAATCATTATTAACTTATAAAAATTCGTTAAACGTTATTTTTTATTTATTTATTCATTAACCATAAGTTGGTCAGGTTTCTGACGAGAAAACGTCGACAGGTAGCGGGGTTTCTGGCCAGACTTTTAAGCAGAAATTGGCCATTCCCTATAAAATAGAGTAAAATCTGGCGAACATATGGGGAACGTTTCTACCAGGGCAGGTAACTGGTTATTTAATCTTAATAGAGAAATCTGCACTTCGTACTATTTCTTATAGGAGCTTTACTGCAGTTATTCAAAAAATCAGTAGTCAATGCCCAGATCTAACATGTTACATATCTTCTAAACAACTTTACAATGATAATAATTGAAAATAGATAAGTCAGTTACAGTCGTATTTCTCTAATTGAAAGGACTTTTGTTGGATTTTATTTGAGTCAATATTAAAATAGATGAGCTAGAGTTTTATAATTCAAATATCTTTATGTATTATTTCTATTAATATAGCGTAATTTACCATATTTTAGTTTGTTATATGTCGCACGTAAGTTCACAATCAATTTCACTAATTTTAACATATAACAATTTGTATAAGAGCACACTCATTTTTACATAACAATGCAACTATTTTAATTCTTTCGAAGCACTTGGCACTGTATTACTGATGCATAAATATACTCTGTTAGAGCTTTATAATGTTCAATTTCAAAATAAAGTATTGTACAAAAAAAATCGAAAATGAATTTGTATCCTAATAGTTTTGTTATTGAATAGCTTAAGAGTGAAGAAGGATATATCATTTCTTAGTTTTTTCTATATATTTTTTGTTCTATTTCAGATTTTAGTTATAAAAATATAAAAGTTATAATATATGTCAATCAAAATTAAGATTCACAATTGAAATGAATTCGAATTTCTTTCATAACATTATTCTAACCTCAAATTTAAAAACTAAAAAATTATTCTAATAATCATTGTGAAGGTTTTCTTTTTCAAATCTATTATATTTTCTTAATAAGTTCAAACAATATCAATTCTCAATAATCTTGTTACTTACTGCTTATTTGTGTATGGATATTTGTATCCGTTTGCTGTTTATTTTGGTATTGATCAGGCACCCTGACTATCGCCTGACCATTCCCTGACGTTAGACTGCAGCCTTACAAGGCCCTGACCTGCGCGCCATTACATACCTCACGAGGACCTTGTCAGGCACCGTGATAAGAGGCCACATTAGTTGCTCAGTCAGCCTGAACTTAAATTCTACTCGGGTGCACGCTCGCTTCGCACGCTTATAATTCTAATTTATAGCACTGCGTGACCTAAGTCGGCACTTATCTCACACCTATCCATAACATAAGTAGTCCCATTAATGCACCGTGCTTGCTACGCTCGGGCGCTAACCGCGCGGTGCGATAATGGACTGCTTAGAACACAGATAGGCGTGACAGCGGACTTAGGACAGGCAGTGATATAAAATAGTATACGATACTCGTGTAATAAGCCGTCATTTATTACGAAATTTTTATTTTTGCATATTGCTTAGCTGGGGTAAAGGGATAGTTTGATGTAGGGTTTTATTGTTAACTATTTATTAACTGCAAAATGTACTACTTGGGATGACTGGGATTAGGTTCAGGGATTAAATTTTTATTGCATAAATTTGCATTGCATTGCATTGCATTTGCTTTGCTGTCACTGCCAACAGTGAATTGTTTTGCATCGAGATTAACTATACGAAGCAGAGGCGCATGAGTATCTCCAACGATGCTCAGTTCACACAAATTTGAGCAAATAAAAAGTTGATTTGGAATTGCTCTCGCAAGACTTGCAGGTTGGTTTCCTACAAAGCGTAATTGATAATTGTCTACTTTTTCTTTTCCGACTGAGGATAACACTCCTTCCTCAAATTCAAGAATACGTCTTACAGCGTCGGTTAACACTGATGAATTACACATTTTTACTCCTCCGTCATTTTTTACAAGATAACCGATGCTCATGAATCCTCCTTTATCATTATAAAATAATTTTTGACAAATATCTTTTGAATGAAAAAACATTAACGTGTCGTTTATTGCTGCAACGAGTTTGTGTATAGAATCGTATGTTCCGTATTGAAAGAAGTATTCTTGAGATTTTGTACATGAGTTTACCAGTAGACAACCTTCTCGACGTAAATGAAGAGTAGTGCAAGGTATATGGATTTCTGAGATACCGACTAACCATTTGCCATATAATTCTACTTCTCTAGGCAAACGAGTTGAAAAATTTGTTGTAGTATTGTTTGGACAATACTTTTTGGAGCTGTTGCTAGGTAAGATAATCGTAAACTCGTTTGGATTCATTGTTACAATATTTTTAACTCTGAATCAGGAACCCACGAATTAAATTTATCCAGATAGCCAATCAACTTTATCAAATTTATCTACAGCGTCGACATCGTAGTACAATCAGAGAAATTTACCACGGATAGCTTTATGTAAAGTATATGTATCGTCTTTTGTCAGCCACTTTTTTAATTTGAGGAGGGTATTTTATTTTTGTTTACTCTGATTAAATTTCTCGCTCCCGAGAATGCTGCCTCATACAGCGAATCAAAATATTGCTTCTCCAAAAGATTCATTTCACCTGTTTATCCAATCTTTCTTTGTAGACATTGGGGTCAATGATGCAGAAGTAAGTGTGCAAACTCTTTTCTACCAATTGCCTTGGTGTGTCCTCTATGACGCGCGGCGTCGTTTATTAAATCGACAATGTTTGAGTCTATAATTTTTTCACCATCTATTGGAATATACATTCAACGACGTGCACATCAAGCACTCAGATGATGAAAAGCGGGAGAGGGTGTTTCTGACCTGCAATTTTATTGCACCCGTCCGACGACAAACGGACCCCAGCAGAGACACGCACAAGGTCCAGTGCTTCATTCTGAGGCAGATCGGCGAGTCGAGCAGACCACCCACAACATATAGTTATTGTGCTTATACGTGACTTCAGTGTACCGAATAATAGACAAATAGACTCATTGTATGTTTGAGTCTATAATCTTTTCACCATCTATGTGCACAGTGCCGTTATTGGTCCAGCTAATGTGGCCTTTATTAGCTTTCAAATGGTTTATTAATAATCGAGCTTTCGATGATAAAATCGGTTTGCATACCATTTGACTTGCTGTATTATTTTTCTTCACTTTTCGACAAAGATGGCTTACGTTTTTTTCTACAAAAAATAAATATCTTCTCAGTACAATCAAATAATCTTTCAATCTTTCTTGTTCGTTTATATATGTATTCGAATCGATGATTTTTTTCATCTCATCATCCAAATGCGTTAAATTATCGCCGACCGTTTGACTGGATTCGAGAGCAGCTAAGAAGAGCTGTATATACAACAGCACCTTCCAGTGGAGCAGCAGTGTAAGATCCGCTGGCAATTGTAGCAGAGTCCACCGGTTTTACGTTTTCTCTCTGTATTCTCTCCAAATGTTCTTTAGGTATTAATACCATTTTCATTATTCTCGACATATTATAACTGGAAATTTTCATATAATTGTAGACAGTATTCCGTTCAATATAGGTTGGAGTAAAAACGGTAAAAAGCTGCCGCCTTTTTGAACAATTACCCGTTTCTTACTTCTCCATGAATTTTTGCGCATACTTCTTGTAGCTAAATTTCTCAAAATATTTTTATGTTTTTTAATTTATTATTTTTTATGTTTTTTTAAAGATACAACATCACGAAGCATTTTTGACACGCACTCACAAATATATTTTATCAGTTTTTGATCAGCAGATTTCAATAGCGCGACTCGTTGATCCTTGTCAGAGTGTCTGAGAGCTTTCAAGAGGCAATGTATTTTTTCTCAAAAGGTGCAGTTTTATTTCCCGATTGGAAACTATAGATTAGATTAGATTAGATGTTTATTCTGTGCAAGACAAAAACAATAAAACTACATTCAATAATAATACATATTTACAGAGATCATTAGTATAGTCAATCATTTCACAGCTCGTCATTGCTCGTCATTAACTTACATATATTGCACAATATTATACCTGTTGTACATCAATCCCGTCATTACAGTTATCACATATTCTTATCATTACGAATAATACATTTTATTCTGACAATCAAACTTCAAATTCTAATATAGTCAACATTCGTATGATATGTCCCTGGACTTACATAGCAAATAGTCGCCAATTGTCGCTTTAAATCTGCGTAGTGAGGGCAAATGCTTAATATGTCGAGATATCGTATTCCATAGGCGCGCACCTTGAGATTGAAAAGATTTCAACCATGTATCGGTACGCGACGATGGAATCGAGAGCTCCCTAGAATCAGTCCTACTAGAGGTCCGAGCCTGGTTTTTTTGAAAAAGGGCTGCAAGATACGTGGGTTGACCCATGTTAATAACTTTGTATAGTTGTACCGCCGCAAAATACGCCCTTCTTCCCTCAAGATCAAGCCAGCCAAGTTTACTCCGGTAGGGACTGATATATACTCAAACCTCTTAACACCACATATGTACCTCGCACATAAATTCTGCAATCTTTGCAGTCTCATCCGGAGCTCACCTGACACATCACGATACACTAAAGAGCAATAATCTAAATGAGACAGGACAAGAGCACTTGCAAGCCGTTTGCGTAATGCCTCGGTGGTACTACTGGATTGAAATGACTTAAGCCCATGCAGGGCCTTATTAACCTTTCGGCTAACTGCATCCACTTGAGGTTTCCTCAAGTTAACTTCAAATCCATGAGAACACCTGTTAGTAACAGTGTCAACAAAGGGAACAAAGACGTTACCCTGAATCTCTATGTCAGGAAAATCCATACTCTGTACTTTCTTAATGTTAGATTCTGGCCCGAAAATAATTGCCTTCGTTTTCCCGACATTAAGACACAGAGCGTTCTCAGAAGCCCACACCGACACTGCTTTGGTACAACCTCGTTCATAGTTTACTTGAAACTGAAGAAGATTTTGACTGCACCCTGTATTTACTAGATTTAAACTGTATGCGCAAAAGGGCTGTGAGCATACTTTGGTAGATAAACGTAGATAAATGTGATGCTTGTCGTCGGGAAATATACTCGTTCAAAATCTTAATTTGTCCATCATACTCTGCTTGCAATCAATCATGAGATAACCATACGGTTTAGCTGTAGCATCTTGATATACTTCTTGTAAAAATTTAGGGTCTTCGGGGCATACATATATTTTTATGGTGACTTTCTTTTGTAAATAAATCGACAATCACATGATTCGACGCTTCGCACATTAAATCATCGATGATTACGAGTTTTTTCAAATGAGGGTCGCTCGAATGGTCCTCTGGTTTCGGCAATCCTTCGCAAAACTCGATTTGTTTACCATTTGTCATGTAATTTTCCGATTTGTACCCTTCTCGCCACTCGGTGTAATAAAACAATATTCGATCAAACGTAACGTCAGCTACTTGATCCAGTAAACTTAAAAACGTTCTTATAAAGCACGACTTTCCGCTCAATGTAGGCCCGAATATTAAACTCGTCCACGAGTGAGCCCACCGTGTTTCCATGGTTACAACGTTTATAGCATACTAATTTATTTAAAAGCCTGCATGTTTTTAAAACCATTTTGCATTATTGTTATAAGCACAGGGCGGCGGTGCGGTGGCGTAGCTGACGAGCCGGGGAGAAGAAGGGATAAAAGAAGCGCCTGCCGGTTGCCTTACCCCGTCATACATGAAGGTAGTCTCTCCGACGTTTGCTCCTAGCCACAAGTCGGCGCGCTTCCCTCCACCTCGTAGCCACGTGCCAGATAAACCTCCAACCGCGCCGCTGCATAGGCCTGTTGGTGGAGGCGCCGAACCCAAGCACAGGTCTGGTAGCGGTTAAGACTGAATACTATAAATAAGCAGCCTCTTAACGCCCCAATTATTGTGATCGTTTGCGATTGACGCTCTAACCTCAAACTAATTTTAAGAGGGGGGGAGTGGTAAATATTTTGAATCTTTAAAAGGTTAGAGTGTACACGTTCTGAAAATCACGAGGGACGTCCGGCAGCCAGTTACTGGTCGATCGTGAAAAGGACTGCGGTGCTTTCGCATTAAACAGTGAAAAGTATACGCATTTCGTGTTCTAATACATCATCGTCTTTTTTCATACAATTGGTTGAAGAAGATGTAGCCTACGAAAAAACTCGAGTCTTATATGTTTGATATTTATTGTGTGGCCCCGTTTGTAAGAAATGAGAATACTTAGGGGAGGGAATTATGAAATGAATAAATATTTATAAAGTTTCTATGAAAAAATATAAAAAAATTTCTTTATTTTTTTTAGAAATTAACTCGGGCGTGGGTTTGTTATATCAACTCTAATAGAAAAACATCTAAACTTAATAAATTACGCGCTCACACTTCCGTCCATACATACACTCATACCTCACACACTATTCTTCTTCTCCTGGTTGCCATGCTCAAGTTCTGGCTGGAGAAGGTCGCTAAGTCGCGGTGGTTATCATGTGGTTCGACGCCGCTGAATCGGTGCGTCGCTTGACGTTGTAATTCGTTGTTGCGGTTGGTGCTGCTGATGTGGTGTGTGCAGGTAAGTTGCTACTTCTTTGTCAGGCCTGGCTGTAACTGTTGCACCGGGTTGATTGTCCCCAACTTGGCGACGTCACCCAGGAATTATCAGCACAAATGGGGATCCGAATTCCCGATCCAAATGCACTCTTTACACACGTATTGCCTGCACGGCTGTGTGTTTTCGCGCCTAGAGACGCACGAGAGGAAAAGTCGCGGAGAATGGACCGACCGCGTGAATCTACGGCCGGCGATAGTCTGCATAAATTTCCGCTCTCTCCTTGTGTGCCAAATTCTATCGACAGCTCGTCTTCGATTTTTCCACTTTCCTGTACTTTTCTCTCTCTTCTTATCTCCCGGTACTATCGGTATTCATTACATTACACGTTGTATTATTATTGTAAGGAAACATCACTCTTACAAATGCAGCAAACAGATCAAGTACTTACGAAAAAATGAATGTTGAACGATTTGCAGCTATATTTATAAATTGACAAATTAAAATTTTAAAATATTCTAAACTAATTTAAAATAATTTTTAGCCAAAAATGATGATAACCGTTCTAGCAAATGGAAAATGGATACGTTGTGTTACACAAGTTAATCCTCGATACTGCAAACTGATGGATACGCGTGGCAAACCCGTGCTATGAGGTCGCCATTCTACCTCCCATGGTGCGTATACTATTTTTCCTCGCACCAGCACCGAAAATACACATTTTCCGCACACCTTCACCGAATGTACCACTTTACCTTCCGGGCGCCTGGAGAGAAATGTGTATTTTCGGTGCTGGTGTGAGGAAAATAGTATACGCACCATCGGAGGGTAAATGGCGACCTCATAGCAAGTGTTGGTTTGTTTATTTACACGTGATACGGACTCGCCAATTCTTTACCTCCCTAGATGCGTAATATATATACTATTACTCTCTTGAAATTTAATAGATACAATTTTTTTAATTCATAATTTCTACGATTTTTAAATAACATCTGATTTACACATTTTTTTGTACGACATAAATTACTCTTATTTTACATATATTGTCACTCATATTGTCAGATCTTATTTAACTATGATACAAATTTAGTTTTAAATGTCAATTTTGGGCGAAAGAACCTCTTTAACTAAATTTGCAACAACAAAACATGAAAAGAATACAAATTAAGAAATGAATGTACTGCACAGGGTATAAGAAGCAATACCCACAAAAAGAATGTGAAAACAAGCTGACTTGTGATGGTAGGAAAAATAAATAATTACATTATTGTTTTAAAAGTAATGCATCTGATCGCATAATATGATTGTCAAATAAAAAATAAAAGTACAGTCAATACGGCAAAAACGAAAGTTTATTAATAATTTTAAATTGTACGCAAAAAAATATTTCAAATCCTATATGTAATAATTCTATTATACATAATGAAAATAGTTCAATGTTATAAATTATTGTATTGTTATAAGATCCTTTGGTTTTTACCCAGAAAAAAATTATGAACGTCACCAAAGATGCAATGGTAAAAAATTTGATATATTTATTTTAACTTTAAATAATAATATTTATCAGAATTTTACACATTTTAAATGGCGTATTTTAGAGGTGTACCCTAAAAGGCAGCAAGACGGTTTATCCCGAGAAGAATGCCGAATGCCACCAAAGATGTAACGGAACATACTTAGAAGCATAATTATACATGTACACTATTTTTGTACTAATTATGAATGCAGTTAATGATTTTACTTATTTTGTCAAATTATATGGCTTCAGGAAAATTCTAAAGAAGGTAGAATAAAATTTTTACTCAATACCAATTGGCATTAAATCATCATCATGCCATGTCATTCAATATTTACCAAATATATTTTATAATTAATTTTACAATTTAATAAAGTATATTATTTTTACATTCTACTCTCTTAATTTGAAATAGTGAACTTGTCACTATTTTAGCTAGTTAAAATAATTCCACTTACGAAACAGTGAAAATTTCACTATTTTATAGTGAAACTTTCACCATTTTAGCTCGTGAAAATAATTCTACTTGCGAAAAGTGAAAATTTCACTATTTTGCCAGTGAAAACTGTATTTATTAGGAAAATAGTGACTTATCACTAATTTGGTAGTTAATACATAAGTTAAAAGCCGGCAAGGTAGGGATCGAGTTGGTATTTCATAACCTAATTTCAGTTGACATTATTTTTATTTCATGAACATTAAATATTATTTTTATTATGTAATAACAAAATAATTAATTAATTAATGAATAAAAATGGTGCAATTAATGTCTTAATTAGAATTCTGAACCATATTCCCTGTGTAAAAAATTGGACAAATGCCTAAAATTATTAATTTTTCAAAAGAAAAATTATAATTAAATTCAACTTTAATCTTTTTTGTAATGTGCATACTAATGAATTTATTCATATTATCGGTAGTACATTTTTAATCAATCTATTTACATCAGTTATATTCGCAGCACCTTATATGAGTTATAAAATTTACTCTATGTAGGCAATCTACGTAGGCAAGTGGTGAAGACGTTGGACTGTAAACCTTGTGGACCAGAGTTCGATCCCCATCGGAGAAGTTTTTTTCGCATTTTTAATTTATTTCTTATTTTAATATATACAAATATTCAAATGATAATACATAATCAATATCTAATAAACCTTATAAATAATTATATATACGCGTTTAAATAACAGCCTTATTTTTTTAATTTACTGAATATGATTAAATTTCACTGATTCAAGTAGTGAAAATTTATTTCACTATTTCAAATAGTGAATATTCACTGTTTTTTAGTTGCTGAGTTATCACTATTCAAAAAAGTGAATATTCACTGTTCTACAACGAATTTTCACTATTTCATAATAAGAGAGTACGTATTTTATTTGTCTTCACATATTAATAAATTTTCCTTAAAATATACGAGGAATGGATAAAGTAAAAGGTAAATAAAGAAGCTTAGTAAATATATTCCATATGATTTATTGTAGAAAAATATTCAACTACTCCATTAATGCAGACTGATATCGTTTCAACGTGGTACCGCGCGTTGACAGTCTGAATAGTAGAAGGGTAATTTTCGCAATTAACATAAAATATTCATTGGCAATGCTTAGCTATATTATAATACCGTCGTAATAAATCACATCGAAGCGTCAATAGAAAGAATCAATTGCCTCTTCGACTCACAAAATTGCCCTTCACACTATATCGCAAGCGTACCGCGCGCTTTGCTCGCGCTCTACAACGCGTACCAATATTAGTACCAAAATTCGCCCGCTGTAAAATCCATCCTTACATTAGCGCCTGTTCTCCCTTAGCCTGTCGAGCACTTCCCTGACGTGGCCGACTGTGAACATGGTGACCGATGGATCGTCGCTGTTCTCCAGCAACTCGAGGAATCTCTCCCCGATTGCGATCACCTCATCGACGGTGCGCGCCCTGTACGTCTCCTGCGACATCGACGGGCAGTTGTCCATCTGGAGCGACATCATCTGCTGCCTGTTGTCGCGTTGGTGGGCCATCAGCAAGGCCAAGAGTATCGCCTCGTTCGGCATAGCGTAGGGTCCGTTATTGCTGTGCGCCATGGGGGCGCTGGGGTCCTTCACCTCGAGTCTTGATTTCTTTGAGGCCGGCTCGCGGTTCTCCTCGTCGCTGGAGTTGTTTGATCTCGATCTTCCTGCTAGAAACAGAACAATTGAAAATTATAATTTTATTCTTACTACTTAATAAAAGGTTCAAAATAATCACTATTTATTTATAAATCGATGGGTACCCGTTATGTTTTACTTTTACTGTTTTAAGATATTATACAAGATAAATGAAAAAAAAAAAAAAAAAATAATAATGTCAGATAATATTCAGATTTCAAAAAAGTTATTTAGCATAGAAATAATTTTTAATTCTTGTCAAAAATCACCCTTATTGAGCGGCCATGTATTCAGAGTCCACTGTAAATGAGCAAAATCGTTTAATTGACTCCGTATATGCTTCACGTTATAATTAAAAGTTAAATCGTATTTTCAATTATCAAATGAATATCAAAAAATATATGAAGTATTGCTAACCGATTTCTTATGTTTATTCTGAATAAATAGATAATGTTTATTTAAATAATATCTCAACAATAGAAAATAAACGTGTAAACGCGGATTATTATAAAGCTTCAGGCCCACAATCAATAAATAATAAATTGAAAATTACAAAGTTAAAGAAACTCACCAGACATGTCGAGGACTAGATTGTTGTCGTCGAGCGAGTCGATGCTGGACGAGGGCGAGTCCGATGTCGGTGAGCAGGACTCGCTGTCGTCGACCGGCCTTCGCAACAGCTTCTCCCTGATTGATTTCTCGCTCTTGCACCATCCGCGGATGGTCGACTCGGGCACACCGAATGCCCTCGAGACAGTTGCTTTAGTGGCGCCACTTTTAATGCGCTGGATCGCCAGCAGCTTCACTTTCCCTGATCGCAGCAACTGCACACGCTTCCCCGTGCGCGGCTTCTGCTGCTGCCTCTGCTGTTGCTGCTGTTGCTGCCGTTGCTCCTGCTGCTGCTGCTTTAGCCTCTCCTTCGGACCCTTGTCCGAACTCTTTCGCACCGTCAAATCAAGAGGCTGCTCCATTTTGATGTATGTTAGTAACTAAAGCACCGTCCGTTCTAAAGTCCAGTGCCGAATGTGGCCTGTTGCAGCGACTGCAGCGGATAAATACCCTCGGCGAGGGTCCGGGGGCTGATGCGCTCTGCGCCCCCACCACTCGCCAACATCCCCTACTCCAGCGCATGAGGCCCCACGCCGACGTTACGGCTTGCATGCGAACTTGTGTACATGATATGCAAGGCCCCGATAGCGAATCGGCAACCGCGCTGTCCTACCCTCCAACCAGGTGGCAGTAGCGGTGGCGGCGAAGCGGCTACCAACCCCTTACCTGCGCAGACCGAAACAGGACACGCTATTAGCATAGGTATATACGCAGTGCGCATCTAGTCGATGCGGGGGTCCTTCAGAACTCCCCCCTCTCTTTGTCTCCCTCCTCCGACAGATATAATGGATCGGTGCTTGTGATTGCAAATGTCTTCCTGGCTTTCCTGCTCTTGTCTTTACGGCTTGGGGATTTTATTCAGGTGATTTTTAAGGGGAGCGCGCTCCCGTAAACAGCTGTATCATAATAATACTGTGATCCACAGTGTGTCCTATATCTGTTTTTAATGATTTGAAATAAAAAAAAATTTCACCTCTCAGAATTAGCGATCTTAATTTCGTAGACTAAGGCACGACCGCGACACGGAAGTGCCTTATATTTTCGTTAGCGAAAAATGTGTGAGATAGGCTATCTCACGCAATTTTGGACCAATCGGGCTAAAATTTTAGGAGGGATCTCCTCCAGCACAATATGAAATTCGATATTTTTTTATCACGATCATGTACGTAGTTTTTAAATTGCGAGCACTTTTTGCTTATTTTTACGTGTTTTTTTTTAAATTCACGTTACACGATTATCTCCGCGAAGTCTGAGCAGATCAGGTTCAAATTGTTTTTGGGAGCTCTCCTAAGTATAACAACTTGATGGTCATATTTTAAGATCGACCCTGCAAATATACGCTGAATGCGGCGACTATAAAAAATCGCTAAAAACGGTTTTTGGGCTATAACTTGAAAACTAAGCATTATACGAAAAAAAGTTAAAGAGAACAGTTGTAGATCTTTGAAAAATACAACTTTTCTTATAGACATTTATTTATGAAAATACTTTTAACTCGAGTTAACAGGCCAAAAACGAATTTTAACATCGAAAAAACAGCTTTTTACCATATAACTTTACAGCTATGCATTTTACATGAAAAAGTTAAATGGAAAAGTTGTAGATCTTTGAAAAATACAACTTTTTTCTTGACATCAAGACGCGAAAATGTTTTTAAATCAAGCTAATAGTCCAAAAACGATTTTTGACATAATAAAATGCAGTTTTTTACTATAAAACTTTGCAGGTATGCATCTTACGTAAAAAATTAAGTGAAAAAGTTGTAGATCTCAAAAGACACAACTTTTTATGGTAGCAAATATTAAAAAAAATGCTTTTATACAAGAAACAGCCTAAAAAACGATTTTTCATCCACATCATTTAATAACAATTGCGGTGCAGCACGCCCAATCGATCTTAAAATTTTTTAAAGATGTCCCCTTTTCAATAACAGTTTTATATCCAAAGTACAACCACTTAAACACGATAATATCTTTCTTTTACTAATTAGAAACAGATAATAGTGTCAGCGTTAAATGTAAGCTTTAGTTTAGCGCTTCGCGCGAGTGTTAGGCAATCAAGTTAACGCGCAGCCTGAGCAAGGCGAGCGTGCACCGGTAAGGCAAGCGTTTTGCATGCCTTGGATCGCACGGCGATGCAAGGCACGGAGGAGCTTAAGAGCGAGCGTTCGCTCTGAAGCTCCGGAGCAGGCAAGTCACATACGGCCGACGGCCACGTGTGGCGCGCTAGTTTTGCTTCTTTTTAACACTGAATATCATTATAACATTGATTTAAAGCTTATATTTAATATCATAAAGGCAGACATCGTAAATCACTTTACATTAATACGTAAATAACAAATATTGTTTAAACTATATTATTATAGTTTTATTACTTCAAAGTTGATGAAACTAATAATCTAAAGAAAGATACTTATTTTCGAGTTGAAGTTCGCGAGATACGTCGTTTTTACAATGAAGAGAAAAATTTTATATATGTTTTATGTTTTAAAAATTACGTTTTTTACTTATTACTTACAATAAGAAACTTAAATAGCTAAAAATTTAGTTTTAGTACAAAAAGTTGCGCAATAGTATTATATAAATTTGTGCTTACAAGGAGAATCCACAACCTGCGAGAATCAAATTTTGATGAGGTTTTGGGAAATGGGTTCTAGTACATAAAAATGATGCCTAGTTCCCGTCGCTTCGTATCATAGACCTTTAGAGTCGAGATATGGTCAGTTGTTTTCAAAATTCGCGTATGTACATAAGAATTTAATATTTTCGGCATTTTCTTTACCTATATATGTTTCAATTGTATCTATTCATGGATTTATATTATGTATATCCAAAATACGGAAACTTTAACAATAAGTTAAAATATGACTTTAACAAAGGAAAAATATGACTTTAATGTTTTTCATTTCTCTACTTAAATCAGATTAAAGATAAACATTGTTTTAAAATCCCAATTTTAAAGGTATAAAAAATTTAACATTTTACAAAGAAACTATACTATGGTCTATAAGAATATATTGTTAATTAAATGTTTGTGAGTTTTCTTTTCTATTAAGGAATGTAAAATACCGATGTCATTGATATTTTTCCGGCAGTTCACTTTCACATATTTTATTCCTGATATTAAATATATATATAAGAAAAAACGGATTGAAATCTTGAGTCAAATAGGTTAAAGGTTTGGGAGATTTCCCAATATCACTAGAAATGTCCAGTTATGTGTCCAAGAACGGTTTAAAAATTTCTAAACATATAGTTGAACATCTGAATATTTTACAACTTATTGATAATGTGTTTTTTGTTATAATAAAGATACATTGTAAGATAGATATTCTAGTTTATAGTAATAAAAAAACAAATGCAATGGCTAGTAAAAAAAGTAAGACAGAAGAACTTTTTGACCACTCAAAATAATGATCCATCTATCTTCTATCATTATTATTCTACAGATATATAGTTATATATACATTTGAATGTTTATTTGGAAACTCCTAGTATTAAGGGGATAAAAGGCGTTAAAATATGAAAATTTGAAATAATGCTATAAAGTCTATATTTTTTCTAAGAACGGCTTAAATGATAAATTGTATGCTTAATTGTATTATGTACAGAAGAAAGAATGTCAAAAATCATCAAAAAAATAAATTACCCAACCTAATCTATTACCTATTGTCTTCGTCGGTGATCTTAATAGACTTTAGTTTTTTGGTCACTGCAATGAACATATGGGGAAATCTCCAGAACTTTTAACTTTAATATGTTGAAAATAAGATCAACTAAACTTACACTGTAAAAAATTTTGCGGAAGATCGCCGTATTTTTATGGAAAAATTACACTCTTGAACGATGCAAAGTTACATCGATTGTGTGAAAGAACAGATTAACTGTAATTTTACTCTACTGAGCGAGGGTCCTTTTTTGCCAGCAGTATTTTTCTCGTGCTGGGCGATGCGATTTTACCGTGCGCATTCTGGAGCGTCTCCGGTAAAAGTACCTGAACGTGTAAAGTTCCCCTAACCCTGTGTTTTCACTGGACATAGAAAGAATAAAAAGAGTTAGGCTATGTTACGTTGCACCATGGAAGCACGTGTTTTAGTTTCAGAGTTATTTAACGGTGCCAAAAAGAATGTCAAGACTAGTCTATTTTAGAAAAAATGTATGTAGTTAAAAACTACATCAATTAATAATAGCATGTACTTTTGTAAGAATACTTCAATGTTTCATGAATAATTTGATACTGTTTTGTATACAAAAAATTATATTTTATACTTTTCCATAAGTTTTAGATAACTTCAGTTAGATAACTTAATTTTAGAAACTTAATTACCTATGTTTGTTCTAGTTTTATGCGCTGTATAAATTTTTTGTAGATTTACTATTATCACCGTTGGAAAAAACAAATTGAATAAAGTCAATTTTGTAAATTTATTACAGTAAGAGTAGAGTAAATCTGAGAATAGTAAATCAACAAATCATTTTTTACATTAAGAATTTTGAAAATTCATATGTACAATATATATATTTTTAATATTAAAAAATAAAAATTGTTCATTTCATTCCCTGCTTCACTGATTTACATTAAAAAATTGTTATATTGATTATTATGCGTAATATTATTTTTATTACGGTTCGAAACGCCTCATTGCTGTATTTTTACTACATGTCGTGTAAAGTTACAGCATTACGGTAATTTGTAAAGAAAATATGTTCTTACATGTAAATTTACCGCAATACCGTCACTTTACCATTTAAGTGGGATATTTACCACGCTCAGCGTAGGTCTCCACGCGTTCCCCACGCTCAACGATGTAATCTTCCGCAAAATTTTTTACAGTGTAGAAGCACGGCTCTAGTTTTTTCACACAACTTCTCGAGACTATAAACAATTAATATTTGCCCATGAACAAGCCCGAAACAAGTGCCTACCGAATCTAAAATAATTTATCAAATACGGCAAGTTAGAATTTCCATGTATATATTCTTTGTTGAAAACAGTTCTAAAATATTTGTGCAGCTATTTTAATTTTACTTTTTGATACTTTAATCAAACATTTGTATTGCGTTAATGTTATTTTACAAATTACTTTGATCTTAATGATTCACTTAAAGTGATTGCTAATGGTTTGGTAGAAGGCACATCTAAAGACAGGGATGCGTGACTACTCACTGCTGATTCCGAGAGATCCTTCGAGGAGGATGAGGATTCAAATGAGGTCAAAGAATTACATTCTCTTAGAGGATAACAAATAGTGTATGCTTTAATTGAGGGATTTTATTATAGTTCGTTTATAGAATAAAAAGACCGGAAAGTTGGCTTATTGAAATTAACAATTTAAACGATTAAAGTGACTAATTTTACCTCTTAGACGACGATAAATCTTTTTTTTTCATTATATTTCTTTCTCTGTTCACTCCTTTTTTCCGTTCTTTTAACTCTTTAATTCGTTCGTACTTTAAGTACTCTTTATTCTTTCTCACTTTTACTTAGCTCAAAACAGATCTCATGATTGTAAAATGCAAAAAAACTTGTTCTCGTATTTATATTATTCAGTTTTGCAAGTTGCAATAAGAGGTTATGATATTTAAACAAACGCGCGTTGCGGTCGGCGCGTAGTGGATACGACAAATCGATGTAAATTTTCCGGCTTCTCACTTTCAGATATTTTTTTCTTGAGTTTAAACATATATCATTAGAAATATCCAGTTATGTGTCCAAAGTTGGGTTAATAATTGCATAACTTATAGTTGAATAGCTGAACATTACAATTCATTGATAATGTGATTTCTATTATAATCAAGTGGATCGGTAGCGCCACGAAGGTGAGTTTGAGAAGCTGACGAAGCCGCAGCGCCCGCGTTACTATTTACTTCTAATTGGTGTTCGGATTTTTCTTTATACGATAACAAGTACTTATTACTATTATTACCAAGTTATTTCGACTTAATAGCATGTTTTCGTGCTAAACTATGATTTCCAACAAAAATATTAGCCAAAAAGTTATTTTATGTCATAATAAACGAGTACGTAATTCTCAAATGCTGAAAGTATATCAACTTTCTTTCTCCAGCCCGAAAAGTAAAAGGACCGTGAAGTTAGCCGCAACAAATATATAAGTGAAAGGACCGTTAAGTTGGCCGCACATACGGCTGTGTATTGCCAACGAATATAGACCTATATAGAAGAACGATTCTTATGGAGCGGTTGGTTCTCAAAAGCGGTAGTTGAATAGTCTCCGCGAGAAGGCGCCAGCCGTTATTTTCCTATTTTATTTTCTAGTTAATTTTCTAGAGCTTACGGGCGGACTTTATTCTTGCGCTTCAATTAAGATATTAATAAAAATGTTTAGAGTTAAGATTCGATAATTTTAAAAGCATATATAAATTTTTATGTATTTAAATGACTTGGGTACAAATTAACTGAAAGTAATAATAAATTAGTATTACAGTTTCGATAAATCTAAGATAATAATAAATAAATAAATGAGTAAATAAATAAATAAATAAAATTCATTTTTATATCATATTTAATTTCGATATGGCCTTTTGCTATTAAATAATTTTTTTTTTCATAATTTTAAGAAGAATATAGGTATTTACTTGATTTAAAAATGATAAATTAACAGTTGTCTAAGTAACTAGAAAATAGTTCTTACTGAATTATTTAAGGAATTTTTTGTATGGAACTCCAGTTATTTTTTGCCAAAAAATCGAAATAAAAACTTTAAACGCGTATTTCTAGAAACATATTGTTTTACTTCAAAAAGTTTCTGGCGCAACTCAAGTTAATGGATATTTTTAAATCTTCTAGAAAATATCAATTGAGGTAGTTGTCGACCTGAAAATAGAACTTTTAGCAATGAATTTTTATTTATTGTTCTTTCCATTTGATACACCCAACTCAAGTATAACTGAAAGAGTGGTATTCTACTAAGTAGGAAACAAAAAGACACATTGGTAGCGCAGATATTAATTTGAGAATTAAAACAATTTTAGTCGAGACGTGTAACTTTTTTATTTTTCGTTCGATTTCAATGAACCAAGGCTTATTTTGTTCCTTATAAAATTTAAGGGTAGAGTCGCCGTAAGGAAATTGTTGTATAATCAATGAGTACAATGTAAAGTCTAATTGTTTATCCAAATTCGCGTGAAATTGTGTAATTTTTTATAAACAATTAGATTTTACGATGTGCTGACTGATTATACAATTTCCTTGCGGTGAAATTTTGTAAGGAATAAAATGGCCTTGGTTAATTAAAATCAGACTTAAAGCCCTATTTTCCGGTTAACAAAAACCTTAAAGTATTTAATAAAGAGGGTAATATTTTATTTTGAAATGCGCGGATATTAAATATTTTATTCGCCAATTTTTTGTGTTGAATTACTTGGTTTTATATATTTTTAAAGTTTAAAAAATGTTTTATTAAATTTTATTAATCACGAATTGAATATATACTGCCGAGAAAAAATACTTTTTCCAATAACAGTTGAAAAATGTTCTTAAATTATTTTTACGTGTTTGGTTAAACTGGTTTGCGCAAGGAACTTTTTTAAAAACCCTGCCTTTTAATAATAATTATTCAGATTTATTTTATAAATTGATATAATATTTATAAATAGGGCTCAAAATTAACATTTTAGTTTATTTTATGACCAATATTTAGTCCTCAAAATGTTAGTGTATGGATTAACAGGTCAACTTTTTTTAAAATCACTGGATTTTCATCTTAATATGCAAACGCCATTAGAAGTAAAAGAAAGTAATAAAATAAAAAAAATTTCAAATACTTGAAAAAAAAATTAAAAATATCTGATAAAAATAGTACGATATACTGTTCAAACCTATGTATAAAACTTCTCTTTGTATACATATTAATATTTCTAAACAACATTTCAGAATTTAAGCATTTGAGTTATAAATATTTGCTATTACGAATCAGCCCCATAGACGAATCAGCTCTATGGACGAAATGCCCCGGTCTCCCCTATATATACACGTACATATATAGACATTTTTTAAAACACGATTTTTCTGACTCAGGAACCCCCCGAATTTTATTGAAATATCTGATTAAAAAATTTACATCGTTTCAAAGCTTTCTCTTTAAGACAGAAAAATTTCTGAAAAATATTTCCCAGAAAACATCACCGTCATGCAATATATATAAACGTCAAACAAATTAAATACACAAAAACCATCACTTCAAAAATTAAAATAAAATACTCAAAAATTATACATAGCAATAAATAATAAATTAAATAACGTTCAACCTTTTTTAA
This sequence comes from Gastracanthus pulcherrimus, assembly GCA_949152435.1. Classification (NCBI taxonomy): domain Eukaryota; kingdom Metazoa; phylum Arthropoda; class Insecta; order Hymenoptera; family Pteromalidae; genus Gastracanthus; species Gastracanthus pulcherrimus. Next base: position 21,832,952 of record OX424572.1, on the reverse strand, counting down.
CATAATTTATTCTAATTTTACCTTAATTCACTGACAAATAAAGACTTTAAAATATTACCCCACATAAATCCTTTATTAAAGGTCAATCTGAAAGTTTTTTGTATGTAAATAACATTGCATTAAAATAAATACACATTTCTACATTATTTATTTCTTTTATTATTGCTAAAAATATAGGGGAGACTGAGGTATTACGGTGCACTAAAATGAAATGTGCTCTAAATAACGTAAACATGATGCAATTCAATACGATACTGCTGAAATTAATGTAATATAACAGTAGTTAAAAATTATTATCCGAATACATAAAAAATCTTGATGTTCAAAATCATTCGGGTATAATGGAGCACTCAATTGGGGTATAACGAAACGATACGTCATTATATTTGTTACAAAAAAGCCATGGCCGAAAGGTGCTAAAAATGCTTATATTTTATTATTAGGACAAATATGAAACACTCGAAAAAATTTACTAAAAAGACTGAAATCTCTAAAAAAAATTAACTTTAAAAAAAGTGAAAGGTTAGGCGAGTTTGATGTATTCCGCAAAATTATCATGGAGCAATACAATAATCTATTTGATAAGGTAAGCCATAGATTAAAAAAGTAATGAGATCAATGGAAAATAGTCAAGTTTTAAATACATAAATAATTATAAATAATTTAGCAACGAACTTACAGATAAAAAAGAACTGAGATCAATCAAACAAAGTCAAGTTTATTATATTTAATCATAATAAAGCAAAAATATTGTTGTGTTCAATCAAGGGCTTACTTAACTCAAAGTTACGTTATATAATGATCACCAATAAACAAAATGAAACGGGCATGGCAAGTTACGTAGTAAGTATCTTGAGAGTTGTTTGTAATTGATCATTATATAACGTAACTTTGAGTTAAGTAAGCCCTTGATTGAACACAACAATATTTTTGCTTTATTATGATTAAATATAATAAACTTGACTTTGTTTGATTGATCTCAGTTCTTTTTTATCTGTAAGTTCGTTGCTAAATTATTTATAATTATTTATGTATTTAAAACTTGACTATTTTCCATTGATCTCATTACTTTTTTAATCTATGGCTTACCTTATCAAATAGATTATTGTATTGCTCCATGATAATTTTGCAAAATACATCAAACTCGCCTAACCTTTCACTTTTTTTAAAGTTAATTCTTTTTAGAGTAACGATATACGGTAAGACAGATATTTTATTTTTTAGTAATCAAAAAAAGAAATACAATGTCTAGTAATAGAAGTGAGACTGAAGAACTTTTTGACCACTAAAAATAAAGATCCATCTATCTTCTATCATTATTGTTCTACAGATAGATTTATATTCATTCGAATGTTTATTTGGAAACTCCTAGTATTAATAGGGGTTAAAGGGTGTTTAAATATGAAAATTTGAAATAATGTTAAAAGATCTATATCTTTTCTAAAAACAACTTGAATGTTCATTTTTTTCTTAAATGGGCCATTTTTTCCTGTGCTAACTGGGATTCTAAAAGATTTTATGGGCTTTTGAATGCATAAACTATCAAAATCAAAGTTAGCATGCGAGAAAATTGCCCGCGCAATTCAAAGTTATTTTTACCGATGAGTGTACATAACAAAGAAGTTAAAAAATCATCAACAAAAAAAATTATCTAACCTAATCTATTACCTATTGTCTTCATCGGTGATCTTAGAAAACTTTAGTTTTTCATGTCATTGTAATGAATACATGTATAAAGAATGTAAACAAATTTATTTTAGGTCAAACGACTGAAAAATTGAAAAATAATCTACGACAATTGTGATTTTCTCAATTTTGGGAGTCACCGATGAAGACAATAGCAATGAGTTAAGTTCGATAATTTTTTCTGATGATTTTTCAACTTCCTCGTCATGTGTATAATATAATTAGGCATAAAATTGAACATTCAAGATGTTATTAGAAAAAATATGCACTTAATAATATTTTTTAATTTTTCATATGTAGACACCCTTGTATCCGCTTAATACGGAGGATATATAATATGATCATAAATGACCCTATATGAAAGTAAAATTTGTCATGGTATTATATCATATATTGATGGGTCCTAGTTTAAAAGACGTATCTCGCGAGCTTCAATTAGAAAAGAAGTATCATTCTTTAGATTATTTCTTTCATCAACTTTGAAGTAATAAAACGATATAAGACAGTTTAAACAGTATTTATTATTTACGTATTAATATAAATTGATTTACGATTAATGCCTTTATGATATTAAATATAAGCTTCAAAATCAATGTTATAATGATATTCAGTGTTTAAAAGAAGCAAAAATTAACATAAAAAAGATAGGTCTTTTCTGATTGGTTCTCGTGAGGTACGTCTTTTTTATTAGGATCCATCGATATGATCATATATGATCATCTATGGTCATATCTAATCAGATATTATTACATATGCTCATATATGTGCATTTAAGCGCATACATGTTTATATGTTGCCATACTTCGGATGCAATACGTCAAATATCTGATATCCGTACTCTATTGATAATTTTCTCAAATATGAATTTTTATCAATGAAACTTTTACCTAATAAGCTTTATGATGTTCTATGAGATATCACACGTGAAGAAAGTACAAAAAGATATTTTGGAAGAAAGTGGCAAATGTTTAAATACATTTCGTCAAAATCGTAAATTGATTCTTTTAAAAGCAAAAGTTGTTTTACAAATTTTCGATTTATTAAGTTTTACTTATACTAAAATCTTTATTATAAGTCGTAGAAGTTTTTTGAAAAGTTTTAAATTTCAACTAATTATCGTTAAAAGGTACTGGCAATTTTTGCGTCAGTGTGATACTGCGCGCGTGGCGGCATCGTTCACAACGACTGTTCGCGCGGAGTCACGCAGACAGAAAAATTGCCAGTACTTTTTAAGGATAATGAGTTTAAATTTGAAACTTTTCAATAAACTTCTACGGCTTGTATTGAAGGTTTTGGTATAGCTAAAAGTTAATAAATCGAAAATTTGTAACACTACTTTTGCAATCGAAAAAATCAATTCACGATTTTGACAAAATGTATTTAAAAATACGTCATCTACTTCCAAATTACTTTTTTGTACTTTTTTCACGTGATACATCTCATAAAACATCTTAAAGATTATTACATAAAAGTACCGTCACGGACCCAGTTTCTAATCAGTACCCAATTTCTAATCAGTTTGTCACATATATTACGATATAAAATTTAATTAACCCTGAAATTGTTTGAAAAAAATAACATTTAATAGCTAACTATCTCACAAGTACGTTTGAAAACTTCACATGCTATTAATGTCGTACATTTTTAAGAAAAAAGATATTTTATTGCACTGTTGTCAAATGTATCACGTTTTCGCCATTTCACTTCTGCCGACTGCAAGCGAGCACACTAAGATTTTCGGATCGTTTCTTTATTATTATTGAATGTATCGTAGCAAAGCTTTTATATCTGAGTTACTTAATACCTTTTTTGTATAAAACAATCAAAATATTAATAATAAATGTAACTTTTTTAGAAAATAAAGGGTGATTAGAAATAGGTTCCGAATTTTTAGAGTTTCCGCAATTTCTGATCAGTTTTATTAAAACTATTTTAAATATTAAAAGACCTTTAATTGTTCTAATCTCATCAAACAACAGCAATGAAAGTTGTTTTAACGCACACAAACATCTTTCTTAGTTCAAAGTCTCGTAAAATCCACTGAAACATCACACGTTTTATAGGTTCACTTTGTAGGCTATAATACTTACCGACAGAGCGATCAGATGCGCATTTCAGGTGATTGACTGTTGTGCGGTCGACTGAGCATAAATAATCGAATATTTATTTTATTAATCACCATTACTTAAACAAAAAATGTTAACTAGTTATCATAGTTACTGTTATAATATTGTTTAATGTGTTTTTGCTTGTTGTATAAGATAATTACGCGTTAACAAAATTTGATTAGAAATAGGGTCTTGATCTGAACAGAAATTGATCCTATATATCATTTAGCTGATCAGAAATTACTCCCTATTACTTTGTTCTTTAAAGATTTATAATTAATTAATTTCTGATTCTTTGGGTATTTTTTAAATTTTAGATGAAAGATTAAGAGTTATATTTATCATTAGAAATGTTTCTTTAGAGTAAACAGTTCATTTTCAAATTGTAATGCATCAAATATCCCGACATTGCGCCTTAGCTGATTAGAAACTGGGTCCGTGACGGTATCAATGATATAAATTCATATTTGAGTAAGTTATGCCGAGTTGAAGTGAAAAATGTGAAATACTTTTTAAATTGAAAAATAACGTTTTTCATTTACTACTAAAAAATTAAAATAGATCAAAATTTAGTTTTAGTACAAAAAGTTACGCAATAGTATTCTCTTTATACATATATATATATATTATATATACATATATATATATCAATTAAAGAAATTTAAATTGAAACGATGTTGAAAATTGGCTAGTCGGACAATATTTATCCGGCGATATCACGCTATGCGACCTTTTCCGTTCGGAGGCCTCAATTACTGATTTAAACCTTTGTATCTTTTTCTCATTTAGTAGTGCTCTACTTTCAGTAGTATTTTTAATTGTCATATTTCTTATTATTTTGTTGCGATCTAATTTCGGTGAAGAATTTCTTCTTCGTAAGTAATTCGTTTTCTAATTATCCAATATCCCCGTGTCATTTAAAAATAGCTTGTTGTCGTCCTGCGAAGTAAAACCGACGCTTCGCCTTAAATGTCCCAAGTATTGTCACTCACATAATACCGATTCCCAGCCAATACTTATCACAATAAATTACTTACACGACAGTCCCCGCGTACTCTATCGCATCCGCAATAATACTCTCTAAGCTCCCCCGCAGCCGAGCTCAGGTAGCGCAATATAACCTACATAGGTATATATAGATCTGCAAGCAGGACACCCCGACTTTTCCACTTCTGTAACAATATAGGGGTCGTATAACCCTGCGCATAATCCATGCACGCGCGACAGCTCGCGTCGGCCCAGCTCTCGAGACACAGCACTTTTCCCCGAAGGGCAATTAAGACGGCACCGCGCGGCGCGTCGGTCATCAAGTATACGAGTAGGAGGGGCCGAAGGGAAGCGAGAGAGAGCGCACGAAGCAGGATTCGCGAAAACTTCTGGGAGAGGAGGAGGAGGGAAAAGATAGAGCGCGCGCGGGCGCGCGGGCCTCGAACGGACCAGGTTCGAAAAAGGGGCGGCGGACGATAATACTCTGCGCAGCACTGCGGAGAGGAGTACGTACAGCTATGCGTCGGCTTGCAGTTTTGAGCTTTCCAAAAGGGGGTCATTTATGATCTATAATATGATCATCCTCCGTAGACAATAGGTAATAGATTAGGTTAGATAATTTTTTTTGTTGATGATTTTTTACACTGAACCGTAAAAATAATTTTGATTTGCGCGGGCAATTTTCTCGCATGCTAACTTTGATTTTGATAGTTTATACATTCAAAAGCCCATAAAATCTTTTAGAATCACAGTTAGCACAGGAAAAAATGGCCTGTGAGATTCAAAGTTATTTTTACCGTCCAGTGTACATAATACAATTAAGCATAAAACTGAACATTTAAGCTATTTTTAGAAAAGATATAGATCTTTTAACATTATTTAAAATTTTCATATAATATATTAAACACCCTTTAACCCCTATTAATACTAGGAGTTTCCAAATAAACATTCAAATGAATATAAATCTATCTGTAGAACAATAATGATAGAAGATAGATGGATCTTTATTTTGAGTGGTCAAAAAGTTCTTCAGTCTCACTTCTTAATTAAACAACACCTTCTTCTTGATTAAACAACACCTTTCAGCTCGTCCTACCTACCATCTCTTTGGGGTTGCTGAGTCGCACCTTGACCCTGATGTTGGGAGTGATCTCATTCAGATCGATGACTACTCACTACTTAGACTTGATCGCAACAAACTAGGAGGCGGGCTAGTCCTGTACATTCATAACACTTTCAAGGCAAATTTACTAAGCAGTTCTCCAACAACACAGGAGGGCAGACCATTTATACCTGAATATTTAATGTGCAGTGTTCAGCAGGGCAGCCTTCCCCCCGTCTTTGTTGCTTTAATATACAGACCACCACACGTACCGTTTTTACAGGGCTCGGACTTAATAGACAAACTGACGATACATACTCAAGACTTTAGTCACAAAATTATTATGGGAGATCTGAATGCGAACCTACTCGGAACGTCAGCCGATGCGAAATTTGTTAGACGGTTGGCTGATGATCTTAACCTTCAAATAATTGATCATGGTGCGACTCATCATCTCACGGATTCTCACACGTGGATTGATGTGATCTTGACAGATAATAATGACGTTGTACTGAGCAGGGACAATCGGCCGGCGCCTTTTCCCAGTCATCATAACATCATAGAGGTCGAGATTGGGGTCGAAACTGCTGCATCCCCTGTGGTTGAATCATTCAGCTACAGGGATTTTAAGTCGATCCAGCAAGACGACCTCCTGTCTCGCCTAGCTGACTGTGATTGGTCGCGGATCGATGGTCCCGCGTCGAGTGTTGACAGTCAATTAGAGTGCCTCAGTGTCAACCTCATGGCTGTGATAGATAAAATTGCACCGTTAAAAGAATTCATACCGAAAAAGAAAACAAATCCACCATGGGTTGATGCTGAGCTAATACATCTTTACAAAAAACGTGACTCCGTACGAAGACGCTATTCGAGGACCAATGACGACAGACTGTGGCGGGAGTATCAGGGCCTTGCAGCTGAAGCTGAATTACGAACGAAGGAAACAAGGGAAAGATTTTTACAAAATAAAATTTCTGAAGCGATTAATAATAAGAAAGATATCTGGAAAGAGCTCAAGGCTCTGGGCCTTCTGCCAAAGACAAGAGAGGAGCTTCATGGTTTCTCACCGGAAGAGCTCAATGCCCACTTTGCAGGGGTGTCGATCTCCCAAAATGAGGGTGATGAAGAACTTGACAGCGTCCTGACCACTGCCAGTGATGACGGTTTTGTTTTCCGAGAAGTCAGCTTCTCGGACGTGGTTCTGGCTGTTGCCCACTTCTCATCACAAGCCAGAGGGGAAGACGACATTCCCCAAAGTATAGTGGCTAAGGCTCTTCCGTTTGTGGGAGATCATATTGTTAAGATCTTTAACTCCTCTCTGTCCAGTGGCATTTTTCCGGGAGCTTGGAGGGGAGCTCGGTTGGTGCCTTTGAAGAAGAAACCTGTCCCATCTACGGTGTCAGATTTCCGACCAATTGCCCTGCTGAGTTTCCTTTCTAAGGTCCTTGAAAAAATCGTACACGACCAAATAACCAACTTCTTACGAGAAAATAATACTTTGGACCCGATGCAGACTGGTTTTCGACAGAATCACAGTACACAGACAGCACTACTGAAACTGACGGAGGACATAAGATCAGGCATTGACAACAACAAAAAACTATTGACTATTTTGTTAATGTTTGATTTTAGCAAAGCATTCGACACCATCTCACACACTAAACTGCTGCGTAAGCTGATGCGCATGGGATTCTCCAGGAGTGTTCTCCTGTGGCTTAAGTCATATATCATGGGGAGACGACAGAAAGTCGTCACAATCACAAACGGGGATTCAGGTTGGCTAACCACCAATCTTGGCGTTCCACAGGGCTCAGTCCTGGGACCCCTGCTTTTCAGCCTGTACATAAACGACTTACAAGACGCACTCGACTTAGATGGTGTCGAACATATACTTTACGCTGACGACTTGCAAACCTACACACAAGTGACCCTGAAAGGTCTTCGTGATGGTATCGGTCGCATGTCGGCTGTAGCACAAGCAGTGTCGAACTGGGCAACGTCAGCTGGCCTGCGCCTCAATGTCGGCAAGACAAAGGCGATCATTTTTGGATCTGATCACAACATCAAACAGGTTCAGAGCCTCGACTTGCAAGGCATTGAGATACAGACCGGCGTACACGTTCCCTTTGTCGATACAGTCACCAACCTCGGCGTGGTGATGGACGGAGGGTTGACATGGAAGCCGCAACTGAATGCGGTCAGTAGAAAGGTAAATAGGGATCTGTATAGCTTAAAACTTTTCCGTTCAAGCACCACAGAGATACTGAGGAAGCAGCTGGCATGTGCACTGGTACTACCTCACTTAGATTATTGCTCAGTGGTTCTTCTTGATGTGTCAGGGGAGCTCCAGACACGACTACAACGTCTGCAGAATGCATGTGTGAGATACATATGTGGTGTTAGGCGGGATGAGCATATCACCGCCTACAGGAAAAAACTGGACTGGTTAGAATTGAAGGTGAGGAGGGAGTATTTTATGGGGCTGCTGCTTTACAAAGCGGTTGTCATGCGGCAGCCACCGTATCTTACTGCCCTCTTTGAAAAAAACCAGGCCAGGACTTCAAGTAGGGGTGGTATGAAAGAGCTCTCGGTTCCGGGGTCGCGCACCGATAAGGGCCTTTTTTCATTCAGAGTTCAAGGTGCGCACCTCTGGAATTCGCTCCCGAGCAGTGTGAGGTGCCTGCCATCTTTTTGTAAATTTAAAACGGCGTTTAGCAGGCACCTTAAACAATTACATGGTGAGGAGTATGTTTAGAGATAAAAATGAGTCGATTATATATTTAGGCTTTTTATTTATTTAAATTATTTATTTATTTAATTTATTTATTTATTAAAACTTATTTATTTAATTTATTTATTTATTAAAATTTATTTATTTATTTATTTAACTTATTTATTTATTTAAATTTATTTATTTATTTATTTAAATTTATTTATTTATTTATTTAATTTAATTATTTATCTTGTTTATTTATGTATTCGACGTATTTATTTATTATTTTATTTATTTATTTATTAAATATTTTTAGTGTTAATTAAGTGTGAATGTATTTAATTATTAATTTGACAAAACAATTTTAAAAAAGTATGCATGTATTTATTAGTATGAATGGAAACGATTGTTAATGTATGTATATAATTTTATTCAAGCGACTGATAGGTATAATAAGTACGATTTAGAAAAAACAAATTTTATAACTGACAACAAAGTGCAATACTTTATATACCTGACTTCACATATGTGCAATTAATTTTAGTTAAGTAACGACGTGATATGTAATTTTAAGAAACTGACAACGTGTGACATTAAAATGTAAAATTATATGTAAAAACTTTTGTAAATATTTACAAATAAATATTATATCTATCTATCTATCTATTCTTTTGCTAGACATTGTATTTCTATTTTTGATTACTAAAAAATAAAATATCTATCTTACCGTATATCTTTATTATAATAGAAATCACATTATCAATGAGTTGTAAAATGTTCAGCTATTCAACTATAAGTTATGAAATTTTAAACCAACTTTTGACACATAACCGGATATTTCTAATGATATATGTTTAATATCAAGAAAAAAATATGTGAAAGTGAGAAGCCGGAAAATTTACATCGATTTATCGCATCCAGTACGCGCCGTCCTCAACGCGCGTTTGTTTAAATATCATAACCTCTTATTGCAACTTGAAAAACTGAATAATACAAATACGAGAAGAAGTCTCTTTGCATTTTACAATCATGAGACTTGTTTTGAGCTTAGTAAAAGTGAGAAAGAAGGAAGAGTACTTAAAGCACAAACGAATTGAAGAGTTAAAAGAACAGAAAAAAGGAGTGAACAGAAACAGAAATATAATGAAAAAAAAGTGTTTTTCTCGTATATTAATTTCAATAAGCCAAATTTATAATTTAAATTTAATCAATGAATTTGTATTAAAATATATGTAATTAGAGACGAAGGTCTAATATGACCTTATACCTCGGAGTATTTTTTAACGATGGTGAGGTAGATTTTGTTGATCTTCCCGAGGTTAGAGGTATGTGAACTAAAAGTCACGTTAACGTTTCGATGGCTAGGCCACCCTCTTCAGAAAAAAACTGTAAAGAAGTTTTTTATAATATTGTGAAATAATATCTGAAGTTAGTATAACAATTTACTTAGCAAATACAATTAAATTTACAATATGTATAAAAACAGTGTAGAGTCAATAATACAAATAAAAAAATGACCTAAACGACGAGTCAGCGATGAGAAGCAAAGTCAAAACAAAGGTTCCTACTCCGCATGTGTCCTCTAACCGCGGGATAATCAACAAAATCTACCTCACCATTGTATTAAAATAATATTACACTTCCAGTCTTTTTATTCTAAAAACGAACTATAATAAAATCCCTCAATTAAAGCATACAATTTTTGTTGTCCTTTAAGAGAATGTAATTCTTTGACCACATTTGAATCTTCATCCTCCTCAAAGGATCTCTCGGAATCAGAAGTGAGTAGTTACACATCCTTGTCTTTCTTTGTGCCTTCTACCGAACCATTAGCAATCACTTTAAGTGAATCATTAAGATCAAAGTAATTTGTAAAATAACATTAACGCAATACAAATGTTTGATTAAAGTATCAAAAAGTAAAATTAAAATAGCTGCACAAATATTTTAGAACTGTTTTCAACAAAGAATATATACATGGAAATTCTAACTTCCCGTATTTGATAAATTATTTTAGATTCGGTAGGCACTTGTTTCGGGCTTGTTCATTGGCAAATATTAATTGTTTATAGTCTCGAGAAGTTGTGTGAAAAAACTAGAGCTGTGCTTCTAAGTTGAGTTGATCTTATTTTCAACATTTGAAAGTTAAAAGTTCTGGAAATTTCCCCATACGTTCATTGCAGTGACCAAAAAACTAAAGTCTATTAAGACCACCGATGAAGACAATAAGTAATAGATTAGGTTGGGTAATTTATTTTTTTGATGATTTTTGAAATTCTTTGTTCTGTAAATAATACAATTAAGCATACAATTTATCATTTAAGCCGTTTTTAGAAAAAATATAGACTTTATAGCATTATTTCAAATTTTCATATTTTAACGCCTTTTATCCCCTTAATACTAGGAGTTTCCAAATAAACATTCAAATGTATATATAACTATATATCTGTAGAATAATAATGATAGAAGATAGATGGATCTTTATTTTGAGTGGTCAAAAGGTTCTTCAGTCTTACTTCTTTTACTAAACATTGCATTTGTCTTTTTTATTACTAAAAACTAGAATATCTATCTTACAATATATCTTTATTATAACAAAAATCACATTATCAATGAGTTGTAAAATATTCAGCTAGTCAACTATAGGGGAGAACGGGGTATTGCCGGTCACCTAAGCAAAATTGCTTGTTATTTCTACTTTCAAATTGTTTTTTATTAACTTTAAATACTTATTATGTTATGTCCAGCCATTGACTTTAAATATTTATTATTGGTTTAATCTAAAAATGTTGGATATCGAAGCTATAAGACGAAATAAAAAGAAGCATTTTGACTGGATTTACTCCACATCAAAGGGTAATACCGGTCAGTCTTGGTACAATTCCGGTCGCTATTAAGAGGAGTCCGTAACTACGGTCCTTGTCTAATCACGTTTTTGCTATTTATTCTAATTATAGATTGATAATTGAAAAACTAAAAGTTGGCCCCAATTGGTATTATTTCCTTTTCGAGAAAACTTCGGAACGCGAAAATGGAGGTTAGCTTTTTCGTTCCGAAGTTTTCTCGAAATGTATATAATGTTAGATACTTTTTAAGATCTCAAAATATTCCTTAATTTAATGCCAATTGTGGCCAACTTTTTGTTTTTCAATTAATTACCAAACTACAATTTGAATAAATAGCAAAAACGTGATTAGACAAGAACAGAAGATACGGACTCCTCTTACAAAGTTACTTTTATAGGTAAAATATTTCCTTAAATCAATTATATGAACCTTCATATGATCAGTCGCATTATTATTCGCACTTACATAGTAAAATATGTAACACATAGCCAATGTTCAATCAAAAACACTTAAGCAAAGTTGCTCTACCTGAGATAGCAGCGGAACGTTTTCTGAGCCTTACTTTCGGGAGCGTCATATAAATAACATTGTGATCGGTATTACCCCAATTCTGCTTAGTAATTTAAATTGAAATGACAAAAAAACAATAGGTTTATACTGGTGAGGTTTAATAAATGATTTTTGCAAACCAAACAGACAATTTTATTTGTCAGCGACGTTTCGGCAGCATTTCACTGCCCATATCAGGCTATACCTTTATTTAAATATTTCATATTACACCATTATTGTTAAACATCTATTGTTAAACATTCAAACATTCCTCTGAAAGAACTACTAGATACTATAACTTTTCTTGTAAACAGCACGTATTTTCAATTTGACGGGCGATATTATCAGCAAATCTATGGCTCTCCGATGAGGAGTCCTATTAGTCCATGTTTTGCCAATATAGTAATGGAAGATCTTGAAATAGAATGTCTAAATAAATTAGATTTTCACCCACTATTTTACTATAGATTTAAACTAAATTAAACTAAAACAAGTATTTGATACATTCAATTCCTATCATAGTAGTTTGAAATTCACATATGAACAAGAAAACAATAAATCAATTAGTTTTTTAGAAATTTTCCTCATCAGAGAAAATGACAGAATTATAACCAATTGGTATCGGAAAGAAACATTCTCGGGTAAATTTTTACATTATAACTCAAATCATCCAATTTCACAGAAACGAGCGATGATTTATACTTTAGTGGATAAGGCAATTTTACTTGCACAGGAAAAATATCACGTTAATAACTTGAAGATTGTAAGAAATTTATTAAGAAATAATGCTTATCCAAAAAAATTCTTAGAATTTCATATAAAAAAACGTTTAGATAAAATAAAATTTAATAATAATAATAGTAACAATAACAATAGGATCACAAACACAAGAAAAAAACCTGAAACAGTAGTAACTTTGCCCTATATCCCAGAGTTTTACGAGAAAGCAAAAAATATTTTAAGTCAAAACAATGTTCAAACTATTCCAAAAACACATAAAAATTTAAGTTCTATTATTACTCGGGGTAAAGAGAAGCAAGAGACAGGAGCTTGTACTAATGTGGTTTATAAAATAGAATGCCATGATTGTAATGCTTCATACGTAGGTGAAACCAAACGTCAGCTGACTGTACGTGTTGATGAACATGAAGCGAATACGAATATTGAGAATAAATCATATGCTATTAATGACCACATTAGGAACGGTCACTCCTTTAATTTTAACGATACAAAAATCCTGGATAAAGAACGTAATTGGAAAGAGAGATTAATTTCAGAAATGGTAAATATAAAACTACAAAAAAATTCTATTAATATTAAAGAGGACATCCAAAAATTAAACTATCATTACTTTCCATTGATCAATAACATGAAAAGCAAATATAATAAGTAATAAATATCTTTTGTTTGAAGTAGCTATACACATACGGTCACTGACAAAATTGACGAGTTTGCTTTGGCTTTGACAAAATTGACAAAGAGATGCGTGCGCACATATAATAACAGGCATTAAAAATTAAAAAAAATTTCTTTAACTCATGTGATAATTTGTGCATTATAGAGTTAGTTTATCTATATTAATAATTAAGTTTTTAATAATTAAATTGTGATTAATTGTGCAATATTAGATAATGCTGTTTTCTTTTATCTAGTCTACAAACTAGTCAGTTTTACATATTTTGAAATCACTCCATCAAAGGCTATTTTGAGCATGCTCAGATATTCAAAATAACGTCTGGTAACCGTCTGTGATAGAAAAATCTTGTCGTACCTACTGATAGTATTAAATCTTCTGTGATATTTCATTTTTTACTTATTTATAACTTATAACATTTTTTAACTATGGACTTCTTTTATTTATATTTATATTTACAATGTGCTATATATTGTTTAAATATTATAAGTTTTAAAATAAGGACGATTAAGAAAATGAAAGGTATTTATGGCAACTTAACCTCAACTTCTGTGCAATTAGGAAAATAGTACAAAATCACTAACTTATTATTATATATATATATATATATATATTTTTTTTATATTGTTTATACAGCGAGTAACGTATATATGTTGTACATGTAGTGGTCTTAAAAAATGTAACACCCGTACCATGTAAATATTGTAAGTATTTATGTTAACAACAAATTTCATATAAAATCACATATAAATATATTTTTTTTTTACAATACTTTTTAATAATGGTGTAATATGAAATATTTAAATAAAGGTATAGCCTGATGAGGGCAGTGAAATGCTGCTGAAACGTCGCTGACAAATAAAATTGTCTGTTTGGTTTGCAAAAATCATTTATTAAACCTCACCATATCAATATCAGCAAACGAAGATAATGATCTATTTTATACAATAGGTTTATACTCTTTTTTTACTACTTCGTATTCTTAGATTGTTCAAATTAATGAAGTTGCATAAAATAACTGCATAAAGTAACAAATAATATGCAAAAAAGTTATTTTATAGACCAGATTTCTTATAAGAAATGTAGATCTAAACTTTAATTGTGTATAATTCGTTAATAATACTGAATAGAAGGTTGCTTGAACACTAGATTAATTGCATTTTATTTTGCGTTTGGGATACTATTCGAATTATTACCTAAAAAAGTTTAGATTATTGAAAATGAGAGTGACCGGAATTAGCCAGTGACCGGCATTACCCCGTTCTCCCCTTTGTTATGAAATTTTTAACCCGTTTTCGGACACGTAACTGGACATTTCTAGTGATATGGGGAAATCTCCCAAACCTTTAACCTATTTGACTCAAGGTTTCAATCAGTTTTGTCTTATATATATGTTTAATATCAAGAAAAAATGTGTAAAAGCGAAAAGCCGGAAAAATATCAATGACATCGGTATTTCACATTCCTTAATAGAAAATAAAACTCATATACATTTAATTAACAATGTATTCTTATAGACCATAGTATAGTTTCTTTGTAAAATGTTAAATTTTTTATACCTTTAAAATTGGGATTTTAAAACAATGTTTATCTTTAATCTGATTTAAGTAGAGAAATGAAAAACATTAAAGTCATATTTTTCCTTTGTTAAAGTCATATTTTAACTTATTGTTAAAGTTTCCGTATTTTGGATATACATAATATAAATCCATGAATAGATACAATTGAAACATATATAGGTAAAGAAAATGCCGAAAATATTAAATTCTTATGTACATACGCGAATTTTGAAAACAACTGACCATATCTCGACTCTAAAGGTCTATGATACGAAGCGACGGGAACTAGGCATCATTTTTATGTACTAGAACCCATTTCCCAAAACCTCATCAAAATTTGATTCTCGCAGGTTGTGGATTCTCCTTGTAAGCACAAATTTATATAATACTATTGCGCAACTTTTTGTACTAAAACTAAATTTTTAGCTATTTAAGTTTCTTATTGTAAGTAATAAGTAAAAAACGTAATTTTTAAAACATAAAACATATATAAAATTTTTCTCTTCATTGTAAAAACGACGTATCTCGCGAACTTCAACTCGAAAAGAAGTATCTTTCTTTAGATTATTAGTTTCATCAACTTTGAAGTAATAAAACTATAATAATATAGTTTAAACAATATTTGTTATTTACGTATTAATGTAAAGTGATTTACGATGTCTGCCTTTATGATATTAAATATAAGCTTTAAATCAATGTTATAATGATATTCAGTGTTAAAAAGAAGCAAAACTAGCGCGCCACACGTGGCCGTCGGCCGTATGTGACTTGCCTGCTCCGGAGCTTCAGAGCGAACGCTCGCTCTTAAGCTCCTCCGTGCCTTGCATCGCCGTGCGATCCAAGGCATGCAAAACGCTTGCCTTACCGGTGCACGCTCGCCTTGCTCAGGCTGCGCGTTAACTTGATTGCCTGACACTCGCGCGAAGCGCTAAACTAAAGCTTACATTTAACGCTGACACTATTATCTGTTTCTAATTAGTAAAAGAAAGATATTATCCTGTTTAAGTGGTTGTACTTTGGATATAAAACTGTTATTGAAAAGGGGACATCTTTAAAAAATTTTAAGATCGATTGGGCGTGCTGCACCGCAATTGTTATTAAATGATGTGGATGAAAAATCGTTTTTTAGGCTGTTTCTTGTATAAAAGCATTTTTTTTTAATATTTGCTACCATAAAAAGTTGTGTCTTTTGAGATCTACAACTTTTTCACTTAATTTTTTACGTAAGATGCATACCTGCAAAGTTTTATAGTAAAAAACTGCATTTTATTATGTCAAAAATCGTTTTTGGACTATTAGCTTGATTTAAAAACATTTTCGCGTCTTGATGTCAAGAAAAAAGTTGTATTTTTCAAAGATCTACAACTTTTCCATTTAACTTTTTCATGTAAAATGCATAGCTGTAAAGTTATATGGTAAAAAGCTGTTTTTTCGATGTTAAAATTCGTTTTTGGCCTGTTAACTCGAGTTAAAAGTATTTTCATAAATAAATGTCTATAAGAAAAGTTGTATTTTTCAAAGATCTACAACTGTTCTCTTTAACTTTTTTTCGTATAATGCTTAGTTTTCAAGTTATAGCCCAAAAACCGTTTTTAGCGATTTTTTATAGTCGCCGCATTCAGCGTATATTTGCAGGGTCGATCTTAAAATATGACCATCAGGTTGTTATACTTAGGAGAGCTCCCAAAAACAATTTGAACCTGATCCGCTCAGACTTCGCGGAGATAATCGTGTAACGTGAATTTAAAAAAAAACACGTAAAAATAAGCAAAAAGTGCTCGCAATTTAAAAACTACGTACATGATCGTGATAAAAAAATATCGAATTTCATATTGTGCTGGAGGAGATCCCTCCTAAAATTTTAGCCCGATTGGTCCAAAATTGCGTGAGATAGCCTATCTCACACATTTTTCGCTAACGAAAATATAAGGCACTTCCGTGTCGCGGTCGTGCCTTAGTCTACGAAATTAAGATCGCTAATTCTGAGAGGTGAAATTTTTTTTTATTTCAAATCATTAAAAACAGATATAGGACACACTGTGGATCACAGTATTATTATGATACAGCTTTTTACGGATTTTTTCCAAACATTTCAAGATATAAAAGTTATGAGCTGATTACAAGTATTTCGTTATCGCTGAGAATGCAACTTTTAACAGCTCATAACTTCTATAATTTGAAGCTTATGAAGAAATGGGCAAATTAACATACTAGAAAAGAATAATTCCATCCCTTATTTCCATTTTCAGACAAATTTCTTAGATAATTACTTTTCGAAATTTATTTGAAAAACTGTTCACTTATATGCAAATAAGATTCGCAGCGTGCAGTGTTTCCCAAAATCGACTTTTTCTGCGAAACGCGTAAGGCGCGGGGGAACGCGCACGAAAATGTAATCCAATGAATTGCCTGCGCGCCGAACCGTAAATAGTAAGACAAAAGAGGCGGAGATGCAAGACAAGCCAACAGACTTGTCATAAAACTACGAGCACATGTAGGCTCGTCATAAAACTTTGTTCCGAAGAAGCAACGACTTACCGCAGCCGGTGCAGACGACCGCGACTTTCCGCGGATTCTTATATAGGACCTATATAATATAGGAGTGGCCTCAAAAGATCGCAGCGCATTACGTGGTTTAATCGTCGACGATCGACGGGCCTCATAACACCGGCCGTCTCGAACATTCACTTAACATTCGCATATCTATCCCCCGCTTCTCCGGAGAGAAGCTTCGCTATGCCGCCCATTTGTTCGGCAGCCCGTTCCTTTCATTCGCGGATTACGAAACAGTACTATTTGCGTTCGCTATACTTATTTTCCCCTCAAAAATCTACTATCTTCTATCCTCTCTTACCTTATGCCAATCACGCTTGCTGAACTGCAAGCGACCCTCGCCGACCTCTGCTGCCTGCCCTTCCTCCTTCCTTAATACCTGCGTATTCGTCTGCGTCTCACCTCTCGTCAATCCTTATATTTAAATCCTGTTCTTATCAATATCCTGCTTCCCGTTCTCCCCCATCTCCCTTGACGCAACGAGCTCCAACTCTCGTGCTTCCGTCCCTGTATTAACTATTTTTCCCAGGTTTGATATAGTAGAGTAATGTATTTAAAAAATGAAAATATTCCGTAGGTGTGCTCTAAATATTACATTATGTAACAAGGGCAAAAAGTCGAATATGTTTCTTGCGGGTGAGTTTACTCACCCGCGCGAAAAATCGACTTTTTTCTCGAGTTATAGTACTTTATCATATATGATTATATGCTGATACATCTGTCATAGCTCGAATATGCTCATATATGATTATATATGAACCCTGCATACATGATCATAAATGAACATGTATGAACTTTTTTTACCCGAGTCTTTCTTGTAGTAAGCAAAGATATTATACAAATCATTATTTGAGGCCTCCGAACGGAAAAGGGCGCATAGCGCGATATCGCCGGATAAGTATTGTCCGGCTAGCCAATTTTCAATATCGCTTCAAATTAAATTTATTTAATTAATATTTAAAAATAGTACTATTGCGCAACTTTTTGTACTAAAACTAAACTTTTAGCTGTTTTAGTTATTTTGTAATAGGTGAAAAACGTAATTTTTCAAATTAAAAAAATATTTCACATTTTTCACTTTAACTCGGCATAACTTTTTCAAATATGAGCTTTTATTATTATTACTTTTACATAATAATCTTTAGGGTATTCTATGAGATATAACACTTGAAAAAAGTACAAAAAAATATTTTGTAAGAAAATGACGAATTTTTAAATACATAGAAGCGGATTTTGCACGCGAGCATGGCAAATTCTCCCGCTGAGCTGTAATGGGGTTGAATATTTTTATTATAATGAATATATAATTATATTTTATAAATTCTTATAATTCCTAATACAATATTACTTACTTCACGTAATCAGCGGAATATTTCTGTTGTTTACACGTATTATCAAATTGATTGACTAAAGTATTATTGAACATTTTCTTGGCCTACTGTAAATTGGTCAAGATTGACTGAGAAAAAAAGATTTTAAGAGATACGTAATTGAAGTTTAATATCAGTTACTCAAAATTTCTTAGGCCAGGGTTACACCCAAAAAAAGACTTTTTTTTACGAGTCCAGAAAACTTTTTATGTTTAAAATCAATTATTCTGAAAAATTTTTTGCTATCAAAACACAATATTGTCTTAGACTTTACCGTCGTAAAACGTGAGAATCTTTACCCAACACGTCACAATAAATCACTGTTTTCAATACCATATTTATTAAAGGAACTTTGATCCTCACACGATTCGGGGTGACAGGATGAACAAAAAATTCTGTTTTAACTGTTATTCGACTCCATTTGACATGTATTGCAAAAAGAGCGGAGCGCTTTGCGTTAATTTTTTGATTATTTTTTTTCTGAGATCCAATCAATTTAAAAAAAATTTTTTTTTAATATTTTTTAAAAATTTGATTGGATTTCGGAATAAATTGCACAAATGCGCGCGGTCAAATAAATTGAAACTCCACAAGATCATTGTTTTTTACATTATAAACATATCTATAGATCATTTTTTCATCCTAACTCTCGTATAAAAGTTTTATTCACATAAATATAAAAGTAATATATAATTATATTTCATAAATTCGGGTGTAAATCTATGTGGAATAGTTAGGTTTAATCTAAAAAATTAAAATATAGGAACATACTCGTTTATCTATCACAAACATCATATAAATGAAAATCAAAATCATATATAACTACAAATCAGGAAACTAAACTGAAAGAAAAGAGTACGCCACTTTTCGACATGCACACAAATACAGGAAAACATTATCGTATACACCCGCAGTCGAAAAGTCGGGCTTTGCCGATGTCGGCGACGGTGGTCATAAAGTCCTGCGAAAAAATCTGTACAGTGCATGCACACCAGGCCGAGCGTGGGGCGAGTTGGAGCGCGCTCCCCTTAAAAATCACCTGAATAAAATCCCCAAGCCGTAAAGACAAGAGCAGGAAAGCCAGGAAGACATTTGCAATCACAAGCACCGATCCATTATATCTGTCGGAGGAGGGAGACAAAGAGAGGGGGGAGTTCTGAAGGACCCCCGCATCGACTAGATGCGCACTGCGTATATACCTATGCTAATAGCGTGTCCTGTTTCGGTCTGCGCAGGTAAGGGGTTGGTAGCCGCTTCGCCGCCACCGCTACTGCCACCTGGTTGGAGGGTAGGACAGCGCGGTTGCCGATTCGCTATCGGGGCCTTGCATATCATGTACACAAGTTCGCATGCAAGCCGTAACGTCGGCGTGGGGCCTCATGCGCTGGAGTAGGGGATGTTGGCGAGTGGTGGGGGCGCAGAGCGCATCAGCCCCCGGACCCTCGCCGAGGGTATTTATCCGCTGCAGTCGCTGCAACAGGCCACATTCGGCACTGGACTTTAGAACGGACGGTGCTTTAGTTACTAACATACATCGAAATGGAGCAGCCTCTTGATTTGACGGTGCGAAAGAGTTCGGACAAGGGTCCGAAGGAGAGGCTAAAGCAGCAGCAGCAGGAGCAACGGCAGCAACAGCAGCAACAGCAGAGGCAGCAGCAGAAGCCGCGCACGGGGAAGCGTGTGCAGTTGCTGCGATCAGGGAAAGTGAAGCTGCTGGCGATCCAGCGCATTAAAAGTGGCGCCACTAAAGCAACTGTCTCGAGGGCACTCGGTGTGCCCGAGTCGACCATCCGCGGATGGTGCAAGAGCGAGAAATCAATCAGGGAGAAGCTGTTGCGAAGGCCGGTCGACGACAGCGAGTCCTGCTCACCGACATCGGACTCGCCCTCGTCCAGCATCGACTCGCTCGACGACAACAATCTAGTCCTCGACATGTCTGGTGAGTTTCTTTAACTTTGTAATTTTCAATTTATTATTTATTGATTGTGGGCCTGAAGCTTTATAATAATCCGCGTTTACACGTTTATTTTCTATTGTTGAGATATTATTTAAATAAACATTATCTATTTATTCAGAATAATTTTCAATTGTTCTGTTTCTAGCAGGAAGATCGAGATCGAACAACTCCAGCGACGAGGAGAACCGCGAGCCGGCCTCAAAGAAATCAAGACTCGAGGTGAAGGACCCCAGCGCCCCCATGGCGCACAGCAATAACGGACCCTACGCTATGCCGAACGAGGCGATACTCTTGGCCTTGCTGATGGCCCACCAACGCGACAACAGGCAGCAGATGATGTCGCTCCAGATGGACAACTGCCCGTCGATGTCGCAGGAGACGTACAGGGCGCGCACCGTCGATGAGGTGATCGCAATCGGGGAGAGATTCCTCGAGTTGCTGGAGAACAGCGACGATCCATCGGTCACCATGTTCACAGTCGGCCACGTCAGGGAAGTGCTCGACAGGCTAAGGGAGAACAGGCGCTAATGTAAGGATGGATTTTACAGCGGGCGAATTTTGGTACTAATATTGGTACGCGTTGTAGAGCGCGAGCAAAGCGCGCGGTACGCTTGCGATATAGTGTGAAGGGCAATTTTGTGAGTCGAAGAGGCAATTGATTCTTTCTATTGTCGCTTCGATGTGATTTATTACGACGGTATTATAATATAGCTAAGCATTGCCAATGAATATTTTATGTTAATTGCGAAAATTACCCTTCTACTATTCAGACTGTCAACGCGCGGTACCACGTTGAAACGATATCAGTCTGCACTAATGGAGTAGTTGAATATTTTTCTACAATAAATCATATGGAATATATTTACTAAGCTTCTTTATTTACCTTTTACTTTATCCATTCCTCGTATATTTTAAGGAAAATTTATTAATATGTGAAGACAAATAAAATACGTAGAATGTAAAAATAATATACTTTATTAAATTGTAAAATTAATTATAAAATATATTTGGTAAATATTGAATGACATGACATGATGATGATTTAATGCCAATTGGTATTGAGTAAAAATTTTATTCTACGTTCTTTAGAATTTTCCTGAAGCCATATAATTTGACAAAATAAGTAAAATCATTAACTGCATTCATAATTAGTACAAAAATAGTGTACATGTATAATTATGCTTCTAAGTATGTACCGTTACATCTTTGGTGGCATTCGGCATTCTTCTCGGGATAAACCGTCTTGCTGCCTTTTAGATAGAATAGAATAGATGTTCAGAAACTCAATGACCCCACGAAAGCATCAAAACTCTGATATCTTAGCGAGCATGCACGTGAAGAAATCAATTTTGTCAGCGTGATATGAGAGAAAAAGAAATCATATGTTACTAGTACATTATGATACGTGTGACTTAAGTGGCCCATTATCGCACGACGTGTAGTTAGCGCCCGAGCGTAGCGAGTATCGTATATAATTTTATAACACTGCTTTCCTAAATCCGCTGTCACGCCTAGCCGTGCCTTAAGCAGTCCAGTATTGGGCGATAAGGATGGTGCAATAATGGACTACTTAAGTCACGGATAGGCTTGACTTGATAGGCGTGACTTAAGTCACGGATACGCTTGACTTGATAGGCGTGACTTAAGTGCGGATTTAGGCCACCCAGTGATATAAATAATATTGTAGCTTTTTTACGTACTTTAAGATGCATGTGCCAGCTTTTGCCGTAGATTTTTTTTCGATTCGAAAATTGCAACTTTCGTTGACGTTTATCGGTTGGTAAAGTGGCTCTACTAATGCATTGCAAGGTAAAAGGCAATCGACGCCGATAAAAGCGGCGGTAGATTGTTCAAAATTCCTAGGACTGTTATTTCCAAAATATCGACGTAAAGGCGTACGCTACGGCACCGTGTAGTTAAATAACACATAAAGGAAATCTCTGCTAGACTAGTCTTGACTTTCTGAAGCACTTACTATATGACTTTATCATAAGAACTGAAAGGTGACCAATTTACTAATACTGTTGGTAAAGTGACCAATTTTTAACTATTTAGAACGTCTTTAATTAAAAAAGAGAGAGTAAATTTTTTTGCAAAAAAATCATGAGGTATTATAGTTAAAGGTTTAAATGACATGTCTCTATAGTTTTTGAATCTGCGAAACCCGATATATGTTATGTTGCTTAAGGTAGACACATTGCCTATACCGTCCTTATCTATCTATTCTAGCTTCTAATGTTAATTTAAAATACCTTGCGATAACAAATATTATTAACATAATTTAATATATCCAATGTAAATGAACCAAAGTATGCTACTATGTTTGTCATTATTATTATTATAATGTAAAAGGGTAGTTAAGGCATAGAGCATTTCTTACACATAAGAATTATACACGTAATTATTGTACACAAAATACCGGCCAAATATCATATTTAATTGTCTGCAGCACGGCTTTATAAGACGTCATTTTTTTCCTCGACATAATTACCCATATACACGGGAAAGCCTATAAATATGCACTTTATATACGTATGCGAACTAAAATATTTGTAATCTATGCAGTAGTTCAAATACTTCATTTAAACATTCAAAATAAAATGCTTTAATCTATATTTCTCTTTGAGTATTGTGCTAAATACTTTAATAAACTAAACATTAGTGAGGCAATTACTGTACCAAGCATCAGTTACTGTACCTAAACTTATTTAAAAGAAAATTGTATCAAACTTTGAATGGTACATTTTTCACTCTTTGTGAGAATACATCATAAAATTTAATTTTTTACTAGTATATTAATGAAAATAATAACACTTTCATAAAATAATAGATTCGCACAAAATGAAGTGATTATTTACTCAAATAAAGTAAGAAGCGCCCTCGAGTAACATCTGTTTCATTTTCTCTCAAGAAGAGTAAATATATATCACTCTCTCAATTTTAAAGTAGAGGTTAATCAAAGCAAGGTGACTAATAAATTTACATTTTGCAATCCTAGAACAAGACTATGCAAACCAAAAATTTGATGTTTTTGTAAAACCAAGCCAGCAGAATAAATTTTTCATGAGATAAAAATCTCTTACTTGAATTTTATTTATGTATTATAGTTTCGCAACCTTTGGCAATATATTGTTGCAGTATATTAAGAGGGCGTCGATTACCGACACAGATTCCCACTATCCTACGCACGTTTTTAGTTATTTATTAAAATATTAATTTATTTCATAAAAAAACTACGAGTTGTCACTGCTTCATTTGAGAATAAGCAATATTTTGAATGTCACAAAACCACTTAATGTTGTTTCGTTTTTGAGAAAACTTTGAATTACAAAATCAATGACTAAACATAACCTCATTTTTTTGTAATTCAAACTTTTCTCTGTTATTTACTTTTTTGGACTTACAATATTGCTTCTTCTTAAACAAAGAGGGAACAACTCATAATTTTTTATGAAACAAATTATATTATTAAAATTAATAACGAAAATCGTACGTGGTATAGTAGGAATATGCGTCGGTAATCGACATCCTCTAAGGGTTTTTATTTTTGTATCAGATATTTTTTAACAAAAATTAGGGTACATAAATTTTAAGTTGGCACAGTCTTGTTCTCGGGTGCGATTTATTTAACTTACTCTATCATATGCTCGAACCATAATTGTTAAAAGCTGTTTTACACCTTTCATGCATGGTTGGCTTTGGAATGTAGAGTCGGCATGACCTATTTTAGATTCTTTCAATTCCTTTAAGAAGTCTTCATCATATATAATAATATGTTCGTCATCTCCATCCTCAACTAGTTTGTGGGATAGCTTCCTATTTTTTTCCTCATCATACAATAGTAACGCCTCGCCTTGAGGGGTGTCGAAGAAATTTGCTTAATCTTTTATACATTCAATTTTCTCCGATCCTCTTTTTTGTGCCTTGCGCCTCCATTTTGTCATGTTATTTCTCATTTTGGTGTAATATTGGTTTTTTGGTGCTACATCTTGGAATCTAAAAGTTCAAAACATCACAAGAAACATATTATTATTTTTCATTTATTAAATAAAACTACATTTTTTAAAACTTATAATATTCATTAATATTTTGAAAACTATATATATTTACAATTACTTAGTATTTTAAAAAATCGACAAATACAAACAATCTTACTTCAATTTAACTCTGTTGTAAATATGCTTTAATGAAGCACTTTCGTCCATCGCAGCCTTCTTTAATTCATTATAGAACTCTAATTTTCTTTCAAGTAGAGGCTCAGGAGCATGGTTGTGATGTCCAGTACATTTCTCTTATCCATTGCTGTACATAATCAAGCGACCGTGACATCGTAGGCTTTTCCTCCCGGCTTTGATGCAAGAATAAGATCTGTATAAATCATTTATGTGTCAAGTATTCAATTTATTTTAATAGTATAAATTTTAAACTTATATTTCACTATAATTACTCGTTATTAATGTAGAAATAAAGCATAAAAAACTTACGATATACCTACCATTATTAGTTACTTTCAACACATGATACGTTGGGTAAAAGAAAGTTTGAAAGAAAAAACATAAATAAAATGTGCAGTTAGCAGATTTCCAAATATTTTGATTCAAATTTTTAATTTCTAACCAATATAAAATACGTATTTTTTATATTCTATTGAATTAGATTACATTTTATTGATTTTAATTAAAAATTTTAATCTACGAATTGGTATGATGCACAAGATTTGAGTAAGATTTAAAATAACCTATAACATAAGCATTATTAAATGTGTGCAACGAAGACGTTAATAAATTGAATTAAAAATTATTATAAGTTAATTAAAATTTATTTAATTAACTTATTAAACTGAATGCTGAATACATAAACTGAATACAGAATAGTTCGTCTAGCGCATAAGATTGTGCATCGCACGGTGTAAAATGGTGAGCTTTCAGTGTTGTTAATATTAACTTTATTTAGATTCGTGATACTGAAAAATTCGCCATTCATTGCGTGGCGCGGGCGTACGGTCGCATATACCAGGCGCACTGTTTTGTGTACTCAAATTCAACCATTCCGTTCGTGCTTTTACTGCATACAACTCCACGTGAGATGTATCTCAAAGACCGTGTTAGATAGAGATTGTCATTAGCGCGTCGACTGTGTAGGTTTGAACGGAATTGCGAAAAAGAATTATTAACAAGTATAAATCAAGGTTGAATTTAGAAAGAAATAAATAAATTAGTAAATAGTTAATAGTTAATAGTTAATTAGTTAATTAGTTAATAGTTCGTAAATACTAACCTAGTTCCATTTTTTAAATTGTCCAGTTTGAAGCTGAAACCATTCCTAATGGTATCGTTATTCCCTTTGTAGAATTTTTGTTGTACCGTGTCATTCGTTTTTTGAGAATTCATAATTGCACTTTTAACTGCACTGAGAGAATACATCGGTCAGACTTGCTGAACTGTTCGGTAGTATGTATACGGCAAGAATAGCGGAACAAGTTCGGCAGCTGAGTCTCCGTAACCTCACTTTTTCACAAATAATCAATAGTTTAATGAATTTCTGATTTTTTTGTTACTGTAACCTTTTTATATATGATTAGTTAGTCTAAGTTACATTTTAAATGTTCTACTTTAACCTTACTTCTGTTTTACCTTATCACAAACGTGATAATGAGGCTACAATAAAGCGCAACACCACACATCATTTTTAATACACATCCGCCAAAACAGCCGAACTGTTCCGCAGTTTTTACCGAATTCCTCAGTAAGAATGACAGACTATGGCCTCCACAAACTTAGCCATGCGACTTCGGCAAGCCTAACTGAACCATTCACTCAGTGTACGGGGCGGAGTAACCCTCACCGCGAACAGAACGGCTCTTTTGCGTGGTGAACTTTCGATTCTGTGCGTGATCTGCTACTATCTCGCGTAGTTTAGCAATAATTAATACTTGCTTATATTATTTTCACTTATAACCTTAAATAAATCGTCTGTAAACCAACCTGTTGCCCTACTCATCGTACTTATTATATTCCAACGTTTGAACTACATTTCTCCTGAAAGGAGAATGCCCACGATCGAACTTTGAAACCGTAAGAGTGTCACCTATCTAACCTGTATAGTTCTTTAGAACACAATAAAACATGAATTTAAAAATAATTTGGATCCAAAAACCCTCGGGAAAGTGGTGAAAAGATCAAAATAGTACATTTTTAATTCACGTTTTTTGTGTGCTCTAAACAACTATATTAGTTAGATAGGTCACACTATTAATGGTTTTAGTCTGTTGATCTGTGGGCATTGTCCTTTTAAGGATCTTTCGTAGTCCAAAGGAGGATGCCCATGGTGGTCCCTCTGATTGAATCTATATGACTAGCACAATTCTTTAGAGCTCATCAAATCATGAACTTGGAAAAAAATGTCGACTTCTTGAGTGCGGGAAAAGTTAAAAAAGATAACATCTATGCATTTTTCCTATTTGACGTAATGTATTAGATCTAACAATACTTGGTCTATTCAACTTATATTTGAGAATTTCGATTACGTTTTTATCAAGTTTCCCTACATTTTAGGTATGTATATTTTTTTAAATTCAAATTTCGATTAGCTCTAAACAATGGTATAGATTTTGTACGTTCAACTTTAAAAGGTTGACAGTATAGACATCCTACTTTTTTCTGTGTAGCATTATGGTATTTTGTTTATATTAAAATGACTATAAATTT
Source organism: Gastracanthus pulcherrimus (assembly GCA_949152435.1). NCBI lineage: Eukaryota > Metazoa > Arthropoda > Insecta > Hymenoptera > Pteromalidae > Gastracanthus > Gastracanthus pulcherrimus. The sequence goes on along the minus strand of OX424572.1, from coordinate 21,805,401 downwards.
TGAAATTTCTAGCTCACGTGCGAAGATTTCTCTGAAAGAAACGCATTTCCAAGAAGAACGTTATTGATTTCGTCATCTGATGAGGACGAGGGAAACAGAATGAGCGTTGAATCGGAAGATGTAAGATAAATATAGTAAAACTAATAAAATTAAATAAATTATACAATTATTATATTAACATTGAACTTTTTAATATTAATTTATACTGGCTTTCATTTTTATAGCAAAATCACAAATCTTTCGCTAAAAAAATGTCGTTTCCGAAAAAAAATTTGTTGAGTTCCTCGTCTGATAATGAAGAGGAAAATTCTACGGGTAACAAATCAAAGAAAGTGCAAAATGTAAGTTAAAAATAAATGGAGGATGTTCACAGATTTATAATAGTTTAGCTGTTCAAGGGTAACGTATAAAACTAATAACTTTATTTAGAGTTCGTCAAAATATGAATTTTGAAAAAAAAATTCTGGAGAAACTTGAATAAAACGCGGTAAAAATTGGAAACACATTTTTTTCGACACATTTGACTTTACGCATTGCTCTAAATGGGACACATCCATAAATATTATTTTTTTGAGCTTTCCCGCGCTTATATATTTCACAAAATATATTTATACATAACTATAGATTCTACAACCGTCTGCAAGTATCAAAAGTGAAAATTGTACAGAAAAATTTGGTAGTTTAGATTGTGAGCAAAATCAAAAATATCAGTTTGATGAAAAATCTGAAGATACTACATGTACTCTGAAACATCTGCTAAAAGGAGAAAATGTAATTGACATATTTTCTTTATTTTGAAATTGATATATTTGTAATTAAACAAGTATTTTTAACTATTATTATGTTTTATCTTGCCCTAGATTTCTGAGTTGATAAAAGGATCAACAATTTTTGTAAACGATTTCGAGTTGAGAACAACAAGAAGCACTTGCAAAAGCCAAACAGATTTAGCAAGAACGTTATTGAGAATTGTTTTTAAAGAAACCGCTTTAAAGAACTGTTCATTGACTGGAAAAAAGGCGAAAGGTTTAGGCAAAACCGAAAAAGTCAAACCGGGACTTAACCCAAAAGGAGTTGATGCTATATTATGTTAGGTATGAATTTAGCATGTTTAATTGATATTTAATTATAATAGAATATAACAACTGTATTATTTTATTATTGTTTATAGTGTATGTGGAAGCATTTGGTAAAAAGATGGATTGGAAGCCAAAAGATAAATAGCTCGTGAAATTTAGTATGAGCTCAAAGTTCACAGAAATACAAAATTCTAAGAATTAACATAAGTTTTTGTCATGTTATATAGTGTTCGTTAGTGTATCAACGTCTGATACGTATGTTACAATTTTGTGTATGTATGTATATATATATATATATATATATATATATATATATATATATATATATATATATATATATATATATATATATATATACACATAATATATAATAAATGATTTCATATCCTATATTATGCAATATTATCTATAGATGCTCTTACAGACTAGTACTTTTCTGATTCCTCGAAAAATACTTCTCGTTAGAGGCCTCTTATAAAAACTAGTACTTCTTAGATTCTTTGATAAAGAATAACGCTTTTTTACCAAACCGCAGAAAAATAATTGTTTTTTGTCAGATAATCTACTAAGTAATAATAGTTTTTGTAAATAAAAGACTTCTAAAAAAATAAGTATTTGTCAAGACATCTAAAATGTGCTAGTTTTCATAAGGAGCATCAGTGTATTAGTAAAAATGAGTATTATTTTTATGTTTATATAAAAATTGCATACTGTTTATTGTTTAGGTTAAAGTTTGTATATTTATTATATACAAATTATATATGCTCATTCCTGTATATAAACCATATATGATCTATAAATAGTCAATTATATATATTTTATATATAGTCTGTATACAATTTTTTTACTTGGGTAATTCCAGCCGCGCTACAAAACATACAAAAGCTACTTGTACTTTAACCAGTACTCGCCCCCGAGGTCTCAACATATACTTGTGTCAATCAAAACTTTTTTCCCATTTAGAGACATAATTTATATTTGATTATACATGAGAAGTAATATATGGCCGTATGTTATCATATATTGAATATTACCTGGATATTTTATAATATTTTATTAATTATTAGATATGCTTATTTGATAACCTAATATAAAGTCAATTATTTACTCACACGGCCAAAACCAAATACTAATGGGAACGAGCAAGAGAATATTAAGTATTGTAGTAAGTCAAAAAATCTTTAAATGTAATATTTTTGGACAATTCATATTGCGATCATTAAAACTACTTCACGATTACTTGAAGGAAAATGGTATTAGAACGAACGTAGCTTCAACACTGTTCATTATAATAATGAATACGTCATAAGTTTTAAGTTCTGTATCTAATCAACTCATCATTCTTGATAAATATATGTATGTGATAAAAACTTCGATATCCCTGGTAGAAACGTTCCCCATATGTTCGCCAGATTTTACTCTATTTTATAGGGAATGGCCAATTTCTGCTTAAAAGTCTGGCCAGAAACCCTGCTACCTGTCGACGTTTTCTCGTCAGAAACCTGACCAACTTATGGTTAATGAATAAATAAATAAAAAATAACGTTTAACGAATTTTTATAAGTTAATAATGATTATTATGTCATGGATTTAATAGCTTATTGTTAATAGAATGCTAAGATATATTTGGGATAGATTCGAAATAAAAACTAAAAACTTATTTCATTAAAAGTTTTTTTAAGGTTAGAGTTTTATAATTAAATAAAACATAAAAAAATCAAATAAATAATCGAATAAAAATTTGCATGCTGTTTTAACGCAGAAGTACTATAATGGGATTTACATTTTCAATAATTTTTTAGGGTTATGTAAGCTATTTAGATTTTCTATAAATTTCTGGTCAGATGCTGGTTTATTTCTGGCGAACTATTAGGAAACGGATCTGCCCAATAGATCGTGAACCGACCATCTAATATGCTCATTTTTCTACCAGGGATTCAAAGATGTTTTTAAACTAAAGATACTACTACATTATTGTGTTTGTATTTATAATTATTATTTATTAATTTATTTGCATACAGTACATTCGTTTTCTTTGATTAGGTACAAATTTTTTACATAATTTTATATATAATTATTTAATTTTAAAGTACATAAATACTGATAATTATCCGATGATAATATATACGAGAATCCTATTATTACAAATTATCGCATAAATAAAGAAAACGCAATAGCACCTGGTAAATTGGATATCAAATAGATTCTAAATGTAATTCCAGCCGCGCTACAAAACATACAAAAGCTACTTGTACTTTCGACCAGTATTCGCCCCCGAGCTCTCAACATATACTTTTGTCAATCACTCATTCATTTTCTCTCTCGCGGTCACATCCTCTGGCTCATCCCCGGTCAAGCTACTGAAATCGAAGTTCGGTCCAAGATCCTCCTTGTTAGCTAACAGATACGCCGTGGCCTCGTCCGCAACACTTGCAATTCCAGTCTCCATCATGACCCTGATGACCGCCATGTTCTTCTGCCTGATCGCGTGAAACATCGGCGACCTGGACATTTCGTCGAGCGCGCAAACGTCCGCCCCCCCGCTGATCAGCAAGCGCAGCATCTCCGCGTTGCCCTGGATAATGGCCTCGGTGACCATGGGTCTGCTCGAGGCGCCAGCCCTGGCGTTGGGATCCCCGCCGTGGGACAGCAGGAAGCTGATCATGTCCAGGTCGGCGCACTCAACGGCCATCCTCAGTGGTGTCTTGTTGAACTTATCCAGGACGTTGACGTGGACGCCTCCATGCACCAGGATCTTCGCCACGTCCCGGAAGCCGTTTCCGATGGTCTTCTGCAGGGAGGAGGCGATGTTCCTCGTGCTGGCGCCGTAGTGCAGCAGGCAGACCACCACGTTGGGCTGATTGGCGAGGATGGCCACTTTCAGGGGCGATTGGTTCCACTGGTCCATTAAATCGACGTCGCAGCCGTACATGGCCAGCAACTGGACGAGGGTCGGGTTGTCCGACCTGGCCAGCAGGTGCAGAGCGTTCATCTTGGAGTCGTCCATGGCGTTGGAGTAGGCCCCGGCTTCCAGGAGCAGATGGACCGTCCTCAGGTTGCCGATGCGACAGGCCAGGTGGAGGAGGCTGCGGCCTTTCCTGTAGCGCTCGTTGACGCTGGCATTGTTGCGGATGAGCATGTCCAGGCTCAAGTGGTCCGAGTTCTTGACAGCCAGGTACGTTGGCGTCTGATCGTAGATATCACGGGCGTCGACGTTTGCGCCGTAGGCCACCAGGACGTTGGCCATCGCATGGTAGCCCGACGTCACTGCGGCGATGAGGGGCGTGACGCGCAGTCTCTCGCAGAGGAACTCATCCGCGACTGCGCGGTATCTGGAATGGTCATTTGAAGGGGTTGTTTTAATGTGGGAACGTTAATAAGGAGAGTTTGTGATTTGCCTTGTTATAAGACCTCCTAGAAGAGCAATGTGTTTATTCCGAGTAATTTCGGTTCCGTTTTTGGCGCCACTGTGCCCTTAATAAAGCGAATTGACTAGTATATAGAAGATAGTATATAGATTGTTCATGTATTGTATATTTTGGATGAGTATATTTGTTCCCGGTAGATTCTCTAAAACCCATACGTTTTGTCTTCAATTTTCACGTAATAAACTTGAAATATCATGCGAAATAAATATGTCGATTAGGCCGAGCTGGACCATTTTCAATCTCGTAATGCTATGGGGGAAAAATCATTTTTAACGTACAGGAATCGAGAAAAGAATAAGCATTAAAAAAAAAAATTTATTACACATATCCAAAACTCAAGAACAATTAGATCTCAATTTTTTCAGAATTTTTTATCAACGATTTCTATATTCAGGATTTCAAGAGTTTATACGCAGTGCAGTTAACCATATCAGCCGAAAAAAGAAAAATAATTTTATTATACATGTCCAAAACTCAAGAGCAATTAAATCATATCTGATTATTTATTGAATTTTTAAAATTTCAATATAATAAATTATATAACAATGCATCGCCTCAACATCTTTTTATATTACTTGATACGGATGGAAAATTAAAGTATTCCGAGGTAATACACAAAGTCCTATTGGGAATCTGTATAGATGTGGAAAAATAATACGTTATATAAACAAGAAAATCATTATACCTTAGAAGACACTCTGCCGTTTGGGGTTGACACCTGTTCAGGCAGATATGCAGCGGCACCGTACCAGAATTGTCTTTAATATTCGGGTTTGCACCACGTCGGAGTAGATAATTAACCATATCAACGTTTCCCTCGCTGCACGCTAAATGAAGCGCGGTCTCGCCTTTATCATTGACAACATCCAAATCCGCTCCGCTGTTCACCAGGATGTTCATCACTTTGGTATCGCCAAAGAGCGCCGCGCAGTGAATCGTGTAATTATCACAGAATTCGCACTGAAAGTAAAGATACAACAATTATTATAATTTTCCATAAACTTCTTAAATTTTTACTAATTTAGTTTTTTATAGTATGCAGAGTGTGTTTAAATTAATACTTGTATAAAAATAACGTTAACGATGTTGGATGGTTTAAGCACTTTTCTTTAAATGGACGCTGTATTAAACCCATTGATCAATCCTATCAAAAGTACATGTAAAAGTTATAAAAACAACTTTAAAATAAAGCAATTTTAAAAATTATTATTTTACATATATAAGTATAATTTATAAATTTGTAAGTGTATTCTTTAAAACGATAAGAGTCCTTTATCATAAATGGATTGATCTATTAGTTTAACGGCCATTTCATATATATATATATATATTTGTAAATATATATATGTGACTTCCGTTTTCTCTACTCATATGTATAATACACATATACACACATACAGACCATATATATATATATATATATATATATATATATATATATATATATATATATATATATATATATATATATATATATATATATATATATATAGTGACTGCAGACAGTGCAGACGACAACCACAAAATCTAACCTATTATTAAAATAAAATGTTGAAGGATAAAGGATGCGTTTGTGTCATTTGTATTATTAAAATAAAACGGGTTGTTTTTACGTGATTTGTTTTTATTACGTGATGAAAAAATCTCTGTACGACGATTTGTCGAAGCATCTGTTAAATATTTAATACTCCATTAGATGTACTGTTTTTTAACCCAAATTTTTGTTATTGATGAGGGTCTTTGTGAAGCTTTGTACTCGTGTAAGTGCTTCTTGTGTTTAAAGGATTATTTGAAAGTAACACATAAAATACTCATGTTCTATCCAGATATAAAGTCAACGCTGGCTCAGAAGGGTCATTTTAATGAAATGATAAAACTACAATTGAAGGCATCGATTCTAAAACGTCCTTAGCGCTCGGCCCGGCTGCCGTTATATCAAAATTGACGTCATAGTGACCAAAATTTGCAATTTTACGGAAATGAATTTTAAAAAATAGTATCGTGCAGAGGATCAAAAATGGCAACTTTTTATATATATACTTTGTTTGTACAATGTTTAGTATTTGAAAAAAAAAATAAAAACGGCAAAATTTTAAATCTTATTTGCACCACGTTTTTTAAACTTAGCTCGCTGCAGCTCCGACAAATATGAACGGATCTTGCTTATTTTTTGCATAGACTCGTAAAATAGTCTAGCGCAGCTAATAAACTGATAGATAGTTAAATATTAAATATTTTTCATTCAACAATTTAATTGCAAACCAGTGAGCTACCTTTTATAAGGTTAAGTATGTTCAACGAAAAAAAGTATCGAGGGAAGTTTAAGACTCAACTAACTTTCAACGAGACATTTGTTTGTTAACATTTGAAGAAGTTTCTCAGAAAATTTCAGATGAATTGGATGAAAAGTGGCAAAGATAGAGCGATTTTGCCAAACTTGCACTATGCGCGCGAACATTAGCGGGTCTGCGCGATACATGACGCTCAGTGTATGTCAGTCATAGAATAAGAAATAATTTAAGAAACATGATAAAAGTTATCCTGAAATAAACAAAACAAAAAAGTTCGAAAAACGGAAGTTGTCTCAACAAAAAGAAGAAAAGTAAGCGACGAACAAAAGCAAAAATTAGAATTAAAAATTAATAAAAAAGAAAAGAAAACAAAAACAATAAAAGGAAAAAAAAGTAATATGTTTTTGAAACGCGTTGTATGTATTGCGACTAAATTGTAAATAAATCTTAATGTAGAAATATAAATAAATATAAGTATTAGTTATTTGAAGTTTCTAATTTACTGAACAATGTCAAAAATCTGTGAAATTTATATGTTTCCCAGAAATTTATATTTTTAAAGATTGTAATTTACTATTCAATTCCTGTACGCTGCAATATTCTTTTTAATGTGTGTGAATTTCATTTGAACGCTTTATTATAACCATTTATTATCTAGTGTATATAACATTAAAAATTAACAATAATTTCTAAAACTTTCGTACAAAGAATTAAAAATTCAACAACTTTATGAATAACTGCCGTTTGATTTTGCCTTTGCTTTGTTTATTTAATTTCTTATTGTTTCATCAGATACTTATTTTTCTTAACTTCTACACTATAAATCGACAGTATTAAATAGTATGATTTGATTAAGTATGTATTTTTTAAAAAAAGGACAGGAAATCTTCAAGTAAACGGCATTATATGACTGACATACGCTGCGAGCGTCATGTATCGCGCAGACCCGCTAATGTTCGCGCAGAGCGTGCGAGTTTGGCAAAATCGCTCTATCTTTGCCACTTTTCATCCAATTGATCTGTAATTTTCTGAGAAACTTCTTCAAATGTGAACAAACAAATGTCTCGTTGAAAGTTCACTGAGTCTTAAACTTCCCTCGATACTTTTTTTCGTTGAATAGACTTAACCATATAAAAGGTAACTCACTGGTTTGCAATTAAATTGTTGAAAGAAAAATATTTAATATTTAACTATCTATGAGTTTATCAGCAGCGCTAGACTATTTTACGAGATTATTCAAAAAATGAGCAAGATCCGTTCATATTTGTCGGAGCTGCAGCGAGTTAAGTTTAAAAAACGTGGTGCAAATAAGATTTAAAATTTTGCCGTTTTTATTTTTCTTTTTTCAAATACTAAACATTGTACAAACAAAGTATATACATAAAATGTTGCCATTTTTTATCCTTTATACGATGCTATTTTTAAAAATTCATTTCCGCAAATTTAAAAATTGGTCACCATGACGTCAATTTGTATATAGCGGCAACCCGAGCCGAGCGCTAAGGACGTTTTAGAATCGATGCCTTCAATTAATCAAATGTTTGCAAGCTCAGGTTTATAATTACATTTATAGCACACTAACCTCAAAATGTCAACTTTATTGTCGATTTTGAGGTTGTTGTGCTATAAAATATCGTATGAGACTGTTGTGGGAGGTGTTTTTCTACCTTGCTCGATTTTCTCACTCGCTTCGCTCGTGCGAAAACCCTCGAGCAAGGTAGAAAACCATCTCCCACAACAGTGTCATAATATACTATAAAAAGACTCTTTTCGCCCAGCGTTAACTTGATATCTGAATAAAACATGAGAATACTATATGGTTCTTTAGAAGGAATTTTATTTAAATTTATTTTAAGAGAATTTTCATAATCAAATAGGGCTACGTAATGTTTTAGGTAAAATTGCCGAAGATTACTTCAAGTAGTTTAAAAGAAAATGGAGTCAATGAAACTTTCAAGTTACCCATACACAAACATTTATTTATTTGAAAGTAACATATAATATACTCATATTTTATCCAGATCTAAAGTCAACGCTGGCCTAGAAGGGTCATTTTAATGAAATTATAAAACTATAATTAATCAAATGTTTTCAAGCAGAGGTTTATTTTATATTTTAGAAGCTATGTCAAAATATGCATAATTTATTTGGTATAAGGCTAATCACAAGTGACATTAAAACTCCAAAGTTGAATATTTCAGTATAGCAAAGGTACAACTCTTCAAAAAATTATCAGTTATTACAAATGCAAAACAAAAAACTCTAAAAATCTCCTAAGAAAGTCAAATTTTAACATAACGAATCAGTCCAACTCTTACCTGTAGATTCGCCTGGGTGCTGAGTACCACGTAATCTCGTGAGAGATTGACGCACCTGCTGGTGAACAGCTGACACGCCGAGGAGTGCACGTAGTGTTCGGCATTAACCCAGTTGACGACGTAGTCCGTCTTGACGGTCCCATCGAAGTCCGCGTAGATTACCGTACTGGCGGGTCGTTGATGCAGCGGAATCGGGTCGAAAGTGCTGAACTTCGGGATCTCGACGCCCTTCTCCAAGCACCATGCCACCATATTACAATCCATCGCGTTCTTTTACTTTATTCTGTCTTTTCGAGAACACGCGCGCACACGCTTTTACACTTGGACGTTAGATTTCAACTTAGAATGCCCGTCGCAAACTAATTGTCAACGTTATTGCACCAGAAAATAGTCAACTCTACTACAAAATCGGTAAACTCCGAGCAAAATGACTTTGACTTCAGTGTCTTTCTATCTCACTGAGACCACTCGTACTGCCAAAGCAACGATTTTACTTCACAATGCCGATTCGAACCGATCAACGCTATCTTACAAGGCCACTTGCCGTTCAGGACGAAGCTCAAGCACCAACTGATGTCCGTCACTTTGACACCAGGCCTTTAATAAGGACCTTAATTGCCTTTTGGAGACCCGATCCTGTTGGAGCCTGTCCGAATGCGAGAGCGCATTCTAATTCGTTGCTCATAATTACCAGGCACCTCGAGACGAAAAGGGAACTTTTGGCTGCGTCGTAATGTCACATGTCGATTTCGACATTAGCGGAGTTTCGGGAATCGAGGATTATCCGGGGGCAGAGGAGGGAGAAAGGGGTGCTCGGAGCAGGTACGAGTGCTCCGAGTTCGAACCCACGTGGTTGATTGGGTGGTTCATTACGCACGTGCATAAGGTATACCTGTTGCATTTACCGTTTTAATGGGGATTTGGCGGGTGAAGAAAGTCAAAGCTTGCAGGGATTATTCGCATTGTATACTGCCGTATAAGATACCGTTAGTATTAATTGCCTGACTATTGCACTGACAATATAGCTGATGTTATTTAGATGGGTTAGAGAGTGCGACGTATTGCATTGAGAGTTAATGTTTGCAAGCTGACTCAGAATGCTGTATCCTAATTGTTATAAAATATGGTTATATACTATATTAATAGTAGCCTTTTTCCAGTGTACTACAAATTTACGTTTGTCTGTAACGGCTTTATTTGACATCCTTTTTAAGGGACGTTAACTTTTACACATATACAAAATGTACTTTTAACTTTATTTTTTAGCTTTTAACCATGGTATTTGTCTAATCTAATGTAAAATAAAATGTAGGTTTAAGGTGGTCCTATATAAAATTTTGATAAATTTGCTAGTTAAATGATAACATTTTAAATTGGTGGTTATATTTGTTACCTTCAAAGAAAGTGTTTTGTAAAATTCATTTATGTCCATTATGCTAATAAGTATTCAAATATTGCAGTTCAATGGTCACTTTTTTAAACGCAACCACAGCAAGTATAACATTAAATTGTTGCACAAATAAATAATATTTAACTATTCAAATGATAAATATTTGTTTTTCTCTATTTTTTGCTTCTTCAAAGAGGAAGTTTTGTGATAGTAAAAAGAGAGAAATTTTGAGACTTAATAAATCAAAGTTCTCTATTTTTAGAAAATGTCTGTATGGATGAGTGCGTGCGTAAGTGCGTGCGTGCGTGCGTGCGTGTGTGTGTGTGGGTGTGCGTGTGTGTGTGTGTGTGTGGATCATTACTCCTTATATGCACGATGAAACTTAAGGTGGACCTAGTAAATTTTGCAAAATTGCTAGTTACATGATAACACTTTTTTAAGTTGGTGGTTATATTTGTACCTAAAAAGAAAGTATTTGTAAATTTTCATAAATTTTTAGACAGTATACCCATACACTGTAAAAAATTTTGCGGAAGATCGCCGTATTTTTATGGAAAAATTACACTCTTGAACGATGCAAAGTTACATCGATTGTGTGAAAGAACAGATTAACTGTAATTTTACTCTACTGAGCGAGGGTCCTTTTTTGCCAGCAGTATTTTTCTCGTGCTGGGCGATGCGATTTTACCGTGCGCATTCTGGAGCGTCTCCGGTAAAAGTACCTGAACGTGTAAAGTTCCCCTAACCCTGTGTTTTCACTGGACATAGAAAGAATAAAAAGAGTTAGGCTATGTTACGTTGCACCATGGAAGCACGTGTTTTAGTTTCAGAGTTCTTTAACGGTGCCAAAAAGAATGTCAAGACTAGTCTATTTTAGAAAAAATGTATGTAGTTAAAAACTACATCAATTAATAATAGCATGTACTTTTGTAAGAATACTTCAATGTTTCATGAATAATTTGATACTGTTTTGTATACAAAAAATTATATTTTATACTTTTCCATAAGTTTTAGATAACTTCAGTTAGATAACTTAATTTTAGAAACTTAATTACCTATGTTTGTTCTAGTTTTATGCGCTGTATAAATTTTTTGTAGATTTACTATTATCACCGTTGGAAAAAACAAATTGAATAAAGTCAATTTTGTAAATTTATTACAGTAAGAGTAGAGTAAATCTGAGAATAGTAAATCAACAAATCATTTTTTACATTAAGAATTTTGAAAATTCATATGTACAATATATATATTTTTAATATTAAAAAATAAAAATTGTTCATTTCATTCCCTGCTTCACTGATTTACATTAAAAAATTGTTATATTGATTATTATGCGTAATATTATTTTTATTACGGTTCGAAACGCCTCATTGCTGTATTTTTACTACATGTCGTGTAAAGTTACAGCATTACGGTAATTTGTAAAGAAAATATGTTCTTACATGTAAATTTACCGCAATACCGTCACTTTACCATTTAAGTGGGATATTTACCACGCTCAGCGTAGGTCTCCACGCGTTCCCCACGCTCAACGATGTAATCTTCCGCAAAATTTTTTACAGTGTAGAAGCACGGCTCTAGTTTTTTCACACAACTTCTCGAGACTATAAACAATTAATATTTGCCCATGAACAAGCCCGAAACAAGTGCCTACCGAATCTAAAATAATTTATCAAATACGGCAAGTTAGAATTTCCATGTATATATTCTTTGTTGAAAACAGTTCTAAAATATTTGTGCAGCTATTTTAATTTTACTTTTTGATACTTTAATCAAACATTTGTATTGCGTTAATGTTATTTTACAAATTACTTTGATCTTAATGATTCACTTAAAGTGATTGCTAATGGTTTGGTAGAAGGCACATCTAAAGACAGGGATGCGTGACTACTCACTGCTGATTCCGAGAGATCCTTCGAGGAGGATGAGGATTCAAATGAGGTCAAAGAATTACATTCTCTTAGAGGATAACAAATAGTGTATGCTTTAATTGAGGGATTTTATTATAGTTCGTTTATAGAATAAAAAGACCGGAAAGTTGGCTTATTGAAATTAACAATTTAAACGATTAAAGTGACTAATTTTACCTCTTAGACGACGATAAATCTTTTTTTTTCATTATATTTCTTTCTCTGTTCACTCCTTTTTTCCGTTCTTTTAACTCTTTAATTCGTTCGTACTTTAAGTACTCTTTATTCTTTCTCACTTTTACTTAGCTCAAAACAGATCTCATGATTGTAAAATGCAAAAAAACTTGTTCTCGTATTTATATTATTCAGTTTTGCAAGTTGCAATAAGAGGTTATGATATTTAAACAAACGCGCGTTGCGGTCGGCGCGTAGTGGATACGACAAATCGATGTAAATTTTCCGGCTTCTCACTTTCAGATATTTTTTTCTTGAGTTTAAACATATATCATTAGAAATATCCAGTTATGTGTCCAAAGTTGGGTTAATAATTGCATAACTTATAGTTGAATAGCTGAACATTACAATTCATTGATAATGTGATTTCTATTATAATCAAGTGGATCGGTAGCGCCACGAAGGTGAGTTTGAGAAGCTGACGAAGCCGCAGCGCCCGCGTTACTATTTACTTCTAATTGGTGTTCGGATTTTTCTTTATACGATAACAAGTACTTATTACTATTATTACCAAGTTATTTCGACTTAATAGCATGTTTTCGTGCTAAACTATGATTTCCAACAAAAATATTAGCCAAAAAGTTATTTTATGTCATAATAAACGAGTACGTAATTCTCAAATGCTGAAAGTATATCAACTTTCTTTCTCCAGCCCGAAAAGTAAAAGGACCGTGAAGTTAGCCGCAACAAATATATAAGTGAAAGGACCGTTAAGTTGGCCGCACATACGGCTGTGTATTGCCAACGAATATAGACCTATATAGAAGAACGATTCTTATGGAGCGGTTGGTTCTCAAAAGCGGTAGTTGAATAGTCTCCGCGAGAAGGCGCCAGCCGTTATTTTCCTATTTTATTTTCTAGTTAATTTTCTAGAGCTTACGGGCGGACTTTATTCTTGCGCTTCAATTAAGATATTAATAAAAATGTTTAGAGTTAAGATTCGATAATTTTAAAAGCATATATAAATTTTTATGTATTTAAATGACTTGGGTACAAATTAACTGAAAGTAATAATAAATTAGTATTACAGTTTCGATAAATCTAAGATAATAATAAATAAATAAATGAGTAAATAAATAAATAAATAAAATTCATTTTTATATCATATTTAATTTCGATATGGCCTTTTGCTATTAAATAATTTTTTTTTTCATAATTTTAAGAAGAATATAGGTATTTACTTGATTTAAAAATGATAAATTAACAGTTGTCTAAGTAACTAGAAAATAGTTCTTACTGAATTATTTAAGGAATTTTTTGTATGGAACTCCAGTTATTTTTTGCCAAAAAATCGAAATAAAAACTTTAAACGCGTATTTCTAGAAACATATTGTTTTACTTCAAAAAGTTTCTGGCGCAACTCAAGTTAATGGATATTTTTAAATCTTCTAGAAAATATCAATTGAGGTAGTTGTCGACCTGAAAATAGAACTTTTAGCAATGAATTTTTATTTATTGTTCTTTCCATTTGATACACCCAACTCAAGTATAACTGAAAGAGTGGTATTCTACTAAGTAGGAAACAAAAAGACACATTGGTAGCGCAGATATTAATTTGAGAATTAAAACAATTTTAGTCGAGACGTGTAACTTTTTTATTTTTCGTTCGATTTCAATGAACCAAGGCTTATTTTGTTCCTTATAAAATTTAAGGGTAGAGTCGCCGTAAGGAAATTGTTGTATAATCAATGAGTACAATGTAAAGTCTAATTGTTTATCCAAATTCGCGTGAAATTGTGTAATTTTTTATAAACAATTAGATTTTACGATGTGCTGACTGATTATACAATTTCCTTGCGGTGAAATTTTGTAAGGAATAAAATGGCCTTGGTTAATTAAAATCAGACTTAAAGCCCTATTTTCCGGTTAACAAAAACCTTAAAGTATTTAAAAAAGAGGGTAATATTTTATTTTGAAATGCGCGGATATTAAATATTTTATTCGCCAATTTTTTGTGTTGAATTACTTGGTTTTATATATTTTTAAAGTTTAAAAAATGTTTTATTAAATTTTATTAATCACGAATTGAATATATACTGCCGAGAAAAAATACTTTTTCCAATAACAGTTGAAAAATGTTCTTAAATTATTTTTACGTGTTTGGTTAAACTGGTTTGCGCAAGGAACTTTTTTAAAAACCCTGCCTTTTAATAATAATTATTCAGATTTATTTTATAAATTGATATAATATTTATAAATAGGGCTCAAAATTAACATTTTAGTTTATTTTATGACCAATATTTAGTCCTCAAAATGTTAGTGTATGGATTAACAGGTCAACTTTTTTTAAAATCACTGGATTTTCATCTTAATATGCAAACGCCATTAGAAGTAAAAGAAAGTAATAAAATAAAAAAAATTTCAAATACTTGAAAAAAAAATTAAAAATATCTGATAAAAATAGTACGATATACTGTTCAAACCTATGTATAAAACTTCTCTTTGTATACATATTAATATTTCTAAACAACATTTCAGAATTTAAGCATTTGAGTTATAAATATTTGCTATTACGAATCAGCCCCATAGACGAATCAGCTCCATGGACGAAATGCCCCGGTCTCCCCTATATATACACGTACATATATAGACATTTTTTAAAACACGATTTTTCTGACTCAGGAACCCCCCGAATTTTATTGAAATATCTGATTAAAAAATTTACATCGTTTCAAAGCTTTCTCTTTAAGACAGAAAAATTTCTGAAAAATATTTCCCAGAAAACATCACCGTCATGCAATATATATAAACGTCAAACAAATTAAATACACAAAAACCATCACTTCAAAAATTAAAATAAAATACTCAAAAATTATACATAGCAATAAATAATAAATTAAATAACGTTCAACCTTTTTTAACATAATTTATTCTAATTTTACCTTAATTCACTGACAAATAAAGACTTTAAAATATTACCCCACATAAATCCTTTATTAAAGGTCAATCTGAAAGTTTTTTGTATGTAAATAACATTGCATTAAAATAAATACACATTTCTACATTATTTATTTCTTTTATTATTGCTAAAAATATAGGGGAGACTGAGGTATTACGGTGCACTAAAATGAAATGTGCTCTAAATAACGTAAACATGATGCAATTCAATACGATACTGCTGAAATTAATGTAATATAACAGTAGTTAAAAATTATTATCCGAATACATAAAAAATCTTGATGTTCAAAATCATTCGGGTATAATGGAGCACTCAATTGGGGTATAACGAAACGATACGTCATTATATATGTTACAAAAAAGCCATGGCCGAAAGGTGCTAAAAATGCTTATATTTTATTATTAGGACAAATATGAAACACTCGAAAAAATTTACTAAAAAGACTGAAATCTCTAAAAAAAATTAACTTTAAAAAAAGTGAAAGGTTAGGCGAGTTTGATGTATTCCGCAAAATTATCATGGAGCAATACAATAATCTATTTGATAAGGTAAGCCATAGATTAAAAAAGTAATGAGATCAATGGAAAATAGTCAAGTTTTAAATACATAAATAATTATAAATAATTTAGCAACGAACTTACAGATAAAAAAGAACTGAGATCAATCAAACAAAGTCAAGTTTATTATATTTAATCATAATAAAGCAAAAATATTGTTGTGTTCAATCAAGGGCTTACTTAACTCAAAGTTACGTTATATAATGATCACCAATAAACAAAATGAAACGGGCATGGCAAGTTACGTAGTAAGTATCTTGAGAGTTGTTTGTAATTGATCATTATATAACGTAACTTTGAGTTAAGTAAGCCCTTGATTGAACACAACAATATTTTTGCTTTATTATGATTAAATATAATAAA
Organism: Gastracanthus pulcherrimus; assembly: GCA_949152435.1. NCBI lineage: Eukaryota > Metazoa > Arthropoda > Insecta > Hymenoptera > Pteromalidae > Gastracanthus > Gastracanthus pulcherrimus. The sequence continues at coordinate 21,788,932 of OX424572.1, read as the reverse complement.
CTTGACTTTGTTTGATTGATCTCAGTTCTTTTTTATCTGTAAGTTCGTTGCTAAATTATTTATAATTATTTATGTATTTAAAACTTGACTATTTTCCATTGATCTCATTACTTTTTTAATCTATGGCTTACCTTATCAAATAGATTATTGTATTGCTCCATGATAATTTTGCAAAATACATCAAACTCGCCTAACCTTTCACTTTTTTTAAAGTTAATTCTTTTTAGAGTAACGATATACGGTAAGACAGATATTTTATTTTTTAGTAATCAAAAAAAGAAATACAATGTCTAGTAATAGAAGTGAGACTGAAGAACTTTTTGACCACTAAAAATAAAGATCCATCTATCTTCTATCATTATTGTTCTACAGATAGATTTATATTCATTCGAATGTTTATTTGGAAACTCCTAGTATTAATAGGGGTTAAAGGGTGTTTAAATATGAAAATTTGAAATAATGTTAAAAGATCTATATCTTTTCTAAAAACAACTTGAATGTTCATTTTTTTCTTAAATGGGCCATTTTTTCCTGTGCTAACTGGGATTCTAAAAGATTTTATGGGCTTTTGAATGCATAAACTATCAAAATCAAAGTTAGCATGCGAGAAAATTGCCCGCGCAATTCAAAGTTATTTTTACCGATGAGTGTACATAACAAAGAAGTTAAAAAATCATCAACAAAAAAAATTATCTAACCTAATCTATTACCTATTGTCTTCATCGGTGATCTTAGAAAACTTTAGTTTTTCATGTCATTGTAATGAATACATGTATAAAGAATGTAAACAAATTTATTTTAGGTCAAACGACTGAAAAATTGAAAAATAATCTACGACAATTGTGATTTTCTCAATTTTGGGAGTCACCGATGAAGACAATAGCAATGAGTTAAGTTCGATAATTTTTTCTGATGATTTTTCAACTTCCTCGTCATGTGTATAATATAATTAGGCATAAAATTGAACATTCAAGATGTTATTAGAAAAAATATGCACTTAATAATATTTTTTAATTTTTCATATGTAGACACCCTTGTATCCGCTTAATACGGAGGATATATAATATGATCATAAATGACCCTATATGAAAGTAAAATTTGTCATGGTATTATATCATATATTGATGGGTCCTAGTTTAAAAGACGTATCTCGCGAGCTTCAATTAGAAAAGAAGTATCATTCTTTAGATTATTTCTTTCATCAACTTTGAAGTAATAAAACGATATAAGACAGTTTAAACAGTATTTATTATTTACGTATTAATATAAATTGATTTACGATTAATGCCTTTATGATATTAAATATAAGCTTCAAAATCAATGTTATAATGATATTCAGTGTTTAAAAGAAGCAAAAATTAACATAAAAAAGATAGGTCTTTTCTGATTGGTTCTCGTGAGGTACGTCTTTTTTATTAGGATCCATCGATATGATCATATATGATCATCTATGGTCATATCTAATCAGATATTATTACATATGCTCATATATGTGCATTTAAGCGCATACATGTTTATATGTTGCCATACTTCGGATGCAATACGTCAAATATCTGATATCCGTACTCTATTGATAATTTTCTCAAATATGAATTTTTATCAATGAAACTTTTACCTAATAAGCTTTATGATGTTCTATGAGATATCACACGTGAAGAAAGTACAAAAAGATATTTTGGAAGAAAGTGGCAAATGTTTAAATACATTTCGTCAAAATCGTAAATTGATTCTTTTAAAAGCAAAAGTTGTTTTACAAATTTTCGATTTATTAAGTTTTACTTATACTAAAATCTTTATTATAAGTCGTAGAAGTTTTTTGAAAAGTTTTAAATTTCAACTAATTATCGTTAAAAGGTACTGGCAATTTTTGCGTCAGTGTGATACTGCGCGCGTGGCGGCATCGTTCACAACGACTGTTCGCGCGGAGTCACGCAGACAGAAAAATTGCCAGTACTTTTTAAGGATAATGAGTTTAAATTTGAAACTTTTCAATAAACTTCTACGGCTTGTATTGAAGGTTTTGGTATAGCTAAAAGTTAATAAATCGAAAATTTGTAACACTACTTTTGCAATCGAAAAAATCAATTCACGATTTTGACAAAATGTATTTAAAAATACGTCATCTACTTCCAAATTACTTTTTTGTACTTTTTTCACGTGATACATCTCATAAAACATCTTAAAGATTATTACATAAAAGTACCGTCACGGACCCAGTTTCTAATCAGTACCCAATTTCTAATCAGTTTGTCACATATATTACGATATAAAATTTAATTAACCCTGAAATTGTTTGAAAAAAATAACATTTAATAGCTAACTATCTCACAAGTACGTTTGAAAACTTCACATGCTATTAATGTCGTACATTTTTAAGAAAAAAGATATTTTATTGCACTGTTGTCAAATGTATCACGTTTTCGCCATTTCACTTCTGCCGACTGCAAGCGAGCACACTAAGATTTTCGGATCGTTTCTTTATTATTATTGAATGTATCGTAGCAAAGCTTTTATATCTGAGTTACTTAATACCTTTTTTGTATAAAACAATCAAAATATTAATAATAAATGTAACTTTTTTAGAAAATAAAGGGTGATTAGAAATAGGTTCCGAATTTTTAGAGTTTCCGCAATTTCTGATCAGTTTTATTAAAACTATTTTAAATATTAAAAGACCTTTAATTGTTCTAATCTCATCAAACAACAGCAATGAAAGTTGTTTTAACGCACACAAACATCTTTCTTAGTTCAAAGTCTCGTAAAATCCACTGAAACATCACACGTTTTATAGGTTCACTTTGTAGGCTATAATACTTACCGACAGAGCGATCAGATGCGCATTTCAGGTGATTGACTGTTGTGCGGTCGACTGAGCATAAATAATCGAATATTTATTTTATTAATCACCATTACTTAAACAAAAAATGTTAACTAGTTATCATAGTTACTGTTATAATATTGTTTAATGTGTTTTTGCTTGTTGTATAAGATAATTACGCGTTAACAAAATTTGATTAGAAATAGGGTCTTGATCTGAACAGAAATTGATCCTATATATCATTTAGCTGATCAGAAATTACTCCCTATTACTTTGTTCTTTAAAGATTTATAATTAATTAATTTCTGATTCTTTGGGTATTTTTTAAATTTTAGATGAAAGATTAAGAGTTATATTTATCATTAGAAATGTTTCTTTAGAGTAAACAGTTCATTTTCAAATTGTAATGCATCAAATATCCCGACATTGCGCCTTAGCTGATTAGAAACTGGGTCCGTGACGGTATCAATGATATAAATTCATATTTGAGTAAGTTATGCCGAGTTGAAGTGAAAAATGTGAAATACTTTTTAAATTGAAAAATAACGTTTTTCATTTACTACTAAAAAATTAAAATAGATCAAAATTTAGTTTTAGTACAAAAAGTTACGCAATAGTATTCTCTTTATACATATATATATATATTATATATACATATATATATATCAATTAAAGAAATTTAAATTGAAACGATGTTGAAAATTGGCTAGTCGGACAATATTTATCCGGCGATATCACGCTATGCGACCTTTTCCATTCGGAGGCCTCAATTACTGATTTAAACCTTTGTATCTTTTTCTCATTTAGTAGTGCTCTACTTTCAGTAGTATTTTTAATTGTCATATTTCTTATTATTTTGTTGCGATCTAATTTCGGTGAAGAATTTCTTCTTCGTAAGTAATTCGTTTTCTAATTATCCAATATCCCCGTGTCATTTAAAAATAGCTTGTTGTCGTCCTGCGAAGTAAAACCGACGCTTCGCCTTAAATGTCCCAAGTATTGTCACTCACATAATACCGATTCCCAGCCAATACTTATCACAATAAATTACTTACACGACAGTCCCCGCGTACTCTATCGCATCCGCAATAATACTCTCTAAGCTCCCCCGCAGCCGAGCTCAGGTAGCGCAATATAACCTACATAGGTATATATAGATCTGCAAGCAGGACACCCCGACTTTTCCACTTCTGTAACAATATAGGGGTCGTATAACCCTGCGCATAATCCATGCACGCGCGACAGCTCGCGTCGGCCCAGCTCTCGAGACACAGCACTTTTCCCCGAAGGGCAATTAAGACGGCACCGCGCGGCGCGTCGGTCATCAAGTATACGAGTAGGAGGGGCCGAAGGGAAGCGAGAGAGAGCGCACGAAGCAGGATTCGCGAAAACTTCTGGGAGAGGAGGAGGAGGGAAAAGATAGAGCGCGCGCGGGCGCGCGGGCCTCGAACGGACCAGGTTCGAAAAAGGGGCGGCGGACGATAATACTCTGCGCAGCACTGCGGAGAGGAGTACGTACAGCTATGCGTCGGCTTGCAGTTTTGAGCTTTCCAAAAGGGGGTCATTTATGATCTATAATATGATCATCCTCCGTAGACAATAGGTAATAGATTAGGTTAGATAATTTTTTTTGTTGATGATTTTTTACACTGAACCGTAAAAATAATTTTGATTTGCGCGGGCAATTTTCTCGCATGCTAACTTTGATTTTGATAGTTTATACATTCAAAAGCCCATAAAATCTTTTAGAATCACAGTTAGCACAGGAAAAAATGGCCTGTGAGATTCAAAGTTATTTTTACCGTCCAGTGTACATAATACAATTAAGCATAAAACTGAACATTTAAGCTATTTTTAGAAAAGATATAGATCTTTTAACATTATTTAAAATTTTCATATAATATATTAAACACCCTTTAACCCCTATTAATACTAGGAGTTTCCAAATAAACATTCAAATGAATATAAATCTATCTGTAGAACAATAATGATAGAAGATAGATGGATCTTTATTTTGAGTGGTCAAAAAGTTCTTCAGTCTCACTTCTTAATTAAACAACACCTTCTTCTTGATTAAACAACACCTTTCAGCTCGTCCTACCTACCATCTCTTTGGGGTTGCTGAGTCGCACCTTGACCCTGATGTTGGGAGTGATCTCATTCAGATCGATGACTACTCACTACTTAGACTTGATCGCAACAAACTAGGAGGCGGGCTAGTCCTGTACATTCATAACACTTTCAAGGCAAATTTACTAAGCAGTTCTCCAACAACACAGGAGGGCAGACCATTTATACCTGAATATTTAATGTGCAGTGTTCAGCAGGGCAGCCTTCCCCCCGTCTTTGTTGCTTTAATATACAGACCACCACACGTACCGTTTTTACAGGGCTCGGACTTAATAGACAAACTGACGATACATACTCAAGACTTTAGTCACAAAATTATTATGGGAGATCTGAATGCGAACCTACTCGGAACGTCAGCCGATGCGAAATTTGTTAGACGGTTGGCTGATGATCTTAACCTTCAAATAATTGATCATGGTGCGACTCATCATCTCACGGATTCTCACACGTGGATTGATGTGATCTTGACAGATAATAATGACGTTGTACTGAGCAGGGACAATCGGCCGGCGCCTTTTCCCAGTCATCATAACATCATAGAGGTCGAGATTGGGGTCGAAACTGCTGCATCCCCTGTGGTTGAATCATTCAGCTACAGGGATTTTAAGTCGATCCAGCAAGACGACCTCCTGTCTCGCCTAGCTGACTGTGATTGGTCGCGGATCGATGGTCCCGCGTCGAGTGTTGACAGTCAATTAGAGTGCCTCAGTGTCAACCTCATGGCTGTGATAGATAAAATTGCACCGTTAAAAGAATTCATACCGAAAAAGAAAACAAATCCACCATGGGTTGATGCTGAGCTAATACATCTTTACAAAAAACGTGACTCCGTACGAAGACGCTATTCGAGGACCAATGACGACAGACTGTGGCGGGAGTATCAGGGCCTTGCAGCTGAAGCTGAATTACGAACGAAGGAAACAAGGGAAAGATTTTTACAAAATAAAATTTCTGAAGCGATTAATAATAAGAAAGATATCTGGAAAGAGCTCAAGGCTCTGGGCCTTCTGCCAAAGACAAGAGAGGAGCTTCATGGTTTCTCACCGGAAGAGCTCAATGCCCACTTTGCAGGGGTGTCGATCTCCCAAAATGAGGGTGATGAAGAACTTGACAGCGTCCTGACCACTGCCAGTGATGACGGTTTTGTTTTCCGAGAAGTCAGCTTCTCGGACGTGGTTCTGGCTGTTGCCCACTTCTCATCACAAGCCAGAGGGGAAGACGACATTCCCCAAAGTATAGTGGCTAAGGCTCTTCCGTTTGTGGGAGATCATATTGTTAAGATCTTTAACTCCTCTCTGTCCAGTGGCATTTTTCCGGGAGCTTGGAGGGGAGCTCGGTTGGTGCCTTTGAAGAAGAAACCTGTCCCATCTACGGTGTCAGATTTCCGACCAATTGCCCTGCTGAGTTTCCTTTCTAAGGTCCTTGAAAAAATCGTACACGACCAAATAACCAACTTCTTACGAGAAAATAATACTTTGGACCCGATGCAGACTGGTTTTCGACAGAATCACAGTACACAGACAGCACTACTGAAACTAACGGAGGACATAAGATCAGGCATTGACAACAACAAAAAACTATTGACTATTTTGTTAATGTTTGATTTTAGCAAAGCATTCGACACCATCTCACACACTAAACTGCTGCGTAAGCTGATGCGCATGGGATTCTCCAGGAGTGTTCTCCTGTGGCTTAAGTCATATATCATGGGGAGACGACAGAAAGTCGTCACAATCACAAACGGGGATTCAGGTTGGCTAACCACCAATCTTGGCGTTCCACAGGGCTCAGTCCTGGGACCCCTGCTTTTCAGCCTGTACATAAACGACTTACAAGACGCACTCGACTTAGATGGTGTCGAACATATACTTTACGCTGACGACTTGCAAACCTACACACAAGTGACCCTGAAAGGTCTTCGTGATGGTATCGGTCGCATGTCGGCTGTAGCACAAGCAGTGTCGAACTGGGCAACGTCAGCTGGCCTGCGCCTCAATGTCGGCAAGACAAAGGCGATCATTTTTGGATCTGATCACAACATCAAACAGGTTCAGAGCCTCGACTTGCAAGGCATTGAGATACAGACCGGCGTACACGTTCCCTTTGTCGATACAGTCACCAACCTCGGCGTGGTGATGGACGGAGGGTTGACATGGAAGCCGCAACTGAATGCGGTCAGTAGAAAGGTAAATAGGGATCTGTATAGCTGAAAACTTTTCCGTTCAAGCACCACAGAGATACTGAGGAAGCAGCTGGCATGTGCACTGGTACTACCTCACTTAGATTATTGCTCAGTGGTTCTTCTTGATGTGTCAGGGGAGCTCCAGACACGACTACAACGTCTGCAGAATGCATGTGTGAGATACATATGTGGTGTTAGGCGGGATGAGCATATCACCGCCTACAGGAAAAAACTGGACTGGTTAGAATTGAAGGTGAGGAGGGAGTATTTTATGGGGCTGCTGCTTTACAAAGCGGTTGTCATGCGGCAGCCACCGTATCTTACTGCCCTCTTTGAAAAAAACCAGGCCAGGACTTCAAGTAGGGGTGGTATGAAAGAGCTCTCGGTTCCGGGGTCGCGCACCGATAAGGGCCTTTTTTCATTCAGAGTTCAAGGTGCGCACCTCTGGAATTCGCTCCCGAGCAGTGTGAGGTGCCTGCCATCTTTTTGTAAATTTAAAACGGCGTTTAGCAGGCACCTTAAACAATTACATGGTGAGGAGTATGTTTAGAGATAAAAATGAGTCGATTATATATTTAGGCTTTTTATTTATTTAAATTATTTATTTATTTAATTTATTTATTTATTAAAACTTATTTATTTAATTTATTTATTTATTAAAATTTATTTATTTATTTATTTAACTTATTTATTTATTTAAATTTATTTATTTATTTATTTAAATTTATTTATTTAATTTAATTATTTATCTTGTTTATTTATGTATTCGACGTATTTATTTATTATTTTATTTATTTATTTATTAAATATTTTTAGTGTTAATTAAGTGTGAATGTATTTAATTATTAATTTGACAAAACAATTTTAAAAAAGTATGCATGTATTTATTAGTATGAATGGAAACGATTGTTAATGTATGTATATAATTTTATTCAAGCGACTGATAGGTATAATAAGTACGATTTAGAAAAAACAAATTTTATAACTGACAACAAAGTGCAATACTTTATATACCTGACTTCACATATGTGCAATTAATTTTAGTTAAGTAACGACGTGATATGTAATTTTAAGAAACTGACAACGTGTGACATTAAAATGTAAAATTATATGTAAAAACTTTTGTAAATATTTACAAATAAATATTATATCTATCTATCTATCTATTCTTTTGCTAGACATTGTATTTCTATTTTTGATTACTAAAAAATAAAATATCTATCTTACCGTATATCTTTATTATAATAGAAATCACATTATCAATGAGTTGTAAAATGTTCAGCTATTCAACTATAAGTTATGAAATTTTAAACCAACTTTTGACACATAACCGGATATTTCTAATGATATATGTTTAATATCAAGAAAAAAATATGTGAAAGTGAGAAGCCGGAAAATTTACATCGATTTATCGCATCCAGTACGCGCCGTCCTCAACGCGCGTTTGTTTAAATATCATAACCTCTTATTGCAACTTGAAAAACTGAATAATACAAATACGAGAAGAAGTCTCTTTGCATTTTACAATCATGAGACTTGTTTTGAGCTTAGTAAAAGTGAGAAAGAAGGAAGAGTACTTAAAGCACAAACGAATTGAAGAGTTAAAAGAACAGAAAAAAGGAGTGAACAGAAACAGAAATATAATGAAAAAAAAGTGTTTTTCTCGTATATTAATTTCAATAAGCCAAATTTATAATTTAAATTTAATCAATGAATTTGTATTAAAATATATGTAATTAGAGACGAAGGTCTAATATGACCTTATACCTCGGAGTATTTTTTAACGATGGTGAGGTAGATTTTGTTGATCTTCCCGAGGTTAGAGGTATGTGAACTAAAAGTCACGTTAACGTTTCGATGGCTAGGCCACCCTCTTCAGAAAAAAACTGTAAAGAAGTTTTTTATAATATTGTGAAATAATATCTGAAGTTAGTATAACAATTTACTTAGCAAATACAATTAAATTTACAATATGTATAAAAACAGTGTAGAGTCAATAATACAAATAAAAAAATGACCTAAACGACGAGTCAGCGATGAGAAGCAAAGTCAAAACAAAGGTTCCTACTCCGCATGTGTCCTCTAACCGCGGGATAATCAACAAAATCTACCTCACCATTGTATTAAAATAATATTACACTTCCAGTCTTTTTATTCTAAAAACGAACTATAATAAAATCCCTCAATTAAAGCATACAATTTTTGTTGTCCTTTAAGAGAATGTAATTCTTTGACCACATTTGAATCTTCATCCTCCTCAAAGGATCTCTCGGAATCAGAAGTGAGTAGTTACACATCCTTGTCTTTCTTTGTGCCTTCTACCGAACCATTAGCAATCACTTTAAGTGAATCATTAAGATCAAAGTAATTTGTAAAATAACATTAACGCAATACAAATGTTTGATTAAAGTATCAAAAAGTAAAATTAAAATAGCTGCACAAATATTTTAGAACTGTTTTCAACAAAGAATATATACATGGAAATTCTAACTTCCCGTATTTGATAAATTATTTTAGATTCGGTAGGCACTTGTTTCGGGCTTGTTCATTGGCAAATATTAATTGTTTATAGTCTCGAGAAGTTGTGTGAAAAAACTAGAGCTGTGCTTCTAAGTTGAGTTGATCTTATTTTCAACATTTGAAAGTTAAAAGTTCTGGAAATTTCCCCATACGTTCATTGCAGTGACCAAAAAACTAAAGTCTATTAAGACCACCGATGAAGACAATAAGTAATAGATTAGGTTGGGTAATTTATTTTTTTGATGATTTTTGAAATTCTTTGTTCTGTAAATAATACAATTAAGCATACAATTTATCATTTAAGCCGTTTTTAGAAAAAATATAGACTTTATAGCATTATTTCAAATTTTCATATTTTAACGCCTTTTATCCCCTTAATACTAGGAGTTTCCAAATAAACATTCAAATGTATATATAACTATATATCTGTAGAATAATAATGATAGAAGATAGATGGATCTTTATTTTGAGTGGTCAAAAGGTTCTTCAGTCTTACTTCTTTTACTAAACATTGCATTTGTCTTTTTTATTACTAAAAACTAGAATATCTATCTTACAATATATCTTTATTATAACAAAAATCACATTATCAATGAGTTGTAAAATATTCAGCTAGTCAACTATAGGGGAGAACGGGGTATTGCCGGTCACCTAAGCAAAATTGCTTGTTATTTCTACTTTCAAATTGTTTTTTATTAACTTTAAATACTTATTATGTTATGTCCAGCCATTGACTTTAAATATTTATTATTGGTTTAATCTAAAAATGTTGGATATCGAAGCTATAAGACGAAATAAAAAGAAGCATTTTGACTGGATTTACTCCACATCAAAGGGTAATACCGGTCAGTCTTGGTACAATTCCGGTCGCTATTAAGAGGAGTCCGTAACTACGGTCCTTGTCTAATCACGTTTTTGCTATTTATTCTAATTATAGATTGATAATTGAAAAACTAAAAGTTGGCCCCAATTGGTATTATTTCCTTTTCGAGAAAACTTCGGAACGCGAAAATGGAGGTTAGCTTTTTCGTTCCGAAGTTTTCTCGAAATGTATATAATGTTAGATACTTTTTAAGATCTCAAAATATTCCTTAATTTAATGCCAATTGTGGCCAACTTTTTGTTTTTCAATTAATTACCAAACTACAATTTGAATAAATAGCAAAAACGTGATTAGACAAGAACAGAAGATACGGACTCCTCTTACAAAGTTACTTTTATAGGTAAAATATTTCCTTAAATCAATTATATGAACCTTCATATGATCAGTCGCATTATTATTCGCACTTACATAGTAAAATATGTAACACATAGCCAATGTTCAATCAAAAACACTTAAGCAAAGTTGCTCTACCTGAGATAGCAGCGGAACGTTTTCTGAGCCTTACTTTCGGGAGCGTCATATAAATAACATTGTGATCGGTATTACCCCAATTCTGCTTAGTAATTTAAATTGAAATGACAAAAAAACAATAGGTTTATACTGGTGAGGTTTAATAAATGATTTTTGCAAACCAAACAGACAATTTTATTTGTCAGCGACGTTTCGGCAGCATTTCACTGCCCATATCAGGCTATACCTTTATTTAAATATTTCATATTACACCATTATTGTTAAACATCTATTGTTAAACATTCAAACATTCCTCTGAAAGAACTACTAGATACTATAACTTTTCTTGTAAACAGCACGTATTTTCAATTTGACGGGCGATATTATCAGCAAATCTATGGCTCTCCGATGAGGAGTCCTATTAGTCCATGTTTTGCCAATATAGTAATGGAAGATCTTGAAATAGAATGTCTAAATAAATTAGATTTTCACCCACTATTTTACTATAGATTTAAACTAAATTAAACTAAAACAAGTATTTGATACATTCAATTCCTATCATAGTAGTTTGAAATTCACATATGAACAAGAAAACAATAAATCAATTAGTTTTTTAGAAATTTTCCTCATCAGAGAAAATGACAGAATTATAACCAATTGGTATCGGAAAGAAACATTCTCGGGTAAATTTTTACATTATAACTCAAATCATCCAATTTCACAGAAACGAGCGATGATTTATACTTTAGTGGATAAGGCAATTTTACTTGCACAGGAAAAATATCACGTTAATAACTTGAAGATTGTAAGAAATTTATTAAGAAATAATGCTTATCCAAAAAAATTCTTAGAATTTCATATAAAAAAACGTTTAGATAAAATAAAATTTAATAATAATAATAGTAACAATAACAATAGGATCACAAACACAAGAAAAAAACCTGAAACAGTAGTAACTTTGCCCTATATCCCAGAGTTTTACGAGAAAGCAAAAAATATTTTAAGTCAAAACAATGTTCAAACTATTCCAAAAACACATAAAAATTTAAGTTCTATTATTACTCGGGGTAAAGAGAAGCAAGAGACAGGAGCTTGTACTAATGTGGTTTATAAAATAGAATGCCATGATTGTAATGCTTCATACGTAGGTGAAACCAAACGTCAGCTGACTGTACGTGTTGATGAACATGAAGCGAATACGAATATTGAGAATAAATCATATGCTATTAATGACCACATTAGGAACGGTCACTCCTTTAATTTTAACGATACAAAAATCCTGGATAAAGAACGTAATTGGAAAGAGAGATTAATTTCAGAAATGGTAAATATAAAACTACAAAAAAATTCTATTAATATTAAAGAGGACATCCAAAAATTAAACTATCATTACTTTCCATTGATCAATAACATGAAAAGCAAATATAATAAGTAATAAATATCTTTTGTTTGAAGTAGCTATACACATACGGTCACTGACAAAATTGACGAGTTTGCTTTGGCTTTGACAAAATTGACAAAGAGATGCGTGCGCACATATAATAACAGGCATTAAAAATTAAAAAAAATTTCTTTAACTCATGTGATAATTTGTGCATTATAGAGTTAGTTTATCTATATTAATAATTAAGTTTTTAATAATTAAATTGTGATTAATTGTGCAATATTAGATAATGCTGTTTTCTTTTATCTAGTCTACAAACTAGTCAGTTTTACATATTTTGAAATCACTCCATCAAAGGCTATTTTGAGCATGCTCAGATATTCAAAATAACGTCTGGTAACCGTCTGTGATAGAAAAATCTTGTCGTACCTACTGATAGTATTAAATCTTCTGTGATATTTCATTTTTTACTTATTTATAACTTATAACATTTTTTAACTATGGACTTCTTTTATTTATATTTATATTTACAATGTGCTATATATTGTTTAAATATTATAAGTTTTAAAATAAGGACGATTAAGAAAATGAAAGGTATTTATGGCAACTTAACCTCAACTTCTGTGCAATTAGGAAAATAGTACAAAATCACTAACTTATTATTATATATATATATATATATATTTTTTTTATATTGTTTATACAGCGAGTAACGTATATATGTTGTACATGTAGTGGTCTTAAAAAATGTAACACCCGTACCATGTAAATATTGTAAGTATTTATGTTAACAACAAATTTCATATAAAATCACATATAAATATATTTTTTTTTTACAATACTTTTTAATAATGGTGTAATATGAAATATTTAAATAAAGGTATAGCCTGATGAGGGCAGTGAAATGCTGCTGAAACGTCGCTGACAAATAAAATTGTCTGTTTGGTTTGCAAAAATCATTTATTAAACCTCACCATATCAATATCAGCAAACGAAGATAATGATCTATTTTATACAATAGGTTTATACTCTTTTTTTACTACTTCGTATTCTTAGATTGTTCAAATTAATGAAGTTGCATAAAATAACTGCATAAAGTAACAAATAATATGCAAAAAAGTTATTTTATAGACCAGATTTCTTATAAGAAATGTAGATCTAAACTTTAATTGTGTATAATTCGTTAATAATACTGAATAGAAGGTTGCTTGAACACTAGATTAATTGCATTTTATTTTGCGTTTGGGATACTATTCGAATTATTACCTAAAAAAGTTTAGATTATTGAAAATGAGAGTGACCGGAATTAGCCAGTGACCGGCATTACCCCGTTCTCCCCTTTGTTATGAAATTTTTAACCCGTTTTCGGACACGTAACTGGACATTTCTAGTGATATGGGGAAATCTCCCAAACCTTTAACCTATTTGACTCAAGGTTTCAATCAGTTTTGTCTTATATATATGTTTAATATCAAGAAAAAATGTGTAAAAGCGAAAAGCCGGAAAAATATCAATGACATCGGTATTTCACATTCCTTAATAGAAAATAAAACTCATATACATTTAATTAACAATGTATTCTTATAGACCATAGTATAGTTTCTTTGTAAAATGTTAAATTTTTTATACCTTTAAAATTGGGATTTTAAAACAATGTTTATCTTTAATCTGATTTAAGTAGAGAAATGAAAAACATTAAAGTCATATTTTTCCTTTGTTAAAGTCATATTTTAACTTATTGTTAAAGTTTCCGTATTTTGGATATACATAATATAAATCCATGAATAGATACAATTGAAACATATATAGGTAAAGAAAATGCCGAAAATATTAAATTCTTATGTACATACGCGAATTTTGAAAACAACTGACCATATCTCGACTCTAAAGGTCTATGATACGAAGCGACGGGAACTAGGCATCATTTTTATGTACTAGAACCCATTTCCCAAAACCTCATCAAAATTTGATTCTCGCAGGTTGTGGATTCTCCTTGTAAGCACAAATTTATATAATACTATTGCGCAACTTTTTGTACTAAAACTAAATTTTTAGCTATTTAAGTTTCTTATTGTAAGTAATAAGTAAAAAACGTAATTTTTAAAACATAAAACATATATAAAATTTTTCTCTTCATTGTAAAAACGACGTATCTCGCGAACTTCAACTCGAAAAGAAGTATCTTTCTTTAGATTATTAGTTTCATCAACTTTGAAGTAATAAAACTATAATAATATAGTTTAAACAATATTTGTTATTTACGTATTAATGTAAAGTGATTTACGATGTCTGCCTTTATGATATTAAATATAAGCTTTAAATCAATGTTATAATGATATTCAGTGTTAAAAAGAAGCAAAACTAGCGCGCCACACGTGGCCGTCGGCCGTATGTGACTTGCCTGCTCCGGAGCTTCAGAGCGAACGCTCGCTCTTAAGCTCCTCCGTGCCTTGCATCGCCGTGCGATCCAAGGCATGCAAAACGCTTGCCTTACCGGTGCACGCTCGCCTTGCTCAGGCTGCGCGTTAACTTGATTGCCTGACACTCGCGCGAAGCGCTAAACTAAAGCTTACATTTAACGCTGACACTATTATCTGTTTCTAATTAGTAAAAGAAAGATATTATCCTGTTTAAGTGGTTGTACTTTGGATATAAAACTGTTATTGAAAAGGGGACATCTTTAAAAAATTTTAAGATCGATTGGGCGTGCTGCACCGCAATTGTTATTAAATGATGTGGATGAAAAATCGTTTTTTAGGCTGTTTCTTGTATAAAAGCATTTTTTTTTAATATTTGCTACCATAAAAAGTTGTGTCTTTTGAGATCTACAACTTTTTCACTTAATTTTTTACGTAAGATGCATACCTGCAAAGTTTTATAGTAAAAAACTGCATTTTATTATGTCAAAAATCGTTTTTGGACTATTAGCTTGATTTAAAAACATTTTCGCGTCTTGATGTCAAGAAAAAAGTTGTATTTTTCAAAGATCTACAACTTTTCCATTTAACTTTTTCATGTAAAATGCATAGCTGTAAAGTTATATGGTAAAAAGCTGTTTTTTCGATGTTAAAATTCGTTTTTGGCCTGTTAACTCGAGTTAAAAGTATTTTCATAAATAAATGTCTATAAGAAAAGTTGTATTTTTCAAAGATCTACAACTGTTCTCTTTAACTTTTTTTCGTATAATGCTTAGTTTTCAAGTTATAGCCCAAAAACCGTTTTTAGCGATTTTTTATAGTCGCCGCATTCAGCGTATATTTGCAGGGTCGATCTTAAAATATGACCATCAGGTTGTTATACTTAGGAGAGCTCCCAAAAACAATTTGAACCTGATCCGCTCAGACTTCGCGGAGATAATCGTGTAACGTGAATTTAAAAAAAAACACGTAAAAATAAGCAAAAAGTGCTCGCAATTTAAAAACTACGTACATGATCGTGATAAAAAAATATCGAATTTCATATTGTGCTGGAGGAGATCCCTCCTAAAATTTTAGCCCGATTGGTCCAAAATTGCGTGAGATAGCCTATCTCACACATTTTTCGCTAACGAAAATATAAGGCACTTCCGTGTCGCGGTCGTGCCTTAGTCTACGAAATTAAGATCGCTAATTCTGAGAGGTGAAATTTTTTTTTATTTCAAATCATTAAAAACAGATATAGGACACACTGTGGATCACAGTATTATTATGATACAGCTTTTTACGGATTTTTTCCAAACATTTCAAGATATAAAAGTTATGAGCTGATTACAAGTATTTCGTTATCGCTGAGAATGCAACTTTTAACAGCTCATAACTTCTATAATTTGAAGCTTATGAAGAAATGGGCAAATTAACATACTAGAAAAGAATAATTCCATCCCTTATTTCCATTTTCAGACAAATTTCTTAGATAATTACTTTTCGAAATTTATTTGAAAAACTGTTCACTTATATGCAAATAAGATTCGCAGCGTGCAGTGTTTCCCAAAATCGACTTTTTCTGCGAAACGCGTAAGGCGCGGGGGAACGCGCACGAAAATGTAATCCAATGAATTGCCTGCGCGCCGAACCGTAAATAGTAAGACAAAAGAGGCGGAGATGCAAGACAAGCCAACAGACTTGTCATAAAACTACGAGCACATGTAGGCTCGTCATAAAACTTTGTTCCGAAGAAGCAACGACTTACCGCAGCCGGTGCAGACGACCGCGACTTTCCGCGGATTCTTATATAGGACCTATATATTATAGGAGTGGCCTCAAAAGATCGCAGCGCATTACGTGGTTTAATCGTCGACGATCGACGGGCCTCATAACACCGGCCGTCTCGAACATTCACTTAACATTCGCATATCTATCCCCCGCTTCTCCGGAGAGAAGCTTCGCTATGCCGCCCATTTGTTCGGCAGCCCGTTCCTTTCATTCGCGGATTACGAAACAGTACTATTTGCGTTCGCTATACTTATTTTCCCCTCAAAAATCTACTATCTTCTATCCTCTCTTACCTTATGCCAATCACGCTTGCTGAACTGCAAGCGACCCTCGCCGACCTCTGCTGCCTGCCCTTCCTCCTTCCTTAATACCTGCGTATTCGTCTGCGTCTCACCTCTCGTCAATCCTTATATTTAAATCCTGTTCTTATCAATATCCTGCTTCCCGTTCTCCCCCATCTCCCTTGACGCAACGAGCTCCAACTCTCGTGCTTCCGTCCCTGTATTAACTATTTTTCCCAGGTTTGATATAGTAGAGTAATGTATTTAAAAAATGAAAATATTCCGTAGGTGTGCTCTAAATATTACATTATGTAACAAGGGCAAAAAGTCGAATATGTTTCTTGCGGGTGAGTTTACTCACCCGCGCGAAAAATCGACTTTTTTCTCGAGTTATAGTACTTTATCATATATGATTATATGCTGATACATCTGTCATAGCTCGAATATGCTCATATATGATTATATATGAACCCTGCATACATGATCATAAATGAACATGTATGAACTTTTTTTACCCGAGTCTTTCTTGTAGTAAGCAAAGATATTATACAAATCATTATTTGAGGCCTCCGAACGGAAAAGGGCGCATAGCGCGATATCGCCGGATAAGTATTGTCCGGCTAGCCAATTTTCAATATCGCTTCAAATTAAATTTATTTAATTAATATTTAAAAATAGTACTATTGCGCAACTTTTTGTACTAAAACTAAACTTTTAGCTGTTTTAGTTATTTTGTAATAGGTGAAAAACGTAATTTTTCAAATTAAAAAAATATTTCACATTTTTCACTTTAACTCGGCATAACTTTTTCAAATATGAGCTTTTATTATTATTACTTTTACATAATAATCTTTAGGGTATTCTATGAGATATAACACTTGAAAAAAGTACAAAAAAATATTTTGTAAGAAAATGACGAATTTTTAAATACATAGAAGCGGATTTTGCACGCGAGCATGGCAAATTCTCCCGCTGAGCTGTAATGGGGTTGAATATTTTTATTATAATGAATATATAATTATATTTTATAAATTCTTATAATTCCTAATACAATATTACTTACTTCACGTAATCAGCGGAATATTTCTGTTGTTTACACGTATTATCAAATTGATTGACTAAAGTATTATTGAACATTTTCTTGGCCTACTGTAAATTGGTCAAGATTGACTGAGAAAAAAAGATTTTAAGAGATACGTAATTGAAGTTTAATATCAGTTACTCAAAATTTCTTAGGCCAGGGTTACACCCAAAAAAAGACTTTTTTTTACGAGTCCAGAAAACTTTTTATGTTTAAAATCAATTATTCTGAAAAATTTTTTGCTATCAAAACACAATATTGTCTTAGACTTTACCGTCGTAAAACGTGAGAATCTTTACCCAACACGTCACAATAAATCACTGTTTTCAATACCATATTTATTAAAGGAACTTTGATCCTCACACGATTCGGGGTGACAGGATGAACAAAAAATTCTGTTTTAACTGTTATTCGACTCCATTTGACATGTATTGCAAAAAGAGCGGAGCGCTTTGCGTTAATTTTTTGATTATTTTTTTTCTGAGATCCAATCAATTTAAAAAAAATTTTTTTTTAATATTTTTTAAAAATTTGATTGGATTTCGGAATAAATTGCACAAATGCGCGCGGTCAAATAAATTGAAACTCCACAAGATCATTGTTTTTTACATTATAAACATATCTATAGATCATTTTTTCATCCTAACTCTCGTATAAAAGTTTTATTCACATAAATATAAAAGTAATATATAATTATATTTCATAAATTCGGGTGTAAATCTATGTGGAATAGTTAGGTTTAATCTAAAAAATTAAAATATAGGAACATACTCGTTTATCTATCACAAACATCATATAAATGAAAATCAAAATCATATATAACTACAAATCAGGAAACTAAACTGAAAGAAAAGAGTACGCCACTTTTCGACATGCACACAAATACAGGAAAACATTATCGTATACACCCGCAGTCGAAAAGTCGGGCTTTGCCGATGTCGGCGACGGTGGTCATAAAGTCCTGCGAAAAAATCTGTACAGTGCATGCACACCAGGCCGAGCGTGGGGCGAGTTGGAGCGCGCTCCCCTTAAAAATCACCTGAATAAAATCCCCAAGCCGTAAAGACAAGAGCAGGAAAGCCAGGAAGACATTTGCAATCACAAGCACCGATCCATTATATCTGTCGGAGGAGGGAGACAAAGAGAGGGGGGAGTTCTGAAGGACCCCCGCATCGACTAGATGCGCACTGCGTATATACCTATGCTAATAGCGTGTCCTGTTTCGGTCTGCGCAGGTAAGGGGTTGGTAGCCGCTTCGCCGCCACCGCTACTGCCACCTGGTTGGAGGGTAGGACAGCGCGGTTGCCGATTCGCTATCGGGGCCTTGCATATCATGTACACAAGTTCGCATGCAAGCCGTAACGTCGGCGTGGGGCCTCATGCGCTGGAGTAGGGGATGTTGGCGAGTGGTGGGGGCGCAGAGCGCATCAGCCCCCGGACCCTCGCCGAGGGTATTTATCCGCTGCAGTCGCTGCAACAGGCCACATTCGGCACTGGACTTTAGAACGGACGGTGCTTTAGTTACTAACATACATCGAAATGGAGCAGCCTCTTGATTTGACGGTGCGAAAGAGTTCGGACAAGGGTCCGAAGGAGAGGCTAAAGCAGCAGCAGCAGGAGCAACGGCAGCAACAGCAGCAACAGCAGAGGCAGCAGCAGAAGCCGCGCACGGGGAAGCGTGTGCAGTTGCTGCGATCAGGGAAAGTGAAGCTGCTGGCGATCCAGCGCATTAAAAGTGGCGCCACTAAAGCAACTGTCTCGAGGGCACTCGGTGTGCCCGAGTCGACCATCCGCGGATGGTGCAAGAGCGAGAAATCAATCAGGGAGAAGCTGTTGCGAAGGCCGGTCGACGACAGCGAGTCCTGCTCACCGACATCGGACTCGCCCTCGTCCAGCATCGACTCGCTCGACGACAACAATCTAGTCCTCGACATGTCTGGTGAGTTTCTTTAACTTTGTAATTTTCAATTTATTATTTATTGATTGTGGGCCTGAAGCTTTATAATAATCCGCGTTTACACGTTTATTTTCTATTGTTGAGATATTATTTAAATAAACATTATCTATTTATTCAGAATAATTTTCAATTGTTCTGTTTCTAGCAGGAAGATCGAGATCGAACAACTCCAGCGACGAGGAGAACCGCGAGCCGGCCTCAAAGAAATCAAGACTCGAGGTGAAGGACCCCAGCGCCCCCATGGCGCACAGCAATAACGGACCCTACGCTATGCCGAACGAGGCGATACTCTTGGCCTTGCTGATGGCCCACCAACGCGACAACAGGCAGCAGATGATGTCGCTCCAGATGGACAACTGCCCGTCGATGTCGCAGGAGACGTACAGGGCGCGCACCGTCGATGAGGTGATCGCAATCGGGGAGAGATTCCTCGAGTTGCTGGAGAACAGCGACGATCCATCGGTCACCATGTTCACAGTCGGCCACGTCAGGGAAGTGCTCGACAGGCTAAGGGAGAACAGGCGCTAATGTAAGGATGGATTTTACAGCGGGCGAATTTTGGTACTAATATTGGTACGCGTTGTAGAGCGCGAGCAAAGCGCGCGGTACGCTTGCGATATAGTGTGAAGGGCAATTTTGTGAGTCGAAGAGGCAATTGATTCTTTCTATTGTCGCTTCGATGTGATTTATTACGACGGTATTATAATATAGCTAAGCATTGCCAATGAATATTTTATGTTAATTGCGAAAATTACCCTTCTACTATTCAGACTGTCAACGCGCGGTACCACGTTGAAACGATATCAGTCTGCACTAATGGAGTAGTTGAATATTTTTCTACAATAAATCATATGGAATATATTTACTAAGCTTCTTTATTTACCTTTTACTTTATCCATTCCTCGTATATTTTAAGGAAAATTTATTAATATGTGAAGACAAATAAAATACGTAGAATGTAAAAATAATATACTTTATTAAATTGTAAAATTAATTATAAAATATATTTGGTAAATATTGAATGACATGACATGATGATGATTTAATGCCAATTGGTATTGAGTAAAAATTTTATTCTACGTTCTTTAGAATTTTCCTGAAGCCATATAATTTGACAAAATAAGTAAAATCATTAACTGCATTCATAATTAGTACAAAAATAGTGTACATGTATAATTATGCTTCTAAGTATGTACCGTTACATCTTTGGTGGCATTCGGCATTCTTCTCGGGATAAACCGTCTTGCTGCCTTTTAGATAGAATAGAATAGATGTTCAGAAACTCAATGACCCCACGAAAGCATCAAAACTCTGATATCTTAGCGAGCATGCACGTGAAGAAATCAATTTTTTCAGCGTGATATGAGAGAAAAAGAAATCATATGTTACTAGTACATTATGATACGTGTGACTTAAGTGGCCCATTATCGCACGACGTGTAGTTAGCGCCCGAGCGTAGCGAGTATCGTATATAATTTTATAACACTGCTTTCCTAAATCCGCTGTCACGCCTAGCCGTGCCTTAAGCAGTCCAGTATTGGGCGATAAGGATGGTGCAATAATGGACTACTTAAGTCACGGATAGGCTTGACTTGATAGGCGTGACTTAAGTCACGGATACGCTTGACTTGATAGGCGTGACTTAAGTGCGGATTTAGGCCACCCAGTGATATAAATAATATTGTAGCTTTTTTACGTACTTTAAGATGCATGTGCCAGCTTTTGCCGTAGATTTTTTTTCGATTCGAAAATTGCAACTTTCGTTGACGTTTATCGGTTGGTAAAGTGGCTCTACTAATGCATTGCAAGGTAAAAGGCAATCGACGCCGATAAAAGCGGCGGTAGATTGTTCAAAATTCCTAGGACTGTTATTTCCAAAATATCGACGTAAAGGCGTACGCTACGGCACCGTGTAGTTAAATAACACATAAAGGAAATCTCTGCTAGACTAGTCTTGACTTTCTGAAGCACTTACTATATGACTTTATCATAAGAACTGAAAGGTGACCAATTTACTAATACTGTTGGTAAAGTGACCAATTTTTAACTATTTAGAACGTCTTTAAGTAAAAAAGAGAGAGTAAATTTTTTTGCAAAAAAATCATGAGGTATTATAGTTAAAGGTTTAAATGACATGTCTCTATAGTTTTTGAATCTGCGAAACCCGATATATGTTATGTTGCTTAAGGTAGACACATTGCCTATACCGTCCTTATCTATCTATTCTAGCTTCTAATGTTAATTTAAAATACCTTGCGATAACAAATATTATTAACATAATTTAATATATCCAATGTAAATGAACCAAAGTATGCTACTATGTTTGTCATTATTATTATTATAATGTAAAAGGGTAGTTAAGGCATAGAGCATTTCTTACACATAAGAATTATACACGTAATTATTGTACACAAAATACCGGCCAAATATCATATTTAATTGTCTGCAGCACGGCTTTATAAGACGTCATTTTTTTCCTCGACATAATTACCCATATACACGGGAAAGCCTATAAATATGCACTTTATATACGTATGCGAACTAAAATATTTGTAATCTATGCAGTAGTTCAAATACTTCATTTAAACATTCAAAATAAAATGCTTTAATCTATATTTCTCTTTGAGTATTGTGCTAAATACTTTAATAAACTAAACATTAGTGAGGCAATTACTGTACCAAGCATCAGTTACTGTACCTAAACTTATTTAAAAGAAAATTGTATCAAACTTTGAATGGTACATTTTTCACTCTTTGTGAGAATACATCATAAAATTTAATTTTTTACTAGTATATTAATGAAAATAATAACACTTTCATAAAATAATAGATTCGCACAAAATGAAGTGATTATTTACTCAAATAAAGTAAGAAGCGCCCTCGAGTAACATCTGTTTCATTTTCTCTCAAGAAGAGTAAATATATATCACTCTCTCAATTTTAAAGTAGAGGTTAATCAAAGCAAGGTGACTAATAAATTTACATTTTGCAATCCTAGAACAAGACTATGCAAACCAAAAATTTGATGTTTTTGTAAAACCAAGCCAGCAGAATAAATTTTTCATGAGATAAAAATCTCTTACTTGAATTTTATTTATGTATTATAGTTTCGCAACCTTTGGCAATATATTGTTGCAGTATATTAAGAGGGCGTCGATTACCGACACAGATTCCCACTATCCTACGCACGTTTTTAGTTATTTATTAAAATATTAATTTATTTCATAAAAAAACTACGAGTTGTCACTGCTTCATTTGAGAATAAGCAATATTTTGAATGTCACAAAACCACTTAATGTTGTTTCGTTTTTGAGAAAACTTTGAATTACAAAATCAATGACTAAACATAACCTCATTTTTTTGTAATTCAAACTTTTCTCTGTTATTTACTTTTTTGGACTTACAATATTGCTTCTTCTTAAACAAAGAGGGAACAACTCATAATTTTTTATGAAACAAATTATATTATTAAAATTAATAACGAAAATCGTACGTGGTATAGTAGGAATATGCGTCGGTAATCGACATCCTCTAAGGGTTTTTATTTTTGTATCAGATATTTTTTAACAAAAATTAGGGTACATAAATTTTAAGTTGGCACAGTCTTGTTCTCGGGTGCGATTTATTTAACTTACTCTATCATATGCTCGAACCATAATTGTTAAAAGCTGTTTTACACCTTTCATGCATGGTTGGCTTTGGAATGTAGAGTCGGCATGACCTATTTTAGATTCTTTCAATTCCTTTAAGAAGTCTTCATCATATATAATAATATGTTCGTCATCTCCATCCTCAACTAGTTTGTGGGATAGCTTCCTATTTTTTTCCTCATCATACAATAGTAACGCCTCGCCTTGAGGGGTGTCGAAGAAATTTGCTTAATCTTTTATACATTCAATTTTCTCCGATCCTCTTTTTTGTGCCTTGCGCCTCCATTTTGTCATGTTATTTCTCATTTTGGTGTAATATTGGTTTTTTGGTGCTACATCTTGGAATCTAAAAGTTCAAAACATCACAAGAAACATATTATTATTTTTCATTTATTAAATAAAACTACATTTTTTAAAACTTATAATATTCATTAATATTTTGAAAACTATATATATTTACAATTACTTAGTATTTTAAAAAATCGACAAATACAAACAATCTTACTTCAATTTAACTCTGTTGTAAATATGCTTTAATGAAGCACTTTCGTCCATCGCAGCCTTCTTTAATTCATTATAGAACTCTAATTTTCTTTCAAGTAGAGGCTCAGGAGCATGGTTGTGATGTCCAGTACATTTCTCTTATCCATTGCTGTACATAATCAAGCGACCGTGACATCGTAGGCTTTTCCTCCCGGCTTTGATGCAAGAATAAGATCTGTATAAATCATTTATGTGTCAAGTATTCAATTTATTTTAATAGTATAAATTTTAAACTTATATTTCACTATAATTACTCGTTATTAATGTAGAAATAAAGCATAAAAAACTTACGATATACCTACCATTATTAGTTACTTTCAACACATGATACGTTGGGTAAAAGAAAGTTTGAAAGAAAAAACATAAATAAAATGTGCAGTTAGCAGATTTCCAAATATTTTGATTCAAATTTTTAATTTCTAACCAATATAAAATACGTATTTTTTATATTCTATTGAATTAGATTACATTTTATTGATTTTAATTAAAAATTTTAATCTACGAATTGGTATGATGCACAAGATTTGAGTAAGATTTAAAATAACCTATAACATAAGCATTATTAAATGTGTGCAACGAAGACGTTAATAAATTGAATTAAAAATTATTATAAGTTAATTAAAATTTATTTAATTAACTTATTAAACTGAATGCTGAATACATAAACTGAATACAGAATAGTTCGTCTAGCGCATAAGATTGTGCATCGCACGGTGTAAAATGGTGAGCTTTCAGTGTTGTTAATATTAACTTTATTTAGATTCGTGATACTGAAAAATTCGCCATTCATTGCGTGGCGCGGGCGTACGGTCGCATATACCAGGCGCACTGTTTTGTGTACTCAAATTCAACCATTCCGTTCGTGCTTTTACTGCATACAACTCCACGTGAGATGTATCTCAAAGACCGTGTTAGATAGAGATTGTCATTAGCGCGTCGACTGTGTAGGTTTGAACGGAATTGCGAAAAAGAATTATTAACAAGTATAAATCAAGGTTGAATTTAGAAAGAAATAAATAAATTAGTAAATAGTTAATAGTTAATAGTTAATTAGTTAATAGTTCGTAAATACTAACCTAGTTCCATTTTTTAAATTGTCCAGTTTGAAGCTGAAACCATTCCTAATGGTATCGTTATTCCCTTTGTAGAATTTTTGTTGTACCGTGTCATTCGTTTTTTGAGAATTCATAATTGCACTTTTAACTGCACTGAGAGAATACATCGGTCAGACTTGCTGAACTGTTCGGTAGTATGTATACGGCAAGAATAGCGGAACAAGTTCGGCAGCTGAGTCTCCGTAACCTCACTTTTTCACAAATAATCAATAGTTTAATGAATTTCTGATTTTTTTGTTACTGTAACCTTTTTATATATGATTAGTTAGTCTAAGTTACATTTTAAATGTTCTACTTTAACCTTACTTCTGTTTTACCTTATCACAAACGTGATAATGAGGCTACAATAAAGCGCAACACCACACATCATTTTTAATACACATCCGCCAAAACAGCCGAACTGTTCCGCAGTTTTTACCGAATTCCTCAGTAAGAATGACAGACTATGGCCTCCACAAACTTAGCCATGCGACTTCGGCAAGCCTAACTGAACCATTCACTCAGTGTACGGGGCGGAGTAACCCTCACCGCGAACAGAACGGCTCTTTTGCGTGGTGAACTTTCGATTCTGTGCGTGATCTGCTACTATCTCGCGTAGTTTAGCAATAATTAATACTTGCTTATATTATTTTCACTTATAACCTTAAATAAATCGTCTGTAAACCAACCTGTTGCCCTACTCATCGTACTTATTATATTCCAACGTTTGAACTACATTTCTCCTGAAAGGAGAATGCCCACGATCGAACTTTGAAACCGTAAGAGTGTCACCTATCTAACCTGTATAGTTCTTTAGAACACAATAAAACATGAATTTAAAAATAATTTGGATCCAAAAACCCTCGGGAAAGTGGTGAAAAGATCAAAATAGTACATTTTTAATTCACGTTTTTTGTGTGCTCTAAACAACTATATTAGTTAGATAGGTCACACTATTAATGGTTTTAGTCTGTTGATCTGTGGGCATTGTCCTTTTAAGGATCTTTCGTAGTCCAAAGGAGGATGCCCATGGTGGTCCCTCTGATTGAATCTATATGACTAGCACAATTCTTTAGAGCTCATCAAATCATGAACTTGGAAAAAAATGTCGACTTCTTGAGTGCGGGAAAAGTTAAAAAAGATAACATCTATGCATTTTTCCTATTTGACGTAATGTATTAGATCTAACAATACTTGGTCTATTCAACTTATATTTGAGAATTTCGATTACGTTTTTATCAAGTTTCCCTACATTTTAGGTATGTATATTTTTTTAAATTCAAATTTCGATTAGCTCTAAACAATGGTATAGATTTTGTACGTTCAACTTTAAAAGGTTGACAGTATAGACATCCTACTTTTTTCTGTGTAGCATTATGGTATTTTGTTTATATTAAAATGACTATAAATTTTGAAATTTCTAGCTCACGTGCGAAGATTTCTCTGAAAGAAACGCATTTCCAAGAAGAACGTTATTGATTTCGTCATCTGATGAGGACGAGGGAAACAGAATGAGCGTTGAATCGGAAGATGTAAGATAAATATAGTAAAACTAATAAAATTAAATAAATTATACAATTATTATATTAACATTGAACTTTTTAATATTAATTTATACTGGCTTTCATTTTTATAGCAAAATCACAAATCTTTCGCTAAAAAAATGTCGTTTCCGAAAAAAAATTTGTTGAGTTCCTCGTCTGATAATGAAGAGGAAAATTCTACGGGTAACAAATCAAAGAAAGTGCAAAATGTAAGTTAAAAATAAATGGAGGATGTTCACAGATTTATAATAGTTTAGCTGTTCAAGGGTAACGTATAAAACTAATAACTTTATTTAGAGTTCGTCAAAATATGAATTTTGAAAAAAAAATTCTGGAGAAACTTGAATAAAACGCGGTAAAAATTGGAAACACATTTTTTTCGACACATTTGACTTTACGCATTGCTCTAAATGGGACACATCCATAAATATTATTTTTTTGAGCTTTCCCGCGCTTATATATTTCACAAAATATATTTATACATAACTATAGATTCTACAACCGTCTGCAAGTATCAAAAGTGAAAATTGTACAGAAAAATTTGGTAGTTTAGATTGTGAGCAAAATCAAAAATATCAGTTTGATGAAAAATCTGAAGATACTACATGTACTCTGAAACATCTGCTAAAAGGAGAAAATGTAATTGACATATTTTCTTTATTTTGAAATTGATATATTTGTAATTAAACAAGTATTTTTAACTATTATTATGTTTTATCTTGCCCTAGATTTCTGAGTTGATAAAAGGATCAACAATTTTTGTAAACGATTTCGAGTTGAGAACAACAAGAAGCACTTGCAAAAGCCAAACAGATTTAGCAAGAACGTTATTGAGAATTGTTTTTAAAGAAACCGCTTTAAAGAACTGTTCATTGACTGGAAAAAAGGCGAAAGGTTTAGGCAAAACCGAAAAAGTCAAACCGGGACTTAACCCAAAAGGAGTTGATGCTATATTATGTTAGGTATGAATTTAGCATGTTTAATTGATATTTAATTATAATAGAATATAACAACTGTATTATTTTATTATTGTTTATAGTGTATGTGGAAGCATTTGGTAAAAAGATGGATTGGAAGCCAAAAGATAAATAGCTCGTGAAATTTAGTATGAGCTCAAAGTTCACAGAAATACAAAATTCTAAGAATTAACATAAGTTTTTGTCATGTTATATAGTGTTCGTTAGTGTATCAACGTCTGATACGTATGTTACAATTTTGTGTATGTATGTATATATATATATATATATATATATATATATATATATATATATATATATATATATATATATATATATATATATACACATAATATATAATAAATGATTTCATATCCTATATTATGCAATATTATCTATAGATGCTCTTACAGACTAGTACTTTTCTGATTCCTCGAAAAATACTTCTCGTTAGAGGCCTCTTATAAAAACTAGTACTTCTTAGATTCTTTGATAAAGAATAACGCTTTTTTACCAAACCGCAGAAAAATAATTGTTTTTTGTCAGATAATCTACTAAGTAATAATAGTTTTTGTAAATAAAAGACTTCTAAAAAAATAAGTATTTGTCAAGACATCTAAAATGTGCTAGTTTTCATAAGGAGCATCAGTGTATTAGTAAAAATGAGTATTATTTTTATGTTTATATAAAAATTGCATACTGTTTATTGTTTAGGTTAAAGTTTGTATATTTATTATATACAAATTATATATGCTCATTCCTGTATATAAACCATATATGATCTATAAATAGTCAATTATATATATTTTATATATAGTCTGTATACAATTTTTTTACTTGGGTAATTCCAGCCGCGCTACAAAACATACAAAAGCTACTTGTACTTTAACCAGTACTCGCCCCCGAGGTCTCAACATATACTTGTGTCAATCAAAACTTTTTTCCCATTTAGAGACATAATTTATATTTGATTATACATGAGAAGTAATATATGGCCGTATGTTATCATATATTGAATATTACCTGGATATTTTATAATATTTTATTAATTATTAGATATGCTTATTTGATAACCTAATATAAAGTCAATTATTTACTCACACGGCCAAAACCAAATACTAATGGGAACGAGCAAGAGAATATTAAGTATTGTAGTAAGTCAAAAAATCTTTAAATGTAATATTTTTGGACAATTCATATTGCGATCATTAAAACTACTTCACGATTACTTGAAGGAAAATGGTATTAGAACGAACGTAGCTTCAACACTGTTCATTATAATAATGAATACGTCATAAGTTTTAAGTTCTGTATCTAATCAACTCATCATTCTTGATAAATATATGTATGTGATAAAAACTTCGATATCCCTGGTAGAAACGTTCCCCATATGTTCGCCAGATTTTACTCTATTTTATAGGGAATGGCCAATTTCTGCTTAAAAGTCTGGCCAGAAACCCTGCTACCTGTCGACGTTTTCTCGTCAGAAACCTGACCAACTTATGGTTAATGAATAAATAAATAAAAAATAACGTTTAACGAATTTTTATAAGTTAATAATGATTATTATGTCATGGATTTAATAGCTTATTGTTAATAGAATGCTAAGATATATTTGGGATAGATTCGAAATAAAAACTAAAAACTTATTTCATTAAAAGTTTTTTTAAGGTTAGAGTTTTATAATTAAATAAAACATAAAAAAATCAAATAAATAATCGAATAAAAATTTGCATGCTGTTTTAACGCAGAAGTACTATAATGGGATTTACATTTTCAATAATTTTTTAGGGTTATGTAAGCTATTTAGATTTTCTATAAATTTCTGGTCAGATGCTGGTTTATTTCTGGCGAACTATTAGGAAACGGATCTGCCCAATAGATCGTGAACCGACCATCTAATATGCTCATTTTTCTACCAGGGATTCAAAGATGTTTTTAAACTAAAGATACTACTACATTATTGTGTTTGTATTTATAATTATTATTTATTAATTTATTTGCATACAGTACATTCGTTTTCTTTGATTAGGTACAAATTTTTTACATAATTTTATATATAATTATTTAATTTTAAAGTACATAAATACTGATAATTATCCGATGATAATATATACGAGAATCCTATTATTACAAATTATCGCATAAATAAAGAAAACGCAATAGCACCTGGTAAATTGGATATCAAATAGATTCTAAATGTAATTCCAGCCGCGCTACAAAACATACAAAAGCTACTTGTACTTTCGACCAGTATTCGCCCCCGAGCTCTCAACATATACTTTTGTCAATCACTCATTCATTTTCTCTCTCGCGGTCACATCCTCTGGCTCATCCCCGGTCAAGCTACTGAAATCGAAGTTCGGTCCAAGATCCTCCTTGTTAGCTAACAGATACGCCGTGGCCTCGTCCGCAACACTTGCAATTCCAGTCTCCATCATGACCCTGATGACCGCCATGTTCTTCTGCCTGATCGCGTGAAACATCGGCGACCTGGACATTTCGTCGAGCGCGCAAACGTCCGCCCCCCCGCTGATCAGCAAGCGCAGCATCTCCGCGTTGCCCTGGATAATGGCCTCGGTGACCATGGGTCTGCTCGAGGCGCCAGCCCTGGCGTTGGGATCCCCGCCGTGGGACAGCAGGAAGCTGATCATGTCCAGGTCGGCGCACTCAACGGCCATCCTCAGTGGTGTCTTGTTGAACTTATCCAGGACGTTGACGTGGACGCCTCCATGCACCAGGATCTTCGCCACGTCCCGGAAGCCGTTTCCGATGGTCTTCTGCAGGGAGGAGGCGATGTTCCTCGTGCTGGCGCCGTAGTGCAGCAGGCAGACCACCACGTTGGGCTGATTGGCGAGGATGGCCACTTTCAGGGGCGATTGGTTCCACTGGTCCATTAAATCGACGTCGCAGCCGTACATGGCCAGCAACTGGACGAGGGTCGGGTTGTCCGACCTGGCCAGCAGGTGCAGAGCGTTCATCTTGGAGTCGTCCATGGCGTTGGAGTAGGCCCCGGCTTCCAGGAGCAGATGGACCGTCCTCAGGTTGCCGATGCGACAGGCCAGGTGGAGGAGGCTGCGGCCTTTCCTGTAGCGCTCGTTGACGCTGGCATTGTTGCGGATGAGCATGTCCAGGCTCAAGTGGTCCGAGTTCTTGACAGCCAGGTACGTTGGCGTCTGATCGTAGATATCACGGGCGTCGACGTTTGCGCCGTAGGCCACCAGGACGTTGGCCATCGCATGGTAGCCCGACGTCACTGCGGCGATGAGGGGCGTGACGCGCAGTCTCTCGCAGAGGAACTCATCCGCGACTGCGCGGTATCTGGAATGGTCATTTGAAGGGGTTGTTTTAATGTGGGAACGTTAATAAGGAGAGTTTGTGATTTGCCTTGTTATAAGACCTCCTAGAAGAGCAATGTGTTTGTTCCGAGTAATTTCGGTTCCGTTTTTGGCGCCACTGTGCCCTTAATAAAGCGAATTGACTAGTATATAGAAGATAGTATATAGATTGTTCATGTATTGTATATTTTGGATGAGTATATTTGTTCCCGGTAGATTCTCTAAAACCCATACGTTTTGTCTTCAATTTTCACGTAATAAACTTGAAATATCATGCGAAATAAATATGTCGATTAGGCCGAGCTGGACCATTTTCAATCTCGTAATGCTATGGGGGAAAAATCATTTTTAACGTACAGGAATCGAGAAAAGAATAAGCATTAAAAAAAAAAATTTATTACACATATCCAAAACTCAAGAACAATTAGATCTCAATTTTTTCAGAATTTTTTATCAACGATTTCTATATTCAGGATTTCAAGAGTTTATACGCAGTGCAGTTAACCATATCAGCCGAAAAAAGAAAAATAATTTTATTATACATGTCCAAAACTCAAGAGCAATTAAATCATATCTGATTATTTATTGAATTTTTAAAATTTCAATATAATAAATTATATAACAATGCATCGCCTCAACATCTTTTTATATTACTTGATACGGATGGAAAATTAAAGTATTCCGAGGTAATACACAAAGTCCTATTGGGAATCTGTATAGATGTGGAAAAATAATACGTTATATAAACAAGAAAATCATTATACCTTAGAAGACACTCTGCCGTTTGGGGTTGACACCTGTTCAGGCAGATATGCAGCGGCACCGTACCAGAATTGTCTTTAATATTCGGGTTTGCACCACGTCGGAGTAGATAATTAACCATATCAACGTTTCCCTCGCTGCACGCTAAATGAAGCGCGGTCTCGCCTTTATCATTGACAACATCCAAATCCGCTCCGCTGTTCACCAGGATGTTCATCACTTTGGTATCGCCAAAGAGCGCCGCGCAGTGAATCGTGTAATTATCACAGAATTCGCACTGAAAGTAAAGATACAACAATTATTATAATTTTCCATAAACTTCTTAAATTTTTACTAATTTAGTTTTTTATAGTATGCAGAGTGTGTTTAAATTAATACTTGTATAAAAATAACGTTAACGATGTTGGATGGTTTAAGCACTTTTCTTTAAATGGACGCTGTATTAAACCCATTGATCAATCCTATCAAAAGTACATGTAAAAGTTATAAAAACAACTTTAAAATAAAGCAATTTTAAAAATTATTATTTTACATATATAAGTATAATTTATAAATTTGTAAGTGTATTCTTTAAAACGATAAGAGTCCTTTATCATAAATGGATTGATCTATTAGTTTAACGGCCATTTCATATATATATATATATATTTGTAAATATATATATGTGACTTCCGTTTTCTCTACTCATATGTATAATACACATATACACACATACAGACCATATATATATATATATATATATATATATATATATATATATATATATATATATATATATATATAGTGACTGCAGACAGTGCAGACGACAACCACAAAATCTAACCTATTATTAAAATAAAATGTTGAAGGATAAAGGATGCGTTTGTGTCATTTGTATTATTAAAATAAAACGGGTTGTTTTTACGTGATTTGTTTTTATTACGTGATGAAAAAATCTCTGTACGACGATTTGTCGAAGCATCTGTTAAATATTTAATACTCCATTAGATGTACTGTTTTTTAACCCAAATTTTTGTTATTGATGAGGGTCTTTGTGAAGCTTTGTACTCGTGTAAGTGCTTCTTGTGTTTAAAGGATTATTTGAAAGTAACACATAAAATACTCATGTTCTATCCAGATATAAAGTCAACGCTGGCTCAGAAGGGTCATTTTAATGAAATGATAAAACTACAATTGAAGGCATCGATTCTAAAACGTCCTTAGCGCTCGGCCCGGCTGCCGTTATATCAAAATTGACGTCATAGTGACCAAAATTTGCAATTTTACGGAAATGAATTTTAAAAAATAGTATCGTGCAGAGGATCAAAAATGGCAACTTTTTATATATATACTTTGTTTGTACAATGTTTAGTATTTGAAAAAAAAAATAAAAACGGCAAAATTTTAAATCTTATTTGCACCACGTTTTTTAAACTTAGCTCGCTGCAGCTCCGACAAATATGAACGGATCTTGCTTATTTTTTGCATAGACTCGTAAAATAGTCTAGCGCAGCTAATAAACTGATAGATAGTTAAATATTAAATATTTTTCATTCAACAATTTAATTGCAAACCAGTGAGCTACCTTTTATAAGGTTAAGTATGTTCAACGAAAAAAAGTATCGAGGGAAGTTTAAGACTCAACTAACTTTCAACGAGACATTTGTTTGTTAACATTTGAAGAAGTTTCTCAGAAAATTTCAGATGAATTGGATGAAAAGTGGCAAAGATAGAGCGATTTTGCCAAACTTGCACTATGCGCGCGAACATTAGCGGGTCTGCGCGATACATGACGCTCAGTGTATGTCAGTCATAGAATAAGAAATAATTTAAGAAACATGATAAAAGTTATCCTGAAATAAACAAAACAAAAAAGTTCGAAAAACGGAAGTTGTCTCAACAAAAAGAAGAAAAGTAAGCGACGAACAAAAGCAAAAATTAGAATTAAAAATTAATAAAAAAGAAAAGAAAACAAAAACAATAAAAGGAAAAAAAAGTAATATGTTTTTGAAACGCGTTGTATGTATTGCGACTAAATTGTAAATAAATCTTAATGTAGAAATATAAATAAATATAAGTATTAGTTATTTGAAGTTTCTAATTTACTGAACAATGTCAAAAATCTGTGAAATTTATATGTTTCCCAGAAATTTATATTTTTAAAGATTGTAATTTACTATTCAATTCCTGTACGCTGCAATATTCTTTTTAATGTGTGTGAATTTCATTTGAACGCTTTATTATAACCATTTATTATCTAGTGTATATAACATTAAAAATTAACAATAATTTCTAAAACTTTCGTACAAAGAATTAAAAATTCAACAACTTTATGAATAACTGCCGTTTGATTTTGCCTTTGCTTTGTTTATTTAATTTCTTATTGTTTCATCAGATACTTATTTTTCTTAACTTCTACACTATAAATCGACAGTATTAAATAGTATGATTTGATTAAGTATGTATTTTTTAAAAAAAGGACAGGAAATCTTCAAGTAAACGGCATTATATGACTGACATACGCTGCGAGCGTCATGTATCGCGCAGACCCGCTAATGTTCGCGCGGAGCGTGCGAGTTTGGCAAAATCGCTCTATCTTTGCCACTTTTCATCCAATTGATCTGTAATTTTCTGAGAAACTTCTTCAAATGTGAACAAACAAATGTCTCGTTGAAAGTTCACTGAGTCTTAAACTTCCCTCGATACTTTTTTTCGTTGAATAGACTTAACCATATAAAAGGTAACTCACTGGTTTGCAATTAAATTGTTGAAAGAAAAATATTTAATATTTAACTATCTATGAGTTTATCAGCAGCGCTAGACTATTTTACGAGATTATTCAAAAAATGAGCAAGATCCGTTCATATTTGTCGGAGCTGCAGCGAGTTAAGTTTAAAAAACGTGGTGCAAATAAGATTTAAAATTTTGCCGTTTTTATTTTTCTTTTTTCAAATACTAAACATTGTACAAACAAAGTATATACATAAAATGTTGCCATTTTTTATCCTTTATACGATGCTATTTTTAAAAATTCATTTCCGCAAATTTAAAAATTGGTCACCATGACGTCAATTTGTATATAGCGGCAACCCGAGCCGAGCGCTAAGGACGTTTTAGAATCGATGCCTTCAATTAATCAAATGTTTGCAAGCTCAGGTTTATAATTACATTAAAAAGACTCTTTTCGCCCAGCGTTAACTTGATATCTGAATAAAACATGAGAATACTATATGGTTCTTTAGAAGGAATTTTATTTAAATTTATTTTAAGAGAATTTTCATAATCAAATAGGGCTACGTAATGTTTTAGGTAAAATTGCCGAAGATTACTTCAAGTAGTTTAAAAGAAAATGGAGTCAATGAAACTTTCAAGTTACCCATACACAAACATTTATTTATTTGAAAGTAACATATAATATACTCATATTTTATCCAGATCTAAAGTCAACGCTGGCCTAGAAGGGTCATTTTAATGAAATTATAAAACTATAATTAATCAAATGTTTTCAAGCAGAGGTTTATTTTATATTTTAGAAGCTATGTCAAAATATGCATAATTTATTTGGTATAAGGCTAATCACGAGTGACATTAAAACTCCAAAGTTGAATATTTCAGTATAGCAAAGGTACAACTCTTCAAAAAATTATCAGTTATTACAAATGCAAAACAAAAAACTCTAAAAATCTCCTAAGAAAGTCAAATTTTAACATAACGAATCAGTCCAACTCTTACCTGTAGATTCGCCTGGGTGCTGAGTACCACGTAATCTCGTGAGAGATTGACGCACCTGCTGGTGAACAGCTGACACGCCGAGGAGTGCACGTAGTGTTCGGCATTAACCCAGTTGACGACGTAGTCCGTCTTGACGGTCCCATCGAAGTCCGCGTAGATTACCGTACTGGCGGGTCGTTGATGCAGCGGAATCGGGTCGAAAGTGCTGAACTTCGGGATCTCGACGCCCTTCTCCAAGCACCATGCCACCATATTACAATCCATCGCGTTCTTTTACTTTATTCTGTCTTTTCGAGAACACGCGCGCACACGCTTTTACACTTGGACGTTAGATTTCAACTTAGAATGCCCGTCGCAAACTAATTGTCAACGTTATTGCACCAGAAAATAGTCAACTCTACTACAAAATCGGTAAACTCCGAGCAAAATGACTTTGACTTCAGTGTCTTTCTATCTCACTGAGACCACTCGTACTGCCAAAGCAACGATTTTACTTCACAATGCCGATTCGAACCGATCAACGCTATCTTACAAGGCCACTTGCCGTTCAGGACGAAGCTCAAGCACCAACTGATGTCCGTCACTTTGACACCAGGCCTTTAATAAGGACCTTAATTGCCTTTTGGAGACCCGATCCTGTTGGAGCCTGTCCGAATGCGAGAGCGCATTCTAATTCGTTGCTCATAATTACCAGGCACCTCGAGACGAAAAGGGAACTTTTGGCTGCGTCGTAATGTCACATGTCGATTTCGACATTAGCGGAGTTTCGGGAATCGAGGATTATCCGGGGGCAGAGGAGGGAGAAAGGGGTGCTCGGAGCAGGTACGAGTGCTCCGAGTTCGAACCCACGTGGTTGATTGGGTGGTTCATTACGCACGTGCATAAGGTATACCTGTTGCATTTACCGTTTTAATGGGGATTTGGCGGGTGAAGAAAGTCAAAGCTTGCAGGGATTATTCGCATTGTATACTGTCGTATAAGATACCGTTAGTATTAATTGCCTGACTATTGCACTGACAATATAGCTGATGTTATTTAGATGGGTTAGAGAGTGCGACGTATTGCATTGAGAGTTAATGTTTGCAAGCTGACTCAGAATGCTGTATCCTAATTGTTATAAAATATGGTTATATACTATATTAATAGTAGCCTTTCTCCAGTGTACTACAAATTTACGTTTGTCTGTAACGGCTTTATTTGACATCCTTTTTAAGGGACGTTAACTTTTACACATATACAAAATGTACTTTTAACTTTATTTTTTAGCTTTTAACCATGGTATTTGTCTAATCTAATGTAAAATAAAATGTAGGTTTAAGGTGGTCCTATATAAAATTTTGATAAATTTGCTAGTTAAATGATAACATTTTAAATTGGTGGTTATATTTGTTACCTTCAAAGAAAGTGTTTTGTAAAATTCATTTATGTCCATTATGCTAATAAGTATTCAAATATTGCAGTTCAATGGTCACTTTTTTAAACGCAACCACAGCAAGTATAACATTAAATTGTTGCACAAATAAATAATATTTAACTATTCAAATGATAAATATTTGTTTTTCTCTATTTTTTGCTTCTTCAAAGAGGAAGTTTTGTGATAGTAAAAAGAGAGAAATTTTGAGACTTAATAAATCAAAGTTCTCTATTTTTAGAAAATGTCTGTATGGATGAGTGCGTGCGTAAGTGCGTGCGTGCGTGCGTGCGTGTGTGTGTGTGGGTGTGCGTGTGTGTGTGTGGATCATTACTCCTTATATGCACGATGAAACTTAAGGTGGACCTAGTAAATTTTGCAAAATTGCTAGTTACATGATAACACTTTTTTAAGTTGGTGGTTATATTTGTACCTAAAAAGAAAGTATTTGTAAATTTTCATAAATTTTTAGACAGTATACCCATACACTGTAAAAAATTTTGCGGAAGATCGCCGTATTTTTATGGAAAAATTACACTCTTGAACGATGCAAAGTTACATCGATTGTGTGAAAGAACAGATTAACTGTAATTTTACTCTACTGAGCGAGGGTCCTTTTTTGCCAGCAGTATTTTTCTCGTGCTGGGCGATGCGATTTTACCGTGCGCATTCTGGAGCGTCTCCGGTAAAAGTACCTGAACGTGTAAAGTTCCCCTAACCCTGTGTTTTCACTGGACATAGAAAGAATAAAAAGAGTTAGGCTATGTTACGTTGCACCATGGAAGCACGTGTTTTAGTTTCAGAGTTCTTTAACGGTGCCAAAAAGAATGTCAAGACTAGTCTATTTTAGAAAAAATGTATGTAGTTAAAAACTACATCAATTAATAATAGCATGTACTTTTGTAAGAATACTTCAATGTTTCATGAATAATTTGATACTGTTTTGTATACAAAAAATTATATTTTATACTTTTCCATAAGTTTTAGATAACTTCAGTTAGATAACTTAATTTTAGAAACTTAATTACCTATGTTTGTTCTAGTTTTATGCGCTGTATAAATTTTTTGTAGATTTACTATTATCACCGTTGGAAAAAACAAATTGAATAAAGTCAATTTTGTAAATTTATTACAGTAAGAGTAGAGTAAATCTGAGAATAGTAAATCAACAAATCATTTTTTACATTAAGAATTTTGAAAATTCATATGTACAATATATATATTTTTAATATTAAAAAATAAAAATTGTTCATTTCATTCCCTGCTTCACTGATTTACATTAAAAAATTGTTATATTGATTATTATGCGTAATATTATTTTTATTACGGTTCGAAACGCCTCATTGCTGTATTTTTACTACATGTCGTGTAAAGTTACAGCATTACGGTAATTTGTAAAGAAAATATGTTCTTACATGTAAATTTACCGCAATACCGTCACTTTACCATTTAAGTGGGATATTTACCACGCTCAGCGTAGGTCTCCACGCGTTCCCCACGCTCAACGATGTAATCTTCCGCAAAATTTTTTACAGTGTAGAAGCACGGCTCTAGTTTTTTCACACAACTTCTCGAGACTATAAACAATTAATATTTGCCCATGAACAAGCCCGAAACAAGTGCCTACCGAATCTAAAATAATTTATCAAATACGGCAAGTTAGAATTTCCATGTATATATTCTTTGTTGAAAACAGTTCTAAAATATTTGTGCAGCTATTTTAATTTTACTTTTTGATACTTTAATCAAACATTTGTATTGCGTTAATGTTATTTTACAAATTACTTTGATCTTAATGATTCACTTAAAGTGATTGCTAATGGTTTGGTAGAAGGCACATCTAAAGACAGGGATGCGTGACTACTCACTGCTGATTCCGAGAGATCCTTCGAGGAGGATGAGGATTCAAATGAGGTCAAAGAATTACATTCTCTTAGAGGATAACAAATAGTGTATGCTTTAATTGAGGGATTTTATTATAGTTCGTTTATAGAATAAAAAGACCGGAAAGTTGGCTTATTGAAATTAACAATTTAAACGATTAAAGTGACTAATTTTACCTCTTAGACGACGATAAATCTTTTTTTTTCATTATATTTCTTTCTCTGTTCACTCCTTTTTTCCGTTCTTTTAACTCTTTAATTCGTTCGTACTTTAAGTACTCTTTATTCTTTCTCACTTTTACTTAGCTCAAAACAGATCTCATGATTGTAAAATGCAAAAAAACTTGTTCTCGTATTTATATTATTCAGTTTTGCAAGTTGCAATAAGAGGTTATGATATTTAAACAAACGCGCGTTGCGGTCGGCGCGTAGTGGATACGACAAATCGATGTAAATTTTCCGGCTTCTCACTTTCAGATATTTTTTTCTTGAGTTTAAACATATATCATTAGAAATATCCAGTTATGTGTCCAAAGTTGGGTTAATAATTGCATAACTTATAGTTGAATAGCTGAACATTACAATTCATTGATAATGTGATTTCTATTATAATCAAGTGGATCGGTAGCGCCACGAAGGTGAGTTTGAGAAGCTGACGAAGCCGCAGCGCCCGCGTTACTATTTACTTCTAATTGGTGTTCGGATTTTTCTTTATACGATAACAAGTACTTATTACTATTATTACCAAGTTATTTCGACTTAATAGCATGTTTTCGTGCTAAACTATGATTTCCAACAAAAATATTAGCCAAAAAGTTATTTTATGTCATAATAAACGAGTACGTAATTCTCAAATGCTGAAAGTATATCAACTTTCTTTCTCCAGCCCGAAAAGTAAAAGGACCGTGAAGTTAGCCGCAACAAATATATAAGTGAAAGGACCGTTAAGTTGGCCGCACATACGGCTGTGTATTGCCAACGAATATAGACCTATATAGAAGAACGATTCTTATGGAGCGGTTGGTTCTCAAAAGCGGTAGTTGAATAGTCTCCGCGAGAAGGCGCCAGCCGTTATTTTCCTATTTTATTTTCTAGTTAATTTTCTAGAGCTTACGGGCGGACTTTATTCTTGCGCTTCAATTAAGATATTAATAAAAATGTTTAGAGTTAAGATTCGATAATTTTAAAAGCATATATAAATTTTTATGTATTTAAATGACTTGGGTACAAATTAACTGAAAGTAATAATAAATTAGTATTACAGTTTCGATAAATCTAAGATAATAATAAATAAATAAATGAGTAAATAAATAAATAAATAAAATTCATTTTTATATCATATTTAATTTCGATATGGCCTTTTGCTATTAAATAATTTTTTTTTTCATAATTTTAAGAAGAATATAGGTATTTACTTGATTTAAAAATGATAAATTAACAGTTGTCTAAGTAACTAGAAAATAGTTCTTACTGAATTATTTAAGGAATTTTTTGTATGGAACTCCAGTTATTTTTTGCCAAAAAATCGAAATAAAAACTTTAAACGCGTATATCTAGAAACATATTGTTTTACTTCAAAAAGTTTCTGGCGCAACTCAAGTTAATGGATATTTTTAAATCTTCTAGAAAATATCAATTGAGGTAGTTGTCGACCTGAAAATAGAACTTTTAGCAATGAATTTTTATTTATTGTTCTTTCCATTTGATACACCCAACTCAAGTATAACTGAAAGAGTGGTATTCTACTAAGTAGGAAACAAAAAGACACATTGGTAGCGCAGATATTAATTTGAGAATTAAAACAATTTTAGTCGAGACGTGTAACTTTTTTATTTTTCGTTCGATTTCAATGAACCAAGGCTTATTTTGTTCCTTATAAAATTTAAGGGTAGAGTCGCCGTAAGGAAATTGTTGTATAATCAATGAGTACAATGTAAAGTCTAATTGTTTATCCAAATTCGCGTGAAATTGTGTAATTTTTTATAAACAATTAGATTTTACGATGTGCTGACTGATTATACAATTTCCTTGCGGTGAAATTTTGTAAGGAATAAAATGGCCTTGGTTAATTAAAATCAGACTTAAAGCCCTATTTTCCGGTTAACAAAAACCTTAAAGTATTTAAAAAAGAGGGTAATATTTTATTTTGAAATGCGCGGATATTAAATATTTTATTCGCCAATTTTTTGTGTTGAATTACTTGGTTTTATATATTTTTAAAGTTTAAAAAATGTTTTATTAAATTTTATTAATCACGAAATGAATATATACTGCCGAGAAAAAATACTTTTTCCAATAACAGTTGAAAAATGTTCTTAAATTATTTTTACGTGTTTGGTTAAACTGGTTTGCGCAAGGAACTTTTTTAAAAACCCTGCCTTTTAATAATAATTATTCAGATTTATTTTATAAATTGATATAATATTTATAAATAGGGCTCAAAATTAACATTTTAGTTTATTTTATGACCAATATTTAGTCCTCAAAATGTTAGTGTATGGATTAACAGGTCAACTTTTTTTAAAATCACTGGATTTTCATCTTAATATGCAAACGCCATTAGAAGTAAAAGAAAGTAATAAAATAAAAAAAATTTCAAATACTTGAAAAAAAAATTAAAAATATCTGATAAAAATAGTACGATATACTGTTCAAACCTATGTATAAAACTTCTCTTTGTATACATATTAATATTTCTAAACAACATTTCAGAATTTAAGCATTTGAGTTATAAATATTTGCTATTACGAATCAGCCCCATAGACGAATCAGCTCCATGGACGAAATGCCCCGGTCTCCCCTATATATACACGTACATATATAGACATTTTTTAAAACACGATTTTTCTGACTCAGGAACCCCCCGAATTTTATTGAAATATCTGATTAAAAAATTTACATCGTTTCAAAGCTTTCTCTTTAAGACAGAAAAATTTCTGAAAAATATTTCCCAGAAAACATCACCGTCATGCAATATATATAAACGTCAAACAAATTAAATACACAAAAACCATCACTTCAAAAATTAAAATAAAATACTCAAAAATTATACATAGCAATAAATAATAAATTAAATAACGTTCAACCTTTTTTAACATAATTTATTCTAATTTTACCTTAATTCACTGACAAATAAAGACTTTAAAATATTACCCCACATAAATCCTTTATTAAAGGTCAATCTGAAAGTTTTTTGTATGTAAATAACATTGCATTAAAATAAATACACATTTCTACATTATTTATTTCTTTTATTATTGCTAAAAATATAGGGGAGACTGAGGTATTACGGTGCACTAAAATGAAATGTGCTCTAAATAACGTAAACATGATGCAATTCAATACGATACTGCTGAAATTAATGTAATATAACAGTAGTTAAAAATTATTATCCGAATACATAAAAAATCTTGATGTTCAAAATCATTCGGGTATAATGGAGCACTCAATTGGGGTATAACGAAACGATACGTCATTATATATGTTACAAAAAAGCCATGGCCGAAAGGTGCTAAAAATGCTTATATTTTATTATTAGGACAAATATGAAACACTCGAAAAAATTTACTAAAAAGACTGAAATCTCTAAAAAAAATTAACTTTAAAAAAAGTGAAAGGTTAGGCGAGTTTGATGTATTCCGCAAAATTATCATGGAGCAATACAATAATCTATTTGATAAGGTAAGCCATAGATTAAAAAAGTAATGAGATCAATGGAAAATAGTCAAGTTTTAAATACATAAATAATTATAAATAATTTAGCAACGAACTTACAGATAAAAAAGAACTGAGATCAATCAAACAAAGTCAAGTTTATTATATTTAATCATAATAAAGCAAAAATATTGTTGTGTTCAATCAAGGGCTTACTTAACTCAAAGTTACGTTATATAATGATCACCAATAAACAAAATGAAACGGGCATGGCAAGTTACGTAGTAAGTATCTTGAGAGTTGTTTGTAATTGATCATTATATAACGTAACTTTGAGTTAAGTAAGCCCTTGATTGAACACAACAATATTTTTGCTTTATTATGATTAAATATAATAAACTTGACTTTGTTTGATTGATCTCAGTTCTTTTTTATCTGTAAGTTCGTTGCTAAATTATTTATAATTATTTATGTATTTAAAACTTGACTATTTTCCATTGATCTCATTACTTTTTTAATCTATGGCTTACCTTATCAAATAGATTATTGTATTGCTCCATGATAATTTTGCAAAATACATCAAACTCGCCTAACCTTTCACTTTTTTTAAAGTTAATTCTTTTTAGAGTAACGATATACGGTAAGACAGATATTTTATTTTTTAGTAATCAAAAAAAGAAATACAATGTCTAGTAATAGAAGTGAGACTGAAGAACTTTTTGACCACTAAAAATAAAGATCCATCTATCTTCTATCATTATTGTTCTACAGATAGATTTATATTCATTCGAATGTTTATTTGGAAACTCCTAGTATTAATAGGGGTTAAAGGGTGTTTAAATATGAAAATTTGAAATAATGTTAAAAGATCTATATCTTTTCTAAAAACAACTTGAATGTTCATTTTTTTCTTAAATGGGCCATTTTTTCCTGTGCTAACTGGGATTCTAAAAGATTTTATGGGCTTTTGAATGCATAAACTATCAAAATCAAAGTTAGCATGCGAGAAAATTGCCCGCGCAATTCAAAGTTATTTTTACCGATGAGTGTACATAACAAAGAAGTTAAAAAATCATCAACAAAAAAAATTATCTAACCTAATCTATTACCTATTGTCTTCATCGGTGATCTTAGAAAACTTTAGTTTTTCATGTCATTGTAATGAATACATGTATAAAGAATGTAAACAAATTTATTTTAGGTCAAACGACTGAAAAATTGAAAAATAATCTACGACAATTGTGATTTTCTCAATTTTGGGAGTCACCGATGAAGACAATAGCAATGAGTTAAGTTCGATAATTTTTTCTGATGATTTTTCAACTTCCTCGTCATGTGTATAATATAATTAGGCATAAAATTGAACATTCAAGATGTTATTAGAAAAAATATGCACTTAATAATATTTTTTAATTTTTCATATGTAGACACCCTTGTATCCGCTTAATACGGAGGATATATAATATGATCATAAATGACCCTATATGAAAGTAAAATTTGTCATGGTATTATATCATATATTGATGGGTCCTAGTTTAAAAGACGTATCTCGCGAGCTTCAATTAGAAAAGAAGTATCATTCTTTAGATTATTTCTTTCATCAACTTTGAAGTAATAAAACGATATAAGACAGTTTAAACAGTATTTATTATTTACGTATTAATATAAATTGATTTACGATTAATGCCTTTATGATATTAAATATAAGCTTCAAAATCAATGTTATAATGATATTCAGTGTTTAAAAGAAGCAAAAATTAACATAAAAAAGATAGGTCTTTTCTGATTGGTTCTCGTGAGGTACGTCTTTTTTATTAGGATCCATCGATATGATCATATATGATCATCTATGGTCATATCTAATCAGATATTATTACATATGCTCATATATGTGCATTTAAGCGCATACATGTTTATATGTTGCCATACTTCGGATGCAATACGTCAAATATCTGATATCCGTACTCTATTGATAATTTTCTCAAATATGAATTTTTATCAATGAAACTTTTACCTAATAAGCTTTATGATGTTCTATGAGATATCACACGTGAAGAAAGTACAAAAAGATATTTTGGAAGAAAGTGGCAAATGTTTAAATACATTTCGTCAAAATCGTAAATTGATTCTTTTAAAAGCAAAAGTTGTTTTACAAATTTTCGAT
The DNA here is from genome assembly GCA_949152435.1 of Gastracanthus pulcherrimus. Classification (NCBI taxonomy): domain Eukaryota; kingdom Metazoa; phylum Arthropoda; class Insecta; order Hymenoptera; family Pteromalidae; genus Gastracanthus; species Gastracanthus pulcherrimus. The sequence continues at coordinate 21,744,346 of OX424572.1, read as the reverse complement.
TTATTAAGTTTTACTTATACTAAAATCTTTATTATAAGTCGTAGAAGTTTTTTGAAAAGTTTTAAATTTCAACTAATTATCGTTAAAAGGTACTGGCAATTTTTGCGTCAGTGTGATACTGCGCGCGTGGCGGCATCGTTCACAACGACTGTTCGCGCGGAGTCACGCAGACAGAAAAATTGCCAGTACTTTTTAAGGATAATGAGTTTAAATTTGAAACTTTTCAATAAACTTCTACGGCTTGTATTGAAGGTTTTGGTATAGCTAAAAGTTAATAAATCGAAAATTTGTAACACTACTTTTGCAATCGAAAAAATCAATTCACGATTTTGACAAAATGTATTTAAAAATACGTCATCTACTTCCAAATTACTTTTTTGTACTTTTTTCACGTGATACATCTCATAAAACATCTTAAAGATTATTACATAAAAGTACCGTCACGGACCCAGTTTCTAATCAGTACCCAATTTCTAATCAGTTTGTCACATATATTACGATATAAAATTTAATTAACCCTGAAATTGTTTGAAAAAAATAACATTTAATAGCTAACTATCTCACAAGTACGTTTGAAAACTTCACATGCTATTAATGTCGTACATTTTTAAGAAAAAAGATATTTTATTGCACTGTTGTCAAATGTATCACGTTTTCGCCATTTCACTTCTGCCGACTGCAAGCGAGCACACTAAGATTTTCGGATCGTTTCTTTATTATTATTGAATGTATCGTAGCAAAGCTTTTATATCTGAGTTACTTAATACCTTTTTTGTATAAAACAATCAAAATATTAATAATAAATGTAACTTTTTTAGAAAATAAAGGGTGATTAGAAATAGGTTCCGAATTTTTAGAGTTTCCGCAATTTCTGATCAGTTTTATTAAAACTATTTTAAATATTAAAAGACCTTTAATTGTTCTAATCTCATCAAACAACAGCAATGAAAGTTGTTTTAACGCACACAAACATCTTTCTTAGTTCAAAGTCTCGTAAAATCCACTGAAACATCACACGTTTTATAGGTTCACTTTGTAGGCTATAATACTTACCGACAGAGCGATCAGATGCGCATTTCAGGTGATTGACTGTTGTGCGGTCGACTGAGCATAAATAATCGAATATTTATTTTATTAATCACCATTACTTAAACAAAAAATGTTAACTAGTTATCATAGTTACTGTTATAATATTGTTTAATGTGTTTTTGCTTGTTGTATAAGATAATTACGCGTTAACAAAATTTGATTAGAAATAGGGTCTTGATCTGAACAGAAATTGATCCTATATATCATTTAGCTGATCAGAAATTACTCCCTATTACTTTGTTCTTTAAAGATTTATAATTAATTAATTTCTGATTCTTTGGGTATTTTTTAAATTTTAGATGAAAGATTAAGAGTTATATTTATCATTAGAAATGTTTCTTTAGAGTAAACAGTTCATTTTCAAATTGTAATGCATCAAATATCCCGACATTGCGCCTTAGCTGATTAGAAACTGGGTCCGTGACGGTATCAATGATATAAATTCATATTTGAGTAAGTTATGCCGAGTTGAAGTGAAAAATGTGAAATACTTTTTAAATTGAAAAATAACGTTTTTCATTTACTACTAAAAAATTAAAATAGATCAAAATTTAGTTTTAGTACAAAAAGTTACGCAATAGTATTCTCTTTATACATATATATATATATTATATATACATATATATATATCAATTAAAGAAATTTAAATTGAAACGATGTTGAAAATTGGCTAGTCGGACAATATTTATCCGGCGATATCACGCTATGCGACCTTTTCCGTTCGGAGGCCTCAATTACTGATTTAAACCTTTGTATCTTTTTCTCATTTAGTAGTGCTCTACTTTCAGTAGTATTTTTAATTGTCATATTTCTTATTATTTTGTTGCGATCTAATTTCGGTGAAGAATTTCTTCTTCGTAAGTAATTCGTTTTCTAATTATCCAATATCCCCGTGTCATTTAAAAATAGCTTGTTGTCGTCCTGCGAAGTAAAACCGACGCTTCGCCTTAAATGTCCCAAGTATTGTCACTCACATAATACCGATTCCCAGCCAATACTTATCACAATAAATTACTTACACGACAGTCCCCGCGTACTCTATCGCATCCGCAATAATACTCTCTAAGCTCCCCCGCAGCCGAGCTCAGGTAGCGCAATATAACCTACATAGGTATATATAGATCTGCAAGCAGGACACCCCGACTTTTCCACTTCTGTAACAATATAGGGGTCGTATAACCCTGCGCATAATCCATGCACGCGCGACAGCTCGCGTCGGCCCAGCTCTCGAGACACAGCACTTTTCCCCGAAGGGCAATTAAGACGGCACCGCGCGGCGCGTCGGTCATCAAGTATACGAGTAGGAGGGGCCGAAGGGAAGCGAGAGAGAGCGCACGAAGCAGGATTCGCGAAAACTTCTGGGAGAGGAGGAGGAGGGAAAAGATAGAGCGCGCGCGGGCGCGCGGGCCTCGAACGGACCAGGTTCGAAAAAGGGGCGGCGGACGATAATACTCTGCGCAGCACTGCGGAGAGGAGTACGTACAGCTATGCGTCGGCTTGCAGTTTTGAGCTTTCCAAAAGGGGGTCATTTATGATCTATAATATGATCATCCTCCGTAGACAATAGGTAATAGATTAGGTTAGATAATTTTTTTTGTTGATGATTTTTTACACTGAACCGTAAAAATAATTTTGATTTGCGCGGGCAATTTTCTCGCATGCTAACTTTGATTTTGATAGTTTATACATTCAAAAGCCCATAAAATCTTTTAGAATCACAGTTAGCACAGGAAAAAATGGCCTGTGAGATTCAAAGTTATTTTTACCGTCCAGTGTACATAATACAATTAAGCATAAAACTGAACATTTAAGCTATTTTTAGAAAAGATATAGATCTTTTAACATTATTTAAAATTTTCATATAATATATTAAACACCCTTTAACCCCTATTAATACTAGGAGTTTCCAAATAAACATTCAAATGAATATAAATCTATCTGTAGAACAATAATGATAGAAGATAGATGGATCTTTATTTTGAGTGGTCAAAAAGTTCTTCAGTCTCACTTCTTTTGCTAGACATTGTATTTCTATTTTTGATTACTAAAAAATAAAATATCTATCTTACCGTATATCTTTATTATAATAGAAATCACATTATCAATGAGTTGTAAAATGTTCAGCTATTCAACTATAAGTTATGAAATTTTAAACCAACTTTTGACACATAACCGGATATTTCTAATGATATATGTTTAATATCAAGAAAAAAATATGTGAAAGTGAGAAGCCGGAAAATTTACATCGATTTATCGCATCCAGTACGCGCCGTCCTCAACGCGCGTTTGTTTAAATATCATAACCTCTTATTGCAACTTGAAAAACTGAATAATACAAATACGAGAAGAAGTCTCTTTGCATTTTACAATCATGAGACTTGTTTTGAGCTTAGTAAAAGTGAGAAAGAAGGAAGAGTACTTAAAGCACAAACGAATTGAAGAGTTAAAAGAACAGAAAAAAGGAGTGAACAGAAACAGAAATATAATGAAAAAAAAGTGTTTTTCTCGTATATTAATTTCAATAAGCCAAATTTATAATTTAAATTTAATCAATGAATTTGTATTAAAATATATGTAATTAGAGACGAAGGTCTAATATGACCTTATACCTCGGAGTATTTTTTAACGATGGTGAGGTAGATTTTGTTGATCTTCCCGAGGTTAGAGGTATGTGAACTAAAAGTCACGTTAACGTTTCGATGGCTAGGCCACCCTCTTCAGAAAAAAACTGTAAAGAAGTTTTTTATAATATTGTGAAATAATATCTGAAGTTAGTATAACAATTTACTTAGCAAATACAATTAAATTTACAATATGTATAAAAACAGTGTAGAGTCAATAATACAAATAAAAAAATGACCTAAACGACGAGTCAGCGATGAGAAGCAAAGTCAAAACAAAGGTTCCTACTCCGCATGTGTCCTCTAACCGCGGGATGATCAACAAAATCTACCTCACCATTGTATTAAAATAATATTACACTTCCAGTCTTTTTATTCTAAAAACGAACTATAATAAAATCCCTCAATTAAAGCATACAATTTTTGTTGTCCTTTAAGAGAATGTAATTCTTTGACCACATTTGAATCTTCATCCTCCTCAAAGGATCTCTCGGAATCAGAAGTGAGTAGTTACACATCCTTGTCTTTCTTTGTGCCTTCTACCGAACCATTAGCAATCACTTTAAGTGAATCATTAAGATCAAAGTAATTTGTAAAATAACATTAACGCAATACAAATGTTTGATTAAAGTATCAAAAAGTAAAATTAAAATAGCTGCACAAATATTTTAGAACTGTTTTCAACAAAGAATATATACATGGAAATTCTAACTTCCCGTATTTGATAAATTATTTTAGATTCGGTAGGCACTTGTTTCGGGCTTGTTCATTGGCAAATATTAATTGTTTATAGTCTCGAGAAGTTGTGTGAAAAAACTAGAGCTGTGCTTCTAAGTTGAGTTGATCTTATTTTCAACATTTGAAAGTTAAAAGTTCTGGAAATTTCCCCATACGTTCATTGCAGTGACCAAAAAACTAAAGTCTATTAAGACCACCGATGAAGACAATAAGTAATAGATTAGGTTGGGTAATTTATTTTTTTGATGATTTTTGAAATTCTTTGTTCTGTAAATAATACAATTAAGCATACAATTTATCATTTAAGCCGTTTTTAGAAAAAATATATACTTTATAGCATTATTTCAAATTTTCATATTTTAACGCCTTTTATCCCCTTAATACTAGGAGTTTCCAAATAAACATTCAAATGTATATATAACTATATATCTGTAGAATAATAATGATAGAAGATAGATGGATCTTTATTTTGAGTGGTCAAAAGGTTCTTCAGTCTTACTTCTTTTACTAAACATTGCATTTGTCTTTTTTATTACTAAAAACTAGAATATCTATCTTACAATATATCTTTATTATAACAAAAATCACATTATCAATGAGTTGTAAAATATTCAGCTAGTCAACTATAGGGGAGAACGGGGTATTGCCGGTCACCTAAGCAAAATTGCTTGTTATTTCTACTTTCAAATTGTTTTTTATTAACTTTAAATACTTATTATGTTATGTCCAGCCATTGACTTTAAATATTTATTATTGGTTTAATCTAAAAATGTTGGATATCGAAGCTATAAGACGAAATAAAAAGAAGCATTTTGACTGGATTTACTCCACATCAAAGGGTAATACCGGTCAGTCTTGGTACAATTCCGGTCGCTATTAAGAGGAGTCCGTAACTACGGTCCTTGTCTAATCACGTTTTTGCTATTTATTCTAATTATAGATTGATAATTGAAAAACTAAAAGTTGGCCCCAATTGGTATTATTTCCTTTTCGAGAAAACTTCGGAACGCGAAAATGGAGGTTAGCTTTTTCGTTCCGAAGTTTTCTCGAAATGTATATAATGTTAGATACTTTTTAAGATCTCAAAATATTCCTTAATTTAATGCCAATTGTGGCCAACTTTTTGTTTTTCAATTAATTACCAAACTACAATTTGAATAAATAGCAAAAACGTGATTAGACAAGAACAGAAGATACGGACTCCTCTTACAAAGTTACTTTTATAGGTAAAATATTTCCTTAAATCAATTATATGAACCTTCATATGATCAGTCGCATTATTATTCGCACTTACATAGTAAAATATGTAACACATAGCCAATGTTCAATCAAAAACACTTAAGCAAAGTTGCTCTACCTGAGATAGCAGCGGAACGTTTTCTGAGCCTTACTTTCGGGAGCGTCATATAAATAACATTGTGATCGGTATTACCCCAATTCTGCTTAGTAATTTAAATTGAAATGACAAAAAAACAATAGGTTTATACTGGTGAGGTTTAATAAATGATTTTTGCAAACCAAACAGACAATTTTATTTGTCAGCGACGTTTCGGCAGCATTTCACTGCCCATATCAGGCTATACCTTTATTTAAATATTTCATATTACACCATTATTGTTAAACATCTATTGTTAAACATTCAAACATTCCTCTGAAAGAACTACTAGATACTATAACTTTTCTTGTAAACAGCACGTATTTTCAATTTGACGGGCGATATTATCAGCAAATCTATGGCTCTCCGATGAGGAGTCCTATTAGTCCATGTTTTGCCAATATAGTAATGGAAGATCTTGAAATAGAATGTCTAAATAAATTAGATTTTCACCCACTATTTTACTATAGATTTAAACTAAATTAAACTAAAACAAGTATTTGATACATTCAATTCCTATCATAGTAGTTTGAAATTCACATATGAACAAGAAAACAATAAATCAATTAGTTTTTTAGAAATTTTCCTCATCAGAGAAAATGACAGAATTATAACCAATTGGTATCGGAAAGAAACATTCTCGGGTAAATTTTTACATTATAACTCAAATCATCCAATTTCACAGAAACGAGCGATGATTTATACTTTAGTGGATAAGGCAATTTTACTTGCACAGGAAAAATATCACGTTAATAACTTGAAGATTGTAAAAAATTTATTAAGAAATAATGCTTATCCAAAAAAATTCTTAGAATTTCATATAAAAAAACGTTTAGATAAAATAAAATTTAATAATAATAATAGTAACAATAACAATAGGATCACAAACACAAGAAAAAAACCTGAAACAGTAGTAACTTTGCCCTATATCCCAGAGTTTTACGAGAAAGCAAAAAATATTTTAAGTCAAAACAATGTTCAAACTATTCCAAAAACACATAAAAATTTAAGTTCTATTATTACTCGGGGTAAAGAGAAGCAAGAGACAGGAGCTTGTACTAATGTGGTTTATAAAATAGAATGCCATGATTGTAATGCTTCATACGTAGGTGAAACCAAACGTCAGCTGACTGTACGTGTTGATGAACATGAAGCGAATACGAATATTGAGAATAAATCATATGCTATTAATGACCACATTAGGAACGGTCACTCCTTTAATTTTAACGATACAAAAATCCTGGATAAAGAACGTAATTGGAAAGAGAGATTAATTTCAGAAATGGTAAATATAAAACTACAAAAAAATTCTATTAATATTAAAGAGGACATCCAAAAATTAAACTATCATTACTTTCCATTGATCAATAACATGAAAAGCAAATATAATAAGTAATAAATATCTTTTGTTTGAAGTAGCTATACACATACGGTCACTGACAAAATTGACGAGTTTGCTTTGGCTTTGACAAAATTGACAAAGAGATGCGTGCGCACATATAATAACAGGCATTAAAAATTACAAAAAATTTCTTTAACTCATGTGATAATTTGTGCATTATAGAGTTAGTTTATCTATATTAATAATTAAGTTTTTAATAATTAAATTGTGATTAATTGTGCAATATTAGATAATGCTGTTTTCTTTTATCTAGTCTACAAACTAGTCAGTTTTACATATTTTGAAATCACTCCATCAAAGGCTATTTTGAGCATGCTCAGATATTCAAAATAACGTCTGGTAACCGTCTGTGATAGAAAAATCTTGTCGTACCTACTGATAGTATTAAATCTTCTGTGATATTTCATTTTTTACTTATTTATAACTTATAACATTTTTTAACTATGTACTTCTTTTATTTATATTTATATTTACAATGTGCTATATATTGTTTAAATATTATAAGTTTTAAAATAAGGACGATTAAGAAAATGAAAGGTATTTATGGCAACTTAACCTCAACTTCTGTGCAATTAGGAAAATAGTACAAAATCACTAACTTATTATTATATATATATATATATATATATATATTTTTTATATTGTTTATACAGCGAGTAACGTATATATGTTGTACATGTAGTGGTCTTAAAAAATGTAACACCCGTACCATGTAAATATTGTAAGTATTTATGTTAACAACAAATTTCATATAAAATCACATATAAATATATTTTTTTTTTACAATACTTTTTAATAATGGTGTAATATGAAATATTTAAATAAAGGTATAGTCTGATGAGGGCAGTGAAATGCTGCTGAAACGTCGCTGACAAATAAAATTGTCTGTTTGGTTTGCAAAAATCATTTATTAAACCTCACCATATCAATATCAGCAAACGAAGATAATGATCTATTTTATACAATAGGTTTATACTCTTTTTTTACTACTTCGTATTCTTAGATTGTTCAAATTAATGAAGTTGCATAAAATAACTGCATAAAGTAACAAATAATATGCAAAAAAGTTATTTTATAGACCAGATTTCTTATAAGAAATGTAGATCTAAACTTTAATTGTGTATAATTCGTTAATAATACTGAATAGAAGGTTGCTTGAACACTAGATTAATTGCATTTTATTTTGCGTTTGGGATACTATTCGAATTATTACCTAAAAAAGTTTAGATTATTGAAAATGAGAGTGACCGGAATTAGCCAGTGACCGGCATTACCCCGTTCTCCCCTTTGTTATGAAATTTTTAACCCGTTTTCGGACACGTAACTGGACATTTCTAGTGATATGGGGAAATCTCCCAAACCTTTAACCTATTTGACTCAAGGTTTCAATCAGTTTTGTCTTATATATATGTTTAATATCAAGAAAAAATGTGTAAAAGCGAAAAGCCGGAAAAATATCAATGACATCGGTATTTCACATTCCTTAATAGAAAATAAAACTCATATACATTTAATTAACAATGTATTCTTATAGACCATAGTATAGTTTCTTTGTAAAATGTTAAATTTTTTATACCTTTAAAATTGGGATTTTAAAACAATGTTTATCTTTAATCTGATTTAAGTAGAGAAATGAAAAACATTAAAGTCATATTTTTCCTTTGTTAAAGTCATATTTTAACTTATTGTTAAAGTTTCCGTATTTTGGATATACATAATATAAATCCATGAATAGATACAATTGAAACATATATAGGTAAAGAAAATGCCGAAAATATTAAATTCTTATGTACATACGCGAATTTTGAAAACAACTGACCATATCTCGACTCTAAAGGTCTATGATACGAAGCGACGGGAACTAGGCATCATTTTTGTACTAGAACCCATTTCCCAAAACCTCATCAAAATTTGATTCTCGCAGGTTGTGGATTCTCCTTGTAAGCACAAATTTATATAATACTATTGCGCAACTTTTTGTACTAAAACTAAATTTTTAGCTATTTAAGTTTCTTATTGTAAGTAATAAGTAAAAAACGTAATTTTTAAAACATAAAACATATATAAAATTTTTCTCTTCATTGTAAAAACGACGTATCTCGCGAACTTCAACTCGAAAAGAAGTATCTTTCTTTAGATTATTAGTTTCATCAACTTTGAAGTAATAAAACTATAATAATATAGTTTAAACAATATTTGTTATTTACGTATTAATGTAAAGTGATTTACGATGTCTGCCTTTATGATATTAAATATAAGCTTTAAATCAATGTTATAATGATATTCAGTGTTAAAAAGAAGCAAAACTAGCGCGCCACACGTGGCCGTCGGCCGTATGTGACTTGCCTGCTCCGGAGCTTCAGAGCGAACGCTCGCTCTTAAGCTCCTCCGTGCCTTGCATCGCCGTGCGATCCAAGGCATGCAAAACGCTTGCCTTACCGGTGCACGCTCGCCTTGCTCAGGCTGCGCGTTAACTTGATTGCCTGACACTCGCGCGAAGCGCTAAACTAAAGCTTACATTTAACGCTGACACTATTATCTGTTTCTAATTAGTAAAAGAAAGATATTATCGTGTTTAAGTGGTTGTACTTTGGATATAAAACTGTTATTGAAAAGGGGACATCTTTAAAAAATTTTAAGATCGATTGGGCGTGCTGCACCGCAATTGTTATTAAATGATGTGGATGAAAAATCGTTTTTTAGGCTGTTTCTTGTATAAAAGCATTTTTTTTTAATATTTGCTACCATAAAAAGTTGTGTCTTTTGAGATCTACAACTTTTTCACTTAATTTTTTACGTAAGATGCATACCTGCAAAGTTTTATAGTAAAAAACTGCATTTTATTATGTCAAAAATCGTTTTTGGACTATTAGCTTGATTTAAAAACATTTTCGCGTCTTGATGTCAAGAAAAAAGTTGTATTTTTCAAAGATCTACAACTTTTCCATTTAACTTTTTCATGTAAAATGCATAGCTGTAAAGTTATATGGTAAAAAGCTGTTTTTTCGATGTTAAAATTCGTTTTTGGCCTGTTAACTCGAGTTAAAAGTATTTTCATAAATAAATGTCTATAAGAAAAGTTGTATTTTTCAAAGATCTACAACTGTTCTCTTTAACTTTTTTTCGTATAATGCTTAGTTTTCAAGTTATAGCCCAAAAACCGTTTTTAGCGATTTTTTATAGTCGCCGCATTCAGCGTATATTTGCAGGGTCGATCTTAAAATATGACCATCAGGTTGTTATACTTAGGAGAGCTCCCAAAAACAATTTGAACCTGATCCGCTCAGACTTCGCGGAGATAATCGTGTAACGTGAATTTAAAAAAAAACACGTAAAAATAAGCAAAAAGTGCTCGCAATTTAAAAACTACGTACATGATCGTGATAAAAAAATATCGAATTTCATATTGTGCTGGAGGAGATCCCTCCTAAAATTTTAGCCCGATTGGTCCAAAATTGCGTGAGATAGCCTATCTCACACATTTTTCGCTAACGAAAATATAAGGCACTTCCGTGTCGCGGTCGTGCCTTAGTCTACGAAATTAAGATCGCTAATTCTGAGAGGTGAAATTTTTTTTTATTTCAAATCATTAAAAACAGATATAGGACACACTGTGGATCACAGTATTATTATGATACAGCTTTTTACGGTTTTTTTCGAAACATTTCAAGATATAAAAGTTATGAGCTGATTACAAGTATTTCGTTATCGCTGAGAATGCAACTTTTAACAGCTCATAACTTCTATAATTTGAAGCTTATGAAGAAATGGGCAAATTAACATACTAGAAAAGAATAATTCCATCCCTTATTTCCATTTTCAGACAAATTTCTTAGATAATTACTTTTCGAAATTTATTTGAAAAACTGTTCACTTATATGCAAATAAGATTCGCAGCGTGCAGTGTTTCCCAAAATCGACTTTTTCTGCGAAACGCGTAAGGCGCGGGGGAACGCGCACGAAAATGTAATCCAATGAATTGCCTGCGCGCCGAACCGTAAATAGTAAGACAAAAGAGGCGGAGATGCAAGACAAGCCAACAGACTTGTCATAAAACTACGAGCACATGTAGGCTCGTCATAAAACTTTGTTCCGAAGAAGCAACGACTTACCGCAGCCGGTGCAGACGACCGCGACTTTCCGCGGATTCTTATATAGGACCTATATAATATAGGAGTGGCCTCAAAAGATCGCAGCGCATTACGTGGTTTAATCATCGACGATCGACGGGCCTCATAACACCGGCCGTCTCGAACATTCACTTAACATTCGCATATCTATCCCCCGCTTCTCCGGAGAGAAGCTTCGCTATGCCGCCCATTTGTTCGGCAGCCCGTTCCTTTCATCCGCGGATTACGAAACAGTACTATTTGCGTTCGCTATACTTATTTTCCCCTCAAAAATCTACTATCTTCTATCCTCTCTTACCTTATGCCAATCACGCTTGCTGAACTGCAAGCGACCCTCGCCGACCTCTGCTGCCTGCCCTTCCTCCTTCCTTAATACCTGCGTATTCGTCTGCGTCTCACCTCTCGTCAATCCTTATATTTAAATCCTGTTCTTATCAATATCCTGCTTCCCGTTCTCCCCCATCTCCCTTGACGCAACGAGCTCCAACTCTCGTGCTTCCGTCCCTGTATTAACTATTTTTCCCAGGTTTGATATAGTAGAGTAATGTATTTAAAAAATGAAAATATTCCGTAGGTGTGCTCTAAATAGTACATTATGTAACAAGGGCAAAAAGTCGAATATGTTTCTTGCGGGTGAGTTTACTCACCCGCGCGAAAAATCGACTTTTTTCTCGAGTTATAGTACTTTATCATATATGATTATATGCTGTTACATCTGTCATAGCTCGAATATGCTCATATATGATTATATATGAACCCTGCATACATGATCATAAATGAACATGTATGAACTTTTTTTTACCCGAGTCTTTCTTGTAGTAAGCAAAGATATTATACAAATCATTATTTGAGGCCTCCGAACGGAAAAGGGCGCATAGCGCGATATCGCCGGATAAGTATTGTCCGGCTAGCCAATTTTCAATATCGCTTCAAATTAAATTTATTTAATTAATATATAAAAATAGTACTATTGCGCAACTTTTTGTACTAAAACTAAACTTTTAGCTGTTTTAGTTATTTTGTAATAGGTGAAAAACGTAATTTTTCAAATTAAAAAAATATTTCACATTTTTCACTTTAACTCGGCATAACTTTTTCAAATATGAGCTTTTATTATTATTACTTTTACATAATAATCTTTAGGGTATTCTATGAGATATAACACTTGAAAAAAGTACAAAAAAATATTTTGTAAGAAAATGACGAATTTTTAAATACATAGAAGCGGATTTTGCACGCGAGCATGGCAAATTCTCCCGCTGAGCTGTAATGGGGTTGAATATTTTTATTATAATGAATATATAATTATATTTTATAAATTCTTATAATTCCTAATACAATATTACTTACTTCACGTAATCAGCGGAATATTTCTGTTGTTTACACGTATTATCAAATTGATTGACTAAAGTATTATTGAATATTTTCTTGGCCTACTGTAAATTGGTCAAGATTGACTGAGAAAAAAAGATTTTAAGAGATACGTAATTGAAGTTTAATATCAGTTACTCAAAATTTCTTAGGCCAGGGTTACACCCAAAAAAAGACTTTTTTTTACGAGTCCAGAAAACTTTTTATGTTTAAAATCAATTATTCTGAAAAATTTTTTGCTATCAAAACACAATATTGTCTTAGACTTTACCGTCGTAAAACGTGAGAATCTTTACCCAACACGTCACAATAAATCACTGTTTTCAATACCATATTTATTAAAGGAACTTTGATCCTCACACGATTCGGGGTGACAGGATGAACAAAAAATTCTGTTTTAACTGTTATTCGACTCCATTTGATATGTATTGCAAAAAGAGCGGAGCGCTTTGCGTTAATTTTTTTGATTATTTTTTTTCTGAGATCCAATCAATTTAAAAAAAAAATTTTTTTAATATTTTTTAAAAATTTGATTGGATTTCGGAATAAATTGCACAAATGCGCGCGGTCAAATAAATTGAAACTCCACAAGATCATTGTTTTTTACATTATAAACATATCTATAGATCATTTTTTCATCCTAACTCTCGTATAAAAGTTTTATTCACATAAATATAAAAGTAATATATAATTATATTTCATAAATTCGGGTGTAAATCTATGTGGAATAGTTAGGTTTAATCTAAAAAATTAAAATATAGGAACATACTCGTTTATCTATCACAAACATCATATAAATGAAAATCAAAATCATATATAACTACAAATCAGGAAACTAAACTAAAAGAAAAGAGTACGCCACTTTTCGACATGCACACAAATACAGGAAAACATTATCGTATACACCCGCAGTCGAAAAGTCGGGCTTTGCCGGTGTCGGCGACGGTGGTCATAAAGTCCTGCGAAAAAATCTGTACAGTGCATGCACACCAGGCCGAGCGTGGGGCGAGTTGGAGCGCGCTCCCCTTAAAAATAACCTGAATAAAATCCCCAAGCCGTAAAGACAAGAGCAGGAAAGCCAGGAAGACATTTACGATCACAAGCACCGATCCATTATATCTGTCGGAGGAGGGAGACAAAGAGAGGGGGGAGTTCTGAAGGACCCCCGCATCGACTAGATGCGCACTGCGTATATACCTATGCTAATAGCGTGTCCTGTTTCGGTCTGCGCAGGTAAGGGGTTGGTAGCCGCTTCGCCGCCACCGCTACTGCCACCTGGTTGGAGGGTAGGACAGCGCGGTTGCCGATTCGCTATCGGGGCCTTGCATATCATGTACACAAGTTCGCATGCAAGCCGTAACGTCGGCGTGGGGCCTCATGCGCTGGAGTAGGGGATGTTGGCGAGTGGTGGGGGCGCAGAGCGCATCAGCCCCCGGACCCTCGCCGAGGGTATTTATCCGCTGCAGTCGCTGCAACAGGCCACATTCGGCACTGGACTTTAGAACGGACGGTGCTTTAGTTACTAACATACATCAAAATGGAGCAGCCTCTTGATTTGACGGTGCGAAAGAGTTCGGACAAGGGTCCGAAGGAGAGGCTAAAGCAGCAGCAGCAGGAGCAACGGCAGCAACAGCAGCAACAGCAGAGGCAGCAGCAGAAGCCGCGCACGGGGAAGCGTGTGCAGTTGCTGCGATCAGGGAAAGTGAAGCTGCTGGCGATCCAGCGCATTAAAAGTGGCGCCACTAAAGCAACTGTCTCGAGGGCACTCGGTGTGCCCGAGTCGACCATCCGCGGATGGTGCAAGAGCGAGAAATCAATCAGGGAGAAGCTGTTGCGAAGGCCGGTCGACGACAGCGAGTCCTGCTCACCGACATCGGACTCGCCCTCGTCCAGCATCGACTCGCTCGACGACAACAATCTAGTCCTCGACATGTCTGGTGAGTTTCTTTAACTTTGTAATTTTCAATTTATTATTTATTGATTGTGGGCCTGAAGCTTTATAATAATCCGCGTTTACACGTTTATTTTCTATTGTTGAGATATTATTTAAATAAACATTATCTATTTATTCAGAATAAACATAAGAAATCGGTTAGCAATACTTCATATATTTTTTGATATTCATTTGATAATTGAAAATACGATTTAACTTTTAATTATAACGTGAAGCATATACCCTGGTAGAAAATTGAGCATATTAGATGGTCAGTTCACGATCTATTGGGCAGATCCGTTTCCTAATAGTTCGCCAGAAATAAACCAGCATCTGACCAGAAATTTATAGAAAATCTAAATAGCTTACATAACCCTAAAAAATTATTGAAAATGTAAATCCCATTATAGTACTTCTGCGTTAAAACAGCATGCAAATTTTTATTCGATTATTTATTTGATTTTTTTATGTTTTATTTAATTATAAAACTCTAACCTTAAAAAAACTTTTAATGAAATCAGTTTTTAGTTTTTATTTCGAATCTATCCCAAATATATCTTAGCATTCTATTAACAATAAGCTATTAAATCCATGACATAATAATCATTATTAACTTATAAAAATTCGTTAAACGTTATTTTTTATTTATTTATTCATTAACCATAAGTTGGTCAGGTTTCTGACGAGAAAACGTCGACAGGTAGCGGGGTTTCTGGCCAGACTTTTAAGCAGAAATTGGCCATTCCCTATAAAATAGAGTAAAATCTGGCGAACATATGGGGAACGTTTCTACCAGGGTACGGAGTCAATTAAACGATTTTGCTCATTTACAGTGGACTCTGAATACATGGCCGCTCAATAAGGGTGATTTTTGATAAGAATTAAAAATTATTTCTATGCTAAATAACTTTTTTGAAATCTGAATATTATCTGACATTATTATTATTTTTTTTTTTTTCATTTATCATGTATAATATCTTAAAACAGTAAAAGTAAAACATAACGGGTACCCATCGATGTATAAATAAATAGTGATTATTTTGAACCGTTTATTAAGTAGTAAGAATAAAATTATAATTTTCAATTGTTCTGTTTCTAGCAGGAAGATCGAGATCGAACAACTCCAGCGACGAGGAGAACCGCGAGCCGGCCTCAAAGAAATCAAGACTCGAGGTGAAGGACCCCAGCGCCCCCATGGCGCACAGCAATAACGGACCCTACGCTATGCCGAACGAGGCGATACTCTTGGCCTTGCTGATGGCCCACCAACGCGACAACAGGCAGCAGATGATGTCGCTCCAGATGGACAACTGCCCGTCGATGTCGCAGGAGACGTACAGGGCGGGCACCGTCGATGAGGTGATCGCAATCGGGGAGAGATTCCTCGAGTTGCTGGAGAACAGCGACGATCCATCGGTCACCATGTTCACAGTCGGCCACGTCAGGGAAGTGCTCGACAGGCTAAGGGAGAACAGGCGCTAATGTAAGGATGGATTTGAGCGCGAGCAAAGCGCGCGGTACGCTTGCGATATAGTGTGAAGGGCAATTTTGTGAGTCGAAGAGGCAATTGATTCTTTCTATTGTCGCTTCGATGTGATTTATTACGACGGTATTATAATATAGCTAAGCATTGCCAATGAATATTTTATGTTAATTGCGAAAATTACCCTTCTACTATTCAGACTGTCAACGCGCGGTACCACGTTGAAACGATATCAGTCTGCACTAATGGAGTAGTTGAATATTTTTCTACAATAAATCATATGGAATATATTTACTAAGCTTCTTTATTTACCTTTTACTTTATCCATTCCTCGTATATTTTAAGGAAAATTTATTAATATGTGAAGACAAATAAAATACGTAGAATGTAAAAATAATATACTTTATTAAATTGTAAAATTAATTATAAAATATATTTGGTAAATATTGAATGACATGACATGATGATGATTTAATGCCAATTGGTATTGAGTAAAAATTTTATTCTACGTTCTTTAGAATTTTCCTGAAGCCATATAATTTGACAAAATAAGTAAAATCATGAACTGCATTCATAATTAGTACAAAAATAGTGTACATGTATAAGTATGCTTCTAAGTATGTACCGTTACATCTTTGGTGGCATTCGGCATTCTTCTCGGGATAAACCGTCTTGCTGCCTTTTAGGGTACACCTCTAAAATACGCCATTTAAAATGTGTAAAATTCTGATAAATATTATTATTTAAAGTTAAAATAAATATATCAAATTTTTTACCATTGCATCTTTGGTGACATTCATAATTTTTTTCTGGGTAAAAACCAAAGGATCTTATAACAATACAATAATTTGTAACATTGAACTATTTTCATTATGTATAATAGAATTATTACATATATGATTTGAAATATTTTTTTGCGTACAATTTAAAATTATTAACTAACTTTAGTTTTTGCCGTATTGACTGTACTTTTATTTTTTATTTGACAATCATATTATGCGATCAGATGCATTACTTTTAAAACAATAATGTAATTATTTATTTTTCCTACCATCACAAGTCAGCTTGTATTCACATTCTTTTTGTGGGTATTGCTTCTTATACCCTGTGCAGTACATTCATTTCTTAATTTTTATTTCTTTTCATGTTTTGTTGTTGCAAATTTAAATAAAGAGGGTATTTCGCCCAAAATTGACATTTAAAACTAAATTTGTTCCATAGTTAAATAAGATTTGACAATATGAGTGACAATATATGTAAAATAAGAGTAATTTATGTCGTAGAAAAAAATGTGTAAATCAGATGTTATGTCAAAATCGTAGAAATTATGAATTAAAAAAATTGTATCTATTAAATTTGAAGAGGGTAATAGTGTATATATTACGCATCTAGGGAGGTAAAGAATTGGCGAGTCCGTAGCACGTGTAAATAAACAAACCAACTCTTGCTATGCGGTCGCCGTTTACCCTCCGATGGTGCGTATACTATTTTCCTCACACCAGCACCGAAAATACACATTTCTCTCCAGGCGCCCGGAAGATAAAGTGGTACATTCGGTGAAGGTGTGCAGAAAATGTGTATTTTCGGTGCTGGTGCGAGGAAAAATAGTATACGCACCATGGGAGGTAGAATGGCGACCTCATAGCACGCGTTTGCCACGCTCGCTTTCGGCTCGCCTGACATTTTACACGTGCTGTGGACTCGTCATTTCCTTATCTCCCTAGCTGTGTAATACGCGTGATATTTAAGGATTAACATAAACTAAAAAACAAGAAAAATCATTGAGGTACATTAATTAAACGTTTAATTGATTTGTTTCATGGACAATTTCTACGATTGCAACATAACAAAGCTTGTTCTCTATTTTTTCTTCTACCTATAGTACTTGTCTCGATATATATTGTTACCCACATTATTAGATCTTATCTATAATACAAATATTCTTTTGACAGGAAATAACTTACCGGCTTTTCCGTATTTTTCTGAAAATCAAAAAGTGTATATTATTACTCGAATTACTAAGATTTTATAAGTTTCGCTGTATAATATTTCACATTTCATATATAACTACCTGTACATCCTGACAAGCATTCGACACATTTCTCAGCATATCCAGCAACCTTTCCTTCTGGGAAATCTGTAATGAATAAGGAGTCAGCTTATTCAACTTATTACAGTAATAAATTACACTAGCATTATCAACCGCGCTAATCGAGCTTCTTGTTTGTTTCCTATATCAAGATTATAATAGGTACACGGTTAAAAGTATTGAGACATTTACCATGATGGTTACATCAAAATCAAAAAGAAATGTATAATTAATTCAAACGTGTTAGTTTGATATAATTTGACAATTTTTACAGTTATTTTATACATATAGTGTATACATATATTATAAAATTTATAAAAGCAAAAAAGGATAGAATATTATTAACAATACAATACACGACGTAATGAATTGAAGTTGTTAATCTTTTTTGTTATAGTAAGTTTTATACGTAAAATAGAATATATCGATAGCTCTTACAAATACTAGCACAGCTTTTGCATCTACAACGAAGAGGAACACATTTGGATTTTCACCGCAATGACTAACATTTTAATTATTTTTCTACACGAATACTAGCAGATTTCGTGACTCCCCGCCGCCTGACTTTTTCGGGCTACCTTTATTTATTCGAGTAGCTCGATTTTTTTAAGTACCGAAAGAGTCTCGTACCCAACTCGAACCCGATTAATAAAGAATCGACCCGACTTTTCGAGAGATTATCGGCAAAACCCCAAATTAATATATATTCTATACGACTAGTGCTAGTTTTCGTGGAGAAATTATGAAATGTGTTAGTTTTCGTGGAAATTTGAAACCTGCTAGTCTTCGTAAGAGCCATGGAATTAATCATTTGAATTATAGTATTCAATCTATGATTAATTTTAATAAGAATTCAATGTAATGATGTTTAAAATTACCCGCTACAGCCAATGCGCCGATGGTCGCAAAAAGCGCCAAAGTGAGAGCAAGTTTGGTATTCATTTTTCAGATTTGGATGGTTAATCACTACTTTATACTAACTACTCAAGGATCAGAGTAATTGCTAATCAAAACAATCGGTCTTTAAATATTCAATCGTAATCTTAATCTAGCCTCCGTGTATGATTACACAACTTCTTTCTTGGTAACCCTACTAATAGTATATATATATATATATATATATATATATATATATATATATATTATGCACCTAGGGAATAAAGTGAGCCAGTAAATGCCTGCGTATGGTTCGGCGTCCAAACGGAGCGAGGGCGTCATACACGCTGGCAATCGCTGGCTCACTTTATTCACGCGTGCAATATACAATTTTTTAACATATCTATCAAAAAGTTCGTACTCTTTCACCGCCGAAAAGGGAAAATAGTGCTACATATTAACTCCCTAACCTGACTCTAGTCCCCGCCGCGCCACGCGCTGTTTGTGCTCGAGCCGAAGGCGAGTGCACATGCGCGTATCTGCGGGGACTAGAGTGGGGGTAGGAATTTAATGTAGCGCTTTATTCCCTAGGTGCATAATATACTAATAATGCATAATTATTTGAAGGTTTTAGATATAACTTCTCACAGTTGAGCAAATACATATTTATTTAAATACACACACGTGGTTTAATACTTGAAATTTGAATATTATTATATACGAGTTAATGGGGCCAGGCTGAGTTAAACTAGAAAATAGAAATTTTTTTTCTGTGCTAATAGAAATGTTTTCTATAAAAGCAATCATTCTGAAAATTCTTTTTACTATAAATACTTTATAATATCTATAATTTTACCCTTGCAAAAACTCAAAATCTTTCTCCCACGAAACACAAGATATTACCGTTATCAATACTATATTTATTGGAAAACTTTGCGGCTTGCACTTTTCCAGGTAACAGTCAACAAAAAAAATTTCCGACGGTAATCTGACTTTTTTGGTATGATATATACTGAAACTTTTACGTTTTACTTTTTCATTAAAATTTTTTTATTATAATCATTCAGAGAACAAACATATTTTTAAAACATGTTATAAAATAATGTTAAAAAATTTTTTTAACGAAAATAAACATCGTAAAAGTTGTAGTATACGTCATAAGGATAAATTACCGTCAGAAGAAAAATTTTTGTTGACCGTGTCACCTAGAAACGTGCACGCAGAAAAGTTTTCCCACTAAATATAGTATTGACAATGGTAATATCTCGTGTCACGTGGGAGAAAGATTTTGAGGTTTTATTACAACGAAAAAATTCTAGATATTATCAAGTATTCATAGTAAAAAGAAATTCAGAATGATTGCTTTTATAGGAAAAATGTTTGACGGTACCGTCACGGTCCCAGTTCCTGATCAGCTAAGAGCAATTCCTGATCAACTCTGATTTCCATAAAAGCCAATTACAATTAAACTTTTTAGACTTTAAACAGGAACATCTAAATAGTAGATAGTTATATCTGCAATCTTCAAAAAGTTTTTGCAGCAACAAGTTTAAAGTAATATTTTATGTAAGAAATTTATCAGGAATTGGGTCCTGATCAGGAACTGGGTCCGTAACGGTACATAAAAAATAAATTATTTTTTCGAGTTTAATTCAGGCTGGTCCCTTTAATACGGAGAAAAGGTATACTATTGACTGTAAGAATTGTTGTACTCGGGGCATTATAAATTATACTTACAAGGAGAAAGCACGACCGCCGGGAAACGAAATTAGGACAGACTTTGGGAGGTATTTTCTGGTACTCTAAAATAAAGCATAGTATCCGTAATTAATTCTAATGGGCCCTTGTTCTCGAGATATAAAGTAATTTACTCGAAATATTCATAATTTTAATGAAAAAGATACCTCTTCTTCTAATCATAACTCTACAAGTTACTATTATTTAATTTAAGACTAACTTAAATTAAAGGTCTTTATTCCTACATTTTATTATATTTTGAGTGATTTATCTATAAAGATAAATCACTCAAAATATAATAAAATGTAGGAATGATTTATCTATAAAGATAAATCACTCAAAATATAATAAAATGTAGGAATAAAGACCTTTAGTTTAAGCTCTGTTGCGTATAAAAATATTAATCAGAAAATGGTTACCAAAATTGCATGAATATTCAAAGAAATTTAACTCTTTTAAATTCGTTGATTTTCCATGTATTTTCAGTGACCTACTTCAATTGTTAATAACTTTTGATCAGATTAATATTATATTTTTATACGTAACAGAACTTAAATGAATGCTATTTTTGCATACTTTTTAATATCTTTTCGGTCATTTTTCCATAATAAAAACTTGTAATAGAGTTATGGTTAGAAGAAGAGGTATCTTTTTTCATTATAACAACCCCGGAGGGTATGTTAGTTATATTTTAATGGAAAAATAGAATCATAGGCAATCTCTTTGAAAAATTATGCAACGTTAGGTGGAAAAGATACCTATATCCCATATATTGATGGTCCTTACGAAGAGTAGCACTTTTCATGATATGAGTTTCACGTTACTTTTATTTATTCGGGTAGCCAAGATAAAAGAAATCGACCCGACTCTTCGAGAGTTTATCGGCACAACCATAATTTATATGGCGAAATCAACAGGTAATAAGTACCCTTTGCAAGTAATAATATTTCCTGAGTGTTACTCATTTTTTTAACGGCGCATTTCTCCCATAAGAACAGCATTGTGTTTTCTATACACTGAAAAACGTAAAAATACGATTATACAGGCATTCTTAATGTTCTCACACTTTTATAATGCAAATAAAATTAACCCGACCCATGCCGTACATTAATATATTATAAAAACTTATGATTACAGCCATAACCGTGACAAAATAAACACTGTTTTAGGTGTGCTATAAATAGTTAAATCTACATTTTTTGTATGAGTTATGCTTTGACAAGAAATGTTTCGAATGCTGTTATATTAACAGTTTTTGTGGCACGCACATCTCACACGGCTTAAAATATTGGATTTGATGCTGAAAATAAACATATGTTGTTAGTGTGCCGTTTACGAAGACGGCGCATTTGTTAAAGTATCAACTTTATTAAAATTAAGAAATTAAATAAATGGAGTGATACATATTTAACCAGTCACAACTTCTTTTTAAAGAATGGCACATACATTTATCGGTAAGTTGTATTATAATAATAGCTAACTAATACACTTTGAATCAGAGCTATAACTAATACGGAACTCCAATAACTCTGTTAAGAATTCAAATTATTGCAGCTGATTTATATTATACTCAGAACCAAAAACTATCGCTTTAGTTTTGCCCACATTCCAATTTTCAAATTTTCCATTTTTCTCCAAATTTTCATATACATTCGTTTTTGTGCTTCATTAAATATTACATGAGTAGAAAAGTAAAATGTATACGTTGTGAGCTTTTCAGGCAATCATACATTATTTATTACTAATATAAAAAGATCTTATACAAAAATTACAAGATATTACCAAGACCATGCCTATGGTCTCGATAAGAGGTCTTGGGATTTTTCAAAATTAATGAAATATTTTAGTTTTTGTATATATTTATTACTAATAGTTTAGAGGACGTTATACTAACATAACATGGCACTTAGCTTCCTCAAACTAAATTAATTCTTCCAATATGAAATTCCTTATTTTAGCAAATTAATTTATATTGCTAGATCTCTTTCTAATTAATATCTCAAACTAGATCAGCTTTTTTTGCCATTGATGGTTTGTCCAAAGATATTTTTTTCTAAAATTACGCAACTATAGGTAATAATCCTTATCACAGGAATTCTTTCTCTGTACGTAATTTATTTAAATTATTTAACTATTTAAATTATATGTAATTCAGATGTTAGTTAGTAGATTCACTGAATTCTTAATCATCTAACATTTTTTTAACGCTTTGCCATCATAGATTTCCGAAATATAACCGTTTAAAATAAATATGATTTTTTTTGTGTATAACAAAAGAAGGAAAAGAACCTATCCAAACTTTGCGGTTGTAAACAATAGGTAATTTTATGCTCTTGTTAGTATGTATTTACACTATCACTGTAGGTTTCGACTAAAATTAACTATAGAAAAGGCTTGCGGTTCACAGTTTTCTGCAGATATTATATCTGTTATGCCTAAAGATTATTTTAAGACCAAGAATTAAGAAAAGTTACGGAGGGGACGGAAATAAACTCGATTTAAATTTTTTGATTATGTTAAATGATATATTTGAAAATAAATACATACATCAATTGCAATTTTTTGGTATAAGTTCTATATTTTCATCCTGATACAAGTTTTCCGTACTCCACAAGCATAACCCTGAGCAAATGCGAGATGTGATTAGGTAGGGTAATATAAAAGTATGAGAAAATAATTATGAGATACTTAATTCATCATAGACACACAAAAATAATTTACTTTATCGATTTCAGAAAATCGTAAAATAGAAAAAAAATGTGTCGATGAATAATGGTAAAGGGGAGGTGCTTATAAAAATAACTTTGATTTATTGCAAAATCTGCAGAAAATATTACTCAAAATTGTTAATAAAATTAATTTCACCATCCATGATAATCCACTGAACTTGGAACCACTATTTGCTATTGAAACACTGATATATCATTACTCTAACCTAAAAAATCAATTCATTAAGTCAAGCAGTATCACTACGAAAAAAACTTAGTGATTCCCAGAAATAAAAAAAAAGGCCAGCAATAACAATAGTTACACAAAAGCAATAACAACTTTCAATAAATTACAAAATGATCTCAAAATATTAGAACTAGATAAAAAGTCACAAAAAAACCAACTAAAAATCTGGATAAAAAAATCTGAATTATCTGAAGTGCAATTATGTTAAGTATATGTAAATACAAACACTATTTTTGTTATTGGATAAGTAAACTACATTTTACAACGATACCAGTTTAGTTTACAGTTTGTACTATACTAGTTTAGTTTTTAAGTTAGATTTAAGTAAGTAAGTAAAGTTTTAAGTATTTTATGTTATTTTAGTTTTATGTGCCGGACCTGCGCACAGCGAAGTAGTTTACCTCTGTAGGGATTTACGTCATTTTGACAAACTCTATGTATGTATGAATAATAATGCACTTAGTTTGATTTTGCCTTTTAAATATATATCATAACAGTGAATTTATTTTCTAGTTTGAATTTTCGTAAGGTATTATACATTACGGTCAACTACATGCGGTAAATTGAAAGCTGACATTAAAACCTTTAATTTGCGCGATCGGAGCATCATTGAGGATATTTGGATGAACAGTAAGGTAAATGTACCAATGACTGGACACGCCCCAGTACCTGGACAGCAGCTGGAATATTTCGCTATATTGGGTATTACAGTGCTTTTAATGAAAATAATTATATGTAATCATAATCTATTACCTTTCAGCTACATACATTTAAATTTTAATAAAATTATACGTTTCATTTGTATCCTAAAAAAATAGTTTTGTAATGGAACTAATGCATGCACATCAGTAGCCATCTTCTTAAGCAATGGCTAAGATATGCCTTTTTGATATTAGAAGTTATTTAATATTTCATTATCATTTACAATGCCCAAAATTTTTCTGAGCTTAATTAATCGCACAATAAATCGAAATAAAATGCTAATATATGCTAAAATATAATTTTTCTTGCAAAAAACGACTGTCCAGTCTCTAGTACATAGAAAAGCTAGAGTGCCGAGTACCTGGACACCTATATAAATTTCAATATTGCAAACATATTTTGGAATAAAACACGTATTTCTCTGCGTAATTAAGTTCTTAAAAGTGATTACTATTAGTTCTACTATTTACTTTGTCAATATTTTCATGAAGTTTTTACCAATGTTAGTGTTTATATTTCGTGTCTTGTACTTGACATTTTCAAGTTATGGCTTGCATATCAGTCGACACATCTTAGGTTAGGTGACTAGAATATTTTTCAAGTAATAATCAGCCTTAAAATTTTCAACTAAGTACTTATACATTCGAAAAACATAATAATAGTACTGTTATTGGTCATTCAAACTTTATTTTCTCAAGAAATATATGTTACTTTAATAGAAATAAGCAAAAATAAACGTGTCCATGTACTAGGACGGCGATGTCCAGTTATTAGGACAAATGTTCTTTGCTTGTCCAGCTACTCGTGCACTAGCCTACGATACATTTTTATTAATTTTGCTTGTAATAAAATTTAAATTAAAAGTTTATGAGGTTAATTTGATAGAAAATAATATTGTCTTTTAGTAGGATACAAAATTTTATAGTATAGTGATAATTTTAGCGTTATATATTAACACATACATTTCGTTTGCCCTTAAGTGTCCAGTTACTGGTACTTTTACCTTAACGATCGATTCAAAATTGCGAAAAAATTTAGGTGGGAAAACGGGACGCCTCAAGTTACCTGCAACGACTTGCGCTACATTGCCTATCTTGTAGAGGCTGCAAATTTCGATATACCAAACGGTTTTGAAGTACAAAAAAGGAATAATGGGTCATTTCAAGAAAAATCTGTGTAGAGGTGCCCCATTGAGCTGCCAAGGGGGTCTAATCTTTTTTTTCGTAATGTTTGTAAAAAGAAGAAGAAGAAATCCTTTTTTGGTACGTTCAAATTGATTAAAATGGGAATTCTATAGAATTTCTTGAAAATAGCCGTTTTTTAGCCATGTTTGAAAATCAGAACACTTTACAGTGGACACAATGGACCTTAGGAGCTGAAATTTTTTTTGGGAGTTTCTTTTCATAGGTACTTTCATATAAAGAATCGGCGGCCAGTAACAAAGACTAGATCAGTATAGATTGAAAATTTAATTTCAAAACGTCGCATTGATTAAATAAATTAGGATTAAAACCTACTTATTCTGGTTGCATTTACTTTTTGGTCATCTTAAAGTTATATGTTTCCAGACATCTGAGTCTATAAGGGTGATTTTCATAAAAATATCATATTTTGGTCAGTACCGAAGCACAGGTGAAGCCGGCCTCCAGTATTGCCCGATCAGAAGTCGTGTGCGAAAAAGTACTAAACTTTACGGACAGAAAGAATGAAAGAAAACTTCAAAGACTTAGGATAAATACCCACTGAAAGTGATTGATTGAAAATATGCAGAATAGGAGCTTCCAAAACACTCCAGCAACGTTTTAAAAAGTAAGGAGGAATGACGACGGTGCCAATATTAGCATTATCTTTAAGTTTCTCAATCTTTCTCCTAGCCATACTGTTTATTACTGTAATGTAAGACAAAGCCTCCTCTTCAGAGTCGAGGGCAACCCTATTGCTATTATCACAGTTGTACACATAAGCGTTATCTTTGAAAGTTGATCCCAAGAAGCTAGCAAATAGATTAGCACTCTCGAGGTCTGAAGAGGAGGCTTCGTTATCAAAATAGAGGTTACCTGGAATTCTATCGTTAGTATTAAGAGATTTTACATAAGACCAGTACGCTCTTAGATTTCTTTTTACATTACATTCCACAGATTGTATATATGACCTACAGACAGATTGTATATTTAACCTTAGACATTCTGATACAACAAGCCCTAAGCCTCTTAAACTCTATATAATCACTAAGTAGGCCTGAGCTCTTTCACCGACAGTGTGCTTTATTCTTATCTACAATCATACTTTTTAACTCATTGTCGTACCATCGGGGATATGAACCTGAAGTCTCCACCGTGTCGGGTACAAACTTGTCAACGACACCATCAAGAACTTCATATAACACTATTAAACTATCTTCAGAGTTGCTACTAAACATTAGAGAGTCCCAATTCACATCCCTAAGAGCATGATTAATACTGTCGTACTGAGCTTTAATAAAATTATGCTTCTGAACCGTAGAGTTGACCATGAAGAAGCCAGGAAGGTGGTATTCGTCTGTAGATACTGGTTGATCTGCTACATCTTGAGACGAGACGAGGCCACATGGGGCAAACAAAAGGTCCATAGTGTAGTCCTTAGCACGATGGGTGGGGAAAATTTGAGTCAGGTTGAGAAGAGACATCGTGGAGCAGACTGACGAAATACACTCTCTCTCTCTCTCTCATCAGGACTTAAATAGCCAATCTGAGAGTAACCAAGAGGATCTGAACTCCACTTTATCCTAGGAAGGTTAAAGTCACCCATGATGATCAGCTGATAATCCGGATGGTCCTGTATGACATTTTCAACTGCAATTTTAAACTCAATATAGTCTGCGTAAGTAAGCGAATGGACATTTTGGTCATAAATAGAGAGACCAGTACTGACCACCTTATTTAGTTTTTTTGGTTATTATGGTTATTTTCAACAGATTGGATTGCTTGATCCTTAACAAGTCCCGGAACTCCATTCACAATTTGAACTTTCACTTTATCTAATGGGTGAACCTTATTATGGTGGTAGCAGCTAGTTTCATTTTCTTAGATTGGTCACGCTGCGCCTTGGTACGGCGAGCAGACACGTGAATTCCGGTTGGTATAAGTTTCCAATTCTTAAGTACCCTACCCATTTGGTCGCTGGAAGACATCCTTACGATAACTGGAGGTGGGACATTCACACGTGTCGGATTAGAAAATCTACGGACAATAATATTATCCAGATCAATGTTTTCAATGGCAGAGAGAGCCTGTTGAACAAAGGCTATGTCTTGCTGTTGATTGACATCCTGAGGAAGGTTGTATAGAATAATATTGGACGATCTACGTAATCTGTCTTGAAGTTCAGAAGCCAATGACTCCACTGATGTACTAGCTACTGTAATTTCACCAAGCTTCTGGTTGATGCGCAAGATATCATCTGTGTTATGCTTGATTCTGTCCTCCACATTACCCAATTGACTATATATTCCCTGTAAGTTCCTATTTGTTGCCTGAAGAGCCGTGTTGTGTCGAAGCCTCTAAATTAGTATTAGTTTTACCCAATTCGGACTTCATCCATGAGGCAAGTTTATTGAACTCACTATTTAAAGAAGCAGAGTCATCGATAGATTCCTCAAGCAGCGGTGAATCCGCTCTTGAAGAGTTGCCTGAGTCTGATTGCTCTGAGACCTGAAGAAGCTGTAAAGGGGGAGCATATCGCTGACTACTCGGTGATATGTTCATGGTATTTTTTAGACAGCATTTAAAACGACCATGGGGATCCATCGTAGCTCTGCCAGGACCGGCACAAGAGGTGCAATATAAATTTGAACACCCAGTGCCAGAGCAGAAGATACCGGCTGAAACAAATTGACGGCAATGGGGACAAATCTTGACTTCATCCATCGTAGTGAGTACTTAACAGCCTTTTTGGCTAAAGGATTGTAGCAAAAGATCCACACACACAACAAACTGCCGATATATGCAGGAGTAACGTAAATACTCAGCTACCTATGATTCACGATACCGTGCGCCCCGCACTGCAGTAAACACTGTATCATATAGGGAACAACAGGTAGCTTTGTCGGGTGGCAGCAAAGCCAAGAGACAGCAGAAACACTAGCCCGAGAGCGTGAGGGCAAGAGAGACGAGCAACACCACCATCAAACGTTAGGCAAACCCCAGCGGCACTATGACACCGTATACTGACTCCGCACTGAGTGAGAGAGAGAGAGAGAGATAGAGAGAGAGAGAGAGGGGCAAGAGAGTTGAGAGAAGCACCTTTAGGTTGTGTCCGCTACAACGTTTCGGCACAGGGCAAACACCGAGCACCTGTTCTATACCCGACGTTCACCACATTAACAGAATGCTCGGTCAAATAGGCACAGAGCATACATGAACACAATAATTCACAGCTGGTGAAACCATCACTGTGTCATATACCAAATCGATGAATTTGAGCTCCACGCTTAACTCTCCTTGACGGCGCATATGGCTCAGGGCGTGAGCGAGAAAAGTATAGAGATACGTTGTATCTAGGCGCGAACAGTGTTTTATAGTTAATCACACCAAAACAAAATATAATGGCAATAAAATGAAAAGAACACCTAGATGACAGAAGAGCTGGGACACAGATGAACTTTTAGAGAGTAAATCCTCTTGAACAAAGTGCTCCCAAAAACACGATGCTGCACGCGGCTATAGTGTCGCAAACCCAAGCGATGGATATCTTCGGCATCCAGTCCTCAGTCTCTAAAAACTTTTGACCACTAAGGAGTTCTGTCTTTTGGTGGCCATAAGACGTATTTATTTCAGCGGAAAAATAAATGTATACTTGTTTAAATTAATAAAGTTTTCAAAGCAACTGTAGAAGCGTCTGGTCCATGCGC
This sequence comes from Gastracanthus pulcherrimus, assembly GCA_949152435.1. Taxonomy (NCBI): domain Eukaryota; kingdom Metazoa; phylum Arthropoda; class Insecta; order Hymenoptera; family Pteromalidae; genus Gastracanthus; species Gastracanthus pulcherrimus. The sequence goes on along the minus strand of OX424572.1, from coordinate 21,714,957 downwards.
CACCTAGCCGGCGTATTTACTTTTATTTCTTAAAATTCTTTTTTTATTAAGAACATAAACAACATATAGTTTATCTAAAAAATGCTTTATAGTCTTCTTTAATTTTTAAGCTAGTTATTATTAATAAAACAATTTACTTTAATCTACTTTTTTATATATCAAACTTTGAAACTGAACATTATGAAGCTCTAATAAAGTATATGTATCAGAAATCAAGTGCCGAGTGTTTTGAAATAACTACGAGTAAAATTATATGTTACACATAACAAACTGAAAATTAGTAAATTACTCTATTTTAATAGGAAGAATACTTAAAAATATTTGTTTAGTAACTCTAGCTAAATTATTTTAATAGTGAGAAATAAGTAGGCTAGAGTTAAAAAATATATATGTATTCTCTTTCTCCTATATGAGTATAACTTACTCACCCATTTATAGCTTCTATCTTGGCATAGTTTAGAAGATGCCTAGTATGTTACACTTGGTTACTGTTCAACAATAATATTCTCATAATTGACTCTTTCGAAGATAAAGAACTCAATCACTATAATTGAATTAAATAAGTAAACAGGTAACTGGTTATTTAATCTTAATAGAGAAATCTGCACTTCGTACTATTTCTTATAGGAGCTTTACTGCAGTTATTCAAAAAATCAGTAGTCAATGCCCAGATCTAACATGTTACATATCTTCTAAACAACTTTACAATGATAATAATTGAAAATAGATAAGTCAGTTACAGTCGTATTTCTCTAATTGAAAGGACTTTTGTTGGATTTTATTTGAGTCAATATTAAAATAGATGAGCTAGAGTTTTATAATTCAAATATCTTTATGTATTATTTCTATTAATATAGCGTAATTTACCATATTTTAGTTTGTTATATGTCGCACGTAAGTTCACAATCAATTTCACTAATTTTAACATATAACAATTTGTATAAGAGCACACTCATTTTTACATAACAATGCAACTATTTTAATTCTTTCGAAGCACTTGGCACTGTATTACTGATGCATAAATATACTCTGTTAGAGCTTTATAATGTTCAATTTCAAAATAAAGTATTGTACAAAAAAAATCGAAAATGAATTTGTATCCTAATAGTTTTGTTATTGAATAGCTTAAGAGTGAAGAAGGATATATCATTTCTTAGTTTTTTCTATATATTTTTTGTTCTATTTCAGATTTTAGTTATAAAAATATAAAAGTTATAATATATGTCAATCAAAATTAAGATTCACAATTGAAATGAATTCGAATTTCTTTCATAACATTATTCTAACCTCAAATTTAAAAACTAAAAAATTATTCTAATAATCATTGTGAAGGTTTTCTTTTTCAAATCTATTATATTTTCTTAATAAGTTCAAACAATATCAATTCTCAATAATCTTGTTACTTACTGCTTATTTGTGTATGGATATTTGTATCCGTTTGCTGTTTATTTTGGTATTGATCAGGCACCCTGACTATCGCCTGACCATTCCCTGACGTTAGACTGCAGCCTTACAAGGCCCTGACCTGCGCGCCATTACATACCTCACGAGGACCTTGTCAGGCACCGTGATAAGAGGCCACATTAATTGCTCAGTCAGCCTGAACTTAAATTCTACTCGGGTGCACGCTCGCTTCGCACAACATAAGTAGTCCCATTAATGCACCGTGCTTCCTACGCTCGGGCGCTAACCGCGCGGTGCGATAATGGACTGCTTAGAACACAGATAGGCGTGACAGCGGACTTAGGACAGGCAGTGATATAAAATAGTATACGATACTCGTGTAATAAGCCGTCATTTATTACGAAATTTTTATTTTTGCATATTGCTTAGCTGGGGTAAAGGGATAGTTTGATGTAGGGTTTTATTGTTAACTATTTATTAACTGCAAAATGTACTACTTGGGATGACTGGGATTAGGTTCAGGGATTAAATTTTTATTGCATAAATTTGCATTGCATTGCATTGCATTTGCTTTGCTGTCACTGCCAACAGTGAATTGTTTTGCATCGAGATTAACTATACGAAGCAGAGGCGCATGAGTATCTCCAACGATGCTCAGTTCACACAAATTTGAGCAAATAAAAAGTTGATTTGGAATTGCTCTCGCAAGACTTGCAGGTTGGTTTCCTACAAAGTGTAATTGATAATTGTCTACTTTTTCTTTTCCGACTGAGGATAACACTCCTTCCTCAAATTCAAGAATACGTCTTACAGCGTCGGTTAACACTGGTGAATTACACATTTTTACTCCTCCGTCATTTTTTACAAGATAACCGATGCTCATGAATCCTCCTTTATCATTATAAAATAATTTTTGACAAATATCTTTTGAATGAAAAAACATTAACGTGTCGTTTATTGCTGCAACGAGTTTGTGTATAGAATCGTATGTTCCGTATTGAAAGAAGTATTCTTGAGATTTTGTACATGAGTTTACCAGTAGACAACCTTCTCGACGTAAATGAAGAGTAGTGCAAGGTATATGGATTTCTGAGATACCGACTAACCATTTGCCATATAATTCTACTTCTCTAGGCAAACGAGTTGAAAAATTTGTTGTAGTATTGTTTGGACAATACTTTTTGGAGCTGTTGCTAGGTAAGATAATCGTAAACTCGTTTGGATTCATTGTTACAATATTTTTAACTCTGAATCAGGAACCCACGAATTAAATTTATCCAGATAGCCAATCAACTTTATCAAATTTATCTACAGCGTCGACATCGTAGTACAATCAGAGAAATTTACCACGGATAGCTTTATGTAAAGTATATGTATCGTCTTTTGTCAGCCACTTTTTTAATTTGAGGAGGGTATTTTATTTTTGTTTACTCTGATTAAATTTCTCGCTCCCGAGAATGCTGCCTCATACTGCGAATCAAAATATTGCTTCTCCAAAAGATTCATTTCACCTGTTTATCCAATCTTTCTTTGTAGACATTGGGGTCAATGATGCAGAAGTAAGTGTGCAAACTCTTTTCTACCAATTGCCTTGGTGTGTCCTCTATGACGCGCGGCGTCGTTTATTAAATCGACAATGTTTGAGTCTATAATTTTTTCACCATCTATTGGAATATACATTCAACGACGTGCACATCAAGCACTCAAATGATGAAAAGCGGGAGAGGGTGTTTCTGACCTGCAATTTTATTGCACCCGTCCGACGACAAACGGACCCCAGCAGAGACACGCACAAGGTCCAGTGCTTCATTCTGAGGCAGATCGGCGAGTCGAGCAGACCACCCACAACATATAGTTATTGTGCTTATACGTGACTTCAGTGTACCGAATAATAGACAAATAGACTCATTGTATGTTTGAGTCTATAATCTTTTCACCATCTATGTGCACAGTGCCGTTATGGGTCCAGCTAATGTGGCCTTTATTAGCTTTCAAATGGTTTATTAATAATCGAGCTTTCGATGATAAAATCGGTTTGCATACCATTTGACTTGCTGTATTATTTTTCTTCACTTTTCGACAAAGATGGCTTACGTTTTTTTCTACAAAAAATAAATATCTTCTCAGTACAATCAAATAATCTTTCAATCTTTCTTGTTCGTTTATATATGTATTCGAATCGATGATTTTTTTCATCTCATCATCCAAATGCGTTAAATTATCGCCGACCGTTTGACTGGATTCGAGAGCAGCTAAGAAGAGCTGTATATACAACAGCACCTTCCAGTGGAGCAGCAGTGTAAGATCCGCTGGCAATTGTAGCAGAGTCCACCGGTTTTACGTTTTCTCTCTGTATTCTCTCCAAATGTTCTTTAGGTATTAATACCATTTTCATTATTCTCGACATATTATAACTGGAAATTTTCATATAATTGTAGACAGTATTCCGTTCAATATAGGTTGGAGTAAAAACGGTAAAAAGCTGCCGCCTTTTTGAACAATTACCCGTTTCTTACTTCTCCATGAATTTTTGCGCATACTTCTTGTAGCTAAATTTCTCAAAATATTTTTATGTTTTTTAATTTATTATTTTTTATGTTTTTTTAAAGATACAACATCACGAAGCATTTTTGACACGCACTCACAAATATATTTTATCAGTTTTTGATCAGCAGATTTCAATAGCGCGACTCGTTGATCCTTGTCAGAGTGTCTGAGAGCTTTCAAGAGGCAATGTATTTTTTCTCAAAAGGTGCAGTTTTATTTCCCGATTGGAAACTATAGATTAGATTAGATTAGATGTTTATTCTGTGCAAGACAAAAACAATAAAACTACATTCAATAATAATACATATTTACAGAGATCATTAGTATAGTCAATCATTTCACAGCTCGTCATTGCTCGTCATTAACTTACATATATTGCACAATATTATACCTGTTGTACATCAATCCCGTCATTACAGTTATCACATATTCTTATCATTACGAATAATACATTTTATTCTGACAATCAAACTTCAAATTCTAATATAGTCAACATTCGTATGATATGTCCCTGGACTTACATAGCAAATAGTCGCCAATTGTCGCTTTAAATCTGCGTAGTGAGGGCAAATGCTTAATATGTCGAGATATCGTATTCCATAGGCGCGCACCTTGAGATTGAAAAGATTTCAACCATGTATCGGTACGCGACGATGGAATCGAGAGCTCCCTAGAATCAGTCCTACTAGAGGTCCGAGCCTGGTTTTTTTGAAAAAGGGCTGCAAGATACGTGGGTTGACCCATGTTAATAACTTTGTATAGTTGTACCGCCGCAAAATACGCCCTTTTTCCCTCAAGATCAAGCCAGCCAAGTTTACTCCGGTAGGGACTGATATATACTCAAACCTCTTAACACCACATATGTACCTCGCACATAAATTCTGCAATCTTTGCAGTCTCATCCGGAGCTCACCTGACACATCACGATACACTAAAGAGCAATAATCTAAATGAGACAGGACAAGAGCACTTGCAAGCCGTTTGCGTAATGCCTCGGTGGTACTACTGGATTGAAATGATTTAAGCCGATGCAGGGCCTTATTAACCTTTCGGCTAACTGCATCCACTTGAGGTTTCCGTGTTAACTTCAAATCCATGAGAACACCTGTTAGTAACAGTGTCAGCAAAGGGAACAAAGACGTTACCCTGAATCTCTATGTCAGGAAAATCCATACTCTGTACTTTCTTAATGTTAGATTCTGGCCCGAAAATAATTGCCTTCGTTTTCCCGACATTAAGACACAGAGCGTTCTCAGAAGCCCACACCGACACTGCTTTGGTACAACCTCGTTCATAGTTTACTTGAAACTGAAGAAGATTTTGACTGCACCCTGTATTTACTAGATTTAAACTGTATGCGCAAAAGGGCTGTGAGCATACTTTGGTAGATAAACGTAGATAAATGTGATGCTTGTCGTCGGGAAATATACTCGTTCGAAATCTTAATTTGTCCATCATACTCTGCTTGCAATCAATCATGAGATAACCATACGGTTTAGCTGTAGCATCTTGATATACTTCTTGTAAAAATTTAGGGTCTTCGGGGCATACATATATTTTTATGGTGACTTTCTTTTGTAAATAAATCGACAATCACATGATTCGACGCTTCGCACATTAAATCATCGATGATTACGAGTTTTTTCAAATGAGGGTCGCTCGAATAGTCCTCTGGTTTCGGCAATCCTTCGCAAAACTCGATTTGTTTACCATTTGTCATGTAATTTTCCGATTTGTACCCTTCTCGCCACTCGGTGTAATAAAACAATATTCGATCAAACGTAACGTCAGCTACTTGATCCAGTAAACTTAAAAACGTTCTTATAAAGCACGACTTTCCGCTCAATGTAGGCCCGAATATTAAACTCGTCCACGAGTGAGCCCACCGTGTTTCCATGGTTACAACGTTTATAGCATACTAATTTATTTAAAAGCCTGCATGTTTTTAAAACCATTTTGCATTATTGTTATAAGCACAGGGCGGCGGTGCGGTGGCGTAGCTGACGAGCCGGGGAGAAGAAGGGATAAAAGAAGCGCCTGCCGGTTGCCTTACCCCGTCATACATGAAGGTAGTCTCTCCGACGTTTGCTTCTAGCCACAAGTCGGCGCGCTTCCCTCCACCTCGTAGCCACGTGCCAGATAAACCTCCAACCGCGCCGCTGCATAGGCCTGTTGGTGGAGGCGCCGAACCCAAGCACAGGTCTGGTAGCGGTTAAGACTGAATACTATAAATAAGCAGCCTCTTAACGCCCCAATTATTGTGATCGTTTGCGATTGACGCTCTAACCTCAAACTAATTTTAAGAGGGGGGGAGTGGTAAATATTTTGAATCTTTAAAAGGTTAGAGTGTACACGTTCTGAAAATCACGAGGGACGTCCGGCAGCCAGTTACTGGTCGATCGTGAAAAGGACTGCGGTGCTTTCGCATTAAACAGTGAAAAGTATACGCATTTCGTGTTCTAATACATCATCGTCTTTTTTCATACAATTGGTTGAAGAAGATGTAGCCTACGAAAAAACTCGAGTCTTATATGTTTGATATTTATTGTGTGGCCCCGTTTGTAAGAAATGAGAATACTTAGGGGAGGGAATTATGAAATGAATAAATATTTATAAAGTTTCTATGAAAAAATATAAAAAAATTTCTTTATTTTTTTTAGAAATTAACTCGGGCGTGGGTTTGTTATATCAACTCTAATAGAAAAACATCTAAACTTAATAAATTACGCGCTCACACTTCCGTCCATACATACACTCATACCTCACACACTATTCTTCTTCTCCTGGTTGCCATGCTCAAGTTCTGGCTGGAGAAGGTCGCTAAGTCGCGGTGGTTATCATGTGGTTCGACGCCGCTGAATCGGTGCGTCGCTTGACGTTGTAATTCGTTGTTGCGGTTGGTGCTGCTGATGTGGTGTGTGCAGGTAAGTTGCTACTTCTTTGTCAGGCCTGGCTGTAACTGTTGCACCGGGTTGATTGTCCCCAACTTGGCGACGTCACCCAGGAATTATCAGCACAAATGGGGATCCGAATTCCCGATCCAAATGCACTCTTTACACACGTATTGCCTGCACGGCTGTGTGTTTTCGCGCCTAGAGACGCACGAGAGGAAAAGTCGCGGAGAATGGACCGACCGCGTGAATCTACGGCCGGCGATAGTCTGCATAAATTTCCGCTCTCTCCTTGTGTGCCAAATTCTATCGACAGCTCGTCTTCGATTTTTCCACTTTCCTGTACTTTTCTCTCTCTTCTTATCTCCCGGTACTATCGGTATTCATTACATTACACGTTGTATTATTATTGTAAGGAAACATCACTCTTACAAATGCAGCAAACAGATCAAGTACTTACGAAAAAATGAATGTTGAACGATTTGCAGCTATATTTATAAATTGACAAATTAAAATTTTAAAATATTCTAAACTAATTTAAAATAATTTTTAGCCAAAAATGATGATAACCGTTCTAGCAAATGGAAAATGGATACGTTGTGTTACACAAGTTAATCCTCGATACTGCAAACTGATGGATACGCGTGGCAAACCCGTGCTATGAGGTCGCCATTCTACCTCCCATGGTGCGTATACTATTTTTCCTCGCACCAGCACCGAAAATACACATGTTCCGCACACCTTCACCGAATGTACCACTTTACCTTCCGGGCGCCTGGAGAGAAATGTGTATTTTCGGTGCTGGTGTGAGGAAAATAGTATACGCACCATCGGAGGGTAAATGGCGACCTCATAGCAAGTGTTGGTTTGTTTATTTACACGTGATACGGACTCGCCAATTCTTTACCTCCCTAGATGCGTAATATATATACTATTACTCTCTTGAAATTTAATAGATACAATTTTTTTAATTCATAATTTCTACGATTTTTAAATAACATCTGATTTACACATTTTTTTGTACGACATAAATTACTCTTATTTTACATATATTGTCACTCATATTGTCAGATCTTATTTAACTATGATACAAATTTAGTTTTAAATGTCAATTTTGGGCGAAAGAACCTCTTTAACTAAATTTGCAACAACAAAACATGAAAAGAATACAAATTAAGAAATGAATGTACTGCACAGGGTATAAGAAGCAATACCCACAAAAAGAATGTGAAAACAAGCTGACTTGTGATGGTAGGAAAAATAAATAATTACATTATTGTTTTAAAAGTAATGCATCTGATCGCATAATATGATTGTCAAATAAAAAATAAAAGTACAGTCAATACGGCAAAAACGAAAGTTTATTAATAATTTTAAATTGTACGCAAAAAAATATTTCAAATCCTATATGTAATAATTCTATTATACATAATGAAAATAGTTCAATGTTATAAATTATTGTATTGTTATAAGATCCTTTGGTTTTTACCCAGAAAAAAATTATGAACGTCACCAAAGATGCAATGGTAAAAAATTTGATATATTTATTTTAACTTTAAATAATAATATTTATCAGAATTTTACACATTTTAAATGGCGTATTTTAGAGGTGTACCCTAAAAGGCAGCAAGACGGTTTATCCCGAGAAGAATGCCGAATGCCACCAAAGATGTAACGGAACATACTTAGAAGCATAATTATACATGTACACTATTTTTGTACTAATTATGAATGCAGTTAATGATTTTACTTATTTTGTCAAATTATATGGCTTCAGGAAAATTCTAAAGAACGTAGAATAAAATTTTTACTCAATACCAATTGGCATTAAATCATCATCATGCCATGTCATTCAATATTTACCAAATATATTTTATAATTAATTTTACAATTTAATAAAGTATATTATTTTTACATTCTACTCTCTTAATTTGAAATAGTGAACTTGTCACTATTTTAGCTAGTTAAAATAATTCCACTTACGAAACAGTGAAAATTTCACTATTTTATAGTGAAACTTTCACCATTTTAGCTCGTGAAAATAATTCTACTTGCGAAAAGTGAAAATTTCACTATTTTGCCAGTGAAAACTGTATTTATTAGGAAAATAGTGACTTATCACTAATTTGGTAGTTAATACATAAGTTAAAAGCCGGCAAGGTAGGGATCGAGTTGGTATTTCATAACCTAATTTCAGTTGACATTATTTTTATTTCATGAACATTAAATATTATTTTTATTATGTAATAACAAAATAATTAATTAATTAATGAATAAAAATGGTGCAATTAATGTCTTAATTAGAATTCTGAACCATATTCCCTGTGTAAAAAATTGGACAAATGCCTAAAATTATTAATTTTTCAAAAGAAAAATTATAATTAAATTCAACTTTAATCTTTTTTGTAATGTGCATACTAATGAATTTATTCATATTATCGGTAGTACATTTTTAATCAATATATTTACATCAGTTATATTCGCAGCACCTTATATGAGTTATAAAATTTACTCTACGTAGGCAATCTACGTAGGCAAGTGGTGAAGACGTTGGACTGTAAACCTTGTGGACCAGAGTTCGATCCCCATCGGAGAAGTTTTTTTCGCATTTTTAATTTATTTCTTATTTTAATATATACAAATATTCAAATGATAATACATAATCAATATCTAATAAACCTTATAAATAATTATATATACGCGTTTAAATAACAGCCTTATTTTTTTAATTTACTGAATATGATTAAATTTCACTGATTCAAGTAGTGAAAATTTATTTCACTATTTCAAATAGTGAATATTCACTGTTTTTTAGTTGCTGAGTTATCACTATTCAAAAAAGTGAATATTCACTGTTCTACAGCGAATTTTCAATATTTCATAATAAGAGAGTACGTATTTTATTTGTCTTCACATATTAATAAATTTTCCTTAAAATATACGAGGAATGGATAAAGTAAAAGGTAAATAAAGAAGCTTAGTAAATATATTCCATATGATTTATTGTAGAAAAATATTCAACTACTCCATTAGTGCAGACTGATATCGTTTCAACGTGGTACCGCGCGTTGACAGTCTGAATAGTAGAAGGGTAATTTTCGCAATTAACATAAAATATTCATTGGCAATGCTTAGCTATATTATAATACCGTCGTAATAAATCACATCGAAGCGACAATAGAAAGAATCAATTGCCTCTTCGACTCACAAAATTGCCCTTCACACTATATCGCAAGCGTACCGCGCGCTTTGCTCGCGCTCTACAACGCGTACCGATATTAGTACCAAAATTCGCCCGCTGTAAAATCCATCCTTACATTAGCGCCTGTTCTCCCTTAGCCTGTCGAGCACTTCCCTGACGTGGCCGACTGTGAACATGGTGACCGATGGATCGTCGCTGTTCTCCAGCAACTCGAGGAATCTCTCCCCGATTGCGATCACCTCATCGACGGTGCCCGCCCTGTACGTCTCCTGCGACATCGACGGGCAGTTGTCCATCTGGAGCGACATCATCTGCTGCCTGTTGTCGCGTTGGTGGGCCATCAGCAAGGCCAAGAGTATCGCCTCGTTCGGCATAGCGTAGGGTCCGTTATTGCTGTGCGCCATGGGGGCGCTGGGGTCCTTCACCTCGAGTCTTGATTTCTTTGAGGCCGGCTCGCGGTTCTCCTCGTCGCTGGAGTTGTTTGATCTCGATCTTCCTGCTAGAAAAAGAACAATTGAAAATTATAATTTTATTCTTACTACTTAATAAAAGGTTCAAAATAATCACTATTTATTTATAAATCGATGGGTACCCGTTATGTTTTACTTTTACTGTTTTAAGATATTATACATGATAAATGAAAAAAAAAAAAAAATAATAATAATGTCAGATAATATTCAGATTTCAAAAAAGTTATTTAGCATAGAAATAATTTTTAATTCTTGTCAAAAATCACCCTTATTGAGCGGCCATGTATTCAGAGTCCACTGTAAATGAGCAAAATCATTTAATTGACTCCGTATATGCTTCACGTTATAATTAAAAGTTAAATCGTATTTTCAATTATCAAATGAATATCAAAAAATATATGAAGTATTGCTAACCGATTTCTTATGTTTATTCTGAATAAATAGATAATGTTTATTTAAATAATATCTCAACAATAGAAAATAAACGTGTAAACGCGGATTATTATAAAGCTTCAGGCCCACAATCAATAAATAATAAATTGAAAATTACAAAGTTAAAGAAACTCACCAGACATGTCGAGGACTAGATTGATGTCGTCGGGCGAGTCGGTGCTGGACGAGGGCGAGTCCGATGTCGGTGAGCAGGACTCGCTGTCGTCGACCGGCCTTCGCAACAGCTTCTCCCTGATTGATTTCTCGCTCTTGCACCATCCGCGGATGGTCGACTCGGGCACACCGAGTGCCCTCGAGACAGTTGCTTTAGTGGCGCCACTTTTAATGCGCTGGATCGCCAGCAGCTTCACTTTCCCTGATCGCAGCAACTGCACACGCTTCCCCGTGCGCGGCTTCTGCTGCTGCCTCTGCTGTTGCTGCTGTTGCTGCCGTTGCTCCTGCTGCTGCTGCTTTAGCCTCTCCTTCGGACCCTTGTCCGAGCTCTTTCGCACCGTCAAATCAAGAGGCTGCTCCATTTTGATGTATGTTAGTAACTAAAGCACCGTCCGTTCTAAAGTCCAGTGCCGAATGTGGCCTGTTGCAGCGACTGCAGCGGTTAAATACCCTCGGCGAGGGTCCGGGGGCTGATGCGCTCTGCGCCCCCACCACTCGCCAACATCCCCTACTCCAGCGCATGAGGCCCCACGCCGACGTTACGGCTTGCATGCGAACTTGTGTACATGATATGCAAGGCCCCGATAGCGAATCGGCAACCGCGCTGTCCTACCCTCCAACCAGGTGGCAGTAGCGGTGGCGGCGAAGCGGCTACCAACCCCTTCTGCGCAGACCGAAACAGGACACGCTATTAGCATAGGTATATACGCAGTGCGCATCTAGTCGATGCGGGGGTCCTTCAGAACTCCCCCCTCTCTTTGTCTCCCACCTCCGACAGATATAATGGATCGGTGCTTGTGATTGCAAATGTCTTCCTGGCTTTCCTGCTCTTGTCTTTACGGCTTGGGGATTTTATTCAGGTGATTTTTAAGGGGAGCGCGCTCCAACTCGCCCCACGCTCGGCCTGGTGTGCATGCACTGTACAGATTTTTTCGCAGGACTTTATGACCACCGTCGCCGACATCGGCAAAGCCCGACTTTTCGACTGCGGGTGTATACGATAATGTTTTCCTGTATTTGTGTGCATGTCGAAAAGTGGCGTACTCTTTTCTTTCAGTTTAGTTTCCTGATTTGTAGTTATATATGATTTTGATTTTCATTTATATGATGTTTGTGATAGATAAACGAGTATGTTCCTATATTTTAATTTTTTAGATTAAACCTAACTATTCCACATAGATTTATACCCGAATTTATGAAATATAATTATATATTACTTTTATATTTATGTGAATAAAACTTTTATACGAGAGTTAGGATGAAAAAATGATCTATAGATATGTTTATAATGTAAAAAACAATGATCTTGTGGAGTTTCAATTTATTTGACCGCGCGCATTTGTGCGATTTATTCCGAAATGCAATCAAATTTTTAAAAAATATTAAAAAAAATTTTTTTTTTTAAATTGATTGGATCTCAGAAAAAAAATAATAAAAAAAATTAACGCAAAGTGCTCCGCTCTTTTTGCAATACATGTCAAATGGAGTCGAATAACCGTTAAAACAGAATTTTTTGATCATCGTGTCACCCCGAATCGTGTGAGGATCAAAGTTCCTTTAATAAATATGGTATTGAAAACAGTGATTTATTGTGACGTGTTGGGTAAAAATTCTCACGTTTTACGACGGTGAGGTCTAAGACAATATTGTGTTTTGATAGCAAAAAATTTTTCAGAATAATTGCTTTTAAACATAAAAAGTTTTCTGGACTCGTAAAAAAAAGTCTTTTTTTGGGTGTAACCCAGGCCTAAGAAATTTTGAGTAACTGATATTAAACTTCAATTACGTATCTCTTAAAATCTTTTTTTCTCAGTCAATCTTGACCAATTTACAGTAGGCCAAGAAAATGTTCAATAATACTTTAGTCAAGCAATTTGATAATACGTGTAAACAACAGAAATATTCCGCTGATTACGTGAAGTAAGTAATATTGTATTAGGAATTATAAGAATTTATAAAATATAATTATATATTCATTATAATAAAAATATTCAACCCCATTACAGCTCAGCGGGAGAATTTGCCATGCTCGCGTGCAAAATCCGCTTCTATGTATTTAAAAATTCGTCATTTTCTTACAAAATATTTTTTGTACTTTTTTCAAGTGTTATATCTCATAGAATACCCTAAAGATTATTATGTAAAAGTAATAATAATAAAAGCTCATATTTGAAAAAGTTATGCCGAGTTAAAGTGAAAAATGTGAAATATTTTTTTAATTTGAAAAATTACGTTTTTCACCTATTACAAAATAACTAAAACAGCTAAAAGTTTAGTTTTAGTACAAAAAGTTGCGCAATAGTACTATTTTTATATATTAATTAAATAAATTTAATTTGAAGCGATATTGAAAATTGGCTAGCCGGACAATACTTATCCGGCGATATCGCGCTATGCGCCCTTTTCCGTTCGGAGGCCTCAAATAATGATTTGTATAATATCTTTGCTTACTACAAGAAAGACTCGGGTAAAAAAAAGTTCATACATGTTCATTTATGATCATGTATGCAGGGTTCATATATAATCATATATGAGCATATTCGAGCTATGACAGATGTAACAGCATATAATCATATATGATAAAGTACTATAACTCGAGAAAAAAGTCGATTTTTCGCGCGGGTGAGTAAACTCACCCGCAAGAAACATATTCGACTTTTTGCCCTTGTTACATAATGTACTATTTAGAGCACACCTACGGAATATTTTCATTTTTTATAGTATATTATGACACTGTTGTGGGAGATGGTTTTCTACCTTGCTCGAGGGTTTTCGCACGAGCGAAGCGAGTGAGAAAATCGAGCAAGGTAGAAAAACACCTCCCACAACAGTCTCATACGATATTTTATAGCACAACAACCTCAAAATCGACAATAAAGTTGGCATTTTGAGGTTAGTGTGCTATAAAATACATTACTCTACTATATCAAACCTGGGAAAAATAGTTAATACAGGGACGGAAGCACGAGAGTTGGAGCTCGTTGCGTCAAGGGAGATGGGGGAGAACGGGAAGCAGGATATTGATAAGAACAGGATTTAAATATAAGGATTGACGAGAGGTGAGACGCAGACGAATACGCAGGTATTAAGGAAGGAGGAAGGGCAGGCAGCAGAGGTCGGCGAGGGTCGCTTGCAGTTCAGCAAGCGTGATTGGCATAAGGTAAGAGAGGATAGAAGATAGTAGATTTTTGAGGGGAAAATAAGTATAGCGAACGCAAATAGTACTGTTTCGTAATCCGCGGATGAAAGGAACGGGCTGCCGAACAAATGGGAGGCATAGCGAAGCTTCTCTCCGGACAAGCGGGGGATAGATATGCGAATGTTAAGTGAATGTTCGAGACGGCCGGTGTTATGAGGCCCGTCGATCGTCGATGATTAAACCACGTAATGCGCTGCGATCTTTTGAGGCCACTCCTATAATATATAGGTCCTATATAAGAATCCGCGGAAAGTCGCGGTCGTCTGCACCGGCTGCGGTAAGTCGTTGCTTCTTCGGAACAAAGTTTTATGACGAGCCTACATGTGCTCGTAGTTTTATGACAAGTCTGTTGGCTTGTCTTGCATCTCCGCCTCTTTTGTCTTACTATTTACGGTTCGGCGCGCAGGCAATTCATTGGATTACATTTTCGTGCGCGTTCCCCCGCGCCTTACGCGTTTCGCAGAAAAAGTCGATTTTGGGAAACACTGCACGCTGCGAATCTTATTTGCATATAAGTGAACAGTTTTTCAAATAAATTTCGAAAAGTAATTATCTAAGAAATTTGTCTGAAAATGGAAATAAGGGATGGAATTATTCTTTTCTAGTATGTTAATTTGCCCATTTCTTCATAAGCTTCAAATTATAGAAGTTATGAGCTGTTAAAAGTTGCATTCTCAGCGATAACGAAATACTTGTAATCAGCTCATAACTTTTATATCTTGAAATGTTTGGAAAAAATCCGTAAAAAGCTGTATCATAATAATACTGTGATCCACAGTGTGTCCTATATCTGTTTTTAATGATTTGAAATAAAAAAAAATTTCACCTCTCAGAATTAGCGATCTTAATTTCGTAGACTAAGGCACGACCGCGACACGGAAGTGCCTTATATTTTCGTTAGCGAAAAATGTGTGAGATAGGCTATCTCACGCAATTTTGGACCAATCGGGCTAAAATTTTAGGAGGGATCTCCTCCAGCACAATATGAAATTCGATATTTTTTTATCACGATCATGTACGTAGTTTTTAAATTGCGAGCACTTTTTGCTTATTTTTACGTGTTTTTTTTAAATTCACGTTACACGATTATCTCCGCGAAGTCTGAGCGGATCAGGTTCAAATTGTTTTTGGGAGCTCTTCTAAGTATAACAACCTGATGGTCATATTTTAAGATCGACCCTGCAAATATACGCTGAATGCGGCGACTATAAAAAATCGCTAAAAACGGTTTTTGGGCTATAACTTGAAAACTAAGCATTATACGAAAAAAGTTAAAGAGAACAGTTGTAGATCTTTAAAAAATACAACTTTTCTTATAGACATTTATTTATGAAAATACTTTTAACTCGAGTTAACAGGCCAAAAACGAATTTTAACATCGAAAAAACAGCTTTTTACCATATAACTTTACAGCTATGCATTTTACATGAAAAAGTTAAATGGAAAAGTTGTAGATCTTTGAAAAATACAACTTTTTTTCTTGACATCAAGACGCGAAAATGTTTTTAAATCAAGCTAATAGTCCAAAAACGATTTTTGACATAAAAAAATGCAGTTTTTTACTATAAAACTTTGCAGGTATGCATCTTACGTAAAAAATTTAGTGAAAAAGTTGTAGATCTCAAAAGACACAACTTTTTATGGTAGCAAATATTAAAAAAAAATGCTTTTATACAAGAAACAGCCTAAAAAACGATTTTTCATCCACATCATTTAATAACAATTGCGGTGCAGCACGCCCAATCGATCTTAAAATTTTTTAAAGATGTCCTCTTTTCAATAACAGTTTTATATCCAAAGTACAACCACTTAAACACGATAATATCTTTCTTTTACTAATTAGAAACAGATAATAGTGTCAGCGTTAAATGTAAGCTTTAGTTTAGCGCTTCGCGCGAGTGTCGGCAATCAAGTCAACGCGCAGCCTGAGCAAGGCGAGCGTGCACCGGTAAGGCAAGCGTGTTGCATGCCTTGGATCGCACGGCGATGCAAGGCACGGAGGAGCTTACGAGCGAGCGTTCGCTCTGAAGCTCCGGAGCAGGCAAGTCACATACGGCCGACGGCCACGTGTGGCGCGCTAGTTTTGCTTCTTTTTAACACTGAATATCATTATAACATTGATTTAAAGCTTATATTTAATATCATAAAGGCAGACATCGTAAATCACTTTACATTAATACGTAAATAACAAATATTGTTTAAACTATATTATTATAGTTTTATTACTTCAAAGTTGATGAAACTAATAATCTAAAGAAAGATACTTCTTTTCGAGTTGAAGTTCGCGAGATACGTCGTTTTTACAATGAAGAGAAAAATTTTATATATGTTTTATGTTTTAAAAATTACGTTTTTTATTTATTACTTACAATAAGAAACTTAAATAGCTAAAAATTTAGTTTTAGTACAAAAAGTTGCGCAATAGTATTATATAAATTTGTACTTACAAGGAGAATCCACAACCTGCGAGAATCAAATTTTGATGAGGTTTTGGGAAATGGGTTCTAGTACATAAAAATGATGCCTAGTTCCCGTCGCTTCGTATCATAGACCTTTAGAGTCGAGATATGGTCAGTTGTTTTCAAAATTCGCGTATGTACATAAGAATTTAATATTTTCGGCATTTTCTTTACCTATATATGTTTCAATTGTATCTATTCATGGATTTATATTATGTATATCCAAAATACGGAAACTTTAACAATAAGTTAAAATATGACTTTAACAAAGGAAAAATATGACTTTAATGTTTTTCATTTCTCTACTTAAATCAGATTAAAGATAAACATTGTTTTAAAATCCCAATTTTAAAGGTATAAAAAATTTAACATTTTACAAAGAAACTATACTATGGTCTATAAGAATATATTGTTAATTAAATGTTTGTGAGTTTTCTTTTCTATTAAGGAATGTAAAATACCGATGTCATTGATATTTTTCCGGCTTTTCACTTTCACATATGTTTCACATATTTTTTAATGTTTTTCATTTCTCTACTTAATTCACATTAAATATAAACATTGTTTTGAAATCCCAATTATAAAGATATAAAAATTTTAACATTTTACAAAGAAACTATACTATGGTCTACAAGAATACATTGTTAATTAAATGTATATGAGTTTTATTTTCTATTAAGGAATGTGAAATACCGATGTCATTGATATTTGTCCGGCAGTTCACTTTCACATATTTTTTTCCTGATATTAAATATATATATATAAGAAAAAACGGATTGAAATCTTGAGTCAAATAGGTTAAAGGTTTGGGAGATTTCCCAATATCACTAGAAATGTCCAGTTATGTGTCCAAGAACGGTTTAAAAATTTCTAAACATATAGTTGAACATCTGAATATTTTACAACTTATTGATAATGTGTTTTTTGTTATAATAAAGATACATTGTAAGATAGATATTCTAGTTTTTAGTAATAAAAAAACAAATGCAATGGCTAGTAAAAAAAGTAAGACTGAAGAACCTTTTGACCACTCAAAATAAAGATCCATCTATCTTCTATCATTATTATTCTACAGATATATAGTTATATATACATTTGAATGTTTATTTGGAAACTCCTAGTATTAAGGGGATAAAAGGCGTTAAAATATGAAAATTTGAAACAATGCTATAAAGTCTATATTTTTTCTAAGAACGGCTTAAATGATAAATTGTATGCTTAATTGTATTATGTACAGAAGAAAGAATGTCAAAAATCATCAAAAAAATAAATTACCTAACCTAATCTATTACCTATTGTCTTCGTCGGTGATCTTAATAGACTTTAGTTTTTTGGTCACTGCAATGAACATATGGGGAAATCTCCAGAACTTTTAACTTTAATATGTTGAAAATAAGATCAACTAAACTTACACTGTAAAAATTTTTGCGGAAGATCGCCGTATTTTTATGGAAAAATTACATTCTTGAACGATGCAAAGTTACATCGATTGTGTGAAAGAACAGATTAACTGTAATTTTACTCTACTGAGCGAGGGTCCTTTTTTGCCAGCAGTATTTTTCTCGTGCTGGGCGATGCGATTTTACCGTGCGCATTCTGGAGCGTCTCCGGTAAAAGTACCTGAACGTGTAAAGTTCCCCTAACCCTGTGTTTTCACTGGACATAGAAAGAATAAAAAGAGTTAGGCTATGTTACGTTGCACCATGGAAGCACGTGTTTTAGTTTCAGAGTTCTTTAACGGTGCCAAAAAGAATGTCAAGACTAGTCTATTTTAGAAAAAATGTATGTAGTTAAAAACTACATCAATTAATAATAGCATGTACTTTTGTAAGAATACTTCAATGTTTCATGAATAATTTGATACTGTTTTGTATACAAAAAATTATATTTTATACTTTTCCATAAGTTTTAGATAACTTCAGTTAGATAACTTAATTTTAGAAACTTAATTACCTATGTTTGTTCTAGTTTTATGCGCTGTATAAATTTTTTGTAGATTTACTATTATCACCGTTGGAAAAAACAAATTGAATAAAGGCAATTTTGTAAATTTATTACAGTAAGAGTAGAGTAAATCTGAGAATAGTAAATCAACAAATCATTTTTTACATTAAGAATTTTGAAAATTCATATGTACAATGTATATATTTTTAATATTAAAAAATAAAAATTGTTCATTTCATTCCCTGCTTCACTGATTTACATTAAAAAATTGTTATATTGATTATTATGCGTAATATTATTTTTATTACGGTTCGAAACACCTCATTGCTGTATTTTTACTACATGTCGTGTAAAGTTACAGCATTACGGTAATTTGTAAAGAAAATATGTTCTTACATGTAAATTTACCGCAATACCGTCACTTTACCATTTAAGTGGGATATTTACCACGCTCAGCGTAGGTCTCCACGCGTTCCCCACGCTCAACGATGTAATCTTCCGCAAAATTTTTTACAGTGTAGAAGCACGGCTCTAGTTTTTTCACACAACTTCTCGAGACTATAAACAATTAATATTTGCCCATGAACAAGCCCGAAACAAGTGCCTACCGAATCTAAAATAATTTATCAAATACGGCAAGTTAGAATTTCCATGTATATATTCTTTGTTGAAAACAGTTCTAAAATATTTGTGCAGCTATTTTAATTTTACTTTTTGATACTTTAATCAAACATTTGTATTGCGTTAATGTTATTTTACAAATTACTTTGATCTTAATGATTCACTTAAAGTGATTGCTAATGGTTTGGTAGAAGGCACATCTAAAGACAGGGATGCGTGACTACTCACTGCTGATTCCGAGAGATCCTTCGAGGAGGATGAGGATTCAAATGAGGTCAAAGAATTACATTCTCTTAGAGGATAACAAATAGTGTATGCTTTAATTGAGGGATTTTATTATAGTTCGTTTATAGAATAAAAAGACCGGAAAGTTGGCTTATTGAAATTAACAATTTAAACGATTAAAGTGACTAATTTTACCTCTTAGACGACGATAAATCTTTTTTTTTCATTATATTTCTTTCTCTGTTCACTCCTTTTTTCCGTTCTTTTAACTCTTTAATTCGTTCGTACTTTAAGTACTCTTTATTCTTTCTCACTTTTACTTAGCTCAAAACAGATCTCATGATTGTAAAATGCAAAAAAACTTGTTCTCGTATTTATATTATTCAGTTTTGCAAGTTGCAATAAGAGGTTATGATATTTAAACAAACGCGCGTTGCGGTCGGCGCGTAGTGGATACGACAAATCGATGTAAATTTTCCGGCTTCTCACTTTCAGATATTTTTTTCTTGAGTTTAAACATATATCATTAGAAATATCCAGTTATGTGTCCAAAGTTGGGTTAATAATTGCATAACTTATAGTTGAATAGCTGAACATTACAATTCATTGATAATGTGATTTCTATTATAATCAAGTGGATCGGTAGCGCCACGAAGGTGAGTTTGAGAAGCTGACGAAGCCGCAGCGCCCGCGTTACTATTTACTTCTAATTGGTGTTCGGATTTTTCTTTATACGATAACAAGTACTTATTACTATTATTACCAAGTTATTTCGACTTAATAGCATGTTTTCGTGCTAAACTATGATTTCCAACAAAAATATTAGCCAAAAAGTTATTTTATGTCATAATAAACGAGTACGTAATTCTCAAATGCTGAAAGTATATCAACTTTCTTTCTCCAGCCCGAAAAGTAAAAGGACCGTGAAGTTAGCCGCAACAAATATATAAGTGAAAGGACCGTTAAGTTGGCCGCACATACGGCTGTGTATTGCCAACGAATATAGACCTATATAGAAGAACGATTCTTATGGAGCGGTTGGTTCTCAAAAGCGGTAGTTGAATAGTCTCCGCGAGAAGGCGCCAGCCGTTATTTTCCTATTTTATTTTCTAGTTAATTTTCTAGAGCTTACGGGCGGACTTTATTCTTGCGCTTCAATTAAGATATTAATAAAAATGTTTAGAGTTAAGATTCGATAATTTTAAAAGCATATATAAATTTTTATGTATTTAAATGACTTGGGTACAAATTAACTGAAAGTAATAATAAATTAGTATTACAGTTTCGATAAATCTAAGATAATAATAAATAAATAAATGAGTAAATAAATAAATAAATAAAATTCATTTTTATATCATATTTAATTTCGATATGGCCTTTTGCTATTAAATAATTTTTTTTTTTCATAATTTTAAGAAGAATATAGGTATTTACTTGATTTAAAAATGATAAATTAACAGTTGTCTAAGTAACTAGAAAATAGTTCTTACTGAATTATTTAAGGAATTTTTTGTATGGAACTCCAGTTATTTTTTGCCAAAAAATCGAAATAAAAACTTTAAACGCGTATTTCTAGAAACATATTGTTTTACTTCAAAAAGTTTCTGGCGCAACTCAAGTTAATGGATATTTTTAAATCTTCTAGAAAATATCAATTAAGGTAGTTGTCGACCTGAAAATAGAACTTTTAGCAATGAATTTTTATTTATTGTTCTTTCCATTTGATACACCCAACTCAAGTATAACTGAAAGAGTGGTATTCTACTAAGTAGGAAACAAAAAGACACATTGGTAGCGCAGATATTAATTTGAGAATTAAAAGAATTTTAGTCGAGACGTGTAACTTTTTTATTTTTCGTTCGATTTCAATGAACCAAGGCTTATTTTGTTCCTTATAAAATTTAAGGGTAGAGTCGCCGTAAGGAAATTGTTGTATAATCAATGAGTACAATGTAAAGTCTAATTGTTTATCCAAATTCGCGTGAAATTGTGTAATTTTTTATAAACAATTAGATTTTACGATGTGCTGACTGATTATACAATTTCCTTGCGGTGAAATTTTGTAAGGAATAAAATGGCCTTGGTTAATTAAAATCAGACTTAAAGCCCTATTTTCCGGTTAACAAAAACCTTAAAGTATTTAATAAAGAGGGTAATATTTTATTTTGAAATGCGCGGATATTAAATATTTTATTCGCCAATTTTTTGTGTTGAATTACTTGGTTTTATATATTTTTAAAGTTTAAAAAATGTTTTATTAAATTTTATTAATCACGAATTGAATATATACTGCCGAGAAAAAATACTTTTTCCAATAACAGTTGAAAAATGTTCTTAAATTATTTTTACGTGTTTGGTTAAACTGGTTTGCGCAAGGAACTTTTTTAAAAACCCTGCCTTTTAATAATAATTATTCAGATTTATTTTATAAATTGATATAATATTTATAAATAGGGCTCAAAATTAACATTTTAGTTTATTTTATGACCAATATTTAGTCCTCAAAATGTTAGTGTATGGATTAACAGGTCAACTTTTTTTAAAATCACTGGATTTTCATCTTAATATGCAAACGCCATTAGAAGTAAAAGAAAGTAATAAAATAAAAAAAATTTCAAATACTTGAAAAAAAAATTAAAAATATCTGATAAAAATAGTACGATATACTGTTCAAACCTATGTATAAAACTTCTCTTTGTATACATATTAATATTTCTAAACAACATTTCAGAATTTAAGCATTTGAGTTATAAATATTTGCTATTACGAATCAGCCCCACAGACGAATCAGCTCCATGGACGAAATGCCCCGGTCTCCCCTATATATACACGTACATATATAGACATTTTTTAAAACACGATTTTTCTGACTCAGGAACCCCCCGAATTTTATTGAAATATCTGATTAAAAAATTTACATCGTTTCAAAGCTTTCTCTTTAAGACAGAAAAATTTCTGAAAAATATTTCCCAGAAAACATCACCGTCATGCAATATATATAAACGTCAAACAAATTAAATACACAAAAACCATCACTTCAAAAATTAAAATAAAATACTCAAAAATTATACATAGCAATAAATAATAAATTAAATAACGTTCAACCTTTTTTAACATAATTTATTCTAATTTTACCTTAATTCACTGACAAATAAAGACTTTAAAATATTACCCCACATAAATCCTTTATTAAAGGTCAATCTGAAAGTTTTTTGTATGTAAATAACATTGCATTAAAATAAATACACATTTCTACATTATTTATTTCTTTTATTATTGCTAAAAATATAGGGGAGACTGAGGTATTACGGTGCACTAAAATGAAATGTGCTCTAAATAACGTAAACATGATGCAATTCAATACGATACTGCTGAGATTATAGTAATATAACAGTAGTTAAAAATTATTATCCGAATACATAAAAAATCTTGATGTTCAAAATCATTCGGGTATAATGGAGCACTCAATTGGGGTATAACGAAACGATACGTCATTATATATGTTACAAAAAAGCCATGGCCGAAAGGTGCTAAAAATGCTTATATTTGATTATTAGGACAAATATGAAACACTCGAAAAAATTTACTAAAAAGACTGAAATCTCTAAAAAAAATTAACTTTAAAAAAAGTGAAAGGTTAGGCGAGTTTGATGTATTCCGCAAAATTATCATGGAGCAATACAATAATCTATTTGATAAGGTAAGCCATAGATTAAAAAAGTAATGAGATCAATGGAAAATAGTCAAGTTTTAAATACATAAATAATTATAAATAATTTAGCAACGAACTTACAGATAAAAAAGAACTGAGATCAATCAAACAAAGTCAAGTTTATTATATTTAATCATAATAAAGCAAAAATATTGTTGTGTTCAATCAAGGGCTTACTTAACTCAAAGTTACGTTATATAATGATCACCAATAAACAAAATGAAACGGGCATGGCAAGTTACGTAGTAAGTATCTTGAGAGTTGTTTGTAATTGATCATTATATAACGTAACTTTGAGTTAAGTAAGCCCTTGATTGAACACAACAATATTTTTGCTTTATTATGATTAAATATAATAAACTTGACTTTGTTTGATTGATCTCAGTTCTTTTTTATCTGTAAGTTCGTTGCTAAATTATTTATAATTATTTATGTATTTAAAACTTGACTATTTTCCATTGATCTCATTACTTTTTTAATCTATGGCTTACCTTATCAAATAGATTATTGTATTGCTCCATGATAATTTTGCAAAATACATCAAACTCGCCTAACCTTTCACTTTTTTTAAAGTTAATTCTTTTTAGAGTAACGATATACGGTAAGACAGATATTTTATTTTTTAGTAATCAAAAAAAGAAATACAATGTCTAGTAATAGAAGTGAGACTGAAGAACTTTTTGACCACTAAAAATAAAGATCCATCTATCTTCTATCATTATTGTTCTACAGATAGATTTATATTCATTCGAATGTTTATTTGGAAACTCCTAGTATTAATAGGGGTTAAAGGGTGTTTAAATATGAAAATTTGAAATAATGTTAAAAGATCTATATCTTTTCTAAAAACAACTTGAATGTTCATTTTTTTCTTAAATGGGCCATTTTTTCCTGTGCTAACTGGGATTCTAAAAGATTTTATGGGCTTTTGAATGCATAAACTATCAAAATCAAAGTTAGCATGCGAGAAAATTGCCCGCGCAATTCAAAGTTATTTTTACCGATGAGTGTACATAACAAAGAAGTTAAAAAATCATCAACAAAAAAAATTATCTAACCTAATCTATTACCTATTGTCTTCATCGGTGATCTTAGAAAACTTTAGTTTTTCATGTCATTGTAATGAATACATGTATAAAGAATGTAAACAAATTTATTTTAGGTCAAACGACTGAAAAATTGAAAAATAATCTACGACAATTGTGATTTTCTCAATTTTGGGAGTCACCGATGAAGACAATAGCAATGAGTTAAGTTCGATAATTTTTTCTGATGATTTTTCAACTTCCTCGTCATGTGTATAATATAATTAGGCATAAAATTGAACATTCAAGATGTTATTAGAAAAAATATGCACTTAATAATATTTTTTAATTTTTCATATGTAGACACCCTTGTATCCGCTTAATACGGAGGATATATAATATGATCATAAATGACCCTATATGAAAGTAAAATTTGTCATGGTATTATATCATATATTGATGGGTCCTAGTTTAAAAGACGTATCTCGCGAGCTTCAATTAGAAAAGAAGTATCATTCTTTAGATTATTTCTTTCATCAACTTTGAAGTAATAAAACGATATAAGACAGTTTAAACAGTATTTATTATTTACGTATTAATATAAATTGATTTACGATTAATGCCTTTATGATATTAAATATAAGCTTCAAAATCAATGTTATAATGATATTCAGTGTTTAAAAGAAGCAAAAATTAACATAAAAAAGATAGGTCTTTTCTGATTGGTTCTCGTGAGGTACGTCTTTTTTATTAGGATCCATCGATATGATCATATATGATCATCTATGGTCATATCTAATCAGATATTATTACATATGCTCATATATGTGCATTTAAGCGCATACATGTTTATATGTTGCCATACTTCGGATGCAATACGTCAAATATCTGATATCCGTACTCTATTGATAATTTTCTCAAATATGAATTTTTATCAATGAAACTTTTACCTAATAAGCTTTATGATGTTCTATGAGATATCACACGTGAAGAAAGTACAAAAAGATATTTTGGAAGAAAGTGGCAAATGTTTAAATACATTTCGTCAAAATCGTAAATTGATTCTTTTAAAAGCAAAAGTTGTTTTACAAATTTTCGATTTATTAAGTTTTACTTATACTAAAATCTTTATTATAAGTCGTAGAAGTTTTTTGAAAAGTTTTAAATTTCAACTAATTATCGTTAAAAGGTACTGGCAATTTTTGCGTCAGTGTGATACTGCGCGCGTGGCGGCATCGTTCACAACGACTGTTCGCGCGGAGTCACGCAGACAGAAAAATTGCCAGTACTTTTTAAGGATAATGAGTTTAAATTTGAAACTTTTCAATAAACTTCTACGGCTTGTATTGAAGGTTTTGGTATAGCTAAAAGTTAATAAATCGAAAATTTATAACACTACTTTTGCAATCGAAAAAATCAATTCACGATTTTGACAAAATGTATTTAAAAATACGTCATCTACTTCCAAATTACTTTTTTGTACTTTTTTCACGTGATACATCTCATAAAACATCTTAAAGATTATTACATAAAAGTACCGTCACGGACCCAGTTTCTAATCAGTACCCAATTTCTAATCAGTTTGTCACATATATTACGATATAAAATTTAATTAACCCTGAAATTGTTTGAAAAAAATAACATTTAATAGCTAACTATCTCACAAGTACGTTTGAAAACTTCACATGCTATTAATGTCGTACATTTTTAAGAAAAAAGATATTTTATTGCACTGTTGTCAAATGTATCACGTTTTCGCCATTTCACTTCTGCCGACTGCAAGCGAGCACACTAAGATTTTCGGATCGTTTCTTTATTATTATTGAATGTATCGTAGCAAAGCTTTTATATCTGAGTTACTTAATACCTTTTTTGTATAAAACAATCAAAATATTAATAATAAATGTAACTTTTTTAGAAAATAAAGGGTGATTAGAAATAGGTTCCGAATTTTTAGAGTTTCCGCAATTTCTGATCAGTTTTATTAAAACTATTTTAAATATTAAAAGACCTTTAATTGTTCTAATCTCATCAAACAACAGCAATGAAAGTTGTTTTAAAGCACACAAACATCTTTCTTAGTTCAAAGTCTCGTAAAATCCACTGAAACATCACACGTTTTATAGGTTCACTTTGTAGGCTATAATACTTACCGACAGAGCGATCAGATGCGCATTTCAGGTGATTGACTGTTGTGCGGTCGACTGAGCATAAATAATCGAATATTTATTTTATTAATCACCATTACTTAAACAAAAAATGTTAACTAGTTATCATAGTTACTGTTATAATATTGTTTAATGTGTTTTTGCTTGTTGTATAAGATAATTACGCGTTAACAAAATTTGATTAGAAATAGGGTCTTGATCTGAACAGAAATTGATCCTATATATCATTTAGCTGATCAGAAATTACTCCCTATTACTTTGTTCTTTAAAGATTTATAATTAATTAATTTCTGATTCTTTGGGTATTTTTTAAATTTTAGATGAAAGATTAAGAGTTATATTTATCATTAGAAATGTTTCTTTAGAGTAAACAGTTCATTTTCAAATTGTAATGCATCAAATATCCCGACATTGCGCCTTAGCTGATTAGAAACTGGGTCCGTGACGGTATCAATGATATAAATTCATATTTGAGTAAGTTATGCCGAGTTGAAGTGAAAAATGTGAAATACTTTTTAAATTGAAAAATAACGTTTTTCATTTACTACTAAAAAATTAAAATAGATCAAAATTTAGTTTTAGTACAAAAAGTTACGCAATAGTATTCTCTTTATACATATATATATATATATATATATATATATATATATATATATATATATATATATATATATATATATATATATATATATATATATATATACATATATATATATATCAATTAAAGAAATTTAAATTGAAACGATGTTGAAAATTGGCTAGTCGGACAATATTTATCCGGCGATATCACGCTATGCGACCTTTTCCGTTCGGAGGCCTCAATTACTGATTTAAACCTTTGTATCTTTTTCTCATTTAGTAGTGCTCTACTTTCAGTAGTATTTTTAATTGTCATATTTCTTATTATTTTGTTGCGATCTAATTTCGGTGAAGAATTTCTTCTTCGTAAGTAATTCGTTTTCTAATTATCCAATATCCCCGTGTCATTTAAAAATAGCTTGTTGTCGTCCTGCGAAGTAAAACCGACGCTTCGCCTTAAATGTCCCAAGTATTGTCACTCACATAATACCGATTCCCAGCCAATACTTATCACAATAAATTACTTACACGACAGTCCCCGCGTACTCTATCGCATCCGCAATAATACTCTCTAAGCTCCCCCGCAGCCGAGCTCAGGTAGCGCAATATAACCTACATAGGTATATATAGATCTGCAAGCAGGACACCCCGACTTTTCCACTTCTGTAACAATATAGGGGTCGTATAACCCTGCGCATAATCCATGCACGCGCGACAGCTCGCGTCGGCCCAGCTCTCGAGACACAGCACTTTTCCCCGAAGGGCAATTAAGACGGCACCGCGCGGCGCGTCGGTCATCAAGTATACGAGTAGGAGGGGCCGAAGGGAAGCGAGAGAGAGCGCACGAAGCAGGATTCGCGAAAACTTCTGGGAGAGGAGGAGGAGGGAAAAGATAGAGCGCGCGCGGGCGCGCGGGCCTCGAACGGACCAGGTTCGAAAAAGGGGCGGCGGACGATAATACTCTGCGCAGCACTGCGGAGAGGAGTACGTACAGCTATGCGTCGGCTTGCAGTTTTGAGCTTTCCAAAAGGGGGTCATTTATGATCTATAATATGATCATCCTCCGTAGACAATAGGTAATAGATTAGGTTAGATAATTTTTTTTGTTGATGATTTTTTACACTGAACCGTAAAAATAATTTTGATTTGCGCGGGCAATTTTCTCGCATGCTAACTTTGATTTTGATAGTTTATACATTCAAAAGCCCATAAAATCTTTTAGAATCACAGTTAGCACAGGAAAAAATGGCCTGTGAGATTCAAAGTTATTTTTACCGTCCAGTGTACATAATACAATTAAGCATAAAACTGAACATTTAAGCTATTTTTAGAAAAGATATAGATCTTTTAACATTATTTAAAATTTTCATATAATATATTAAACACCCTTTAACCCCTATTAATACTAGGAGTTTCCAAATAAAC
This sequence comes from Gastracanthus pulcherrimus, assembly GCA_949152435.1. Lineage (NCBI taxonomy): Eukaryota > Metazoa > Arthropoda > Insecta > Hymenoptera > Pteromalidae > Gastracanthus > Gastracanthus pulcherrimus. The sequence continues at coordinate 21,686,480 of OX424572.1, read as the reverse complement.
ATTCAAATGAATATAAATCTATCTGTAGAACAATAATGATAGAAGATAGATGGATCTTTATTTTGAGTGGTCAAAAAGTTCTTCAGTCTCACTTCTTTTGCTAGACATTGTATTTCTATTTTTGATTACTAAAAAATAAAATATCTATCTTACCGTATATCTTTATTATAATAGAAATCACATTATCAATGAGTTGTAAAATGTTCAGCTATTCAACTATAAGTTATGAAATTTTAAACCAACTTTTGACACATAACCGGATATTTCTAATGATATATGTTTAATATCAAGAAAAAAATATGTGAAAGTGAGAAGCCGGAAAATTTACATCGATTTATCGCATCCAGTACGCGCCGTCCTCAACGCGCGTTTGTTTAAATATCATAACCTCTTATTGCAACTTGAAAAACTGAATAATACAAATACGAGAAGAAGTCTCTTTGCATTTTACAATCATGAGACTTGTTTTGAGCTTAGTAAAAGTGAGAAAGAAGGAAGAGTACTTAAAGCACAAACGAATTGAAGAGTTAAAAGAACAGAAAAAAGGAGTGAACAGAAACAGAAATATAATGAAAAAAAAGTGTTTTTCTCGTATATTAATTTCAATAAGCCAAATTTATAATTTAAATTTAATCAATGAATTTGTATTAAAATATATGTAATTAGAGACGAAGGTCTAATATGACCTTATACCTCGGAGTATTTTTTAACGATGGTGAGGTAGATTTTGTTGATCTTCCCGAGGTTAGAGGTATGTGAAATAAAAGTCACGTTAACGTTTCGATGGCTAGGCCACCCTCTTCAGAAAAAAACTGTAAAGAAGTTTTTTATAATATTGTGAAATAATATCTGAAGTTAGTATAACAATTTACTTAGCAAATACAATTAAATTTACAATATGTATAAAAACAGTGTAGAGTCAATAATACAAATAAAAAAATGACCTAAACGACGAGTCAGCGATGAGAAGCAAAGTCAAAACAAAGGTTCCTACTCCGCATGTGTCCTCTAACCGCGGGATGATCAACAAAATCTACCTCACCATTGTATTAAAATAATATTACACTTCCAGTCTTTTTATTCTAAAAACGAACTATAATAAAATCCCTCAATTAAAGCATACAATTTTTGTTGTCCTTTAAGAGAATGTAATTCTTTGACCACATTTGAATCTTCATCCTCCTCAAAGGATCTCTCGGAATCAGAAGTGAGTAGTTACACATCCTTGTCTTTCTTTGTGCCTTCTACCGAACCATTAGCAATCACTTTAAGTGAATCATTAAGATCAAAGTAATTTGTAAAATAACATTAACGCAATACAAATGTTTGATTAAAGTATCAAAAAGTAAAATTAAAATAGCTGCACAAATATTTTAGAACTGTTTTCAACAAAGAATATATACATGGAAATTCTAACTTCCCGTATTTGATAAATTATTTTAGATTCGGTAGGCACTTGTTTCGGGCTTGTTCATTGGCAAATATTAATTGTTTATAGTCTCGAGAAGTTGTGTGAAAAAACTAGAGCTGTGCTTCTAAGTTGAGTTGATCTTATTTTCAACATTTGAAAGTTAAAAGTTCTGGAAATTTCCCCATACGTTCATTGCAGTGACCAAAAAACTAAAGTCTATTAAGACCACCGATGAAGACAATAAGTAATAGATTAGGTTGGGTAATTTATTTTTTTGATGATTTTTGAAATTCTTTGTTCTGTAAATAATACAATTAAGCATACAATTTATCATTTAAGCCGTTTTTAGAAAAAATATAGACTTTATAGCATTATTTCAAATTTTCATATTTTAACGCCTTTTATCCCCTTAATACTAGGAGTTTCCAAATAAACATTCAAATGTATATATAACTATATATCTGTAGAATAATAATGATAGAAGATAGATGGATCTTTATTTTGAGTGGTCAAAAGGTTCTTCAGTCTTACTTCTTTTACTAAACATTGCATTTGTCTTTTTTATTACTAAAAACTAGAATATCTATCTTACAATATATCTTTATTATAACAAAAATCACATTATCAATGAGTTGTAAAATATTCAGCTAGTCAACTATAGGGGAGAACGGGGTATTGCCGGTCACCTAAGCAAAATTGCTTGTTATTTCTACTTTCAAATTGTTTTTTATTAACTTTAAATACTTATTATGTTATGTCCAGCCATTGACTTTAAATATTTATTATTGGTTTAATATAAAAATGTTGGATATCGAAGCTATAAGACGAAATAAAAAGAAGCATTTTGACTGGATTTACTCCACATCAAAGGGTAATACCGGTCAGTCTTGGTACAATTCCGGTCGCTATTAAGAGGAGTCCGTAACTACGGTCGTTGTCTAATCACGTTTTTGCTATTTATTCTAATTATAGATTGATAATTGAAAAACTAAAAGTTGGCCCCAATTGGTATTATTTCCTTTTCGAGAAAACTTCGGAACGCGAAAATGGAGGTTAGCTTTTTCGTTCCGAAGTTTTCTCGAAATGTATATAATGTTAGATACTTTTTAAGATCTCAAAATATTCCTTAATTTAATGCCAATTGTGGCCAACTTTTTGTTTTTCAATTAATTACCAAACTACAATTTGAATAAATAGCAAAAACGTGATTAGACAAGAACAGAAGATACGGACTCCTCTTACAAAGTTACTTTTATAGGTAAAATATTTCCTTAAATCAATTGTATGAACCTTCATATGATCAGTCGCATTATTATTCGCACTTACATAGTAAAATATGTAACACATAGCCAATGTTCAATCAAAAACACTTAAGCAAAGTTGCTCTACCTGAGATAGCAGCGGAACGTTTTCTGAGCCTTACTTTCGGGAGCGTCATATAAATAACATTGTGATCGGTATTACCCCAATTCTGCTTAGTAATTTAAATTGAAATGACAAAAAAACAATAGGTTTATACTGGTGAGGTTTAATAAATGATTTTTGCAAACCAAACAGACAATTTTATTTGTCAGCGACGTTTCGGCAGCATTTCACTGCCCATATCAGGCTATACCTTTATTTAAATATTTCATATTACACCATTATTGTTAAACATCTATTGTTAAACATTCAAACATTCCTCTGAAAGAACTACTAGATACTATAACTTTTCTTGTAAACAGCACGTATTTTCAATTTGACGGGCGATATTATCAGCAAATCTATGGCTCTCCGATGAGGAGTCCTATTAGTCCATGTTTTGCCAATATAGTAATGGAAGATCTTGAAATAGAATGTCTAAATAAATTAGATTTTCACCCACTATTTTACTATAGATTTAAACTAAATTAAACTAAAACAAGTATTTGATACATTCAATTCCTATCATAGTAGTTTGAAATTCACATATGAACAAGAAAACAATAAATCAATTAGTTTTTTAGAAATTTTCCTCATCAGAGAAAATGACAGAATTATAACCAATTGGTATCGGAAAGAAACATTCTCGGGTAAATTTTTACATTATAACTCAAATCATCCAATTTCACAGAAACGAGCGATGATTTATACTTTAGTGGATAAGGCAATTTTACTTGCACAGGAAAAATATCACGTTAATAACTTGAAGATTGTAAGAAATTTATTAAGAAATAATGCTTATCCAAAAAAATTCTTAGAATTTCATATAAAAAAACGTTTAGATAAAATAAAATTTAATAATAATAATAGTAACAATAACAATAGGATCACAAACACAAGAAAAAAACTTGAAACAGTAGTAACTTTGCCCTATATCCCAGAGTTTTACGAGAAAGCAAAAAATATTTTAAGTCAAAACAATGTTCAAACTATTCCAAAAACACATAAAAATTTAAGTTCTATTATTACTCGGGGTAAAGAGAAGCAAGAGACAGGAGCTTGTACTAATGTGGTTTATAAAATAGAATGCCATGATTGTAATGCTTCATACGTAGGTGAAACCAAACGTCAGCTGACTGTACGTGTTGATGAACATGAAGCGAATACGAATATTGAGAATAAATCATATGCTATTAATGACCACATTAGGAACGGTCACTCCTTTAATTTTAACGATACAAAAATCCTGGATAAAGAACGTAATTGGAAAGAGAGATTAATTTCAGAAATGGTAAATATAAAACTACAAAAAAATTCTATTAATATTAAAGAGGACATCCAAAAATTAAACTATCATTACTTTCCATTGATCAATAACATGAAAAGCAAATATAATAAGTAATAAATATCTTTTGTTTGAAGTAGCTATACACATACGGTCACTGACAAAATTGACGAGTTTGCTTTGGCTTTGACAAAATTGACAAAGAGATGCGTGCGCACATATAATAACAGGCATTAAAAATTAAAAAAAATTTCTTTAACTCATGTGATAATTTGTGCATTATAGAGTTAGTTTATCTATATTAATAATTAAGTTTTTAATAATTAAATTGTGATTAATTGTGCAATATTAGATAATGCTGTTTTCTTTTATCTAGTCTACAAACTAGTCAGTTTTACATATTTTGAAATCACTCCATCAAAGGCTATTTTGAGCATGCTCAGATATTCAAAATAACGTCTGGTAACCGTCTGTGATAGAAAAATCTTGTCGTACCTACTGATAGTATTAAATCTTCTGTGATATTTCATTTTTTACTTATTTATAACTTATAACATTTTTTAACTATGGACTTCTTTTATTTATATTTATATTTACAATGTGCTATATATTGTTTAAATATTATAAGTTTTAAAATAAGGACGATTAAGAAAATGAAAGGTATTTATGGCAACTTAACCTCAACTTCTGTGCAATTAGGAAAATAGTACAAAATCACTAACTTATTATTATATATATATATATATATATATATATTTTTTATATTGTTTATACAGCGAGTAACGTATATATGTTGTACATGTAGTGGTCTTAAAAAATGTAACACCCGTACCATGTAAATATTGTAAGTATTTATGTTAACAACAAATTTCATATAAAATCACATATAAATATATTTTTTTTTTACAATACTTTTTAATAATGGTGTAATAAGAAATATTTAAATAAAGGTATAGTCTGATGAGGGCAGTGAAATGCTGCTGAAACGTCGCTGACAAATAAAATTGTCTGTTTGGTTTGCAAAAATCATTTATTAAACCTCACCATATCAATATCAGCAAACGAAGATAATGATCTATTTTATACAATAGGTTTATACTCTTTTTTTACTACTTCGTATTCTTAGATTGTTCAAATTAATGAAGTTGCATAAAATAACTGCATAAAGTAACAAATAATATGCAAAAAAGTTATTTTATAGACCAGATTTCTTATAAGAAATGTAGATCTAAACTTTAATTGTGTATAATTCGTTAATAATACTGAATAGAAGGTTGCTTGAACACTAGATTAATTGCATTTTATTTTGCGTTTGGGATACTATTCGAATTATTACCTAAAAAAGTTTAGATTATTGAAAATGAGAGTGACCGGAATTAGCCAGTGACCGGCATTACCCCGTTCTCCCCTTTGTTATGAAATTTTTAACCCGTTTTCGGACACGTAACTGGACATTTCTAGTGATATGGGGAAATCTCCCAAACCTTTAACCTATTTGACTCAAGGTTTCAATCAGTTTTGTCTTATATATATGTTTAATATCAAGAAAAAATGTGTAAAAGCGAAAAGCCGGAAAAATATCAATGACATCGGTATTTCACATTCCTTAATAGAAAATAAAACTCATATACATTTAATTAACAATGTATTCTTATAGACCATAGTATAGTTTCTTTGTAAAATGTTAAATTTTTTATACCTTTAAAATTGGGATTTTAAAACAATGTTTATCTTTAATCTGATTTAAGTAGAGAAATGAAAAACATTAAAGTCATATTTTTCCTTTGTTAAAGTCATATTTTAACTTATTGTTAAAGTTTCCGTATTTTGGATATACATAATATAAATCCATGAATAGATACAATTGAAACATATATAGGTAAAGAAAATGCCGAAAATATTAAATTCTTATGTACATACGCGAATTTTGAAAACAACTGACCATATCTCGACTCTAAAGGTCTATGATACGAAGCGACGGGAACTAGGCATCATTTTTATGTACTAGAACCCATTTCCCAAAACCTCATCAAAATTTGATTCTCGCAGGTTGTGGATTCTCCTTGTAAGCACAAATTTATATAATACTATTGCGCAACTTTTTGTACTAAAACTAAATTTTTAGCTATTTAAGTTTCTTATTGTAAGTAATAAGTAAAAAACGTAATTTTTAAAACATAAAACATATATAAAATTTTTCTCTTCATTGTAAAAACGACGTATCTCGCGAACTTCAACTCGAAAAGAAGTATCTTTCTTTAGATTATTAGTTTCATCAACTTTGAAGTAATAAAACTATAATAATATAGTTTAAACAATATTTGTTATTTACGTATTAATGTAAAGTGATTTACGATGTCTGCCTTTATGATATTAAATATAAGCTTTAAATCAATGTTATAATGATATTCAGTGTTAAAAAGAAGCAAAACTAGCGCGCCACACGTGGCCGTCGGCCGTATGTGACTTGCCTGCTCCGGAGCTTCAGAGCGAACGCTCGCTCTTAAGCTCCTCCGTGCCTTGCATCGCCGTGCGATCCAAGGCATGCAAAACGCTTGCCTTACCGGTGCACGCTCGCCTTGCTCAGGCTGCGCGTTAACTTGATTGCCTGACACTCGCGCGAAGCGCTAAACTAAAGCTTACATTTAACGCTGACACTATTATCTGTTTCTAATTAGTAAAAGAAAGATATTATCCTGTTTAAGTGGTTGTACTTTGGATATAAAACTGTTATTGAAAAGGGGACATCTTTAAAAAATTTTAAGATCGATTGGGCGTGCTGCACCGCAATTGTTATTAAATGATGTGGATGAAAAATCGTTTTTTAGGCTGTTTCTTGTATAAAAGCATTTTTTTTTAATATTTGCTACCATAAAAAGTTGTGTCTTTTGAGATCTACAACTTTTTCACTTAATTTTTTACGTAAGATGCATACCTGCAAAGTTTTATAGTAAAAAACTGCATTTTATTATGTCAAAAATCGTTTTTGGACTATTAGCTTGATTTAAAAACATTTTCGCGTCTTGATGTCAAGAAAAAAGTTGTATTTTTCAAAGATCTACAACTTTTCCATTTAACTTTTTCATGTAAAATGCATAGCTGTAAAGTTATATGGTAAAAAGCTGTTTTTTCGATGTTAAAATTCGTTTTTGGCCTGTTAACTCGAGTTAAAAGTATTTTCATAAATAAATGTCTATAAGAAAAGTTGTATTTTTCAAAGATCTACAACTGTTCTCTTTAACTTTTTTTCGTATAATGCTTAGTTTTCAAGTTATAGCCCAAAAACCGTTTTTAGCGATTTTTTATAGTCGCCGCATTCAGCGTATATTTGCAGGGTCGATCTTAAAATATGACCATCAGGTTGTTATACTTAGGAGAGCTCCCAAAAACAATTTGAACCTGATCCGCTCAGACTTCGCGGAGATAATCGTGTAACGTGAATTTAAAAAAAAACACGTAAAAATAAGCAAAAAGTGCTCGCAATTTAAAAACTACGTACATGATCGTGATAAAAAAATATCGAATTTCATATTGTGCTGGAGGAGATCCCTCCTAAAATTTTAGCCCGATTGGTCCAAAATTGCGTGAGATAGCCTATCTCACACATTTTTCGCTAACGAAAATATAAGGCACTTCCGTGTCGCGGTCGTGCCTTAGTCTACGAAATTAAGATCGCTAATTCTGAGAGGTGAAATTTTTTTTTATTTCAAATCATTAAAAACAGATATAGGACACACTGTGGATCACAGTATTATTATGATACAGCTTTTTACGGTTTTTTTCGAAACATTTCAAGATATAAAAGTTATGAGCTGATTACAAGTATTTCGTTATCGCTGAGAATGCAACTTTTAACAGCTCATAACTTCTATAATTTGAAGCTTATGAAGAAATGGGCAAATTAACATACTAGAAAAGAATAATTCCATCCCTTATTTCCATTTTCAGACAAATTTCTTAGATAATTACTTTTCGAAATTTATTTGAAAAACTGTTCACTTATATGCAAATAAGATTCGCAGCGTGCAGTGTTTCCCAAAATCGACTTTTTCTGCGAAACGCGTAAGGCGCGGGGGAACGCGCACGAAAATGTAATCCAATGAATTGCCTGCGCGCCGAACCGTAAATAGTAAGACAAAAGAGGCGGAGATGCAAGACAAGCCAACAGACTTGTCATAAAACTACGAGCACATGTAGGCTCGTCATAAAACTTTGTTCCGAAGAAGCAACGACTTACCGCAGCCGGTGCAGACGACCGCGACTTTCCGCGGATTCTTATATAGGACCTATATAATATAGGAGTGGCCTCAAAAGATCGCAGCGCATTACGTGGTTTAATCATCGACGATCGACGGGCCTCATAACACCGGCCGTCTCGAACATTCACTTAACATTCGCATATCTATCCCCCGCTTCTCCGGAGAGAAGCTTCGCTATGCCTCCCATTTGTTCGGCAGCCCGTTCCTTTCATCCGCGGATTACGAAACAGTACTATTTGCGTTCGCTATACTTATTTTCCCCTCAAAAATCTACTATCTTCTATCCTCTCTTACCTTATGCCAATCACGCTTGCTGAACTGCAAGCGACCCTCGCCGACCTCTGCTGCCTGCCCTTCCTCCTTCCTTAATACCTGCGTATTCGTCTGCGTCTCACCTCTCGTCAATCCTTATATTTAAATCCTGTTCTTATCAATATCCTGCTTCCCGTTCTCCCCCATCTCCCTTGACGCAACGAGCTCCAACTCTCGTGCTTCCGTCCCTGTATTAACTATTTTTCCCAGGTTTGATATAGTAGAGTAATGTATTTAAAAAATGAAAATATTCCGTAGGTGTGCTCTAAATAGTACATTATGTAACAAGGGCAAAAAGTCGAATATGTTTCTTGCGGGTGAGTTTACTCACCCGCGCGAAAAATCGACTTTTTTCTCGAGTTATAGTACTTTATCATATATGATTATATGCTGTTACATCTGTCATAGCTCGAATATGCTCATATATGATTATACATGAACCCTGCATACATGATCATAAATGAACATGTATGAACTTTTTTTTACCCGAGTCTTTCTTGTAGTAAGCAAAGATATTATACAAATCATTATTTGAGGCCTCCGAACGGAAAAGGGCGCATAGCGCGATATCGCCGGATAAGTATTGTCCGGCTAGCCAATTTTCAATATCGCTTCAAATTAAATTTATTTAATTAATATATAAAAATAGTACTATTGCGCAACTTTTTGTACTAAAACTAAACTTTGAGCTGTTTTAGTTATTTTGTAATAGGTGAAAAACGTAATTTTTCAAATTAAAAAAATATTTCACATTTTTCACTTTAACTCGGCATAACTTTTTCAAATATGAGCTTTTATTATTATTACTTTTACATAATAATCTTTAGGGTATTCTATGAGATATAACACTTGAAAAAAGTACAAAAAAATATTTTGTAAGAAAATGACGAATTTTTAAATACATAGAAGTGGATTTTGCACGCGAGCATGGCAAATTCTCCCGCTGAGCTGTAATGGGGTTGAATATTTTTATTATAATGAATATATAATTATATTTTATAAATTCTTATAATTCCTAATACAATATTACTTACTTCACGTAATCAGCGGAATATTTCTGTTGTTTACACGTATTATCAAATTGATTGACTAAAGTATTATTGAACATTTTCTTGGCCTACTGTAAATTGGTCAAGATTGACTGAGAAAAAAAGATTTTAAGAGATACGTAATTGAAGTTTAATATCAGTTACTCAAAATTTCTTAGGCCTGGGTTACACCCAAAAAAAGACTTTTTTTTACGAGTCCAGAAAACTTTTTATGTTTAAAAGCAATTATTCTGAAAAATTTTTTGCTATCAAAACACAATATTGTCTTAGACTTTACCGTCGTAAAACGTGAGAATCTTTACCCAACACGTCACAATAAATCACTGTTTTCAATACCATATTTATTAAAGGAACTTTGATCCTCACACGATTCGGGGTGACACGATGAACAAAAAATTCTGTTTTAACGGTTATTCGACTCCATTTGACATGTATTGCAAAAAGAGCGGAGCACTTTGCGTTAATTTTTATTATTTTTTTTCTGAGATCCAATCAATTTAAAAAAAAAAATTTTTTAATATTTTTTAAAAATTTGATTGGATTTCGGAATAAATCGCACAAATGCGCGCGGTCAAATAAATTGAAACTCCACAAGATCATTGTTTTTTACATTATAAACATATCTATAGATCACTTTTTCATCCTAACTCTCGTATAAAAGTTTTATTCACATAAATATAAAAGTATTATATAATTATATTTCATAAATTCGGGTGTAAATCTATGTGGAATAGTTAGGTTTAATCTAAAAAATTAAAATATAGGAACATACTCGTTTATCTATCACAAACATCATATAAATGAAAATCAAAATCATATATAACTACAAATCAGGAAACTAAACTGAAAGAAAAGAGTACGCCACTTTTCGACATGCACACAAATACAGGAAAACATTATCGTATACACCCGCAGTCGAAAAGTCGGGCTTTGCCGATGTCAGCGACGGTGGTCATAAAGTCCTGCGAAAAAATCTGTACAGTGCATGCACACCAGGCCGAGGGTGGGGCGAGTTGGAGCGCGCTCCCCTTAAAAATCACCTGAATAAAATCCCCAAGCCGTAAAGACAAGAGCAGGAAAGCCAGGAAGACATTTGCAATCACAAGCACCGATCCATTATATCTGTCCGAGGAGGGAGACAAAGAGAGGGGGGAGTTCTGAAGGACCCCCGCATCGACTAGATGCGCACTGCGTATATACCTATGCTAATAGCGTGTCCTGTTTCGGTCTGCGCAGGTAAGGGGTTGGTAGCCGCTTCGCCGCCACCGCTACTGCCACCTGGTTGGAGGGTAGGACAGCGCGGTTGCCGATTCGCTATCGGGGCCTTGCATATCATGTACACAAGTTCGCATGCAAGCCGTAACGTCGGCGTGGGGCCTCATGCGCTGGAGTAGGGGATGTTGGCGAGTGGTGGGGGCGCAGAGCGCATCAGCCCCCGGACCCTCGCCGAGGGTATTTATCCGCTGCAGTCGCTGCAACAGGCCACATTCGGCACTGGACTTTAGAACGGACGGTGCTTTAGTTACTAACATACATCAAAATGGAGCAGCCTCTTGATTTGACGGTGCGAAAGAGTTCGGACAAGGGTCCGAAGGAGAGGCTAAAGCAGCAGCAGCAGGAGCAACGGCAGCAACAGCAGCAACAGCAGAGGCAGCAGCAGAAGCCGCGCACGGGGAAGCGTGTGCAGTTGCTGCGATCAGGGAAAGTGAAGCTGCTGGCGATCCAGCGCATTAAAAGTGGCGCCACTAAAGCAACTGTCTCGAGGGCACTCGGTGTGCCCGAGTCGACCATCCGCGGATGGTGCAAGAGCGAGAAATCAATCAGGGAGAAGCTGTTGCGAAGGCCGGTCGACGACAGCGAGTCCTGCTCACCGACATCGGACTCGCCCTCGTCCAGCATCGACTCGCCCGACGACAACAATCTAGTCCTCGACATGTCTGGTGAGTTTCTTTAACTTTGTAATTTTCAATTTATTATTTATTGATTGTGGGCCTGAAGCTTTATAATAATCCGCGTTTACACGTTTATTTTCTATTGTTGAGATATTATTTAAATAAACATTATCTATTTATTCAGAATAAACATAAGAAATCGGTTAGCAATACTTCATATATTTTTTGATATTCATTTGATAATTGAAAATACGATTTAACTTTTAATTATAACGTGAAGCATATACGGAGTCAATTAAACGATTTTGCTCATTTACAGTGGACTCTGAATACATGGCCGCTCAATAAGGGTGATTTTTGACAAGAATTAAAAATTATTTCTATGCTAAATAACTTTTTTGAAATCTGAATATTATCTGACATTATTATTATTTTTTTTTTTTTTCATTTATCATGTATAATATCTTAAAACAGTAAAAGTAAAACATAACGGGTACCCATCGATTTATAAATAAATAGTGATTATTTTGAACCTTTTATTAAGTAGTAAGAATAAAATTATAATTTTCAATTGTTCTGTTTCTAGCAGGAAGATCGAGATCGAACAACTCCAGCGACGAGGAGAACCGCGAGCCGGCCTCAAAGAAATCAAGACTCGAGGTGAAGGACCCCAGCGCCCCTATGGCGCACAGCAATAACGGACCCTACGCTATGCCGAACGAGGCGATACTCTTGGCCTTGCTGATGGCCCACCAACGCGACAACAGGCAGCAGATGATGTCGCTCCAGATGGACAACTGCCCGTCGATGTCGCAGGAGACGTACAGGGCGCGCACCGTCGATGAGGTGATCGCAATCGGGGAGAGATTCCTCGAGTTGCTGGAGAACAGCGACGATCCATCGGTCACCATGTTCACAGTCGGCCACGTCAGGGAAGTGCTCGACAGGCTAAGGGAGAACAGGCGCTAATGTAAGGATGGATTTTACAGCGGGCGAATTTTGGTACTAATATCGGTACGCGTTGTAGAGCGCGAGCAAAGCGCGCGGTACGCTTGCGATATAGTGTGAAGGGCAATTTTGTGAGTCGAAGAGGCAATTGATTCTTTCTATTGTCGCTTCGATGTGATTTATTACGACGGTATTATAATATAGCTAAGCATTGCCAATGAATATTTTATGTTAATTGCGAAAATTACCCTTCTACTATTCAGACTGTCAACGCGCGGTACCACGTTGAAACGATATCAGTCTGCACTAATGGAGTAGTTGAATATTTTTCTACAATAAATCATATGGAATATATTTACTAAGCTTCTTTATTTACCTTTTACTTTATCCATTCCTCGTATATTTTAAGGAAAATTTATTAATATGTGAAGACAAATAAAATACGTAGAATGTAAAAATAATATACTTTATTAAATTGTAAAATTAATTATAAAATATATTTGGTAAATATTGAATGACATGACATGATGATGATTTAATGCCAATTGGTATTGAGTAAAAATTTTATTCTACGTTCTTTAGAATTTTCCTGAAGCCATATAATTTGACAAAATAAGTAAAATCATTAACTGCATTCATAATTAGTACAAAAATAGTGTACATGTATAATTATGCTTCTAAGTATGTACCGTTACATCTTTGGTGGCATTCGGCATTCTTCTCGGGATAAACCGTCTTGCTGCCTTTTAGGGTACACCTCTAAAATACGCCATTTAAAATGTGTAAAATTCTGATAAATATTATTATTTAAAGTTAAAATAAATATATCAAATTTTTTACCATTGCATCTTTGGTGACATTCATAATTTTTTTCTGGGTAAAAACCAAAGGATCTTATAACAATACAATAATTTGTAACATTGAACTATTTTCATTATGTATAATAGAATTATTACATATATGATTTGAAATATTTTTTTGCGTACAATTTAAAATTATTAACTAACTTTAGTTTTTGCCGTATTGACTGTACTTTTATTTTTTATTTGACAATCATATTATGCGATCAGATGCATTACTTTTAAAACAATAATGTAATTATTTATTTTTCCTACCATCACAAGTCAGCTTGTATTCACATTCTTTTTGTGGGTATTGCTTCTTATACCCTGTGCAGTACATTCATTTCTTAATTTTTATTTCTTTTCATGTTTTGTTGTTGCAAATTTAAATAAAGAGGGTATTTCGTCCAAAATTGACATTTAAAACTAAATTTGTTCCATAGTTAAATAAGATTTGACAATATGAGTGACAATATATGTAAAATAAGAGTAATTTATGTCGTAGAAAAAAATGTGTAAATCAGATGTTATGTCAAAATCGTAGAAATTATGAATTAAAAAAATTGTATCTATTAAATTTGAAGAGGGTAATAGTGTATATATTACGCATCTAGGGAGGTAAAGAATTGGCGAGTCCGTAGCACGTGTAAATAAACAAACCAACTCTTGCTATGCGGTCGCCGTTTACCCTCCGATGGTGCGTATACTATTTTCCTCACACCAGCACCGAAAATACACATTTCTCTCCAGGCGCCCGGAAGATAAAGTGGTACATTCGGTGAAGGTGTGCAGAAAATGTGTATTTTCGGTGCTGGTGCGAGGAAAAATAGTATACGCACCATGGGAGGTAGAATGGCGACCTCATAGCACGCGTTTGCCACGCTCGCTTTCGGCTCGCCTGACATTTTACACGTGCTGTGGACTCGTCATTTCCTTATCTCCCTAGCTGTGTAATACGCGTGATATTTAAGGATTAACATAAACTAAAAAACAAGAAAAATCATTGAGGTACATTAATTAAACGTTTAATTGATTTGTTTCATGGACAATTTCTACGATTGCAACATAACAAAGCTTGTTCTCTATTTTTTCTTCTACCTATAGTACTTGTCTCGATATATATTGTTACCCACATTATTAGATCTTATCTATGATACAAATATTCTTTTGACAGGAAATAACTTACTGGCTTTTCCGTATTTTTCTGAAAATCAAAAAGTGTATATTATTACTCGAATTACTAAGATTTTATAAGTTTCGCTGTATAATATTTCACATTTCATATATAACTACCTGTACATCCTGACAAGCATTCGACACATTTCTCAGCATATCCAGCAACCTTTCCTTCTGGGAAATCTGTAATGAATAAGGAGTCAGCTTATTCAACTTATTACAGTAATAAATTACACTAGCATTATCAACCGCGCTAATCGAGCTTCTTGTTTGTTTCATGTTGTCTTTATCACTACTAGAAGCTATAACTTCCTATATCAAGATTATAATAGATACACGGTTAAAAGTATTGAGACATTTACCATGATGGTTACATCAAAATTAAAAAGAAATGTATAATTAATTCAAACGTGTTAGTTTGATATAATTTGACAATTTTTACAGTTATTTTATACATATAGTGTATACATATATTATAAAATTTATAAAAGCAAAAAAGGATAGAATATTATTAACAATACAATACACGACGTAATGAATTGAAGTTGTTAATCTTTTTTGTTATAGTAAGTTTTATACGTAAAATAGAATATATCGATAGCTCTTACAAATACTAGCACAGCTTTTGCATCTACAACGAAGAGGAACACATTTGGATTTTCACCGCAATGACTAACATTTTAATTATTTTGCTACACGAATACTAGCAGATTTCGTGACTCCCCGCCGCCTGACTTTTTCGGGCAACCTTTATTTATTCGAGTAGCTCGATTTTTTTAAGTACCGAAAGAGTCTCGTACCCAACTCGAACCCGATTAATAAATAATCGACCCGACTTTTCGAGAGATTATCGGCAAAACCCCAAATTAATATATATTCTATACGACTAGTGCTAGTTTTCGTGGAGAAATTATGAAATGTGTTAGTTTTCGTGGAAATTTGAAACCTGCTAGTCTTCGTAAGAGCCATGGATTTAATCATTTGAATTATAGTATTCAATCTATGATTAATTTTAATAAGAATTCAACGTAATGTTGTTTAAAATTACCCACTACAGCCAATGCGCCGATGGTCGCAAAAAGCGCCAAAGTGAGAGCAAGTTTGGTATTCATTTTTCAGATTTGGATGGTTAATCACTACTTTATACTAACTACTCAAGGATCAGAGTAATTGCTAATCAAAACAATCGGTCTTTAAATATTCAATCGTAATCTTAATCTAGCCTCCGTGTATGATTACACAACTTCTTTCTTGGTAACCCTACTAATAGTATATATATATATATATATATTATGCACCTAGGGAATAAAGTGAGCCAGTAAATGCCTGCGTATGGTTCGGCGTCCAAACGGAGCGAGGGCGTCATACACGCTGGCAATCGTTGGCTCACTTTATTCACGCGTGCAATATACAATTTTTTAACATATCTATCAAAAAGTTCGTACTCTTTCACCGCCGAAAAGGGAAAATAGTGCTACATATTAACTCCCTAACCTGACTCTAGTCCCCGCCGCGCCACGCGCTGTTTGTGCTCGAGCCGAAGGCGAGTGCACATGCGCGTATCTGCGGGGACTAGAGTGGGGGTAGGAATTTAATGTAGCGCTTTATTCCCTAGGTGCATAATATACTAATAATGCATAATTATTTGAAGGTTTTAGATATAACTTCTCACAGTTGAGCAAATACATATTTATTTAAATACACACACGTGGTTTAATACTTGAAATTTGAATATTATTATATACGAGTTAATGGGGCCAGGCTGAGTTAAACTAGAAAATAGAAATTTTTTTTATGTGCTAATAGAAATGTTTTCTATAAAAGCAATCATTCTGAAAATTCTTTTTACTATAAATACTTTATAATATCTATAATTTTACCCTTGCAAAAACTCAAAATCTTTCTCCCACGAAACACAAGATATTACCGTTATCAATACTATATTTATTGGAAAACTTTGCGGCTTGCACTTTTCCAGGTAACAGTCAACAAAAAAAATTTCCGACGGTAATCTGACTTTTTTGGTATGATATATACTGAAACTTTTACGTTTTACTTTTTCATTAAAATTTTTTATTATAATCATTCAGAGAACAAACATATTTTTAAAACATGTTATAAAATAATGTTAAAAAATTTTTTTAACGAAAATAAACATCGTAAAAGTTGTAGTATACGTCATAAGGATAAATTACCGTCAGAAGAAAAATTTTTGTTGACCGTGTCACCTAGAAACGTGCACGCAGAAAAGTTTTCCCACTAAATATAGTATTGACAATGGTAATATCTCGTGTCACGTGGGAGAAAGATTTTGAGGTTTTATTACAACGAAAAAATTCTAGATATTATCAAGTATTCATAGTAAAAAGAAATTCAGAATGATTGCTTTTATAGGAAAAATGTTTGACGGTACCGTCACGGTCCCAGTTCCTGATCAGCTAAGAGCAATTCCTGATCAACTCTGATTTCCATAAAAGCCAATTACAATTAAACTTTTTAGACTTTAAACAGGAACATCTAAATAGTAGATAGTTATATCTGCAATCTTCAAAAAGTTTTTGCAGCAACAAGTTTAAAGTAATATTTTATGTAAGAAATTTATCAGGAATTGGGTCCTGATCAGGAACTGGGTCCGTAACGGTACATAAAAAATAAATTATTTTTTCGAGTTTAATTCAGGCTGGTCCCTTTAATACGGAGAAAAGGTATACTATTGACTGTAAGAATTGTTGTACTCGGGGCATTATAAATTATACTTACAAGGAGAAAGCACGACCGCCGGGAAACGAAATTAGGACAGACTTTGGGAGGTATTTTCTGGTACTCTAAAATAAAGCATAGTATCCGTAATTAATTCTAATGGGCCCTTGTTCTCGAGATATAAAGTAATTTACTCGAAATATTCATAATTTTAATGAAAAAGATACCTCTTCTTCTAATCATAACTCTACAAGTTACTATTATTTAATTTAAGACTAGCTTAAATTAAAGGTCTTTATTCCTACATTTTATTATATTTTGAGTGATTTATCTATAAAGATAAATCACTCAAAATATAATAAAATGTAGGAATGATTTATCTATAAAGATAAATCACTCAAAATATAATAAAATGTAGGAATAAAGACCTTTAGTTTAAGCTCTGTTGCGTATAAAAATATTAATCAGAAAATGGTTACCAAAATTGCATGAATATTCAAAGAAATTTAACTCTTTTAAATTCGTTGATTTTCCATGTATTTTTAGTGACCTACTTCAATTGTTAATAACTTTTGATCAGATTAATATTATATTTTTATACGTAACTGAACTTAAATGAATGCTATTTTTGCATACTTTTTAATATCTTTTCGGTCATTTTTCCATAATAAAAACTTGTAATAGAGTTATGGTTAGAAGAAGAGGTATCTTTTTTCATTATAACAACCCCGGAGGGTATGTTAGTTATATTTTAATGGAAAAATAGAATCATAGGCAATCTCTTTGAAAAATTATGCAACGTTAGGTGGAAAAGATACCTATATCCCATATATTGATGGTCCTTACGAAGAGTAGCACTTTTCATGATATGAGTTTCACGTTACTTTTATTTATTCGGGTAGCCAAGATAAAAGAAATCGACCCGACTCTTCGAGAGTTTATCGGCACAACCATAATTTATATGGCGAAATCAACAGGTAATAAGTACCCTTTGCAAGTAATAATATTTCCTGAGTGTTACTCATTTTTTTAACGGCGCATTTCTCCCATAAGAACAGCATTGTGTTTTCTATACACTGAAAAACGTAAAAATACGATTATACAGGCATTCTTAATGTTCTCACACTTTTATAATGCAAATAAAATTAACCCGACCCATGCCGTACATTAATATATTATAAAAACTTATGATTACAGCCATAACCGTGACAAAATAAACACTGTTTTAGGTGTGCTATAAATAGTTAAATCTACATTTTTTGTATGAGTTATGCTTTGACAACAAATATTTCGAATGCTGTTATATTAACAGTTTTTGTGGCACGCACATCTCACACGGCTTAAAATATTGGATTTGATGCTGAAAATAAACATATGTTGTTAGTGTGCCGTTTACGAAGACGGCGCATTTGTTAAAGTATCAACTTTATTAAAATTAAGAAATTAAATAAATGGAGTGATACATATTTAACCAGTCACAACTTCTTTTTAAAGAATGGCACATACATTTATCGGTAAGTTGTATTATAATAATAGCTAACTAATACACTTTGAATCAGAGCTATAACTAATACGGAACTCCAATAACTCTGTTAAGAATTCAAATTATTGCAGCTGATTTATATTATACTCAGAACCAAAAACTATCGCTTTAGTTTTGCCCACATTCCAATTTTCAAATTTTCCATTTTTCTCCAAATTTTCATATACATTCGTTTTTGTGCTTCATTAAATATTACATGAGTAGAAAAGTAAAATGTATACGTTGTGAGCTTTTCAGGCAATCATACATTATTTATTACTAATATAAAAAGATCTTATACAAAAATTACAAGATATTACCAAGACCATGCCTATGGTCTCGATAAGAGGTCTTGGGATTTTGCAAAATTAATGAAATATTTTAGTTTTTGTATATATTTATTACTAATAGTTTAGAGGACGTTATACTAACATAACATGGCACTTAGCTTCCTCAAACTAAATTAATTCTTCCAATATGAAATTCCTTATTTTAGCAAATTAATTTATATTGCTAGATCTCTTTCTAATTAATATCTCAAACTAGATCAGCTTTTTTTGCCATTGATGGTTTGTCCAAAGATATTTTTTTCTAAAATTACGCAACTATAGGTAATAATCCTTATCACAGGAATTCTTTCTCTGTACGTAATTTATTTAAATTATTTAACTATTTAAATTATATGTAATTCAGATGTTAGTTAGTAGATTCACTGAATTCTTAATCATCTAACATTTTTTTAACGCTTTGCCATCATAGATTTCCGAAATATAACCGTTTAAAATAAATATGATTTTTTTTGTGTATAACAAAAGAAGGAAAAGAACCTATCCAAACTTTGCTGTTGTAAACAATAGGTAATTTTATGCTCTTGTTAGTATGTATTTACACTATCACTGTAGGTTTCGACTAAAATTAACTATAGAAAAGGCTTGCGGTTCACAGTTTTCTGCAGATATTATATCTGTTATGCCTAAAGATTATTTTAAGACCAAGAATTAAGAAAAGTTACGGAGGGGACGGAAATAAACTCGATTTAAATTTTTTGATTATGTTAAATGATATATTTGAAAATAAATACATACATCAATTGCAATTTTTTGGTATAAGTTCTATATTTTCATCCTGATACAAGTTTTCCGTACTCCACAAGCATAACCCTGAGCAAATGCGAGATGTGATTAGGTAGGGTAATATAAAAGTATGAGAAAATAATTATGAGATACTTAATTCATCATAGACACACAAAAATAATTTACTTTATCGATTTCAGAAAATCGTAAAATAGAAAAAAAATGTGTCGATGAATAATGGTAAAGGGGAGGTGCTTATAAAAATAACTTTGATTTATTGCAAAATCTGCAGAAAATATTACTCAAAATTGTTAATAAAATTAATTTCACCATCCATGATAATCCACTGAACTTGGAACCACTATTTGCTATTGAAACACTGATATATCATTACTCTAACCTAAAAAATCAATTCATTAAGTCAAGCAGTATCACTACGAAAAAAACTTAGTGATTCCCAGAAATAAAAAAAAGGCCAGCAATAACAATAGTTACACAAAAGCAATAACAACTTTCAATAAATTACAAAATGATCTCAAAATATTAGAACTAGATAAAAAGTCACAAAAAAACCAACTAAAAATCTGGATAAAAAAATCTGAATTATCTGAAGTGCAATTATGTTAAGTATATGTAAATACAAACACTATTTTTGTTATTGGATAAGTAAACTACATTTTACAACGATACCAGTTTAGTTTACAGTTTGTACTATACTAGTTTAGTTTTTAAGTTAGATTTAAGTAAGTAAGTAAAGTTTTAAGTATTTTATGTTATTTTAGTTTTATGTGCCGGACCTGCGCACAGCGAAGTAGTTTACCTCTGTAGGGATTTACGTCATTTTGCCAAACTCTATGTATGTATGAATAATAATGCACTTAGTTTGATTTTGCCTTTTAAATATATATCATAACAGTGAATTTATTTTCTAGTTTGAATTTTCGTAAGGTATTATACATTACGGTCAACTACATGCGGTAAATTGAAAGCTGACATTAAAACCTTTAATTTGCGCGATCGGAGCATCATTGAGGATATTTGGATGAACAGTAAGGTAAATGTACCAATGACTGGACACGCCCCAGTACCTGGACAGCAGCTGGAATATTTCGCTATATTGGGTATTACAGTGCTTTTAATGAAAATAATTATATGTAATCATAATCTATTACCTTTCAGCTACATACATTTAAATTTTAATAAAATTATACGTTTCATTTGTATCCTAAAAAAATAGTTTTGTAATGGAACTAATGCATGCACATCAGTAGCCATCTTCTTAAGCAATGGCTAAGATATGCCTTTTTGATATTAGAAGTTATTTAATATTTCATTATCATTTACAATGCCCAAAATTTTTCTGAGCTTAATTAATCGCACAATAAATCGAAATAAAATGCTAATATATGCTAAAATATAATTTTTCTTGCAAAAAACGACTGTCCAGTCTCTAGTACATAGAAAAGCTAGAGTGCCGAGTACCTGGACACCTATATAAATTTCAATATTGCAAACATATTTTGGAATAAAACACGTATTTCTCTGCGTAATTAAGTTCTTAAAAGTGATTACTATTAGTTCTACTATTTACTTTGTCAATATTTTCATGAAGTTTTTACCAATGTTAGTGTTTATATTTCGTGTCTTGTACTTGACATTTTCAAGTTATGGCTTGCATATCAGTCGACACATCTTAGGTTAGGTGACTAGAATATTTTTCAAGTAATAATCAGCCTTAAAATTTTCAACTAAGTACTTATACATTCGAAAAACATAATAATAGTACTGTTATTGGTCATTCAAACTTTATTTTCTCAAGAAATATATGTTACTTTAATAGAAATAAGCAAAAATAAACGTGTCCATGTACTAGGACGGCGATGTCCAGTTATTAGGACAAATGTTCTTTGCTTGTCCAGCTACTAGTGCACTAGCCTACGATACATTTTTATTAATTTTGCTTGTAATAAAATTTAAATTAAAAGTTTATGAGGTTAATTTGATAGAAAATAATATTGTCTTTTAGTAGGATACAAAATTTTATAGTATAGTGATAATTTTAGCGTTATATATTAACACATACATTTCGTTTGCCCTTAAGTGTCCAGTTACTGGTACTTTTACCTTAACGATCGATTCAAAATTGCGAAAAAATTTAGGTGGGAAAACGGGACGCCTCAAGTTACCTGCAACGACTTGCGCTACATTGCCTATCTTGTAGAGGCTGCAAATTTCGATATACCAAACGGTTTTGAAGTACAAAAAAGGAATAATGGGTCATTTCAAGAAAAATCTGTGTAGAGGTGCCCCATTGAGCTGCCAAGGGGGTCTAATCTTTTTTTTCGTAATGTTTGTAAAAAGAAGAAGAAGAAATCCTTTTTTGGTACGTTCAAATTGATTAAAATGGGAATTCTATAGAATTTCTTGAAAATAGCCGTTTTTTAGCCATGTTTGAAAATCAGAACACTTTACAGTGGACACAATGGACCTTAGGAGCTGAAATTTTTTTTGGGAGTTTCTTTTCATAGGTACTTTCATATAAAGAATCGGCGGCCAGTAACAAAGACTAGATCAGTATAGATTGAAAATTTAATTTCAAAACGTCGCATTGATTAAATAAATTAGGATTAAAACCTACTTATTCTGGTTGCATTTACTTTTTGGTCATCTTAAAGTTATATGTTTCCAGACATCTGAGTCTATAAGGGTGATTTTCATAAAAATATCATATTTTGGTCAGTACCGAAGCACAGGTGAAGCCGGCCTCCAGTATTGCCCGATCAGAAGTCGTGTGCGAAAAAGTACTAAACTTTACGGACAGAAAGAATGAAAGAAAACTTCAAAGACTTAGGATAAATACCCTCTGAAAGTGATTGATTGAAAATATGCAGAATAGGAGCTTCCAAAACACTCCAGCAACGTTTTAAAAAGTAAGGAGGAATGACGACGGTGCCAATATTAGCATTATCTTTAAGTTTCTCAATCTTTCTCCTAGCCATACTGTTTATTACTGTAATGTAAGACAAAGCCTCCTCTTCAGAGTCGAGGGCAGCCCTATTGCTATTATCACAGTTGTACACATAAGCGTTATCTTTGAAAGTTGAGCCAAAGAAGCTAGCAAATAGATTAGCACTCTCGAGGTCTGAAGAGGAGGCTTCGTTATCAAAATAGAGGTTACCTGGAATTCTATCGTTAGTATTAAGAGATTTTACATAAGACCAGTACGCTCTTAGATTTCTTTTTACATTACATTCCACAGATTGTATATATGACCTACAGACAGATTGTATATTTAACCTTAGACATTCTGATACAACAAGCCCTAAGCCTCTTAAACTCTATATAATCACTAAGTAGGCCTGAGCTCTTTCACCGACAGTGTGCTTTCTTCTTATCTACAATCATACTTTTTAACTCATTGTCGTACCATCGGGGATATGAACCTGAAGTCTCCACCGTGTCGGGTACAAACTTGTCAACGACACCATCAAGAACTTCATATAACACTATTAAACTATCTTCAGAGTTGCTACTAAACATTAGAGAGTCCCAATTAACATCCCTAAGAGCATGATTAATACTGTCGTACTGAGCTTTAATAAAATTATGCTTCTGAACCGTAGAGTTGACCATGAAGAAGCCAGGAAGGTGGTATTCGTCTGTAGATACTGGTTGATCTGCTACATCTTGAGATGAGACGAGGCCACATGGGGCAAACAAAAGGTCCATAGTGTAGTCCTTAGCACGATGGGTGGGGAAAATTTGAGTCAGGTTGAGAAGAGACATCGTGGAGCAGACTGACGAAATACACTCTCTCTCTCTCTCTCATCAGGACTTAAATAGCCAATCTGAGAGTAACCAAGAGGATCTGAACTCCACTTTATCCTAGGAAGGTTAAAGTCACCCATGAGGATCAGCTGATAATCCGGATGGTCCTGTATGACATTTTCAACTGCAATTTTAAACTCAATATAGTCTGCGTAAGTAAGCGAATGGACATTTTGGTCATAAATAGAGAGACCAGTACTGACCACCTTATTTAGTTTTTTTGGTTATTATGGTTATTTTCAACAGATTGGATTGCTTGATCCTTAACAAGTCCCGGAACTCCATTCACAATTTGAACTTTCACTTTATCTAATGGGTGAACCTTATTATGGTGGTAGCAGCTAGTTTCATTTTCTTAGATTGGTCACGCTGCGCCTTGGTACGGCGAGCAGACACGTGAATTCCGGTTGGTATAAGTTTCCAATTCTTAAGTACCCTACCCATTTGGTCGCTGGAAGACATCCTTACGATAACTGGAGGTGGGACATTCACACGTGTCGGATTAGAAAATCTACGGACAATAATATTATCCAGATCAATGTTTTCAATGGCAGAGAGAGCCTGTTGAACAAAGGCTATGTCTTGCTGTTGATTGACATCCTGAGGAAGGTTGTATAGAATAATATTGGACGATCTACGTAATCTGTCTTGAAGTTCAGAAGCCAATGACTCCACTGATGTACTAGCTACTGTAATTTCACCAAGCTTCTGGTTGATGCGCAAGATATCATCTGTGTTATGCTTGATTCTGCCCTCCACATTACCCAATTGACTATATATTCCCTGTAAGTTCCTATTTGTTGCCTGAAGAGCCGTGTTGTGTCGAAGCCTCTAAATTAGTATTAGTTTTACCCAATTCGGACTTCATCCATGAGGCAAGTTTATTGAACTCACTATTTAAAGAAGCAGAGTCATCGATAGATTCCTCAAGCAGCGGTGAATCCGCTCTTGAAGAGTTGCCTGAGTCTGATTGCTCTGAGACCTGAAGAAGCTGTAAAGGGGGAGCATATCGCTGACTACTCGGTGATATGTTCATGGTATTTTTTAGACAGCATTTAAAACGACCATGGGGATCCATCGTAGCTCTGCCAGGACCGGCACAAGAGGTGCAATATAAATTTGAACACCCAGTGCCAGAGCAGAAGATACCGGCTGAAACAAATTGACGGCAATGGGGACAAATCTTGACTTCATCCATCGTAGTGAGTACTTATCAGCCTTTTTGGCTAAAGGATTGTAGCAAAAGATCCACACACACAACAAACTGCCGATATATGCAGGAGTAACGTAAATACTCAGCTACCTATGATTCACGATACCGTGCGCCCCGCACTGCAGTAAACACTGTATCATATAGGGAACAACAGGTAGCTTTGTCGGGTGGCAACAAAGCCAAGAGACAGCAGAAACACTAGCCCGAGAGTGTGAGGGCAAGAGAGACGAGCAACACCACCATCAAACGTTAGGCAAACCCCAGCTGCACTATGACACCGTATACTGACTCCGCACTGAGTGAGAGAGAGAGAGAGAGAGAGAGAGAGAGAGAGAGGGGCAAGAGAGTTGAGAGAAGCACCTTTAGGTTGTGTCCGCTACAACGTTTCGGCACAGGGCAAACACCGAGCACCTGTTCTATACCCGACGTTCACCACATTAACAGAATGCTCGGTCAAATAGGCACAGAGCATACATGAACACAATAATTCACAGCTGGTGAAACCATCACTGTGTCATATACCAAATCGATGAATTTGAGCTCCACGCTTAACTCTCCTTGACGGCGCATATGGCTCAGGGCGTGAGCGAGAAAAGTATAGAGATACGTTGTATCTAGGCGCGAACAGTGTTTTATAGTTAATCACACCAAAACAAAATGTAATGGCAATAAAATGAAAAGAACACCTAGATGACAGAAGAGCTGGGACACAGATGAACTTTTAGAGAGTAAATCCTCTTGAACAAAGTGCTCCCAAAAACACGATGCTGCACGCGGCTATAGTGTCGCAAACCCAAGCGATGAATATCTTCGGCATCCAGTCCTCAGTCTCTAAAAACTTTTGACCACTAAGGAGTTCTGTCTTTTGGTGGCCATAAGACGTATTTATTTCAGCGTAAAAATAAATGTATACTTGTTTAAATTAATAAAGTTTTCAAAGCAACTGTAGAAGCGTCTGGTCCATGCGCCACCTAGCCGGCGTATTTACTTTTATTTCTTAAAATTCTTTTTTTATTAAGAACATAAACAACATATAGTTTATCTAAAAAATGCTTTATAGTCTTCTTTAATTTTTAAGCTAGTTATTATTAATAAAACAATTTACTTTAATCTACTTTTTTATATATCAAACTTTGAAACTGAACATTATGAAGCTCTAATAAAGTATATGTATCAGAAATCAAGTGCCGAGTGTTTTGAAATAACTACGAGTAAAATTATATGTTACATATAACAAACTGAAAATTAGTAAATTACTCTATTTTAATAGGAAGAATACTTAAAAATATTTGTTTAGTAACTCTAGCTAAATTATTTTAATAGTGAGAAATAAGTAGGCTAGAGTTAAAAAATATATATGTATTCTCTTTCTCCTATATGAGTATAACTTACTCACCCATTTATAGCTTCTATCTTGGCATAGTTTAGAAGATGCCTAGTATGTTACACTTGGTTACTGTTCAACAATAATATTGTCATAATTGACTCTTTCGAAGATAAAGAACTCAATCACTATAATTGAATTAAATAAGTAAACAGGTAACTGGTTATTTAATCTTAATAGAGAAATCTGCACTTCGTACTATTTCTTATAGGAGCTTTACTGCAGTTATTCAAAAAATCAGTAGTCAATGCCCAGATCTAACATGTTACATATCTTCTAAACAACTTTACAATGATAATAATTGAAAATAGATAAGTCAGTTACAGTCGTATTTCTCTAATTGAAAGGACTTTTGTTGGATTTTATTTGAGTCAATATTAAAATAGATGAGCTAGAGTTTTATAATTCAAATATCTTTATGTATTATTTCTATTAATATAGCGTAATTTACCATATTTTAGTTTGTTATATGTCGCACGTAAGTTCACAATCAATTTCACTAATTTTAACATATAACAATTTGTATAAGAGCACACTCATTTTTACATAACAATGCAACTATTTTAATTCTTTCGAAGCACTTGGCACTGTATTACTGATGCATAAATATACTCTGTTAGAGCTTTATAATGTTCAATTTCAAAATAAAGTATTGTACAAAAAAAATCGAAAATGAATTTGTATCCTAATAGTTTTGTTATTGAATAGCTTAAGAGTGAAGAAGGATATATCATTTCTTAGTTTTTTCTATATATTTTTTGTTCTATTTCAGATTTTAGTTATAAAAATATAAAAGTTATAATATATGTCAATCAAAATTAAGATTCACAATTGAAATGAATTCGAATTTCTTTCATAACATTATTCTAACCTCAAATTTAAAAACTAAAAAATTATTCTAATAATCATTGTGAAGGTTTTCTTTTTCAAATCTATTATATTTTCTTAATAAGTTCAAACAATATCAATTCTCAATAATCTTGTTACTTACTGCTTATTTGTGTATGGATATTTGTATCCGTTTGCTGTTTATTTTGGTATTGATCAGGCACCCTGACTATCGCCTGACCATTCCCTGACGTTAGACTGCAGCCTTACAAGGCCCTGACCTGCGCGCCATTACATACCTCACGAGGACCTTGTCAGGCACCGTGATAAGAGGCCACATTATACCCACGGGGCACGCTTGGCACTTGAAGCGCTGTGACATTGAATGGAACCTCGCGTACATAACCTCATTTTACATGTAAATGTTTCGGAGCTCGAAGAAATCAGGAGTGAGTATCGTTTTAATTATTTTTTCGGATAGTCAAATTCAGTATATTCCATTGTCTTACAATATTGAACTAATTAGCAACTAAGTGACGACTGACTTTTTATTTTAAGAAAAGCAGTTATCAGTCCAAAATATATTTTATTTTACTTTGTTACTTTGATCTCAGTATTTTATTACTGTTAAAAATTATTATTATTAAGTTAAAAAAAAATTGTTAAAATTTTTCAAATCATTTATAAAATACTAAAAGACTGTAAATGTTACAAAGATTTTTAAGTTACGTTAATTTATAAGAAAGAAACAAAATATGATACATTTAGTAAAAATGTTATCATAATAATAAGAATGAAACAAAATGTGATAAATTTAATAAAAATATTTGCAATAGGATGTTGATACTCGTTGTAGTGTATATTTGTAAAAATTGACTCAACAATTCGCTGCGAGTTAACCAAAATAACTTGGTTAACTCGCAGCGAATTGTTGAGTCAATTTTTACAAATTAATAAAAATATGTTATAGTAATAATAAGAATAATGTAACAGACTGACTCTAACTGATGTACATTAATAAAAGTAAATTAATTCTAATATCAAAACCTTTGTTTTTTTACCTATAACCAAATCCTGATCACATTTTCTAATTTGAAGCTTTGAACTTTCTTCTGCAATACCGCGCCAATTTCGCCCCACCCGCATGCCAATATTACCCCGCTAGTCAGAAAGGCGGGGCACGTTTGGCAGGTTTCATTTCGATAAATATACAAAAAATATTATACATGTATGCTTTTACAAAGTACGGCATTAATTTCGGTGATAGTTAATAAGTAGGCTACGATTTTTAAGATTCTTAAAGTTAATTAGTTTTTAACATAGCCCGGATCAAAGTTGACCTGCCAAGCGTGCCCCGCTCTCCCCTACCGGAGCTTTCCTCTTCTACTTGGAGGCGGTGCAGGCTGCTGTCTAGGCCGTAAATGGTCCTCAGTGTTATTTTGGTGGTGTTGCTTTGGAGAGACGAAAAGTTGAGATGTTGCAGGCCCTTGATGACGCTTCTTCTATGAGGGCCACAACGAAGATTCCTGGACTTCTCCAGATGAGCTCGAGCGCAGGTGCCAGAGATACAAGTTTATGCACCCCAACGTTCACTTGTCCACACAGATGAATTGTATGGCACCGCAGATTACTTGCAGAGGCAAATCAAAAATGCAAGAATGCCCAAGAATGATTCGAGCACAGAGAGAGAATAAAAGGGAGATGCTCGGCCCTTGGCCGAACGATAGCGAGTGATCCATCGATCTTTACTCCTCGCCAAATCCCGAATGCTGGCGTCATTTCAGCCTCTGAAGATTTGAATTTCTGGGAATGTTCACTAGTAAGTGTGATAACATTCGGAACGGCGAAACTCAATGTTGACTATTTCTTAGAAAATTGTCTCCGTTTCGCTCTCTTTTTCCTCTCTTTCATCGTTAGATGTTCGTTCTCTCCCTTTTTCCTCCTCTCTTAGAGGATACCATTACACCCGTATAAGCTTATGTATGGTTATATATGGTTATATATGGATATAAGAGAGCATATATATAGTTGTATATGATTTTATATAATTATATGTGGTCAAAATGTATATATATATATAATTATATGCAGACATATAGTCATATATGATTATATATAAATGTATATGAAATTATATATAACTATATATGGTTATAATAAGACATTATTTCCCAGGAATTCTTTTTTTTTACAACTTGTTTAATAAAATAAATATTTCCTAAATAAATTGTATTTATTATTACATAATGATTCCATGTACAAGTTGAAAATAGGCAATGTGCAGATAAATCATTACAAAATAAGATTAAGATTGAAAATGAATTTATTTACACAATATTTACTCTCAGTTCACGCTAATAGATTTGACACTGTATTTACTGTATAGGATATGCTTAAGAGGGTGCCAAAGTCAATTTAAAATTCAAATTTCGCGCGGAAAGTTTACTGACTGAGAAACGACTATTTTAGCTGTAATTAAAGATAGAAACTGAATTAAGAAAAATGACAAGATACTTGCTCTCCGTTGTGTTATAATCTATCCTCTTACAAATTTTCAAGTTAAAATTTCAATAGCTTGACAAATAAAGTTTGAAAAATGTTTCTATAATACTTCGTTCAAACTGTATTCGACGAGCTATTGAAATTTTAACTTGAAAATTTGTAAGAGGATAGATTATAACACAACGGAGGGCAAGTATCTCGTCATTTTGCTTAATTCAGTTTCTATCTTTAATTACAGATAAAATAGTTGTTTCTTAAAGTTAGTTTTTGAAGCAAAACTGCAATAAATAATTGTCTATAGTAGTACTTCCATTCCGTTACAAATTTCTAATTATGGCAAATAATATTCATAGACAATAATATTAGAAGAATATTATAGATCGCGAGAACTCAAAATTAGTCAACACATAGACAACATAGTTGCACTGAAAAAAAAAGAATTGTAAAGGCTACTACCAGGGGTTAGGAATGATTACTAGACCCTCTAGTAAACAAATATAATGTGGTACGGCTAGTAATGATCCACAGCCAAACTAGAACTGAGTGCCAAGTTCCTATTATCAATCAGAATTAGATCTCTGCCCTAGAGCAGTAATGGATTCGTTACTTCAGAGTTCAAAACTTTTAAAAAATATTTCAAAATTGTTAAAATTGTCATAATTTTGGAAAAATTTAAAAACTTAGGTAAATTTAAAAAAAATTTGAAAGTTTTGGAAATTTTTGGAAATTTTGAAAGTTTTGGAAAGTTTATAAATTTTTAAGTTTTGGAAGTTTTTGAAATTTTGAGAAATTCTATTATTTTGAGTAAGTGAATGGCGCACGACTTAAAATGTGCAACTCCTCATTCACCCTATATGCTTAAAAAAGGGCCTTACATGTACTTGTCAAAAAAAGTACAGTATGTAACAAGGGGATAGAGCAATTTTTAGCTCGGGTGATAATTTTAGCACTCGCTTCGTCTCGTGCTAAACTCATCTCACCCTCGCTAGAAATGGGCCATTTTCTCCCTAGTTGCACAATATACTAATATATGCATATATAACAAAATCATTATAAAATACGGGCGATCAATTCATCAATTTTACTTAATATTATTTTATAACTTTATATATATATATATATATTATAACTAATATATATATATATATATATATATATATATATATATATATATATATATATATATATATATATATATATATATATAAAGTTATAATATAATATTAAGTAAAATTGATGAATTTATCGCTCGTATTTTGTAATGATTTTGTTTTACTCTCTCGGTCTCCACGAGCACATTCCTTATAATTTTATACCTATCTCATTCTCTCTAGTAGAGAGGTGATGCAAATTTCATCTCTTCCATCTCTATAGGAGAATTTTTGAGATGGCACATGTAATTAATAAGAAAAAGGGTATTTCAAAATTATAAAGTATAATAAATTTACGATAGTAAGATTTCTTAAAACAATAAAAATTACAATTAAACATGTTTCGCACCGTACTGCTTACTAGGCTCGTCAATTTCTATGCTTTCCCTCTTTAACGCTAGATGGCAACTAGTATTTTGTTTCCACTAGTAAGTTTTAGTATTAATTCCCATATATTGACTCCAAAATATGTATCATTTTGTGTCAAAGATAGTGCTGCCTACATGTCTTCCTGACGAGCCCAGTAGGCAGTTCGGGGCGAAACACGTTTAATTGTAATTTTTATTGTTTTAAGAAACCTTATTTTCGTAAACTTATTATGCTTTATAATTTTGAAGTACCCTTTTTCTTATTAATTACATGTGCCTTCTCAAAAATTCTCCTATAGAGATGGAAGAGATTAAATTTTCATCACGTCTCTACTAAAGAGAATGCGATAGGTATAAAATTATAAGAGACTTGTGCTCGTGGGGACCGATAGAGTAAAACAAAATCATTATAATATAATATCTTTATTCTATTCCTTAGCAGGATAGTACCCATTACAGTGACTATTACTGAGTTTCGTACAATCAGAACAAGATACAATATTG
This sequence comes from Gastracanthus pulcherrimus, assembly GCA_949152435.1. NCBI lineage: Eukaryota > Metazoa > Arthropoda > Insecta > Hymenoptera > Pteromalidae > Gastracanthus > Gastracanthus pulcherrimus. Next base: position 21,654,832 of record OX424572.1, on the reverse strand, counting down.
GCATTCAAAAACAAGACGTCTAGTATTCAATCCTACATTTCAATGTAATAAGTCAAATTATCCTACATCATATTGGATTTACAAGAGGCTCTAGTAATGATTACATTTCTTTTCTGTCAGTGTGCCTATAAAATGACATCGTTTTCACTTTAAATCGCCGTCAGGTTGCTGTACATTTGACTGTTTTTAACAATCGTTTGACGGAAAACGATAGATAATTGTCTATCTGGGCTACTTTAAAAAATTATTCATCGCAATTTTAATCTTAAAAAATAAATTTTGGCATAGATTTTGAGGTTAGGCCAATCTCAAGACATGAAATATTATATAATTGCAAGCTTTTATTATGACAAAATGTATTGTTTTGAGTAAAACAAACTTGACGCAAATCAAATAAAATAAGCCCAAAACAAGATATTTGCGAGCGGCCATATTGACGAACATGCGAGTTTCGAAACATCTTCTCACCCCGAATGTCCAGAGTAAATAACTAATTTATACGTCAAATTGATATCCAATTTAAAAGTAAGCAGTGCATGCATCAAAGAGGGAACACAGCTCCGAATTTTAGGAGTATGCGGGAATCAAGATTTGCATATTATTGAAAAAAATTCCATTCAAGAATGTTTACAACAATGCGTTCAACAACAAGAAAAATTATATTTTAGATTTATTTATAAAAATATTTTATGGCATGGTTCTCAAAAAAATTTACTAGAAAAAAGAAATAATAGCTGCGTTCAACTCAAGGATGGAACAATAGTACTACTTAAAACTATTGCTCGTACAAATACTGCACGAGATCACGACGACATTTTTGTTTGTAAAATACTAGTTGCTGCTGCTGTTCCTGCAGCTCTTCCAGACGCTTCCTTTTCTTGTTATATTTTCTTTCGTCCTGATCGCGGGATTGTGATTCTCCTCGGACATGGTATCGCTGTCCGACCTCCTGCGTACACTCAAATCCAAGCCTGCTCGTTCTATTCTGATGTATATTTATACACAATCTCACAGCGATTCAGACACTCAATAACTACAACACCAACGATACTGTTATTACCACCAGAAACTCAAGACTCTCATTGTAGATAAACAAATACACACACTCGCAATGGCTATAACACAACATATTACACAGAGTGTAGTATGCATCGTCGGTCCCAAAGTCGAGTGCAGAATGCGGCCTGTTGCAGCGACTGCATAATTTTTCGTAATTATATGATCTACACGTTTCCGCATGAGATAGAAGTTATTAATTATATATATTTTATTGAATATACAATAGTGAAGAATTCAATCAGCTTCTGCTTTTCTTGATAAAACTATTCATTGAAGCTCACTTTCTATGCTGCAAAGCTCCAAATTATTTTATAAAGCATCCTATACGTTTTTGAATATGTTTATAGTATATAATTACATTGCTGTATATGCAATTTGCAATCATTAAAGTCATTTTTCTCAGCTCTTCATTCTTGGTCTTAAAAATGCTCGTCGCACAAATGCGCGCGGTGAAATAATTTGTTAATAAAATATGCTGTATCAACTACACAGAAGCCCATTCGATAAAATTACTGGACTTAATATCAAGGAATCAGGAAACGATTCCGAAAGTTTTATAAAAACCGTGATCTGAAGGAATCTGACACTTTCCTTTTTCTCTCCTATTACATATGCATATGGACATAGCGCGTTTCTTACACATAAGAATTATACACGTAATTATTGTACACAATTTAGCATTGGTAAAATTATATATAGATATATTTGACCAATGCTAAATTGTGCACAATAATTACGTGTACAATTATGTGTAAGAAACGTACTGTGCCTCTGTATATGCATACATATATATATATATATATATATATATATATATATATATATATATATATATATATATATATATATATATATATATATATATATATATATATATATATACACATATGTATGCAAGATATTCAACATTGGGCATATGCAGGATAGTGCTAACATTTGTAGCTGTATGTATGATGATAGAACCTATTAGACCAATCTACGACTACTGGGTTTCATTTTGTGGTACCGAAAAACTGTATTCAGAGTTTCAGTCAAATTTGTTTCCCGAAGATCTGGCGCTCGACGGATGACTTCGGCGAGGGTCGCTTGCAGTTCAGCAAGCGTGATTGGCCTAAGGTAAGAGAGGATAGAATATAGTAGATTTTTGAGGGGAAAATAAGTATAGCGAACGCAAATAGTACTGTTTCGTAATCCTTGAATGAAAGGAACGGGCTGCTGAACAAATGGGCGACACAGCGAAGCTTCATCTATCCGGAGAAGCGGGGGATAGATTCGAGACTGCCGGTTTTATGAGGCCCGTCGATCGTCGATGATTGAACCCCGTAATGCGCTTTGATCTTTGGAGGCCACTCCTATATTATATAGGTCCCTATATAAGAATCCGCGGAAAGCCGCGACCGTCTGCACCGGCGGCGGTAAGTCATTGCTTTTTCGGAACAAAGTTTTATGACGAGCCTACATGTGCTCGCAGTTTTATGACAAGTCTGTTGGCTTGTCTTGCATCTCTACCTCTTTTGTTTTACTATTAGCGGTTCGGCGCGCAGGCAATGCATTGGATTACATGTTCGTGTGCGTTGCCCTGCGATTTACGTGTTTTGCAGAAAAAGTCGATGAGTTTTTGGGAAACACTGCACGCTGCGAATCTTATTTGCGTACAAGATATGGCCTTTCAGGTAAAGGTCGCTGCGTGCAGGTGTCAACAGTTTATCTAATGGCAAACCTTTTATATAGCGATATAAGTGAACAGTTTTCCAAATAAATTTCGAAAAGTAATTATCTAAGAAATTTGTCTGAAAATGGGAATAAGGGATGGAATTATTCTTTTCTAGTATGTTAATTTGGGGCCTGCGGCGGCTCAGTCGGTAGAGTGTCGGATTCCCACGCCGGTGACCTGGGTTCGAATCCTAGTCTCTGCTGATTGATACAAGCACCTCTGTAAAAATTACATGTGCTTTGTTTACAAACACACCGCAGACCCCCGTCGTCGATTAGCACCACATGGAAGCACAAACATGGCAACGTTAAATAAAAAAAAAAAAAAAAAGTATGTTAATTTGCCCATTTTGATGAGAGGATCGCAGAGAGCTTCCGCGGGTGGCTGGAGAACAGAGGCAGCAACCTCAGGGAACTGCTCGACAAGCTCAGGGAGAACAGGCGCTAATGTAAGGATCGATTTTACAGCGGGCAATTTTTGGTACTTGTATTGGTTGTGACGAAACAAGCGTATACGCGTTGTAGAGGGCGAGCAAAGCGCGTGGTACGCTTGCGATATAATGTGAAGGGCAATTTTGTGAGTCGAAGAGGCAATTGATTCTTTCTATTGACGCTTCGATGTGATTTATTTTGTATACAATTTGGTACTATTACGACGGTATAATAATATAGCTAAGCATTGCCAATGAATATTTTATGTTAATTGCGAAAATTACCCTTCTACTATTCAGACTGTCAACGCGTGGCACCACGTTGAATCGATATCAGTCTGCATTAATGGAGTATTTGATTATTTTTCTACAATAAATGATATGAAATATATTTAATAAGCTTCTTTATTTACCTTTTACTTTACCCAATCCTCTTATATTTTAAGGAAAATTTATTAATATGTGAAGACAAATAAAACACATAGAATGTAAAAATAATATACTTTATTAAATTGTAAAATTAATTATCAAATATATTTGATAAATATTGAATGACATGATATGATGATTGTTTAATGCCAATTGGTACTGATTAAAAGTTTTATTCTACGTTCTTAAGAGGTTTCCTGAAGGCATATAATTCTGAAAAAATAAGTAAAATCATTAATTGCATTCATAATTAGTACAAAAATAGTGTACATGTATAATTATGCTTCTAAGTATGTACCGTTACATCTTTCGTGGAATTCGGCATTCTTCTCGGAATAAACTGTCTTGCTGCCTTTTTTAGGGTACACCTCTAAAATACGACATTTAAAATGTTTAAAATTCTGATAAATATTATTATTTAAAGTTAAAATAAAATATCGAATTTTTTACTATTGAATTATTGGTGACATTCATCATTTTTTTTGGGTAAAACCCAAAGGATCCTATAACAATACAATAATTTGTAATATTGAACTATTTTCATTATGTATAACAGAATTATTACATATATGATTTGAAATATTGTTTTGCGTACAATTTAAAATTATTAATAAATTTTTTATTTGACAATCATATATGCGATCGAGTATTAAATATTTTATTCCACACCCCACTCGAAAGCCCACGTTTTGCCCCTGATAAGCGGGGCGAAAGTGACATATTTTTCCCGAAAACTAGTTTTGCGGGGCGAAAGTAAAATTAGCGGGACAAAAGTAAAATTAGCGGGGCAAAAGTAAAATTAGCGGGGCAAAAGTAAAATTAGCGGGGCAAAAGTAAATTTTTTCAAAAAGGGGCCTTTCAGTGGAGAGTGAAATAAAATACTATATGCAACACGAGGCAAAAGTAGATTTTTCCCTTGGGTAATTGTACTGTCCTTAAGAGAATATTTTTCCCTCGGGTGCTTACTGCCCTCGCTTCGCTCGGGTAGTAAATGCACCCTCTGGACAAATATTCTCATTCGGGCACTAAACTCACCCGCGGGAAAAATCTTCCACTTTTGCCCCTTGTTACATAATGTACTATTAAAGTTCTTACCATATTGAGCCAAGAATTTTTCTATAAATCGTGGAAGAGACGAAATATTAGATAAGATTCATTATTTTTAAAACAAGAATGTAATTTTTTTTTTCTTACAATCATAAGTCAGCTTGCGTTCACCTTCTTTTTGTGGGTATTGCTTCTTATATCCTGTGCAGTACATTCATTTCTTAAGTTTTATTTCTTTTCATGTTTTGTTGTTCCAAATTTAGTTAAAGAGGGTCTTTCGCCCAAAATTGACATTTTAAAACTTTTCATAGTTAAATGAGATCTGAAAATATGAGTGACAATATACATAAAATAAGAGTAATTTATGTCGTAGAAAAAAATGTGTATATCCGATGTTATTTCAAAATCGTAGAAATTATGAATTAAAAAAATTGTATCTATTAAATTTGAAGAGAGTAATAGTATATATATTACGCATCTAGGGAGGTAAAGAATTGGCGAGTCCGTAGCACGTGTAAATAAACAAACAAACACGTGCTATGGGGTCGCCATTTTACCTCCCATGGTGCGTATACTATTTTCCTCACACCAGCACCGAAAATACACATTTCTCTCCAGGCGCCCGAGAGTAAAGTGGTACATTCGGTACAGGTGTGCGGAAAATGTGTATTTTCATCCGAGAATGTGTAGTCATTCAGAGAACAAACATTTTTAAAACAATTTTCTTTTTAATTATTAAAAAGTTAGTTTGTTTTCTAAAAAATAACGTTAAAAAATTTTTTTAACGAAAATAAAAATCGTAAAAGTTGTAGTATACGACATAAGGATAAATTACCGACAGAACAAAAATATATATCTCGTGTCTATATAGGTAATATCTCGTGTCACGTGGGAGAAAGATTTTGAGGTTTTATTACAACGGAAAAATTCTAGATATTATCAAGTACTTATAGCAAAAATAATTTCAGAATGATTGCTTTTATAGGAAAAATGTTTGACGGTAAATAAAAAATAACTGGTCCCTTTAATACGGAGAAAAGGTATACTATTGACTGTAAGAATTGTTGTACTCGGGGCATTATAAATTATACTTACAAGGAGAAGGAACACCCTCCGGGAAACGAAATTAGGTCAGACTAAAATAAAGCTTAGTACCCGTAATTAATTCTAATGGGCCCTTGTTCTCGAGATATAAGGTAATTTACTCGAAATATTCATTATTTTAATGAAAAAGATACCTTTTTTTCTAACCATAACTCTACAAGTTTCTATTATAGATAAATGACTCAAAATATAATAAAATATAATAAAAAAGACCTTTAATTTAAGCTCTGCTATGTATAAAAATATTAATCAAAAAATGGTAACCAAAATTGCATGAATATTCAAAGAAATTTAACTCTTCTAAATTCGCTGATTTTCCATGTTTTTTCAGTGACCATCTTCAATTGTTAATAATTTTTGATCAGATTAATATTATATTTTTATGCGTAACAGAACTTAAGTGAATGCTCTTTTTGCATACTGTATATTACATTTACATATTACACACACATCTCACACGGCTCAAAATATTCGATTTGATGTTGAAAATAAACATATGTTGTTAGTTTGCCGTTTACGAAGACGGCGTATTTGTTAAATTGTCAACTTTATTAAAATTAAGAAATTAAATAAATGGAGTTACAAATAATTAAGGAGTCATAACTTCTTTTAAAAGAATGGCACATAAATTTATAGATAAATTGTATTATAATAATAACTAACTAATACACTTTGAATCAGAGCGATAACTAATACGGAACTCCAATAACACTGTTAAGAAATCAAAAACTCATGTGAGTTACACACTAAATTCACAAATTTTCCCACTTCTTAACACTTAAAATCACTTTAAAGTATAATATACGAGGTTGATACTTCATCGACATATGTATTTCATGTTAATACAAATTATAGAATATTTTGTACTTCGATAATTTAAGTACAAATACGCTATATCCCATTACACCATAGATTAAAAATTCTGTGGATTTCCCCATATATTCTATATGAATAGTGTTAGCCTTCGTGACAGCTCATGAAATGTGCTAGACTTAATGGGAAACTATTGAAAGTGTTAGTTTAATAGTAATAATAATAATAATAATCTAATAATAATATTCAAGAAAATTATAAGACGCTTTTAAAATATGATTACGTTTTTATCATCAATTCCAAATGTAGTGTATTAAATCAAAAAATATATAAGTTAACTTTTTCGCACGGCAAAGAATATTTTTTGACACAGTGTGCGTAAAGTTCCCGATAACGTATCTAGAATAAGTAAAACGTAATTAAATGTTGCGTTGAAATCTGTTCGCCGCGCGGATGTTGCGTCACGAATTTCCGTCTCGATGTAATGGTGGAAAAAATAAAGGAAGGGGTGCAGGGAGAGAGGTAGGAGCACAAGGCGGGGTCTCGGGGCCCCAGGTGGGGGGATAGGGGGCGAAGCTCCTCCCCCAGAAGAAAATATAATTGAAGGCATCGATTCTAAAACGTCCTTAGCGCTCGGCCCGGCTGCCGTTATATCAAAATTGACGTCATGGTGACCAAAATTTGCAATTTTACGGAAATGCATTTTAAAAAATAGTATCGTGCAGAGGATCAAAAATGGCAACTTTTTATATATATACTTTGTTTGTACAATGTTTAGTATTTGAAAAAAAAAATAAAAACGGCAAAATTTTAAATCTTATTTGCACCACGTTTTTTAAACTTAGCTCGCTGCAGCTCCGACAAATATGAACGGATCTTGCTTATTTTTTGCATAGACTCGTAAAATAGTCTAGCGCTGCTAATAAACTCATAGATAGTTAAATATTAAATATTTTTCATTCAACAATTTAATTGCAAACCAGTGAGCTACCTTTTATATGGTTAAATATGTTCAACGAAAAAAAGTATCGAGGGAAGTTTAAGACTCAACTAACTTTCAACGAGACATTTGTTTGTTAACATTTGAAGAAGTTTCTCAGAAAATTTCAGATGAATTGGATGAAAAGTGGCAAAGATAGAGCGATTTTGCCAAACTTGCACGCCCCGCGCGAACATTAGCGGGACTGCGCGATACATGACGCTCAGTGTATGTCAGTCATAGAATAAGAAATAATTTAAGAAACATGATAAAAGTTATCCTGAAATAAACAAAACAAAGTCGAACTCGTTTCGCATTGAAATCACACTGATTTTCTTGTTCGTTTACAAGCTGCATTTATTCACAAATTTGTTAATTTCATTAATCTTTTTAAAAAACGTTTTACTTGCTAAATAAATTATAAGCATAATGTCGATCAATATAGGACGTAAAAGAATTAGAAATGAGCATGCATGGAAAAAAACTATTAATAAAAGTTGTAAAAATAAGGTAAGTAAAATATCGTAAGACGTGTTATAAAAAAGAATTTCTGTTGCAAATATGATTGAATGACATGTATATAAAATTCGAAATTAATTAAAACGAAGAACTCTCTAAATTTTTATGCTGTTGTGAAATATTATGTAAATAAACAATTTGAAGTTAATTATTTTAATTACTTATGCATCCCATGCGTTAATCAACTTCCACACCCGTGTCAAAATGCACTATTTTCAAATCATTTAAAATGAAGCTGTAATTAATTTTGTAAAATAAATTTTTTCATATATAAAATGATGATTTCCAAACGTCTTTTATATAGGGATTAGAATATGAATCAGTTAGTGAAAAGAAAGTGCTTGAAAAGACGTTCACAGAAATCAAAAATTGTTGTCCTAAAAAGTGTTTTTTAAAAGTAGATCATGAATGGCAAAAAAGTATTTTTCATAAATTTTGGCGCAGTGGAGATTTTCAAGTACAGAATACAATATTAGAAAATATGATTGTAAGAAAAGAATCGACACAAGAATTAAAATGTTTACAGTGGCAATTTCATTGTTACTACAAAAGCACTAGTATCGATATTTGTCGAAAGTTTGTTTGCAGTATTTTCCAAATTGGAGAACGAAGAATAAAAACGGTTCAAGAAAAAATAGTAAGTGGCAAAACGATGTCTGATAATAGAGGAAAACAAGATAATCACAAGGTAAAGCTAACTGAAGATGTCAAAACTTTAATTCTGGAACATTGTAAAAGCCTTCCGCATTCTGAGTCACATTATACTAGAGAAAGCTCAAAGCTTTACTATTTTCTTGATACATCGTTAACATTACATTCACTCTATTTTTCCTTTTTGAATTTTTATGCAGCTGTAACAGGCAGTGAAGCTATTCCTATTGATAAAACAACATATTTTAATTATTTTAATCATTTTATGAATTTCTCTATTGGTCTGCCACGTACTGATGTATGTGATCTTTGTTTTACTTATGAAACTAACAAAGGACGAGAAAATGAGTATTTTGAACATATCGTGCAAGTTGAAAAGTATAAAAACTTAAAAAATTCAATGTTGTCCACTGTAAATGTACTAAAATGTGAACTTGACTTTGGTCAAAACTTGCCATTGCCAAAACTACCAGTTAATTCTCAATTTTTTCGTCGTTTAGTTTGGATGTATTTGTTTAATGTACACATTTTCGATAGTGATCGAAGTTACATGTTCCATTTCCTTGAAGGGATTTTAAAAAAGGGCGCCAACAGCGTATGTAATATGGTTGAGTATGCGATAAGGAAAGAACTACAACTAAACGTCTTCGATAAAATATTTTTATTTTCTGATGCTAGGAGGTCAAAATCGAAATTACATTAATTTGAAATTCTTTTCATTTTTATCTTACAAATTGTAATTAGAAATCCAACATTTATTTCCTGTTAGAGGGCATTCCTACTGCCAGTGTGACCGAAATTTCGGTTTGTATGGTAGTAAGAAAAAAAAGCAAGAAAGAATTGAAACAGAAAATGATTATGTGCAACTAATAAAAAATTCTAGAAATCCTCCATTCGAAATGGTTGCTATTTCACAGTGCGAAGTAAAAGATTATGAAAAACTGTTTGCGAAAGACGAAGACTTGCAGAAAAATGTAATTAAAATAAGCAAAGTTGTTAGAATTGTATATTTTCCTAACGGACAAATTGATTTGTATTACGATTATGATGTCAATCCAATTACAATTAAACTAAGAAACAGCAGTGAAGTAGATTTGTCGAAAGTATCATTAGCTAAAAAGGTAGGAATAACGATAGAAAAAGAAAAGGATTTTAAACATTTATTGCAATTTTGTACTACTAATGGGCAACATTTTGGTGAAAATTTTTTAAAAACAACTTCTATTAAAACTGTTGTCAGTAAAACAAAGAATGTGAAAGAAGAACATGGTAACAAAAAAATTCGAAAAACGGAAGTTGTCTCAACAAAAAGAAGAAAAGTAAGCGACGAACAAAAGCAAAAATTAAAATTAAAAATTAATAAAAAAGAAAAGAAAACAAAAACGATAAAAGGAACAAAAAAGTAATATGTTTTTGAAACGCGTTGTATGTATTGCGACTAAATTGTAAATAAATCTTAATGTAGAAATATAAATAAATATAAGTATTAGTTATTTGAAGTTTCTAATTTACTGAACAATGTAAAAAATCTGTGAAATTTATATGTTTCCCAGAAATTTATATTTTTAAAGATTGTAATTTACTATTCAATTCATTTACGCTGCAATATTCTTTTTAATGTGTGTGAATTTCATTTGAACGCTTTATTATAACCATTTATTATCTAGTGTATATAACATTTAGAATTAACAATAATTTCTAAAACTTTCGTACAAAGATTTAAAAATTCAACAACTTTATGAATAACTGCCGTTTGATTTTGCCTTTGCTTTGTTTATTTAATTTCTTATTGTTTCATCAGATACTTATTTTTCTTAACTTCTACACTATAAATCGACAGTATTAAATAGTATGATTTGATTAAGTATGTATTTTTTAAAAAGTAGGACAGCAAATCTTCAAGTAAACGGCATTATATGACTGACATATGCTGCGAGCGTCATGTATCGCGCAGTCCCGCTAATGTTCGCGCGGAGCGTGCAAGTTTGGCAAAATCGCTCTATTTTTTCCACTTTTCATCCAATTGATCTGTCATTTTCTGAGAAACTTCTTCAAATGTTAACAAACAAATGTCTCGTTGAAAGTTCACTGAGTCTTAAACTTCCCTCGATACTTTTTTTCGTTGAATATACTTAACCATATAAAAGGTAACTCACTGGTTTGCAATTAAATTGTTGAAAGAAAAATATTTAATATTTAACTATCTATGAGTTTATCAGCAGCGCTAGACTATTTTACGAGTCTATGCACAAAATAAGCAAGATCCGTTCATATTTGTCGGAGCTGCAGTGAGTTAAGTTTAAAAAACGTGGTGCAAATAAGATTTAAAATTTTGCCGTTTTTATTTTTTTTTTCAAATACTAAACATTGTACAAACAAAGTATATATATAAAATGTTGCCATTTTTTATCCTCTATACAATGCTATTTTTAAAAATTCATTTCCGCAAATTTAAAAATTGGTCACCATGACGTCAATTTGTATATAGCGGCAACCCGAGCCGAGCGCTAAGGACGTTTTAGAATCGGTGCCTTCAATTATAAATCATTTTAGAAAAATACAAAAAATTATATAACAATTTTACATTAAAAAAGAGGACCAATTATCCTATTTTTCTTAATATTTTCCAAAAGTTTTTAAAAATTCTTTAATTTGTTCCAAATTTTCCAACTTGTTCCAAATTTTCCAACTTGTTCCAAATTTTCCAACTTGTTCCAAATTTTCCAACTTGTTCCAAATTTTCCAACTTGTTCCAAATTTTCCAATTTGTTTCAAATTTTCCAATTTGTTTCAAATTTTCCAATTTGTTTCAAAGTTTCCAACTTGTTTCAAATTTTCCAACTTGTTTCAAATTTTCCAATTTGTTACAAATTTTCCAATTTGTTTCAAATTTTCCAATTTGTTTCAAATTTTCCAATTTGTTTCAAATTTTCCAATTTGTTTCAAATTTTCCAATTTGTTTCAAATTTTCCAATTTGTTTCAAATTTTCCAATTTGTTTCAAATTTTCCAATTTGTTTCAAATTTTCCAATTTGTTTCAAATTTTCCAATTTGTTTCAAATTTTCCAATTTGTTTCAAATTTTCCAATTTGTTTCAAATTTTCCAATTTGTTTCAAATTTTCCAATTTGTTTCAAATTTTCCAATTTGTTTCAAATTTTCCAATTTGTTTCAAATTTTCCAATTTGTTTCAAATTTTCCAATTTGTTTCAAATTTTCCAATTTGTTTCAAATTTTCCAATTTGTTTCAAATTTTCCAATTTGTTTCAAATTTTCCAATTTGTTTCAAATTTTCCATTTTGTTTAAAATTTTCCAATTTGTTTCAAATTTTCCAATTTGATTCAAATTTTCCAATTTGATTCAAATTTTCCAATTTGATTCAAATTTTCCAATTTGATTCAAATTTTCCAATTTGATTCAAATTTTCCAATTTGATTCAAATTTTCCAATTTGTTTCAAATTTTCCAATTTGTTTCAAATTTTCCAAATTGTTTCAAATTTTCCAATTTGTTTCAATTTTCCAATTTGTTTCAAATTTTCCAATTTGTTTCAAATTTTCCAATTTGTTTCAAATTTTCCAATTTGTTTCAAATTTTCCAATTTGTTTCAAATTTTCCAATTTGTTTCAAATTTTCCAATTTGTTTCAAATTTTCCAATTTGTTTCAAATTTTCCAATTTGTTTCAAATTTTCCAATTTGTTTCAAATTTTCCAATTTGTTTCAAATTTTCCAATTTGTTTCAAATTTTCCAATTTGTTTCAAATTTTCCAATTTGTTTCAAATTTTCCAATATGTTTCAAATTTTCCAATTTGTTTCAAATTTTCCAATTTGTTTCAAATTTTCCAATTTGTTTCAAATTTTCCAATTTGTTAAAAAATTTCCTATTTGTTTCAAATTTTCCAATTTTCTCAAAATTTTTCAATTATTTTCCAAATTTTCAAACTTTTTCCTAATTAATACGGCATAAGTCACCGGTGACTCCTACGCTTTTTAGACATACATTAAATATTACATGAATAGAAAAGTAAAATGTTTACGTTGTTAGCTTTTCAGACAATCATACATTATTTAATACTAATATAAAAAGATCTTATGCAAAAATTACAAGATATTACCAAGACCATGCCTATGGTCTCGATAAGAAGTCTTGGGATTTTTCAAAATTAATTAAATATTTTAGCTTTTGTATGTATTTATTACGAATAGTTTATAGGACGTTATAATAACATAAGGGGAGGTATACACTTTGAGACTTTGAAACTTAATGTTAATGGAATGATATTGCCAGTCTGCTTTTTTCTTCTCTTTGTAAAGTAAAAAAATACTGCTGCTAATTCATTTGGTCTTAGCTTCCTCAAACTAAATTAATTGTTTCAATACGAAATTCTTTGTTCTCATCAATTAATTTTAAATTGCTATATCTCTTCGTAATATAACCGTTTAAGGGGAGGTAATACAGAAATTTGTCGACTTTAGCGGTTTTTCTTTTTTATCTTTGGATCTACAAAACAATATGCTAAATCCATACGAAAAGTTATGTAAAATCATCTAAGACACATGTAAAAAAAACGCTGCATATTCATTGGCATTTAGCTTCCTCAAACTAAATTAATTCTTTCAATATGAAATTCCTTATTTTAACAAATTAATTTTAAATTGCTAGATCTCTTTCTAATTAATAGCTCAAAATAGATCAGCTTTTTTTGCCACTAATGGTTTGTCCAAAGATATTTTTTTCTAAAATTACGCAACGATAGGTAATAATCCTTATCACAGCAATTCTTTCTCTGTGCGTAATTTATTAAAATTATTTAACTATTTAAATTACATGTAATCAGATGTTATTTCGTAGATTCACTGAATTCTTAATCATCTAACATTTTTTTAAATGCTTGCCATCATAGATTTCCGAAATATAACCGTTTAAACTAAATATGACTTTTTTCGTGTATAACAAAAGAAGGAAAAGAGTCTATCCAAACTTTGCGGTTGTAAACAATAGGTAATTTTATGCTCTTGTTAGTATGTATTTACACTATCACTGTGGGTTTCGACTAAAATTAACTATAGACTAGGCTTGCGGTTCACAATTTTTTGCAGATATTATTTCTGTTATGTCTAAAGATTATTTTAAGATCCAGATTTAAAAAAGTTAGGGAGGAAGGAGACGGAAATAAACTCGATTTAAATTTTTATTATTATGTTAAATGATATATCTGAAAATAAATACATACAGCAGTTACGATTTTTTAGTATAAGTTGTATATATTCATCCTGATACAAGTTTTCCCTACTCGACAGACATTTTTATTATTATTATTATTATTATATAATCTGAGTTTGGGCTCAGTAGGAGCCCCAGACGCATGGTTTCCCTTGGCGTCCCTCCTTGTCATGCCAGTTACCGCCTTGATGTTACCGCTTCCCAGAAAGAAAAGATTCCGGGGGCAGCACTGGCCCGTATCTCCTCGGCTTTCAGAAAGTAGGCTCCCAGAAATCGGCGCCTACTTTCAGACAGCGCTGGGCAACTGCACAGGAGGTGTTCTGATGACTCTTCCTCCAGGCAGCAGTATCGACATTCAGGGCTGTTTTCCAAGCCCATCCTGTGCCTGCGCAACTTCAGATTACCGTGGCCCGTGAGTATTTCCACGATGATCCTGGCTTTGCTTTTACTGAGACCAAGAATGACTCTTGTCCAGTCTTTTGCTGTTGTGGGAGCGATGAATGCCTTAGCTTGCCTGCAACGTTCCTCTTTATCCCATACCTGCTGATGCTCCGCAGTTACCCACCCAGTAATTGTGTCTTTTACTAGGCTGCTGCTGATGCCTATAGCTGGTTCTGGGCCGATGAAGCTTTCTTTAGCTCCGGTTTTAGCAAGGTCATCTGCTATCATGTTTTCCTTGATACCGCTGTGCCCTGGGATCCATAATAGCGTGACCTTTGAGGTTCCTGCCATATCATTGAGGGCTTCATAGCATTCCCACACTAATCTGGATTTAGTTGTATAACTGTTGAGTGCCTGTAGGGCGCTCTTGCTGTCCGAGCAGATATACACCCGTCCCTCGGAGACGGCTTCTGCAGCCATCCCAGCACAGCGTGTTATAGCTACCAACTCGGCTTGGAAGACAGTGGCGTACTGGCCAAGGGGTACGATAGTGCCCTTACCGTTCCACCTACAGTATATGCCCGCTCCAGTACCTGCCATACTCTTGGATCCGTCTGTGTAGTACAGATTTCTCCCGCTTGGTAGGCTACTTTTACCTGTCACCCAGTCTTTCTTGGATGATAGACTGATTCTGTACTTCTTATCGAAGAGGAAGCGCGTGTTCGTGGTGTCCAGGGTCATCCTCAGGACGTCCCTTCCATCCAGTCCCTTGGGATATCTTATGGATTTCCCAATACTCACCTCTCCGAGTACTCTTCTGACTCTGTGCAGGGCCTTTGCAGCCTCTGCCTCCAAGGTCAGTCTGAAAGGCTCAATATTCAGGATCACCCCCAGAGCTGCAGTAGGAGTTGTCCTAGTCGCTCCGGAGATGGCCCTGAGAATCAAGCTTCTTGTTCTCTCTAGTATGATGTTTGCTGTTGATAGGGCAGTTCGGTTCCACCAGACTATGACCACATAGGTAAGTGTGGCTTAAGGACCGCCTCATACATCCATTTCATTGTTTCCGGTCTCAAACCCCAGTTTCTTCCTACGGCCCTTCTCAGTTGCCACAGGCATGCTGTGACTTTTCCGGTAGCATACTGTAGGTGCTCTTTCCATGATAGTTTACTAGCCAGAATTACACCTAGGTATTTTACCTTGTTCTTTAGTGTCAGTTTCTGTCCACTCAGTATAAGATTGCATTGTCTATTCCACTTGTATCTCCTGGTGAAGACTACTACTTCCGTCTTTGCTGGATTGACGGATAGTCCCGTATGTGAGCACCAGGCGTCTACAAGCTTTAAAGCTTTATGCATAATGCCCATAAGGGGATCCAGGAATGGTCCACGGATGATAACTACTTATGATTGATATCAGCGTAGCCGATTACTTTGCACCCCATATCGCTGAGCTGTTTCAACAACTCGTTTACCACCAAACACCAGATAAGGGGAGATAGGACGCCTCCTTGTGGGCACCCCTTCCCCACCCTTCCTTGTAGCGTTGTATCGCCCTTGGTGGTTTCGAGAAGTCTACTACTCAGCATGTGATCGATCCAGTCGATTAAGCAAGGGGGAACCTTGTGCCTTTTCAAGGCTTCTCTGATTACCTCCCTTGATATGTGGTTGAAGGCCCCTTCTATGTCCATCAGAGCACTAATGACATATCCTTTGGCTTCCACCTGTGTTTTGATAAACGAGATCGCGCTAAAAAGTGCGGTCTCTGTTGACCTCCCAGCCCTGTAAGCGTGTTGGTCTTTATGGAGCTGTTCTTTTTCCAGGACAGTGTCCCGTATGTATCTATCTATCAGCCTTTCTACAGTCTTGAGTATGAATGAAGTAAGGCTGATAGGGCGGAAGTCTTTTGTGGAGGTGTATCCGCATTTACCAAACCCAAGTGTAATGCTCGCCCGTATTAATCGTGTCAGTGGGCCGATGATAACGTCCTCCGCTCTTTGTAGCAGGGCCGGATATATACCATCGGGTCCCGGTGACATATAAGGACTAAAAGACCTTACTGCCCACCTCACCCTGGTCGGCATGACAATTTTATTGGCCAGCCGGCGTCGTTCACCTAAATCGGTGAATGACTTCCTGCAGCCAACCCCGAACTCCGCGGAGTCAGGGTTTACTTCGTCATCCTTGATTCTACTGAATCCCGGGAAGTGCGCCTGGATCAGGAGGGAGAGAGTCTTCTCATCAGTTGAGTCTTCACATCTTTGCCTCCATTGATGTTCTCGCAGAAGGTGGCCCAGCTTCTTTTGCGTGCCTCCCTTACCGCGGATTTGTATTCATCCCTTACCGTTTTATAAGTATTCCACAGCGTAATGCTGTGTGCTTTCCTGGCCGCCTTAAAGAGTCTTTTCGTTTTCTCCTTGAGTGCTTCCAGTTTTTTACTCCACCAGGTAACTTTACCTATGTTTTTGGTCCTTTTGAGGTCGCAGTTCCTCTGGAAGGCCAAAGTGATACCGTTTGTGAAGATTCGAGCTGCCTCTTCTAGAGTTTCCCTGTCCCTTATGTCGACTGACGGCACGAGCGCTCGCTTTAAATTCACATGTACTCGGTATATTGATTATCTCAGATTAATATGAAGGTCAATTCGATATTTTTCTTTATATGAATATAAATCTATAATAATTACATTTGTTATATGTAATAATATTTGAAATTATAATGCAATGGATTATTCAATAACGTTATACTTGGCAAAATTCTTTAAACTTTACAATATAGTTGAAGCTATCAATTCTTTTCCGTAAGTAATTATGAATAATACAAAGGATTAAAGGGAATATTACATTCCTTATAATTAAATCTAAAGTATTTTGATATACATACCTACTAATGTACAGTTACATAGAAATTGAACCCTTACAATTATCGTACTAATGTACAGTTACATAGAAATTGAACCCTTACTATCACCCTCCTAATGTGCCGTTACGGATAAACTGAACCCTTATAATATGAAAATACACCTGCGTTTTACTTATAGTTCACCGATGTATATTTAAAAATTGCTTTTTTATTTATTATATAATAAACAAAAAGCTATTATATTATTATACAATACACTATATATTATAGTAGTACTAAAACCGCCGTCGCTGTTCTGGCAGCCGCACACTCGGATACAGCTATGCTTATCGATATTTTTATACTACAAGTTTAGTTTTACTTTATTCACACATTTTTGCGCACATACTTAAAATATCCATCCAAATGATGCTATTTTTTGGAATTTCAATATTGCATATATAGCTTAAATTAATTAAAACACAAAAAAATTTCTCGGTTTACAGATATTGTAGACTAACTTTTCAGGGCCTAAAATTTACACAAAAATAGTAGCTTTTCGACTATCTATGCATAATTAAAATTAAAATATTATTTGTGATACTGTGCCCTTTTGTTTATGACGAAAAAACGACCCTTCTTTGACGCCATTTTTAAATAGTTAAACTTATGAAATCGTTTAGATTCAAGTTGTTTATTATAAAACAAGTCTCAAAGAAGAGAACGAGACCTCAAACGGTTGCAAGTACCGTCTCGAAGCAGTAGAAATTAAGTTTTGCCACAATGGTTTTCTTAATTGCAAAAAAGATTTTGCAACAAGTAATGAATATCTTTTGATGAAATTTTTTACACATTATAAGTACTATCATGGCTTTATTATCACAGACTTTCTAAGTTTTATGATCATTATTTAAAGTAATTAAAAATGATTTAAAAAGATTTCATTTGTAACACAACTTTTGCGAATGAAAAACCGCTGCAACTGCTTTAGCAGAATACTTTCACAAAGAGAGGTCCTGAAAAATTGAGCCAGAGAGGCTTATAATGGAAATTCGGACTGAATAAAATAATGCTATAATAAATTCACTAACATGGGGAGATCACGGAGTTCGGGTCGCCGATACTGATGAAACTTTAGGGATTGTTTCATGGGTCCTAAAAATGAAGCCCAATACTCGTGGATTCATCCGATGGCCCTTCGTACGCTAGATACGGCGTATTTCATTAACGTTGATAGTATATATTTGTTTTTTAGCATTGCCTATATGATTAATGCTAATGTTTTGTGGCACTATCGCAGATTTAAAGTCTCATGGGATAAAACTACGGATACTGGGCTTCATTTTCAGGTTCCAAAAGTCGATCCCCAAAGTTTTATAAAAATCCAGGACCCGGATTCCATGCTCTCCTCTAATAAGTACAAGCGTTTAAGTATTCATTGCATGTCTGAAAAAATCTTTTAACTCGAATTATGTTTTTATTATATTTGGATGCGATATTATTATTGCCAAACAAAAAAATTGAGTCCTTTAAAAGACATAGGTATTGACGGGAAATCATGCGCAATATGAAAAAAATGTACTTTTTGTTTTTTGGTATTGCATATTTTGATAAATTTCAATATTTTCAAAGATAATGAATTTAGATCAAATAGGTTATCTAAAATAGTCTGTATGAATGTTTTCATCATTTTTTTAATTCTGAAATAAATAACTATCTAAGAGTTATCGCTCTTATTAATTGATATATGATATTAATGCCAATTGAATAATATAAAGTTAATTTTTAATAATAATATTGAATATTGGAAAATTCAACAAAAGGTTCAAAATCATAGATATTCGCAAAAATATTTTCAAAATAATTGAAAAATATATTAATTGATTTAAAGCCATGTATATTTTAAAATTATGTACTTATATTGCTTCCTCAAAGAGCAAACTTTGTGATAGTAAAAAAATAGTTTTTCGTAAACATGTTAGAAACATCTTTTGAGACATGAGGAATAGAAATACACTATTTTTAGAAAATGTTTGTATGGATTGTGCATGCGTGCATGCAAGTGCGTGTGTGTATGTGCATTATTATCTCGAGTAATCCACGGTAAAATTTAATGTTCCAGGAATCATTGTATTTGTCTTTTGTTATAGGAAGGGGGTGTAATAATAATTTTTCTATAGTTTTTCGGATTAGTTTTTGTTTTTTAGCAGTTTTTCGATTTTTTGGAAGTAGTAATAAAAAAATATTTTTTATATAATTAACTATACTGAACCATAAAACAGGGTAAGTATTCCTACTTTTTACGGTACTTCACTTGATAGTACTTTTTAACAAATATATTTAATAATCAATTATACAAAATATAATATAAAATAATATGTATTAAAACAATTTTGTGAAAAGTGATAACGATTAATTTATAATATCAGGAAAAATGCAGCAGTATTGCATTAAGGCAATAAGGAGCACTCTACGGAAAACTCGTTTTCTCTTTTTTACGAAAAATAAATATTTTGTAATGTGCAGAATATAATCCCAAAGTTGATGATGTTGATGATGATTGATTTCATATAGCAGGTAATCGTGTACCTATATACTTTTAATGCGTTTTTCTCAAAATTATTGTAATTTTTTACGGAAATCATTTCATATGGAGAATATATTTCCAAAGTTATAAATTAAAATTCATTCTCTATAAGTGTTTTTTGCCGGCGTAAAATTTAGTACTTTTCCGCATACGACTTCTGATCGGGCAACACTGGAGGCCGACTTCGCCTGTGCCACGGTACTGACCAAAATATGATAGTTTTATGAAAATCACCCTTATAGACTCAGATGTCTGGAAACATATAACTTTAAGATGACTAAACAGTAATTGCAACCAGAATAAATATATTTTAATCCTAATTTATTTAATCATTGCAACGTTTTGAAATTAAATTTTTGTTTCTTTTTTAAGTTTAGTCGCTTGCAGCGAATACTACACGTTCCACCAGTTTACACCTCCGACGTCAAAGCCTTTGCGTGAGCCTTTGCAAATACGAGGTCTGTCCCAAAAGTATCCGACCTACCGCGATTTCTCGGCGCTTGATTTATTCTTCTTCATCCGGGGGGTGGCATCCTTCAAAGTAGTCCCCATTTGATTGAACAAGACACTCATATCGATGTTTCCACTTATTAAAGCACTCTTGAAAGTCAGACTTCGGAATCGCCTTTAGTGCATTCGTCGCATTAGTTTCAACAGTTTGTTTATTGTCGAATCGATGTCCTTTAAGCGGCATTTTCAATCGAGGAAACAGCCAAAAGTTGCAGGGAGCTATATCAGGACTGTATGGAGGCTGGCGGAGCTGCGCAACACTGTGTTTCAATAAATACTGCTGCACAAGGTTTGATGCGTGCACTGGAGCATTGTCGTGATGAAGAAGCCAGTCACCGGTTTCCCAAAGTTGCGGTTGTTTTCTCCTGATTGCATTACGTAATCTTTTCAAAACTTCAACGTAGTACTCTTTATTGATTGTCTGGCCTGTAGGTGCATATTCGTGGTGCACAACGCCCTCATAATCGAAAAAAACAATCAACATTGACTTGATGTTGCTTCGACTTTGACGAGCTTTTTTCGGCCGAGGCTCAGATGGAAACTTCCACTGCGAAGATTGTTGTTTTGTTTCAGGATCATAACCATAAACCCATGACTCATCACCAGTAATAACCTTTTTAAGAAAGTTTTCATCACTATTAATCATTTCCAAATTGTCCTGAGCGATTTCTAATCGAAGGTTTTTTTGCTGGTCTGAGAGCAGTTTCGGGATGAATTTTGCACACACGCGAGTCATTCCCAAATTCTCGGTTAAAATTCGCCAAACGGTACTTTTTCGCATTCCAAGTTCATCTTCCAGTTCTCTCACAGTCAAACGACGATCTTGTTCAACTGCGACACGCACACGCTCGACATTATCCGACGATGTTCCCGTCGAAGATCGACCAGAACGAGGATCACTGTCAACAGATGTGCGACCCCACTTTTGAACCGCCTATACCACTCTTTTATTTGTGTTTTGCCCATACACTCATCTTTAAAGGCCTTTTGCAACATTTCAATAGTTTCCGCACAACTTTTACCGAGATTAAAGCAAAATTTTATGCAAATTCGCTGTTCGGTTCGTTCTGCCATTTTTAGCAATAAGCAAATTGCGACGAACGCAAAAAAATCGTTGTAAACAAATACACGCTGCGCGGGAACTAAGGCGTTTCATCGGTATCTCAGGCTACTGACGTGAAGGTTAGGAGTTGCTGGTGACGTTCGTACCCTCCAGAGGTCGCCTGAGTCTCTCCGCGCGAAGATATGAACGTAGGTCGGATACTTTTGGGACAGACCTCGTATTCAATAAATATATATGTCTTTCCAAACATATTTTAAAAATCCGTCTGCACTGATCGAGTCTTTGTTACTTGCTGCCGATTCTTTATATGAAAGTACCTATGAAAAGAAGCTCCCAAAATAGTTTTCAGCCCCTAAGGTCCATTGTGTTCCCTGTAAAGTGTTCTAATTTGTAAACATTGCTAAAAAACGGCTATTTTCAAGAAATTTTAGAGAATTCCCATTTTAATCAATTTGAACGTACCAAAAAAGGATTTCTTCATCTTTTTACAATCATTCAGAAAGAAAGATTAGACCCCCTTTGCAGCTCAATGGGGCACCTCTATAGAGATGTTTCTTGAAATGACCCATTATTCCTTTTTTTGTACGTTCAAAACCGTTTGGTATAACCAAATTTGAAGCTTCTAGAAGATAGGCAATGTAGCGCAAGTCGTTGCAGGCAAGTTGAGGGCTCCCGTTTTCCCACCTAAATTTTTTCGCAATTTTGAATCGACCGTAACTTTTCATTCAAATGATGCTGCGACCACGCAAATTAAAGGTTCTAATGTGAGCTTTCATTTTACCGTATGTACTTGACCGTAATCTATATCGTAATCTATAATACCTTACGAAAAATCAAGCTAGAAAATAAATTTACAGTTATGCTATATATTTAAAAGGCAAAATCAAAAAAGCTAAGACCTAATGAATTAGTAGTGGTATCTTTTTACTTTACAAAGAAAAAAGCAGACTTGCAATATCATTCGACTAACATTAAGTTTCAAAGTCTCAAATTGTATACCCCCCTTTATGTTGTTATAACGTCCTCTAAACTATTAGTAATAAATATATACAAAATCTGAAATATTTAATTAATTTTGAAAATCCTCAGACTTCTTATCGAGACCATAGGCATGGTGTTGGTATTATCTTGTAATTTTTGCATAAGATCTTTTTATATTAGTAATAAATAATGTATGATTGCCTGAAAAGCTCACAACGTATACATTTTACTTTTATATTCATATAATATTTAATGTATGTCTAAAAAGCGTAGGAGTCACCGGCGACTCATGCCGTATAAATTTGGAGAAAATTGTAAAATTTAAAAAAAAATTGGAAAATTTGGAATAAATTGGAAAATTTGGAACAAATAGGAAAATTTAGAACAAATTGTAAAATTTGGAACAAATTAAAGAATTTATAAAAAGTTTTGGAAAATATAAAGAAAAATAGGATATTGGTCCTCTTTTTTAATTTATAATTTTTATATAATTTTTTGTATTTTTCTAAAATGATTTATAATTATATTTTTTTCCTGCACCCCTTCCTTTATTTTTTCTACCATTACATCGAGAAATTCGTGACTCAATGTTCGCGCGGCGAACTGAGTTCAACGTACATTTAATTACGTTTTACATATTCTAGATACGTTATCGGGAACTTTACGCACACTGTGTCAGAAAATATTATTTGCCGTGCGAAAAAGTTCACTTATATATTTTTTGATTTAATACACTACATTTGGAATTGATGATAAAAATGTAGTCATATTTTAAAATCGTCTTATAATTTTCTTGAATATTATTATTAGATTATTATTATTATTATTATTATTAAACTAACACTTTTCAATAGTTTCCCATGAAAGTCTAGCACATTTCATGAGCTGTCACGAAGACTAACACTATTCATATACGAGTAGAATATATGGGGAAATCCACAGCACGTTTAAACTATGGTGTAATGGGATATCGCGTATTTGTACTTAAATTACCGAAGTAGAAAATATTCTATAATTTCTATCAACATGAAATACATATGTCGATGAAGTATCAACCTCGTATATTATACTTTAAAGTGATTTTAAGTGTTAAGAAGTGGGAAAATTTGTGAAATTATTGTGTAACTCACATGAATTTTTGAATTCTTAACAGTGTTATTGGAGTTCCGTATTAGTTATTGCTCTGATTCAAAGTGTATTAGTTAGCTATTATTATAATGCAACTTACCGATAAATTTATGTGCCATTCTTTAAAAAGAAGTTATAACTGCTTAAATATGTGTAACTCCATTTATTTAATTTCTTAATTTTAATAAAGTTGACAATTTAACAAATGCGCCGTCTTCATAAACGGCAAACTAACAACATAAGTTTATTTTCAACATCAAATCGAATATTTTAAGCCGTGTGGGATGTGTGTGCCTCAAAAACTGTTGATATGACAGCATTCGAAACATTTGTTGTCAAAGCATAACTCATACAAAAAATGTAGTTTTAACTATAGCACACCTATAATATTGTTTATTTTGACATGGTTATGGCTGTAATCATAAGTTTTTATAATATATTAATGTATGGCATGGATTCGGTTAATTTTCTTTGCATTATAAAAGTGTGAGAACATTAAGAATGCCTGTATAATCGAATTCTTACGTTTTTCAGTGTATAGAAAACACAATGCTATTCTTATTAGAGAAATGCGCCGTCAAAAAAATGAGTAACACTAAGGAAATATTATTACTTGCAATGGGTACTTATTACCTGTGGATTTCGTCATGTAAATTATGGTTGTGCCGATAAACTCTCGAAGAGTCGGGTCGATTTCTTTTATCTAGTTCATGTCTCCTACTAGATACTTTTGTAGTCAAAAAATCTGTTTACCCGAGAAAATCGGGCTACCCTAATAAATAAAAGTAACGTGAAACTCATATCATGAAAAGTGCTAGTCTTCGTAAGGATCATCAATATATGGGATATAGGTATCTTTTCCACCTAACGTTGCATAATTTTTCAAAGAGTTTCCTTATTGTTCTATTTTTCCTTTAAAATATAACTAACACAGCCTCCGGGGTTGTTTTAATGAAAAAAGATACCTCTTCTTCTAACCATAACTCTATTACAAGTTTTTATTATGGAAAAATGTCGGAAAAGATAATAAAAACTATGCAAAAAGAGCATAAATTTAAGTTCTGTTACGTATACAAATATAATATTAATCTGATTAAAAGTTATTAACAATTGAAGATGGTCACTGAAAATACATGCAAAATAAACGAATTTAAAACAGTTAAATTTCTGTGAATATTCATGCAATTTTGGTCACCATTTTCTGATGAGTCATTTATCTATAATAGAACTTGTAGAGTTAGAATGAGAGGTATCTTTCTCATTAAAATAATGAATATTTCCAGTAAATTACCTTATATATCGAGAACAAGGGCCCATTAGAGTTAATTACGGGTGCTAAGCTTTATTTTAGGGTACCAGAAAATACCTCCCAAAGTCTCACCTAATTTCGTTTCCCGGAGGGTGTGTCTTCTCCTTGTAAGTATAATTTATAATACCCCGAGTACAACAATTCTTACAGTCAATAGTATACCTTTTCTCCGTATTAAAGGGACCAGCCTGAATTAAACTCCAAAAAATAATCTATTTTTGTGTACCGTGAAACATTTTTCTTATAAAAGCAATCATTCTGAATTTCTTCTTGCTATAAGTACTTGATAATATCTAGAATTTTTCCGTTGTAATAAAACCTCAAAATCTTTCTCCCACGTTTTAATTTTTTAGATTAAACCTAACTATTCCACATAAATTTTATACCCGAACTTATGAAATATAATTATATATTACTTTTATACTTATGTGAATAAAACTTTTATACTAGATTTAGGATGAAAAAACTATCTATAGATACGTTTATAATGTAAATAACAATGATCTTGTGGAGTTTTAAATTATTTCACCGCGCGCATTTGTGCGATTTATTCGGAAATCCAATCAATTTTTCATCAAAGTTCCTTTAATAAATATGGTATTGAAAACAGTGATTTATTGTGACGTGTTGGGTCAAGATTCTCACGTTTTACGACGTTAAAATCTAAGACAATATTGTATTTTGATAGCAAAAAATTTTTCAGTGAAAATTAATACGTGTAAACAACAGAAATATTCCGCTGAT
The DNA here is from genome assembly GCA_949152435.1 of Gastracanthus pulcherrimus. Classification (NCBI taxonomy): domain Eukaryota; kingdom Metazoa; phylum Arthropoda; class Insecta; order Hymenoptera; family Pteromalidae; genus Gastracanthus; species Gastracanthus pulcherrimus. Next base: position 21,629,325 of record OX424572.1, on the reverse strand, counting down.
TACGTGAAATAAGTAATATTGTATTAGGAATCATAAGAATTTATAAAATATAATTACATATTCATGATAATAAAAATATTCAACCCCATTACAGCTCAGCGGGAGAATTTGCCACGCTCGCGTGCAAAATCAGCTTCTATGTATTTAAAAATTCCTCATTTTCTTACACTTTTTTTTGTACTTTTTTCAAGTGTTATATCTCATAGAATACTCTAAAGATTATTATGTAAAAGTAATAATAATAAAAGCTCATATTTGAAAAAGTTATGTCGAGTTAAAGTGAAAAATGTGAAATATATTTTTAATTTGAAAAATTACGTTTTTCACCTATTACTAAAAAACTAAAATAGCTAAAAATTTAGTTTTAGTACAAAAAGTTGCGCAATAGTATTCTTTTTATATATCAATTAAACAAATTTAATTTGAAGCGATGTTGAAAATTGGCTAGTCGGATAATACTAATCCGGCGATATCGCACTTTTCCGTTCGGAGGCCTCAAATAATGATTTGTATAATATCTTTGCTTACTACAATAAAAATCAGGGTAAAAAAAGTTCATACATGTTCGTTTATGATCATGTATGCAGGGTTCATATATGATCATATATGAGCATATTCGAGCTATGACAGATGTAACAGCATATAATCATATATGATCAAGTTCTATAACTCGAGAAAAAAGTCGATTTTTCGCGCGGATGAGTAAACTCATCCGCAAGAAACATATTCGACTTTTTGCCCTTGCTACATAATGTACTATTTAGAGCACACCTTCGGAATGTTTTCGTGTTTTAAATGCATTACTCTACTATATCAAACATGGGAAAAATAGTTAATACAGTGACGGAAGCACGAGAGTTGGAGCTCGTTGCATCAAGGGAGATGGGGGAGAACGGGGAGCAAGATATTGATAAGAACAGGATTTAAATATAAGGATTAAGGTATTAAGGAAGGAGGAAGGGGAGGCAGCAGAGGTCGTCGAGGGTCGCTTGCAGTTCAGCAAGCGTGATTGGCATAAGGTAAGAGAGGATAGAAGATAGTAGATTTTTGAGGGGAAAATAAGTATAGCGAACACAAATAGTACTGTTTCGTAATCCTCGAATGAAAGGAACGGTCTGCCGAACAAATGGGCGGCACAGCAAAGCTTCATTTCTCCGGAAAAGCGGGGGATAGATACGCGAATGTTAAGTGAATGTTCGAGACGGCCGGTGTTATGAGGCCCGTCGATCGTCGATGATTGAACCACGTAATGCTCTGCGATATTTTGAGGCCACTCCTATATTATATGAGTCCCTATATAAGAATCCGCGGAAAGTCGCGACCGTCTGCACCGGCGGCGGTAAGTCGTTGCTTCTTCGGAACAAAGTTTTATGACGAGCCTACATGTGCTCGTAGTTTTATGACAAGTCTGTTGGCTTGTCTTGCATCTCCGCCTCTTTTGTCTTACTATTTACGGTTCGGCGCGCAGGCAATTCATTGGATTACATGTTCGTGTGCGTTCCCCCGCGCCTTACGCGTTTCGCAGAAAAAGTCGATTAGTTTTTGGGAAACACTGCACGCTGCGAATCTTATTTGCCTACAAGATATGGCCTTTCAGGTAAAGGACGCTGCGTGCAGGCATCAACAGTTTATCTAATGGCAAACCTTTTATATAGCGATATAAGTGAACAGTTTTTCAAATAAATTTCGAAAAATAATTATCAAAGAAATTTGTCTGAAAATGGGAATAAGGGATGGAATTACTCTTTTCTAGTATGTTAATTTGCCCATTTCTTCATAAGCTTCAAATTATAGAAGTTATGAGCTGTTAAAAGTTGCATTTTAAGCGATAACGAAATACTTGTAATCAGCTCATAACTTTTATAGCTTGAAATGTTTGGAAAAAATCCGTAAAAAGCTGTATCATAATAATACTGTGATCCATTATGTGTCCTACATCTGTTTTTAATGATTTGAAATAAAAAAAAATTTCACCTCTCAGAATTAGCGATCTTAATTTTGTTGACAAAGGTACGACCGCGACACGGAAGTGCCTTATATTTTCGTTAGCGAAAACTGTGTGAGATAGGCTATCTCACGCAATTTTGGACCAATCGGGCTAAAATTTTAGGAGAGATGTCCTCCAGCACAATATGAAATTCCATATTTTTTTATCCCGATCCTGTACGTAGTTTTTAAATTGCGAGCATTTTTTGCTTAGTTTTACGTGTTTTTTTTTATTCATGTTACACGATTATCTCCGCGAAATCTTAGCGGATCAGGCTCAAATTGTTTTTGGGAGCTCTCCTAAGTATAACAACCTGATGGTCTTATATTAAGATCGAGCCTGCAAATATACGCTGAATGCGGCGACTATAAAAAATCGCTAAAAACGGTTTTTGGGCTATAACTTGAAAACTAAGCATTCTAAGAAAAAAAGTTAAAGAGAAAAGTTGTAGATCTTTTAAAAATACAATTTTTCATATTGACATTTATTTATGAAAATACTTGTAACTCGAGTTAACAGGTCAAAAACGAATTTTAACATCGAAAAAAACAGCTTTTTACCATATAACTTTACAGATATGCATTTTACATGAAAAAGTTAAATGGAAAAATTGTAGATCTTTGAAAAATACAACTTTTTTTCTTGACACCAAGACGCGAAAATGCTTTTAAATCAAGCTAATAGTCCAAAAACGATTATTGACATCAAAAAATGCAGTTTTTTATTATAAAACTTCGCAGGTATGCATCGTACGTAAAAAATTTTGTTAAAGATGTTCCCTTTTCAATAACAGTTTTATATTCAAAGTACGACTAAATAGAAACAGATAATAGTGTCAGCGTTAACTGTAAGCTTTTTAGTTTAGCGCTTTGCGCGAGTGTCAGGCAATCAAGTTAACGCGCAGCCTGAGCAAGTCGAGCGTACAGCGCGAGCACTGGTAAGGCAAGCGAGCGCGAAGCGCGAGCTGAGGTCGGTCGTGCCTCTAATGCAAAACGCTTCGCGCATGTTTTGAATCGCGCGGCGATGCAAGGCGCGGAGGAGCTTAAGATCGAGCGCTCTCTCTGAAGCTCCGGAGCAGGCAAGTCACATGCGGCCGACGGCCACGTGTGGCGCGCTAGTTTTGCTTCTTTTTAACACTGAATATCATTATAACATTGATTTAAAGCTTATATTTAATATCATAAAGGCATAAATCGTAAATCAATTTATATTAATACGTAAATAACCACTATTGTTTAAACTGTCTCATTATAGTTTTATTACTTCAAAGTTGATGAAACAAATAATCTAAAGAAAGATACTTCTTTTCTAATTGAATATCGCAAGATACGTCTTTTATACTAGGAAGAGAAGAATGTGAAATATGTTTTATGTTTTAAAAATTACGTTTTTTACTTATTACTTACAATAAGAAACTTAAATAGCTAAAAATTTAGTTTTAATACAAAAAGTTCCTCAATAGTATTGTCCTTATATATCAATAAAAAAAAATTGTTTTGAAGCGATGTTCAAACTTGACTAGTCGGACAATACTTATCTGGCGATATCGAGTAATGCGCCCTTTTCCGTTCGGAGACGTCCATTCTAGATTTTCCCTCCCCTCAATGTACAATAAATTTGTACTTACAAAGAGAATCCACAACCTGCGAGACACAATTTTGATGAGGTTTTGGAAAATGGTTTCTAGTACATAAAAATGATGCCTAGTTCCCGTCGCTTCGTAACATAGACCTTTAGAGTCAAGATATGGTCAGTTGTTTTCAAAATTCGCGTATGACAGTATGCAAAGGTACTATACTTAACAGCATAACTCTGCAAATAATTTTAGAGTTAGAAAAATTATGTAGTAAGACAAATTAGTTTACCAAAAGAGGTGTAGTTCAGGCTTGGTTTCATATAAAAATATTAACTTCTTTCAAAGTTATGACAGATCGATAACGACGACGAAAAGTACATGAGAATTTAATATTTTCGGCTTTTTTTTACCTATATATGTTTCAATTCCAACTATTCATGGATTTATATTATGTACATCCAAAATACGGAATTTTTAACAATAAGTTAAAATATGACTTTAACAAAGGAAAAATATGACTTTAATGTTTTTTATTTCTCTACTTACATCAGATTAAAAATAAACATTGTTTTAAAATCCCAATTTTAAAGATATAAAAAATTTAACATTTTACAAAGAAACTATACTGTGGTCTACAAGAATACATTGTTAATTAAATGTATGTGAGTTTTCTTTTCTATTAAGGAATGTAAAATACCGATGTCATTGATATTTTTCCGTCTTTTCACTTTCAGATATTTTTTAAGGTTTTTCATTTCTCTACTCAATTCACATTAAAAATAAACATTGTTTTGAAATCCCAATTATAAAGATATAAAAAATTTAACACTTTACAAAGAAACTATACTGTGGTCTACAAGAATACATTGTTAATTAAAGGTATATGAGTTTTATTTTCTATTAAGGAATGTGAAATACCATTGTCATTGATATTTTTCCGGCATTTCACTTTCACATATTTTTTTCATGATATTAAACATATATATAAGAAAAAACGGATTGAAATCTTGAGTCAAATAGGTTAAAGGATTGGGAGATTTCCCCATATCACTAGAAATGTCCAGTTATGTGTCCAAAAACGGGTTAAAAAATTCTGTTATATAAAATTTTTGTTATAATAAAGATATATTGTAAGATAGATATTCTAGATACAAATTACGTTGATCTTAATGATGCACTTAAAGTGATTGGTAATGGTTTGGTAGAAGGCACAACGAAAGAAAGGGATGCGTGACTACTCACTTCTGATTCCGAGAGATCCTTCGAGGAGGATGAGGATTCAAATGAGGTCAAAGAATTACATTCTCTTAAAGGAAAACAAAAATTGTATGCTTTAATTGAGGGATTTTATTATAGTTCGTTTATAGAATAAAAATACCGGAAAGTTGGCTTATTGAAATTAACAATTTAAACGTTTAAATTGACTAATTTTACCTCTTAGACGACGATAAATATTTTTTTTTCATTATATTTCTTTCTCTGTTCAGTTCTTTTTTCCGTTCTTTTAACTCTTTAATTCGTTCGTGCTTTAAGTACTCTTTATTATTTCTCACTTTTACTTAGCTCAAAACAGATCTCATGATTGTAAAATGCAAAGAAACTTCTTCACGTATTTGTATTATTCAGTTTTGCAAGTTGCAATAAGAGGTTATGATATTTAAACAAACACGCGTTGCGGACGGCGCGTAGTGGATAGGACAAATCGATGTAAATTTTCCGGCTTCTCAGTTTCACACATTTTTTTCTTGATTTTAAACATATATCATTAGAAATATCCAGTTATGTGTCTAAAGTTGGGTTAATAATTGCATAACTTATAGTTGAATAGCTGAACATTTTACAACTCATTGATAATGTGATTTCTATTATAATAAAGATATACGGTAAGATAGATATTTTATTTTTTAGTAATCAAATACAGAAATACAATGTCTAGTAATAGAAGTGAGACTGAAAAACTTTTTGACCACTCAAAAAAAAGATCCATCCTCCTAGTATTAATAGGGGTTAAAGGGTGTTTAAATATGGAAATTTGAAATAATGTTAAAAGATCTATATCTTTTCTAAAAACAGTTTAAATGTTCAGTTTTATGCTTAATTGTATTATGTACACTGGACGGTAAAAATAACTTTGAATCTCACAGGTCATTTTTTCCTGTGCTGACTGGGATTCTAAAAGATTTTATGGGTTTTTGAATGCATAAACTATCAAAATCAAAGTTAGCATGCGAGAAAATTCAGTGTACATAACAAAGAAGTTAAAAAATGGTCAACAAAAAAAATTATCTAACCTAATCTATTACCTATTGTCTTCATCGGTGATCTTAAAAAACTTTAGTTTTTCAGGTCATTGCAATGAATACATGTATGAAGAATGTAAACAAATTTATTTTAGGTCAAACGACTGAAAAATTGAAAAATAATCTACGACAACTGTGATTTTCTCAATTTTGGGAGTCACCGATGAAGACAATAGGTAGCAATGAGTTAAGTTCGATAATTTTTTCTGATGATTTTTCAACTTCCTCGTCATGTGTATAGTATAATTAGGCATAAAATTGAACATTTAAGATGTTATTAGAAAAAATATGCACTTAATAATATTTTTTAATTTTTCATACGTAGACAGCCTTGTACCCCCTTAATACGGAGGATATATAATATGATCATTAATGACCCCCCTTTTGGAAAGCCCAAAACTGCAAGCCGACGCATAGGCCATGATAGGGACGGGAGGACGAGGGCAGGTGGCGAGCTACATAGCTGTACGTACTCCTCTCCGCAGTGCTGCGCAGAGTATTATCGTCCGCCGCCCCTTTTTTCGAACCTGGTCCTTTCGAGGCCCGCGCGCCCGCTCTAGCTTTCCCCCCCTCCTCCTCTCCCAGAAGTTTTCGCGAATCCTGCTTCGTGCGCTCTCTCTCTCTTCCCTGCGGCCCCTCCTACTCGTATACTTGATGACCGACGCGCCGCGCGGTGCTGTCTTAATTGCCCTTCGGGGAAAAATGCTGTCTCTCGAGAGCAGGGCCGACGCGAGCTGTCGCGCGTGCATGGATGATGCGCACGGTTATACGACCCCTGTATTGTTACAGAAGTGGAAAAGTCGGGGTGTCCTGCTTGCAGATCTATATATACCTATATAGGTTGTATTGCGCTACCTGAGCTCGGCTGCGGGGGAGCTTAGAGAGTATTATTGCGGATGCGATAGAGTACGCGGGGACTGTCGTGTAAGTAATTTATTGTGATAAGTATTGGCTGGGAATCGGTATTATGTGAGTGACAAAACTTGGGACATTTAAGGCGAAGCGTCGGTTTTACTTCGCAGGACGACAACAAGCTATTTTTAAATGACACGGGGATATTGGATAATTAGAAAACGAATTACTTACGAAGAAGAAATTCTTCACCGAAATTAGATCGCAATTTTGAGAATACGTTTAAACAGTACATATTATTCGTGCTTTATCAAGAATAAGGGACTTCTGTTACATTTTTGGCCAACAAAATAATAAGAAATATGACAATTAAAAATACTACTGAAAGTAGAGCACTACTAAATGAGACGTTGGGTGCAATGAAACATACATATTTGTATTCTACGACTCTTTATTTATAAATATAGTGCATCAAACATGTTTTCTTCAACGTATACAGTAGAATATATCGACATCTCTCGCACCACCCCGGGCCTCCTGCCATTTCTACCTGTACACCGGAGACCGTATAAACAATGCCTATCCTGCTGCGCTACATACCGTCCGAAATTCGCGCGCGCGATGTTTACCTCCACTTGTACGTTTCATGTTGAAAGTTTTAATCTTACAATTTCTAACGGAGTATAACCGATAGCGGTTTGAAAATATAGTTTCACGTATCGAATGAGAAATAACAGATTAGAAGGATATATAAGTTTAAGCTAAAAATTAAATAAAAATATACTTATAAATTTAAAAATATATTTATAATAAATTTTGGATGAAAACAATTCTTGTATGAACATTATTTTCAGGAATAAAAGATATGTTCTTAGATTTATTTGATGAAAATAAGCTCGATTGAAACGAAAAATACCCCTCCATTCTACACCAAAAATAACCAAAAATATGCAAAAGCAACTTAACTTGGATAAGCTGCTTTCGTTATTTAAATAATTTGTATTGATATTAAATGTTCTAACGCGAGTAACTATATACTCTAATAGTAGGACTAATAATCTAAATAAGAAAAGCAGACTAGTTTTATTTATATATTAAGATACATCAATATATAAAGTTTTTTTGAAAAATTTATACAAATTTTCGTTTTATTAAGATTTACTTATACTAAAATCTTTATTATAAGTCGTGGAAGATTTTTCAAAAGTTTTAAATTTCAAGTAATTATCGTTAAAATGTACTGGCAATTTTTGTGTCAGTGTGATACTGCGCGCCCGGCGGCATCGTTCACAACGGTTCACCGCTAGGTGGCTGCGTGCTTTCTTCTATGATAATAGAGATGATTTTTTCATATAAGACGATCAGATTTTGTATGCTTCTTGGTTGCGTTTTGAATAGTTTTGATATTTTCCGTGTTAGAGATCACGTTTGAGTGGCAGGCTAACGGATAAATATGGCATCTTCTCTTCCAGTAAAGAATTATGAATCCATTCATTCTAAAATGGATCATAAGTGTAATCATGAGGAGAATAGAATTAAAATTTGTGCGCCATGTGGTAGAAAAATAAGTTTCAAAGGAAAAAGATCACAAGATTTTTTAATAACTAAGTCTCATGAAGGACTGATTCGAAAATACATAAATGAAGATTTTGATCTATCTAATTCGAAGTTTCCATTAAGTATTTGCGTCTCTTGCCGTCTTGCACTTTGTGAACGAGAAAACAATGTTTAAAAAAAAAGACCTTTACAGAGTATGCCAAACTATGAAGATGTAATTTTGCCTAAAAAAACTAGAACTTCTGATGAGTGTAATTGTTACGTGTGCATAACAGTTCGCTCTACGATATCATCATCAAAAGTAAAAAAAAAGGTAAAGGAAACATACTGAATGTTTCCATTTGTATTGATGAATCGAAAGGTCTTGATGGCACAAAAAAGAATCTAGTCAGAGAAACCGAAAAAAGTATAAAGGATTCAAGGAGTTCATTTGAAATTTGCAAAACTTGCTTTCAGAAAGTAGGTAAAGGTATATATTATACATGCGCTACTGCTTCTACATCTGATAGTGCTGCTTGTAAAATTTTAATGAAAATCTACTTTAATTCTGGTTAAGAAATTAGCTAGAAATTGGTTAAAAACCACATGCTATTTGGCTAATTTCGAGCTAGATTCTGCTTATAATTCTAGTTAATATAAAATTAATAAATTAAGTAATTTATGTATTAATTAATAATGGCTATTTAATTATAAATCGATGGGTACCCGTTATGTTTTACTTTTCATGTTTTTAAGATATTATACATAAAAAATGAAAAAAATAAATTAATAATAATGTCAGATAATTTTCAGATTTCAAAAAAGTTATTTAGCATAGACATCATTTTTAATTTTTGTCAAAAATCACCCTTATTGAGCGGCCATGTACTGAGAGTGCACTGTAAATGAGCAAAATCGTTTAATTAACTCCGTATATGCTGAGTCGGTGCTGGACGAGGGCGAGTCCGATGTCAGTGAGCAGGACTTGATGTCGTAGACCGACCTTGACAACAGCTTGCGCCGGATTAAATCTTCGCTCTTGCACCATCCGTGGATGGTCGACTCGGGCACACCGAGTGCCCTCGAGACAGCTGCTTTTGTGACGCCGCTTTTAATTCGCTGGATCGCCAGCAGCTTCACTTTCGTTGTTCGCATGAGCTGCACATGCTTCCCCGTGCGCGGCTTCTGCTGCTGCCTCTGCTGTTGTTGCTGTTGTTGCCGCTGTTGCTCCTGTTGCTGCTGTTGCTGCTGTTGCTGCTGCTTGTGCTTCTCCTCGGACGTGGTATCACTGTCCGCACTCCTGCGCACACTCAAATCCACAGCCTGCTCCTCGTCCAATCTGATGTATATTACAGAATAACGTCGATTCCAAAGTCGAGTGAAGAATGTTCCAGCGACAGCATCGGTTAAATGCCCTCGCCGAGGGTCCGGGTTTATATAATAAAAAATACTTCAAATTTTTTAGAAAGCAATTTTCTTCAAATAATTGTAAATAATGGATGAAAAGAAATTAATAAAAAGTATTAATACATATAGCTCTGTAAATGAGCAACAACATTTTTTATAGGCGGGAATGCTATATATATAGTTCGCTATGAAGACACACAGCGCTCCGAGCGCGCGGAGCTCTCGTGCAACTCGCCGCGTGCTGCTGCAGACCGAGCTGGGGAGCGCCACAGTCCCCCGCTCGGTCTGGAGCAGCACACGCTACGGGACTCGTACAGTACCTCGCGAGTGCTACTGTAGCTCCGAAACAAGAGACTGTCCTAGTTCCTTTTTTCTTTCCGAGTACGATGATGTTTTCCTGCATTTGTGTGAATTTCGAAAAGCGGCGTAGTCTTTTCTTTCAGTTTAGTTTTCTGATTTGTAGTTATATATGATTTTGATTTTCAATTATATGATGCCCTGGTAGAAAGTTAGCTAGAATGGCTGGCTAGCTTATTAATTATTAGCCAGATTAATAAGATATTAATAAGTCAAATTATAACTAATATCTGGCTAGAATCTGCTTAAGACTATGCTTTAAGCCAGAACGTATTTTGTTTGCAAATCTAACCTATTTATATTTTGTTTCGAAAAGTTATTAGTTTTTAAAAATATACATTATTATACTTTATTGAATGTTCAATAAGTATGCCGCTAAATGAAATATTTTTATCAATAAATAACAACTTACGAGATTATAGCATAATATGTATATGCAAGACTAAAAGTATGTGATAACTAATAATTTCGTTTCCGAAAATTAGTCAATCATAACTTAGTCAACAGAAATTTTGTGATTGACGGCGAATATAAAATTTTGTAATAAAACTTCATTGTAAAACTACAAATATTTGTCTACCAATTCTCTAAATTTCGTCATAACTTACATTATTCTGTTTTTATTGTTATTTTTAAAATAACAATAATTATATGACTACATGCATTCTATTAATTATAACATAAATTTCTTTAATAAAGACACTTAAATTTTACTCGGGGCTTTGGTACTTTTTGCGTAAATAATACTTTTTAAACGCATGAGTCGTTATGTAAGCAAATAACCTAACCTCCATTACTACTAGCCATTTAAGGTACATTTTTAACTTCAATTTAGTAAAATACTTAATGTAGTATGATTTGAATTGCGTATTACTTTGATTATTATAAAACTGTTATTATTTCCATTATTAATTAATACATAAATTACTTAATTTATTAATTTTATATTAACTAGAATTATAAGCAGAATCTAGCTCGAAATTAGCCAAATAGCATGTGGTTTTTAACCAATTTCTAGCTAATTTCTTAACCAGAATTAAAGTAGATTTTCATTAAAATTTTACAAGCAGCACTATCAGATGTAGAAGCAGTAGCGCATGTATAATATATACCTTTACCTACTTTCTGAAAGCAAGTTTTGCAAATTTCAAATGAACTCCTTGAATCCTTTATACTTTTTTCGGTTTCTCTGACTAGATTCTTTTTTGTGCCATCAAGACCTTTCGATTCATCAATACAAATGGAAACATTCAGTATGTTTCCTTTACCTTTTTTTTTACTTTTGATGATGATATCGTAGAGCGAACTGTTATGCACACGTAACAATTACACTCATCAGAAGTTCTAGTTTTTTTAGGCAAAATTACATCTTCATAGTTTGGCATACTCTGTAAAGGTCTTTTTTTTTAAACATTGTTTTCTCGTTCACAAAGTGCAAGACGGCAAGAGACGCAAATACTTAATGGAAACTTCGAATTAGATAGATCAAAATCTTCATTTATGTATTTTCGAATCAGTCCTTCATGAGACTTAGTTATTAAAAAATCTTGTGATCTTTTTCCTTTGAAACTTATTTTTCTACCACATGGCGCACAAATTTTAATTCTATTCTCCTCATGATTACACTTATGATCCATTTTAGAATGAATGGATTCATAATTCTTTACTGGAAGAGAAGATGCCATATTTATCCGTTAGCCTGCCACTCAAACGTGATCTCTAACACGGAAAATATCAAAACTATTCAAAACGCAACCAAGAAGCATACAAAATCTGATCGTCTTATATGAAAAAATCATCTCTATTATCATAGAAGAAAGCACGCAGCCACCTAGCGGTGAACCGTTGTGAACGATGCCGCCGGGCGCGCAGTATCACACTGACACAAAAATTGCCAGTACATTTTAACGATAATTACTTGAAATTTAAAACTTTTGAAAAATCTTCCACGACTTATAATAAAGATTTTAGTATAAGTAAATCTTAATAAAACGAAAATTTGTATAAATTTTTCAAAAAAACTTTATATATTGATGTATCTTAATATATAAATAAAACTAGTCTGCTTTTCTTATTTAGATTATTAGTCCTACTATTAGAGTATATAGTTACTCGCGTTAGAACATTTAATATCAATACAAATTATTTAAATAACGAAAGCAGCTTATCCAAGTTAAGTTGCTTTTGCATATTTTTGGTTATTTTTGGTGTAGAATGGAGGGGTATTTTTCGTTTCAATCGAGCTTATTTTCATCAAATAAATCTAAGAACATATCTTTTATTCCTGAAAATAATGTTCATACAAGAATTGTTTTCATCCAAAATTTATTATAAATATATTTTTAAATTTATAAGTATATTTTTATTTAATTTTTAGCTTAAACTTATATATCCTTCTAATCTGTTATTTCTCATTCGATACGTGAAACTATATTTTCAAACCGCTATCGGTTATACTCCGTTAGAAATTGTAAGATTAAAACTTTCAACATGAAACGTACAAGTGGAGGTAAACATCGCGCGCGCGAATTTCGGACGGTATGTAGCGCAGCAGGATAGGCATTGTTTATACGGTCTCCGGTGTACAGGTAGAAATGGCAGGAGGCCCGGGGTGGTGCGAGAGATGTCGATATATTCTACTGTATACGTTGAAGAAAACATGTTTGATGCACTATATTTATAAATAAAGAGTCGTAGAATACAAATATGTATGTTTCATTGCACCCAACGTCTCATTTAGTAGTGCTCTACTTTCAGTAGTATTTTTAATTGTCATATTTCTTATTATTTTGTTGGCCAAAAATGTAACAGAAGTCCCTTATTCTTGATAAAGCACGAATAATATGTACTGTTTAAACGTATTCTCAAAATTGCGATCTAATTTCGGTGAAGAATTTCTTCTTCGTAAGTAATTCGTTTTCTAATTATCCAATATCCCCGTGTCATTTAAAAATAGCTTGTTGTCGTCCTGCGAAGTAAAACCGACGCTTCGCCTTAAATGTCCCAAGTTTTGTCACTCACATAATACCGATTCCCAGCCAATACTTATCACAATAAATTACTTACACGACAGTCCCCGCGTACTCTATCGCATCCGCAATAATACTCTCTAAGCTCCCCCGCAGCCGAGCTCAGGTAGCGCAATACAACCTATATAGGTATATATAGATCTGCAAGCAGGACACCCCGACTTTTCCACTTCTGTAACAATACAGGGGTCGTATAACCGTGCGCATCATCCATGCACGCGCGACAGCTCGCGTCGGCCCTGCTCTCGAGAGACAGCATTTTTCCCCGAAGGGCAATTAAGACAGCACCGCGCGGCGCGTCGGTCATCAAGTATACGAGTAGGAGGGGCCGCAGGGAAGAGAGAGAGAGCGCACGAAGCAGGATTCGCGAAAACTTCTGGGAGAGGAGGAGGGGGGGAAAGCTAGAGCGGGCGCGCGGGCCTCGAAAGGACCAGGTTCGAAAAAAGGGGCGGCGGACGATAATACTCTGCGCAGCACTGCGGAGAGGAGTACGTACAGCTATGTAGCTCGCCACCTGCCCTCGTCCTCCCGTCCCTATCATGGCCTATGCGTCGGCTTGCAGTTTTGGGCTTTCCAAAAGGGGGGTCATTAATGATCATATTATATATCCTCCGTATTAAGGGGGTACAAGGCTGTCTACGTATGAAAAATTAAAAAATATTATTAAGTGCATATTTTTTCTAATAACATCTTAAATGTTCAATTTTATGCCTAATTATACTATACACATGACGAGGAAGTTGAAAAATCATCAGAAAAAATTATCGAACTTAACTCATTGCTACCTATTGTCTTCATCGGTGACTCCCAAAATTGAGAAAATCACAGTTGTCGTAGATTATTTTTCAATTTTTCAGTCGTTTGACCTAAAATAAATTTGTTTACATTCTTCATACATGTATTCATTGCAATGACCTGAAAAACTAAAGTTTTTTAAGATCACCGATGAAGACAATAGGTAATAGATTAGGTTAGATAATTTTTTTTGTTGACCATTTTTTAACTTCTTTGTTATGTACACTGAATTTTCTCGCATGCTAACTTTGATTTTGATAGTTTATGCATTCAAAAACCCATAAAATCTTTTAGAATCCCAGTCAGCACAGGAAAAAATGACCTGTGAGATTCAAAGTTATTTTTACCGTCCAGTGTACATAATACAATTAAGCATAAAACTGAACATTTAAACTGTTTTTAGAAAAGATATAGATCTTTTAACATTATTTCAAATTTCCATATTTAAACACCCTTTAACCCCTATTAATACTAGGAGGATGGATCTTTTTTTTGAGTGGTCAAAAAGTTTTTCAGTCTCACTTCTATTACTAGACATTGTATTTCTGTATTTGATTACTAAAAAATAAAATATCTATCTTACCGTATATCTTTATTATAATAGAAATCACATTATCAATGAGTTGTAAAATGTTCAGCTATTCAACTATAAGTTATGCAATTATTAACCCAACTTTAGACACATAACTGGATATTTCTAATGATATATGTTTAAAATCAAGAAAAAAATGTGTGAAACTGAGAAGCCGGAAAATTTACATCGATTTGTCCTATCCACTACGCGCCGTCCGCAACGCGTGTTTGTTTAAATATCATAACCTCTTATTGCAACTTGCAAAACTGAATAATACAAATACGTGAAGAAGTTTCTTTGCATTTTACAATCATGAGATCTGTTTTGAGCTAAGTAAAAGTGAGAAATAATAAAGAGTACTTAAAGCACGAACGAATTAAAGAGTTAAAAGAACGGAAAAAAGAACTGAACAGAGAAAGAAATATAATGAAAAAAAAATATTTATCGTCGTCTAAGAGGTAAAATTAGTCAATTTAAACGTTTAAATTGTTAATTTCAATAAGCCAACTTTCCGGTATTTTTATTCTATAAACGAACTATAATAAAATCCCTCAATTAAAGCATACAATTTTTGTTTTCCTTTAAGAGAATGTAATTCTTTGACCTCATTTGAATCCTCATCCTCCTCGAAGGATCTCTCGGAATCAGAAGTGAGTAGTCACGCATCCCTTTCTTTCGTTGTGCCTTCTACCAAACCATTACCAATCACTTTAAGTGCATCATTAAGATCAACGTAATTTGTATCTAGAATATCTATCTTACAATATATCTTTATTATAACAAAAATTTTATATAACAGAATTTTTTAACCCGTTTTTGGACACATAACTGGACATTTCTAGTGATATGGGGAAATCTCCCAATCCTTTAACCTATTTGACTCAAGATTTCAATCCGTTTTTTCTTATATATATGTTTAATATCATGAAAAAAATATGTGAAAGTGAAATGCCGGAAAAATATCAATGACAATGGTATTTCACATTCCTTAATAGAAAATAAAACTCATATACCTTTAATTAACAATGTATTCTTGTAGACCACAGTATAGTTTCTTTGTAAAGTGTTAAATTTTTTATATCTTTATAATTGGGATTTCAAAACAATGTTTATTTTTAATGTGAATTGAGTAGAGAAATGAAAAACCTTAAAAAATATCTGAAAGTGAAAAGACGGAAAAATATCAATGACATCGGTATTTTACATTCCTTAATAGAAAAGAAAACTCACATACATTTAATTAACAATGTATTCTTGTAGACCACAGTATAGTTTCTTTGTAAAATGTTAAATTTTTTATATCTTTAAAATTGGGATTTTAAAACAATGTTTATTTTTAATCTGATGTAAGTAGAGAAATAAAAAACATTAAAGTCATATTTTTCCTTTGTTAAAGTCATATTTTAACTTATTGTTAAAAATTCCGTATTTTGGATGTACATAATATAAATCCATGAATAGTTGGAATTGAAACATATATAGGTAAAAAAAAGCCGAAAATATTAAATTCTCATGTACTTTTCGTCGTCGTTATCGATCTGTCATAACTTTGAAAGAAGTTAATATTTTTATATGAAACCAAGCCTGAACTACACCTCTTTTGGTAAACTAATTTGTCTTACTACATAATTTTTCTAACTCTAAAATTATTTGCAGAGTTATGCTGTTAAGTATAGTACCTTTGCATACTGTCATACGCGAATTTTGAAAACAACTGACCATATCTTGACTCTAAAGGTCTATGTTACGAAGCGACGGGAACTAGGCATCATTTTTATGTACTAGAAACCATTTTCCAAAACCTCATCAAAATTGTGTCTCGCAGGTTGTGGATTCTCTTTGTAAGTACAAATTTATTGTACATTGAGGGGAGGGAAAATCTAGAATGGACGTCTCCGAACGGAAAAGGGCGCATTACTCGATATCGCCAGATAAGTATTGTCCGACTAGTCAAGTTTGAACATCGCTTCAAAACAATTTTTTTTTATTGATATATAAGGACAATACTATTGAGGAACTTTTTGTATTAAAACTAAATTTTTAGCTATTTAAGTTTCTTATTGTAAGTAATAAGTAAAAAACGTAATTTTTAAAACATAAAACATATTTCACATTCTTCTCTTCCTAGTATAAAAGACGTATCTTGCGATATTCAATTAGAAAAGAAGTATCTTTCTTTAGATTATTTGTTTCATCAACTTTGAAGTAATAAAACTATAATGAGACAGTTTAAACAATAGTGGTTATTTACGTATTAATATAAATTGATTTACGATTTATGCCTTTATGATATTAAATATAAGCTTTAAATCAATGTTATAATGATATTCAGTGTTAAAAAGAAGCAAAACTAGCGCGCCACACGTGGCCGTCGGCCGCATGTGACTTGCCTGCTCCGGAGCTTCAGAGAGAGCGCTCGATCTTAAGCTCCTCCGCGCCTTGCATCGCCGCGCGATTCAAAACATGCGCGAAGCGTTTTGCATTAGAGGCACGACCGACCTCAGCTCGCGCTTCGCGCTCGCTTGCCTTACCAGTGCTCGCGCTGTACGCTCGACTTGCTCAGGCTGCGCGTTAACTTGATTGCCTGACACTCGCGCAAAGCGCTAAACTAAAAAGCTTACAGTTAACGCTGACACTATTATCTGTTTCTATTTAGTCGTACTTTGAATATAAAACTGTTATTGAAAAGGGAACATCTTTAACAAAATTTTTTACGTACGATGCATACCTGCGAAGTTTTATAATAAAAAACTGCATTTTTTGATGTCAATAATCGTTTTTGGACTATTAGCTTGATTTAAAAGCATTTTCGCGTCTTGGTGTCAAGAAAAAAAGTTGTATTTTTCAAAGATCTACAATTTTTCCATTTAACTTTTTCATGTAAAATGCATAT
The DNA here is from genome assembly GCA_949152435.1 of Gastracanthus pulcherrimus. Classification (NCBI taxonomy): domain Eukaryota; kingdom Metazoa; phylum Arthropoda; class Insecta; order Hymenoptera; family Pteromalidae; genus Gastracanthus; species Gastracanthus pulcherrimus. Next base: position 21,612,019 of record OX424572.1, on the reverse strand, counting down.
CTGTAAAGTTATATGGTAAAAAGCTGTTTTTTTCGATGTTAAAATTCGTTTTTGACCTGTTAACTCGAGTTACAAGTATTTTCATAAATAAATGTCAATATGAAAAATTGTATTTTTAAAAGATCTACAACTTTTCTCTTTAACTTTTTTTCTTAGAATGCTTAGTTTTCAAGTTATAGCCCAAAAACCGTTTTTAGCGATTTTTTATAGTCGCCGCATTCAGCGTATATTTGCAGGCTCGATCTTAATATAAGACCATCAGGTTGTTATACTTAGGAGAGCTCCCAAAAACAATTTGAGCCTGATCCGCTAAGATTTCGCGGAGATAATCGTGTAACATGAATAAAAAAAAACACGTAAAACTAAGCAAAAAATGCTCGCAATTTAAAAACTACGTACAGGATCGGGATAAAAAAATATGGAATTTCATATTGTGCTGGAGGACATCTCTCCTAAAATTTTAGCCCGATTGGTCCAAAATTGCGTGAGATAGCCTATCTCACACAGTTTTCGCTAACGAAAATATAAGGCACTTCCGTGTCGCGGTCGTACCTTTGTCAACAAAATTAAGATCGCTAATTCTGAGAGGTGAAATTTTTTTTTATTTCAAATCATTAAAAACAGATGTAGGACACATAATGGATCACAGTATTATTATGATACAGCTTTTTACGGATTTTTTCCAAACATTTCAAGCTATAAAAGTTATGAGCTGATTACAAGTATTTCGTTATCGCTTAAAATGCAACTTTTAACAGCTCATAACTTCTATAATTTGAAGCTTATGAAGAAATGGGCAAATTAACATACTAGAAAAGAGTAATTCCATCCCTTATTCCCATTTTCAGACAAATTTCTTTGATAATTATTTTTCGAAATTTATTTGAAAAACTGTTCACTTATATCGCTATATAAAAGGTTTGCCATTAGATAAACTGTTGATGCCTGCACGCAGCGTCCTTTACCTGAAAGGCCATATCTTGTAGGCAAATAAGATTCGCAGCGTGCAGTGTTTCCCAAAAACTAATCGACTTTTTCTGCGAAACGCGTAAGGCGCGGGGGAACGCACACGAACATGTAATCCAATGAATTGCCTGCGCGCCGAACCGTAAATAGTAAGACAAAAGAGGCGGAGATGCAAGACAAGCCAACAGACTTGTCATAAAACTACGAGCACATGTAGGCTCGTCATAAAACTTTGTTCCGAAGAAGCAACGACTTACCGCCGCCGGTGCAGACGGTCGCGACTTTCCGCGGATTCTTATATAGGGACTCATATAATATAGGAGTGGCCTCAAAATATCGCAGAGCATTACGTGGTTCAATCATCGACGATCGACGGGCCTCATAACACCGGCCGTCTCGAACATTCACTTAACATTCGCGTATCTATCCCCCGCTTTTCCGGAGAAATGAAGCTTTGCTGTGCCGCCCATTTGTTCGGCAGACCGTTCCTTTCATTCGAGGATTACGAAACAGTACTATTTGTGTTCGCTATACTTATTTTCCCCTCAAAAATCTACTATCTTCTATCCTCTCTTACCTTATGCCAATCACGCTTGCTGAACTGCAAGCGACCCTCGACGACCTCTGCTGCCTCCCCTTCCTCCTTCCTTAATACCTTAATCCTTATATTTAAATCCTGTTCTTATCAATATCTTGCTCCCCGTTCTCCCCCATCTCCCTTGATGCAACGAGCTCCAACTCTCGTGCTTCCGTCACTGTATTAACTATTTTTCCCATGTTTGATATAGTAGAGTAATGCATTTAAAACACGAAAACATTCCGAAGGTGTGCTCTAAATAGTACATTATGTAGCAAGGGCAAAAAGTCGAATATGTTTCTTGCGGATGAGTTTACTCATCCGCGCGAAAAATCGACTTTTTTCTCGAGTTATAGAACTTGATCATATATGATTATATGCTGTTACATCTGTCATAGCTCGAATATGCTCATATATGATCATATATGAACCCTGCATACATGATCATAAACGAACATGTATGAACTTTTTTTACCCTGATTTTTATTGTAGTAAGCAAAGATATTATACAAATCATTATTTGAGGCCTCCGAACGGAAAAGTGCGATATCGCCGGATTAGTATTATCCGACTAGCCAATTTTCAACATCGCTTCAAATTAAATTTGTTTAATTGATATATAAAAAGAATACTATTGCGCAACTTTTTGTACTAAAACTAAATTTTTAGCTATTTTAGTTTTTTAGTAATAGGTGAAAAACGTAATTTTTCAAATTAAAAATATATTTCACATTTTTCACTTTAACTCGACATAACTTTTTCAAATATGAGCTTTTATTATTATTACTTTTACATAATAATCTTTAGAGTATTCTATGAGATATAACACTTGAAAAAAGTACAAAAAAAAGTGTAAGAAAATGAGGAATTTTTAAATACATAGAAGCTGATTTTGCACGCGAGCGTGGCAAATTCTCCCGCTGAGCTGTAATGGGGTTGAATATTTTTATTATCATGAATATGTAATTATATTTTATAAATTCTTATGATTCCTAATACAATATTACTTATTTCACGTAATCAGCGGAATATTTCTGTTGTTTACACGTATTAATTTTCACTGAAAAATTTTTTGCTATCAAAACACAATATTGTCTTAGATTTTAACGTCGTAAAACGTGAGAATCTTGACCCAACACGTCACAATAAATCACTGTTTTCAATACCATATTTATTAAAGGAACTTTGATGAAAAATTGATTGGATTTCCGAATAAATCGCACAAATGCGCGCGGTGAAATAATTTAAAACTCCACAAGATCATTGTTATTTACATTATAAACGTATCTATAGATAGTTTTTTCATCCTAAATCTAGTATAAAAGTTTTATTCACATAAGTATAAAAGTAATATATAATTATATTTCATAAGTTCGGGTATAAAATTTATGTGGAATAGTTAGGTTTAATCTAAAAAATTAAAATATAGGAACATACTCGTTTATCTATCACAAACATCATATAATTGAAAATCAAAATCATATATAACTACGAATCAGGAAACTAAACTGAAAGAAAAGACTACGCCACTTTTCGACATGCACAAAAATACAGGAAAACATTATCGTATACGACCGCAGTCTAAAAGTCGGGCTTTGCCGATGTCGGCGACGGTGGTCATAAAGTCCTGCGAAAAAATCTGTACAGTGCATGCACACCAGGCCGAGCGTGGGGCGAGTTGGAGCGCGCTCCCCTTCAAAATCACCTCAATAAAATCCCCAAGCCGTAAAGACAAGAGCAGGAAAGCCAGGAAGACATTTGCAAACACAAGCAGCGAGCCATTATATCTGTCCTGTTCCGGTTCGCGCAGGGTAGGGCAGCGCGGTTGCCGATTCGCTAGCGGGGCCTTGCATATCTTGTACACAAGTTCGCATGCGAGCCGTATCCGTCGGCGTGGGGACTCATGCGGTGGAGTAGGGGATGTTGGCGAGTGGTGGGGGCGCAGAGCGCATTAACCGCTGCAGTCGCTGCAACAGGCCACATTCGGCACTCGACATTCGAACGGACGGTGCTTCATTGAATAAACACTTCGAAATGGACGAGCAGCAGCCTATTGATTTGACTGTGCGAAAGAGTTCGGACAAGGGTCCGAAGGAGAGGCAGCAGCAGCAGCAGCAGCAACAACAACAGCAACAGCAACAACAGCAGAGGCAGCATCCGAAGCCGCGCACGGGGAAGCGTGTGCAGTTCATGCGAACAGCGAAAGTGAAGCTGCTGGCGATCCAGCGAATTAAAAGCGGCGTCACAAAAGCAGCTGTCTCGAGGGCACTCGGTGTGCCCGAGTCGACCATCCGCGGATGGTACAAGAACGAGAAATCAATCAGGGACAACCTGTTGCGAAGGTCGGTCGACGACAGCGAGTCCTGCTCACCGACATCGGACTCGCCCTCGTCCAGCACCGACCAGATCAACGACAACAATCTAGTCCTCGACATGTCTGGTGAGTTTCCTTAACTTTGTACTTTTCAATTTATTATTTATTGATTGTGGGCCTGAAGCTTTATAATAATCCGCGCTTACACGTTTATTTTCTATTGTTGAGATATTATTTAAATAGACATTATCGATTTATTCAGAATAAACATAAGAAATCGGTTAGCAATACTTCATATATTTTTGATATTCATTTGATAATTGAAAATACGATTTAACTTTTAATTATAACGTGAAGCATATACGGAGTTAATTAAACGATTTTGCTCATTTACAGTGCACTCTCAGTACATGGCCGCTCAATAAGGGTGATTTTTGACAAAAATTAAAAATGATGTCTATGCTAAATAACTTTTTTGAAATCTGAATATTATCTGACATTATTATTTATTTTTTTTTTCATTTTTTATGTATAATATCTTAAAAACATGAAAAGTAAAACATAACGGGTACCCATCGATTTATAATTAAATAGTGATTATTTTGAACCTTTTATTAATTGGTAAGAATAAAATTATAATTTTTAATTGTTCTGTTTCTAGCAGGAAGATCGAGACCGAGCAACTCCAGCGACGAGGAGAACCGCGAGCCGGACGCCCCGGACACGCCGGCCTCAAAGAAATCAAGACGCGAGGTGAAGAAGCCGGCGAAGAAACCGGCGAAGAAGATGGCGAACCAGCTGGAGAACAATATGCGTCCAACTACGTCGTCTCCGGACCCCAGCGCCCCCATGACGCACAGCAACAACGGACCCTACGCTATACCGAACGAGGCGATACTTTGGGTCTTGCTGATGGCCCACCAACGCGACAACATGCAGCAGATGATGTCGCTCCAGATGGACAACGGCCCGTCGATGTCGCAGGAGGCGTACAGGGCGCGCACCGTCGATGAGGCGATCGCCATCGGGGAGAGATTCCTCGAGTTGCTGGAGAACAGCGACGATCCATCGGTCACCGTGTTCACAGTCGGCCAGGTCAGGAAAGTGCTCGACAGGCTAAGGGAGAACAGGCGCTAATGTAAAGAAGGATTTTACAGCGGCGAATTTTGGTACTTGTATTAGTACGCGTTGTAGAGTGCGAACAAAGCGCGCGGTACGCTTGCGATATAATGTGAAGGGCAATTTTGTGAATCGAAGAGGCAATTGATTCTTTCTATTGACGCTTCGATGTGATTTATTACGACGGTATTATAATATAGCTAAGCATTGCCAATGAATATTTTATGTTAATTGCGAAAATTACCCTTGTACTATTCAGACTGTCAACGCGCGGTACCACGTTGAAACGATATCAGTCTGCATTACTGGAGTATTTGATTATTTTTCTACAATAAATCATTTGGAATATATTTACTAAGCTTCTTTATTTACCTTTTACTTTATCCAATCCTCTTATATTTTAAGGAAAATTTATCAATATGTGAAGACAAATAAAATACGTAGAATGTAAAAATAATATACTTTATTAAATTGTAAAATTAAAAATACCTTTCTAAAAAGTAAAATCTTGGCAAGTATATGTTTCATTATTACCCACAATATAAATTTAAAGAAATATATTGTTACCAAAATAAGACATTCAATTATGAATTTTATCCATAAACTCAAATTAAAATAGTAAAATTAAACTAATATTATATTTAAAAAATAATATAGTTCAAAATATTTCCATTTTTTACTAATTCTTATAGTCTCAAATGAACACTAAAGAAATTAATGAATTCGATTAATATATTGGCAAGTATTGTATTTTTATTTGTATATCAATTTCCTTCTTTTATTAATTAGTATGAAGTATACAAACTATTTAAAAAATATTATAGTTTAAAATATTGCTATTTTTTACTAATTCAGATAATCTGAAATAAACGCTAAAGAAATTAATTAAATCGATTAATAAATCGGCAAGTATTATATTTTTATTTGTAAATCAATGTCATTTTTTTATGAATTAGTATGACGTATAAAAATTAATAATATCCCTGGTAGAATCATTCAGTAGTTTTTTACCAGTCCATGCCCAGTTTTAAATGAACTGGCAAGTTAGTTGAGCAGTGACTAACCAGTAAGCATGCCATTTTCATCAGATTTTTGAATGAGTCACTGTCCAAGGACTGGCGATGCAGTTGAAAATATAAAATAATGATAATTGAATGTTTATACTAATAAAAGACATCAAAACAGATGAAAAAAAACTAGGAATGATTCTAAGCCCTCCTATATACGTTTTTACCTATATTTCAACTTTGCTTGCAAAATAAAAGGATGCGTTTCAATTACCATTTTTTTAGGTTATGTATGTGTGATGACAAATATAAAATTTGAATTTATATAAATAATATTTATTATATTTTATAAGGAAAGAACAATTTATTCCAAAGGAAAATTTCCAAATCATAGAATTCTTTAATATTTATTTATTTATAAAATAATTTATTGTCAAGTAATAAATAGTATACTTGCATTTTGTTTTTGCACATAGTTAGATACATCAGTCTTCAAATCTCATAGTAATTGATTTACTATTCAACATAAGAATTTTTAGCGCGTCTTGGAGGTTACAAATGCTCTGTTTCAATATCAAATTCCAAACTCACTAAGCAATAAGCACCACATACATAGGTAAACAAACACCGACGCGATGAACGGGCGAACGGATCGACGATCGACTGAGGACAAGCTGTGAAAACGGTGAGAACTAATCCGACTGTGCTTGTATATTATTTACAGTGATTTACGGAAGGATTTAAGCGGTGTACGGTTAGGTTGCCACTCTGCTGAGAGCTGTATGGTGTCTGTTGGTAGTGTGGCGCACAGCGTGGCGTCTGCTGTACAGATATAGGGGAGGGTGGGGTAAGCGTGGTACCCTAACTTATTTTAAACATATCATTAAAATATTAAAACATATCAATATTTTAAAAATTGCAATGCATAGGCCTATTCTTCTAGTATTAAGATCCGTTATTGCAAATTTTTAATTTGAATTATATTATAGTTTTAAAAATCAAATTCTAGAGCGATCGAAAATGCCACACTTGCCCCACCGGTGGGGAAAATGTGGCACGGGGTGGGGCAAATGTAGCACGGCCGAATCATGTTTTTATTTCTGCAGGTAAGTAACTTGATGAAAATTGTCTTTTTTTTAATTATTTATTAGGAATATTGAGAGAGGCTTTTTAATAGGTTAATAAAATATTAAATAATAGTTTTTTCAATTAAAATTTTTATTTTTTTATCAAAATGTAACAAAGAACTTATATAATATCCATCACAATTTAATACTTGTTTAATACATTTATTATTTTTTTCTATAATTAAGTTTTTTTACTTTGGCAATACAAAAATAAATAATCTTATATTCTTATAATTATATATTTAAAGCTTTGGCAACATCTTCAGTTACGTAATAAATTTCCACTGGTTCATTATTAAAAAATGTCTCATTGTTTAGAACTGGCAGATCAGGTATTTGAATAATACTTTGTATATTATCCAAGGAAGGTAAATGTACAATTGAACCAGTTGGCACCTGTGAATTATCAACGGGGAGCTGAGTTTTGAAAAGGTTTCCGACGTTTCTTCACTTGAGAAGTAGAATTAACAGTAGTCTGCTTGCGTTTGTGAGTCTTAGGTCCATCAGATATTTTTGCTGACGTTGAAGATTTTTTATTCACTTTCTCTTTCTTTATATTTTTATTTTTCTCAACCATTAGATTTTCCTTATATGAATCACTAGTGAGTACAGCAGTTTGACCTTTTCTTTGTCCTTTTCTGATAGGTTTTTCTGTCACAGTAGTCGAAGATATCAAATTTTGTCGAGTTAGTGGATTCGATGAACTTTGATATATGCTACCATTATCTGTAAGTGAATAACCACTGGCTTCGTTGGCTTGAATGGTTTCAATGGCCTCGATGGTTTGAGTTGCTGACAGTTGATCAGTTCGAGTGTCACTAAGGTTCTGGGTTTTCTCTTTTAATGACAAATCTTCATTTTGTTGCAAACATGAACTCTAAAAAAATAAGAAAAAAAGAAAATAAAAATCAAGTAATTATAAGTTACATTAAAATACTGAACGTTATTTACCAACAGATTTATTAATGGTTTCGCTTGAATTAAATAACTTAAGGGGATTCGGATTTCATCTACTCCACTATCGTTGCCAGAATTTTGATTCAGCGCAGAAGACTGACAAGCTGTCGTATGTAGCCTTGACTCATGACTAGATTCTTGAACGATGTCTTTCATAACCTGCAGAAGTGGTGAAATTTGTGCCTCCCTTTCTAAAATAGAAACAAAATACAATTTTTAACTCTCAGAATAGTTTTCACAAATAATTTTAATTTAATTATATTTTACCTGCATCATTGCAGTCAGATGAACTAGAGAAACTGGCATCTCTTGAGGCAACAAAATCAGCATCAGTAAATATTTCTGAATTTAAAGGTACTATTCCACATCTACGAAATGAATTTATTGCGGTTTCCATCTTAGCCGCTTGAATAAATGCAGTGCCAAAGATGGAAAATAAATTTCTCATGGTCACTCGATTTCCTTGCCGTTGAAAAGCATTGACTTCTTTTCCAAAGCACTTGTTGAGAGGACCATTGAAGCCTACGTCAAGAGGTTGCATCTTGTGCGTACAATGTGGTGGAAAGCACAGTAGTATTACACCATTTTCCCTTGCGAAATCAATCACTTCAAGGTTCTTAACATGAGTAGCATGTCCATTAAGGAGGAGTAAAACTGGATTATCTGGCTTCGCTTTTGAAAATTCCACAAACTTCTTAAACCATCTAGTGAAGATTTCAGTCTGCATGTATCCACTTTTATGGAACTCTGCCCACGCTCCCGGTGGTGCACCTTCTAAAAAGTTCAAGTTTTCCTTTACTCTGGGAAAGATAAGCATCGGAGGCATGAAACTCCCAGAAGCAGACATGCAAACTTCTACAGTTACTCCTTCACCTCTTTCGCCAGCAGTCAAACCTCCAACTTGCCTTCGACCTTTTTTGGCAATGATTTTTGGAGAAGATTTTGGCACTGCTGATATATTTGTCTCGTCGACATTGTATATCCTATCAGGTGTGAATGCATACTCATCTATGAGATCTTTCAGTAACGTAAAAAACTCTTGAACAGATTGTTTATTGAACCCGTTGGCTCTGGCCGAAGACGTATGCTCTGCTTTTCTATGGGAAAGCTCATGCCTACTCATAAATCCACGTAACCAGTCTTTCCCAGCTTGTTCTACAAAAAACATTTTAAAATTAAGGTTATAAAATAAAATCATAATATAAAAATATCTTTAGATTAAATGGAAACTTTACTTTTTTCATTGTTAAATGTGTGAGGGATTTTCAGTCGTTCAGCAAACTGGTACGCCAACTTTCTCACTTCAGATCCTTCAAGACCCATGAGCTTCTTTTCCATTTCTGTTATGTAACGAGCCAAAGCTTCTTCTTGTGCAGGAGTAAACACACGTGAATGCCCTGGAGCTAAAATGAAAATCGTAGCATAACATAGGAGATATCGATTAGAATAAAAATATTGAACATACCTTGACTAACGAAATTCTCTGGTTCAAATTTTGACCGATCATCACCAAGGCTTTTAAGTTTTTTCTGGAGCGTAGACCGTGGAATGTTAAATTCAGCAGCAGTAGCTTTACAAGAATAACCATCTGCCACTTTTTTCATGGCCAAAACTAAATCAGAATCATTCCACTGACTTGTATCCTTTTTTCTTTTATAATTTCTAACCATAATTCTATCTTATTGATACTTGTAACTATCACTTTTTTTGTAACTTATACTTTACACTGTCACTAACTACGAATTTCACTAGTTAAGACTAGATAACTAATCTATATATAGTTAACTAATTAAATTTAATTACAAACTAATTAAACTTAAACTAAAGATAAAAATTGCACGTGTGCTCTATCCCATCTTGCTCCGTTTTGAGTTCGATAGGTTAGGTGCGTCAAGACGAACTCGCTCCGCGGCGCTGTGTGTGCTATATTTGCCCCACCTAGTATGCTACGATAGCCCCTTTTTAATTCAATTTTTAATCATTTATAATTAATTATTTACGGCACTTTTGAAAAAACAAAAGAAAGGCCCTAAAAGTTTAAAAGTTAATTTATGAAACGCGCATAATTTCACTTAAAAAAGGAATCATTTTCGATCCGTACTGAGCCGACGAAAAATGAAGGCAACCTTTTTTTCATGCTCCGATTTTCAAACTTGCATTAATAATTATTAACATTAATTTTTGAGTTTATGACTTAAGAAAAAAATACTAGAGTCATTTCTAAATGTGTATAAAAAAAATTAGATTTTTAACGTACGTTATTGTTTATAATATTAAGGTGCCACACTTAGCTGCTTTACCCCACTCTCCCCTAGTACTGCAGACAGCCTGTACTATATACGTAGCAACGTAGTGTATACTTTTGTATGCATGTGTGTAGGGTTAAGTTTTGCCACTCTTTGATTTTATAAGTTAAAACTATATTATAATCATTGATTGGATAAACAAGTAGATTTTAGATGAAAAATTATTTTTATAATTTAAAATACAGCGATTATTCTTATTACATAAGCTTTCTCATTGTCTAATGTATTTATATTGATTATTCAGCAGTGCTTGGCCAGTGACGCTTTTTCGAACTGGGAAGTGAGTTTGGCTAGTGACTGGTCTACTCACCAGTTTCACTGCTCAATTTTCTACCAGGGTACCTTTCAAATTTAATATTGTAAGACATTAAATTTGACATAAATACATGTTGATAAGAAATAGGTCAAAAAGTCGAACCTCAAACACTGATCTACAATACTCTCGCTACATTACACTCGCGTTATATGTAGTGCTCATATGGCAATTCATGTCTATTATAGGTAAGCTAACTGATACTTTTTGAAAACAAGCCAATATAATAGTACGGACAAATAGTTTATACCTTATCTAGGACTCTGACTAGCTGCCGTCGTTAATTGCTACAAACCTTAGGTAACTCCGGCACTGTTCGAGGTTATTTTTCCCAAACTCGAGCAATGTTCCAGGTTTAACTGTAGTTCAATATAAAATATAGTGCATTGACGGTCTCTTTAATTTGGACATATCACTATGTCCGTACAACTGTTTGTCCGTAATATTATATTGGCTTGTTTTCAAACAGTATCAGTTAGCTTACCTATAATAGACATGAATTGCCATATGAGCACTACATATAGCGCCAGTGTAATGTAGCGAGAGTATTATAGATCAGTGTTTGAGGTTCGACTTTTTGACCTATTTCTTATCAACATGTATTTATGTCAAATTTAATGTCATACAATATTAAATTTGAAAGGTACAAATAAAAATATAATACTTGCCGATTTATTAATCGATTTAATTAATTTCTTTAGCGTTTATTTCAGATTATCTGAATTAGTAAAAAATAGCAATATTTTAAACTATAATATTTTTTAAATAGTTTGTATACTTCATACTAATTAATAAAAGAAGGAAATTGATATACAAATAAAAATACAATACTTGCCAATATATTAATCGAATTCATTAATTTCTTTAGTGTTCATTTGAGACTATAAGAATTAGTAAAAAATGGAAATATTTTGAACTATATTATTTTTTAAATATAATATTAGTTTAATTTTACTATTTTAATTTGAGTTTATGGATAAAATTCATAATTGAATGTCTTATTTTGGTAACAATATATTTCTTTAAATTTATATTGTGGGTAATAATGAAACATATACTTGCCAAGATTTTACTTTTTAGAAAGGTATTTTTAATTTTACAATTTAATAAAGTATATTATTTTTACATTCTACGTATTTTATTTGTCTTCACATATTGATAAATTTTCCTTAAAATATAAGAGGATTGGATAAAGTAAAAGGTAAATAAAGAAGCTTAGTAAATATATTCCAAATGATTTATTGTAGAAAAATAATCAAATACTCCAGTAATGCAGACTGATATCGTTTCAACGTGGTACCGCGCGTTGACAGTCTGAATAGTACAAGGGTAATTTTCGCAATTAACATAAAATATTCATTGGCAATGCTTAGCTATATTATAATACCGTCGTAATAAATCACATCGAAGCGTCAATAGAAAGAATCAATTGCCTCTTCGATTCACAAAATTGCCCTTCACATTATATCGCAAGCGTACCGCGCGCTTTGTTCGCACTCTACAACGCGTACTAATACAAGTACCAAAATTCGCCGCTGTAAAATCCTTCTTTACATTAGCGCCTGTTCTCCCTTAGCCTGTCGAGCACTTTCCTGACCTGGCCGACTGTGAACACGGTGACCGATGGATCGTCGCTGTTCTCCAGCAACTCGAGGAATCTCTCCCCGATGGCGATCGCCTCATCGACGGTGCGCGCCCTGTACGCCTCCTGCGACATCGACGGGCCGTTGTCCATCTGGAGCGACATCATCTGCTGCATGTTGTCGCGTTGGTGGGCCATCAGCAAGACCCAAAGTATCGCCTCGTTCGGTATAGCGTAGGGTCCGTTGTTGCTGTGCGTCATGGGGGCGCTGGGGTCCGGAGACGACGTAGTTGGACGCATATTGTTCTCCAGCTGGTTCGCCATCTTCTTCGCCGGTTTCTTCGCCGGCTTCTTCACCTCGCGTCTTGATTTCTTTGAGGCCGGCGTGTCCGGGGCGTCCGGCTCGCGGTTCTCCTCGTCGCTGGAGTTGCTCGGTCTCGATCTTCCTGCTAGAAACAGAACAATTAAAAATTATAATTTTATTCTTACCAATTAATAAAAGGTTCAAAATAATCACTATTTAATTATAAATCGATGGGTACCCGTTATGTTTTACTTTTCATGTTTTTAAGATATTATACATAAAAAATGAAAAAAAAAATAAATAATAATGTCAGATAATATTCAGATTTCAAAAAAGTTATTTAGCATAGACATCATTTTTAATTTTTGTCAAAAATCACCCTTATTGAGCGGCCATGTACTGAGAGTGCACTGTAAATGAGCAAAATCGTTTAATTAACTCCGTATATGCTTCACGTTATAATTAAAAGTTAAATCGTATTTTCAATTATCAAATGAATATCAAAAATATATGAAGTATTGCTAACCGATTTCTTATGTTTATTCTGAATAAATCGATAATGTCTATTTAAATAATATCTCAACAATAGAAAATAAACGTGTAAGCGCGGATTATTATAAAGCTTCAGGCCCACAATCAATAAATAATAAATTGAAAAGTACAAAGTTAAGGAAACTCACCAGACATGTCGAGGACTAGATTGTTGTCGTTGATCTGGTCGGTGCTGGACGAGGGCGAGTCCGATGTCGGTGAGCAGGACTCGCTGTCGTCGACCGACCTTCGCAACAGGTTGTCCCTGATTGATTTCTCGTTCTTGTACCATCCGCGGATGGTCGACTCGGGCACACCGAGTGCCCTCGAGACAGCTGCTTTTGTGACGCCGCTTTTAATTCGCTGGATCGCCAGCAGCTTCACTTTCGCTGTTCGCATGAACTGCACACGCTTCCCCGTGCGCGGCTTCGGATGCTGCCTCTGCTGTTGTTGCTGTTGCTGTTGTTGTTGCTGCTGCTGCTGCTGCTGCCTCTCCTTCGGACCCTTGTCCGAACTCTTTCGCACAGTCAAATCAATAGGCTGCTGCTCGTCCATTTCGAAGTGTTTATTCAATGAAGCACCGTCCGTTCGAATGTCGAGTGCCAAATGTGGCCTGTTGCAACGACTGCAGCGGTTAATGCGCTCTGCGCCCCCACCACTCGCCAACATCCCCTACTCCACCGCATGAGTCCCCACGCCGACGGATACGGCTCGCATGCGAACTTGTGTACAAGATATGCAAGGCCCCGCTAGCGAATCGGCAACCGCGCTGCCCTACCCTGCGCGGACCGGAACAGGACAGATATAATGGCTCGCTGCTTGTGTTTGCAAATGTCTTCCTGGCTTTCCTGCTCTTGTCTTTACGGCTTGGGGATTTTATTGAGGTGATTTTGAAGGGAAGCGCGCTCCAACTCGCCCCACGCTCGGCCTGGTGTGCATGCACTGTACAGATTTTTTCGCAGGACTTTATGACCACCGTCGCCGACATCGGCAAAGCCCGACTTTTAGACTGCGGTCGTATACGATAATGTTTTCCTGTATTTTTGTGCATGTCGAAAAGTGGCGTAGTCTTTTCTTTCAGTTTAGTTTCCTGATTTGTAGTTATATATGATTTTGATTTTCAATTATATGATGTTTGTGATAGATAAACGAGTATGTTCCTATATTTTAATTTTTTAGATTAAACCTAACTATTCCACATAAATTTTATACCCGAACTTATGAAATATAATTATATATTACTTTTATACTTATGTGAATAAAACTTTTATACTAGATTTAGGATGAAAAAACTATCTATAGATACGTTTATAATGTAAATAACAATGATCTTGTGGAGTTTTAAATTATTTCACCGCGCGCATTTGTGCGATTTATTCGGAAATCCAATCAATTTTTCATCAAAGTTCCTTTAATAAATATGGTATTGAAAACAGTGATTTATTGTGACGTGTTGGGTCAAGATTCTCACGTTTTACGACGTTAAAATCTAAGACAATATTGTGTTTTGATAGCAAAAAATTTTTCAGTGAAAATTAATACGTGTAAACAACAGAAATATTCCGCTGATTACGTGAAGTAAGTAATATTGTATTAGGAATCATAAGAATTTATAAAATATAATTACATATTCATGATAATAAAAATATTCAACCCCATTACAGCTCAGCGGGAGAATTTGCCACGCTCGCGTGCAAAATCAGCTTCTATGTATTTAAAAATTCCTCATTTTCTTACACTTTTTTTGTACTTTTTTCAAGTGTTATATCTCATAGAATACTCTAAAGATTATTATCTAAAAGTAATAATAATAAAAGCTCATATTTGAAAAAGTTATGTCGAGTTAAAGTGAAAAATGTGAAATATTTTTTTAATTTGAAAAATTACGTTTTTCGCCTATTACTAAAAAACTAAAATAGCTAAAAATTTAGTTTTAGTACAAAAAGTTGCGCAATAGTATTCTTTTTATATATCAATTAAATAAATTTAATTTGAAGCGATGTTGAAAATTGGCTAGTCGGACAATACTTATCCGGCGATATCGCGCTTTTCCATTCGGAGGCCTCAAATAATGATTTGTATAATATCTTTGCTTACTACAAGAAAGACCAGGGTATGCATCTTACGTAAAAAATTTAATGAAAAAGTTGTAGTCTCAAAAAAAAACACAACTTTTTATGGTAGCAAATATTAAAAAAAATGCTTTTTTACAAGAAACAGCCTAAAAAGCGATTTTTCATCCACATCGTTTAATAACTATTGCGGTGCAGCAGGCCCAATCGATCTTAAAATTTTTTAAAGATGTCTCCTTTTCAGTAACAGTTTTATATCCAAAGTACAACCACTTAAACACGATAGCATATTTCTTTGACTAATTAGAAACAGATAATAGTGTCAGCGTTAAATGTAAGCTTTAGTTTAGCGCTTCGCGCGAGTGTCAGGCAATCAAGTTAACGCGCAGCCTGAGCAAGGCGAGCGTGCAGCGCGAGCAACGGTAAGGCAAGCGTTTTACATGCCTTGAATCGCACGGCGATGCAAGGCACGGAGGAGCTTAAGAGCGAGCGCTCGCCCTGAAGCTCCGGAGCAGGCAAGTCACATGCGGCCGACGGCCACGTGTGGCGCGCTAGTTTTGCTTCTTTTTAACACTGAATATCATTATAACATTGATTTAAAGCTTATATTTAATATCATAAAGGCATACATCGTTAATCACTTTATATTAATACGTAAATAACAAATATTGTTTAAACTGTATTATTATAGTTTTATTACTTCAAAGTTGATGACGCAAATAATCTAAAGAAAGATACTTCTTTTCTAGTTGAAGCTCGCGAGATACGTCGTTTTTACAATGAAGAGAAAAATTTGATATATGTTTTATGTTTAAAAAATTACGTTTTTTACTTATTACTTACAATAAGAAACTTAAATAGCTTAAAATTTAGTACAAAAAGTTGCGCAATAGTATTGTCCTTATATATTAATTAAAAAAAATTGTATTGAATCGATGTTCAAAATTGACTAGTCGGACAATACTTAAAAATGGTGCCTAGTTCCCGTCGCTTCGTATCATAGACCTTTAGAGCCAAGATATGGTCAGAATTGTTTTCAAACTTCGCGTATGTCAGTATGCAAAGGTACTATACTTAACGGCATAACTCTGCAAATAATTTTTTAGTTAGAAAAATTATGTAATAAGACAAAATAGTTTACAAAAAAAGGTGTAGTTTAAGCTTTGTTTCATATAAAAATATTAATTTGTTTCAAAGTTATGACAGATCGATAACGACGACGAAAAGTACATGAGAATTTAATATTTTCGGCTTTTTCTTTACCTATATATGTTTCAATTCTAACTATTCATGGATTTATATTATGTATATCCAAAATACGGAAACTTTAACAAAGGAAAAATATGACTTTAATGTTTTTCATTTCTCTACTTAAATCAGATTAAAAATAAACATTGTTTTATAATCCCAATTTTAAAGATATAAAAAATTTAACATTTTACAAAGAAACATTTCATAGTATTATGGTCTACAAGAATACATTGTTCATTAAATGTATGTGAGTTTTCTTTTCTATTAAGGAATGTAAAATACCGATGTCATTGTAATTTTTCCGGCTTTTCACTTTCACATATTTTTTCTTGATATTAAATATATATATATATAAGACAAAACTGATTGAAATCTTGAGTCAAATAGGTTAAAGGTTTGGGAGATTTCCCCATATCACTAGAAATATCCAGATATGTGTCCAAAAACGGGATAAAAATTTCATAACAACGGGGAGAACGGGGTAATGCCGGTCACTGGCTAATTCCGGTCACTCTCATTTTCAATAATCTAAACATTTATAGGTAATAATTCGAATAGTATACCAAACGCAAAATAGAATGCAATTAATCTAGTGTTCAAACAACCTTCTATTCAGTATTATTAACGAATTATACACAATTAAAATTTAGATCTACATTTCTTATAAGAAATCTGGTCTATAAAATAACTTTTATGCATATTATTTGTTACTTTATGCAGTTATTTTATGCAACTTCATTAATTTGAACAATCTAAGAATACGAAGTAGTAAAAAAAAGAGTATAAACCTATTGTTTTTTTGTCATTTAAATTTAAATTACTAAGCAGAATTGGGGTAATACTGGTCACAATGTTATTTATATGACGCTCCCGAAAGTGAGGCTAAGAAAACGTTCCGCTGCTATCTCAGGTAGAGGAACTTTGCTTAAGTGTTTTTGATTGAACATTGGCTATGTGTTACATATTTTACTATGTAAGTGCGAATAATAATGCGACTGATCATATGAAGGTTCATATAATTGATTTAAGGAAATATTTTACCTATAAAAGTAACTTTGTAAGAGGAGTCCTTATCTTCTGCCCTTGTCTAATCACGTTTTTGCTATTTATTCAAATTGTAGTTTGGTAATTAATTGAAAAACTAAAAGTTGGCCCCAATTGGTATTAAATTAAGGAATAATTTGAGATCTTAAAAAGTATCTAACATTATATCCTTTTTGAGAAAACTTCGGAACGAAAAAACTAACCTCAATTTTCGCGTTCCAAAGATTTCTCGAAAAGGAAATAATGTTAGATACTTTTTAAGATCTCAAAATATTCCTGATTTTAATACCAATTGGGGCCAACTTTTAGTTTTTCAATTATCAATCTATAATTTGAATAAATAGCAAAAAAATGATTAGACAAGGACCGTAGTTACGGACTCCTCTTAATAGCGACCGGAATTGTACCAAGGCTGACCGGTATTACCCTTTGATGTGGAGTAAATCCAGACAAAATGCTTCTTTTTATTTCGTCTTATAGCTTCGATATCCAACTTTTTTATAGTAAACCAATAATAAATATTTAAAATCAATGGCTCTACATAACATAATAAGTATTTAAAGTTAATAGAAAACAATTTGAAAGTAGAAATAACAAGCAATTTTGCTTAGGTGACCGGCAATACCCCGTTCTCCCCTATGGTTGAATAGCTGAATATTTTACAACTCATTGATAATGTGATTTTTGTTATCATAAAGATTATTGTAAGATAGATATTCTAGTTTTTAGTAATAAAAAAAACAAATGCAATGTCTAGTAAAAGAAGAAAGACTGAAGAACTTTTTGACCACTCAAAATAAAGATCCATCTATCTTCTATCATTATTATTCTACAGATATACAGTTATATATGCATTTGAATGTTTATTTGGAAACTCCTAGTATTAAGGGGATAAAAGGCGTTAAAATATTAAAATTTGAAATAATGTTAAAAAGTCTATATTTTTTCTAAAAACAGCTTAAATGATAAATTGTATAGTTAATTGTATTATGTACATAACAAAGAAGCTAAAAAATAATCAAAAAAAAAATTATCCAACCTAATCTATTACCTATTTTCTTCATCGGTGATCTTAATAGACTTTAGTTTTTTGATCACTGCAATGAACATATGGTGAAATTTCCAGAACTTTTAACTTTCAAATGTTGAAAATAAGTTCAACTCAACTTAGAAGCACGGCTCTAGATTTTTTCACACAACTTCTCGAGACTATAAACAATTAATATTTGCCAATGAACAAGCCCGAAACAAGTGCCTACTGAATCGAAAATAATTTATCAAATACGGGAAGTTAGAATTTCCATGTATGTATTCTTTCTTGAAAACAATTGTAAAATATTTGTGCTGCTATTTTAATTTTTATTTTCGATACTTTAATCAAACATTTGTATTGCGTTAATGTTATTTTACAAATTACTTTGATCTTAATGATTCACTTAAAGTGATGGTAATGGTTCGGTAGAAGGCACAAAGAAAGACAAGGATGTGTAACTACTCACTTCTGATTCCGAGAGATCCTTTGAGGAGGATGAGGATTCAAATGTGGTCAAAGAATTACATTCTCTTAAAGGACAACAAAAATTGTATGCTTTAATTGAGGGATTTTATTATAGTTCGTTTATAGAATAAAAAGACCGGAAGGTTGGCTTATTGAAATTAACAATTTAAACGTTTAAAGTGACTAATTTTACCTCTTAGACGACGATAAATCTTTTTTTTTCATCATATTTCTTTCTCTGTTCACTCCTTTTTCCGTTCTTTTAACTCTTTAATTCGTTCGTGCTTTAAGTACTCTTTATTCTTTCTCACTTTTACTTAGCTCAAAACAGATCTCATGATTGTAAAATGCAAAGAAACTTCTTCTCGTATTTGTATTATTCAGTTTTGCAAGTTGCAATAAGAGGTTATGATATTTAATTGTTTAAAAACGCGCGTTGCGGACGGCGCGTAGTGGATACGACAAATCGATGTAAATTTTCCGGCTTCTCACTTTCACATATTTTTTTCTTGATTTTAAACATATATCATTAGAAATATCCAGTTACGTGTCCAAAGTTGGGTTAATAATTGCATAACTTATAGTTGAATAGCTGAAGATTTTGCAACTCATTGATAATGTGATTTCTATTATAATAAATATATACGGTAAGATAGATATTTTATTTTTTAGTAATCAAAAATAGAAATACAATATCTAGCAAAAGAAGTGAGACTGAAGAACTTTTTGACCACTCAAAATAAAGATCCATCTATCTTCTATCATTATTATTCTACAGATAGATTTATATTCATTCGAATGTTTATTTGTAAACTCCTAGTATTAATAGGGGTTAAAGGGTGTTTAAATATGAAAATTTGAAATAATGTTAAAAGATCTATATCTTTTCTAAAAACAGCTTAAATGTTCAGTTTTATGCTTAATTGTATTATGTACACTGAGCAGTAAAAATAACTTTGAATCTCACAGGTCATTTTTTCCTGTGCTGACTGGGATTCTAAAAGATTTTATGGGTTTTTGAATGCATAAACTATCAAAATCAAAGTTAGCATGCGAGAAAATTCAGTGTACATAACAAAGAAGTTAAAAAATGGTCAACAAAAAAAATTATCTAACCTAATCTATTACCTATTGTCTTCATCGGTGATCTTAAAAAACTTTAGTTTTTCAGGTCATTGCAATGAATACATGTATGAAGAATGTAAACAAATTTATTTTAGGTCAAACGACTGAAAAATTGAAAAATAATCTACGACAACTGTGATTTTCTCAATTTTGGGAGTCACCGATGAAGACAATAGGTAGCAATGAGTTAAGTTCGATAATTTTTTCTGATGATTTTTCAACTTCCTCGTCATGTGTATAGTATAATTAGGCATAAAATTGAACATTTAAGATGTTATTAGAAAAAATATGCACTTAATAATATTTTTTAATTTTTCATACGTAGACAGCCTTGTACCCCCTTAATACGGAGGATATATAATATGATCATTAATGACCCCCCTTTTGGAAAGCCCAAAACTGCAAGCCGACGCATAGGCCATGATAGGGACGGGAGGACGAGGGCAGGTGGCGAGCTACATAGCTGTACGTACTCCTCTCCGCAGTGCTGCGCAGAGTATTATCGTCCGCCGCCCCTTTTTTCGAACCTGGTCCTTTCGAGGCCCGCGCGCCCGCTCTAGCTTTCCCCCCCTCCTCCTCTCCCAGAAGTTTTCGCGAATCCTGCTTCGTGCGCTCTCTCTCTCTTCCCTGCGGCCCCTCCTACTCGTATACTTGATGACCGACGCGCCGCGCGGTGCTGTCTTAATTGCCCTTCGGGGAAAAATGCTGTCTCTCGAGAGCAGGGCCGACGCGAGCTGTCGCGCGTGCATGGATGATGCGCACGGTTATACGACCCCTGTATTGTTACAGAAGTGGAAAAGTCGGGGTGTCCTGCTTGCAGATCTATATATACCTATATAGGTTGTATTGCGCTACCTGAGCTCGGCTGCGGGGGAGCTTAGAGAGTATTATTGCGGATGCGATAGAGTACGCGGGGACTGTCGTGTAAGTAATTTATTGTGATAAGTATTGGCTGGGAATCGGTATTATGTGAGTGACAATACTTGGGACATTTAAGGCGAAGCGTCAGTTTTACTTCGCAGGACGACAACAAGCTATTTTTAAATGACACGGGGATATTGGATAATTAGAAAACGAATTACTTACGAAGAAGAAATTCTTCACCGAAATTAGATCGCAATTTTGAGAATACGTTTAAACAGTACATATTATTCGTGCTTTATCAAGAATAAGGGACTTCTGTTACATTTTTGGCCAACAAAATAATAAGAAATATGACAATTAAAAATACTACTGAAAGTAGAGCACTACTAAATGAGACGTTGGGTGCAATGAAACATACATATTTGTATTCTACGACTCTTTATTTATAAATATAGTGCATCAAACATGTTTTCTTCAACGTATACAGTAGAATATATCGACATCTCTCGCACCACCCCGGGCCTCCTGCCATTTCTACCTGTACACAGGAGACCGTATAAACAATGCCTCTCCTGCTGCGCTACATACCGTCCGAAATTCGCGCGCGCGATGTTTAACTCCACTTGTACGTTTCATGTTGAAAGTTTTAATCTTACAATTTCTAACGGAGTATAACCGATAGCGGTTTGAAAATATAGTTTCACGTATCGAATGAGAAATAACAGATTAGAAGGATATATAAGTTTAAGCTAAAAATTAAATAAAAATATACTTATAAATTTAAAAATATATTTATAATAAATTTTGGATGAAAACAATTCTTGTATGAACATTATTTTCAGGAATAAAAGATATGTTCTTAGATTTATTTGATGAAAATAAGCTCGATTGAAACGAAAAATACCCCTCCATTCTACACCAAAAATAACCAAAAATATGCAAAAGCAACTTAACTTGGATAAGCTGCTTTCGTTATTTAAATAATTTGTATTGATATTAAATGTTCTAACGCGAGTAACTATATACTCTAATAGTAGGACTAATAATCTAAATAAGAAAAGCAGACTAGTTTTATTTATATATTAAGATACATCAATATATAAAGTTTTAGCCATCCTTATTTTTTAACTTTGTGTTTACAAAATATTATGCCACATTTATGCGAGAAATTTTTTAAAATCTTCTAAAATTTATATAAAAAAGTTTTAACAACAAATATTAATAACACGGCTAAGAACAAATTCCAAACATGTTATTTTTTTTTCTTAATAAATTTATTTAGGTAATTTTAAGTACCTATATATGTGTAACAAAAGTACTTCTTAAAACGGCTTCACTGTTAAAAATTTATGTAATAACTTTAATAAACATGTGTTGGAAGTCAAAATTAATACGCGTGTATTAATGAATATTTGAACACATTATTAAAATTAATACACATGTATTAATGATAATGCTCAATTCGCAATTTGAATTTTAGTATACGTGTATTAATAAATATTCGAACACATTCTTAAATGTAATACTCATGTATCTGAACTTTAATATATGTATATTAAAATTCATATACATGTTTAAGAGGTTTAATTCATGTACGTATATTAAAATTCAAATACGTATTTGCAAAAAGACTTCCAACACATGTTATTAGAATTATCATATTTTGTTATTACGTTACGGAAACAATTGTATTTAAGAATTCCGATCACTGAGTAATATCGGTAATTTCTATTTTGAATAGAATAAAAGATTTTACACACTTTTTCGAAACTGTATATTGAATTAAACACATTTAATACAGTACTGAATTAAAAAAGGTGCTTAATAGCTTTTATTTATTTTAAAATAAGAATGGCCGGAATTATTTAATTACTGCAGGTATTTACCCGATTTTCCTTACACCGATATAAAAACATTGCAAACCCTTTAAAAAATTACTATAATTTAAAGAATATTTTACAAACTGTGTTAGTTTAAACCTTTAGGGACGTAGGGGTCTTGGAGAACCCACACATTTTTTTCGTTTTTGTTCGAAAGTGGACCATTTCCGATAGGGAATCGGGGGCCTAAATCATTTTTACAGCACAAAACTTGAGAACACTATCGACTAATGTAAATTGTCAAATATGATTTTCCTCTATATGTAAAATATCGAACGTAGCAAATGTTAATTGGATTTCGGTGGATTTGACTTTAACTTTTCTGGATTGAGTTTAAATAAATTAGAATAAATAATGTAAATTTATTACAAAGAACGAAGTACAAAAATTTTTTATAAGTGATATAATAAATTAAATAAAGAAATTTTGTTTGTATGGATACGAGGCTTTTGATCTTGATGCAAAGAAAGTTATTATTCTAATGCAAATAGATTAACGAAATCATTTAATCGAGTTGCTAAATTGACGACGGTGAGATTAAACGATTTTGTCCGGCGTTTCACTTCAGTACTATTTTTGTTGCCATCTGTCGGATTAATTTTTACGAGGATTCTGAAATACATAAACAATTTGTTAAATTATTGAAATTCTTGTTATACGGAGTATTTAAATAGTAATTTATCAATTAAGTTTATAAAAAGAATCTCCGAAGATATAATCACTACTTGATGAATTGTCTATCTTTGTTTTTACAAAGTTAAAATTATAAGAATTTATATAGCTTTTTATATTAAAATTACCAAAAATTATAGTATTTTTAATATGAATTTGTTTGTACCTAAATTGGTCGTTTTCAATACATTATGTAAATTATATAAATTAAAAATATGAAAAAATAATTATTTTTCAATTATTTAGACAGTAGCAATTCTTTGCTAAGCATGTATATCAAATTTGAAACTAATTTAATGAACATTACTTAAAATAATAAGAACTAAATTCAACTAGCGTAGATCATTTATCGAGTAATGGATATTGTCTCTAGAAAAAGAATACTTGTATTTTTTTTATTGGTGTAATCATACTTATAAATAAATAAAAATGTTTACAAATTAATTAATTTGCTATGCTTTATAATAACAAGCTGTAAAATTTTCATTATAAAGTATAACAAATTTGTTTAATGAAATCGGCTGTTAATTACAACTATCGTAATTTAAAAATTATTTTGCAGTATTAAAAGATATATCAAAGGAATAAATTAAATTCTAATGCCACAATTGCATTATATAGAAAAAGCGATAATCAAGTGATCGAATTTTTATTCTGTAATTAGCCTTAGAATTAAAATATAAGTATATTTTAGAAAATGCTGAGAAAACCAAGAAAAGTATATACTCGAAGATAAAAGTCTAGGATTGAGTTGACTTACATATATTAATATTTTAATTAATTACTTCTGAATAAATTCTAGGGTTATGGATATGTCTTGCGGGTAAGTTGATCCAAATATATAATGGCATAGGAACGTAATTAATATTCCTTCCAAAACATCAACACAAAATATTATAATCTTTTTTTTTATTATAACGGTACAGGTTGAATTTTGGTCGTAATTATTTTTTATATTATCAAACTAAAAAGGAGAAAACTAAAAATAATGAAACTTTTTATACTCTTTTGCTATTTATGACATTTTTGCAAATTTTTTTACATAATCATTTTAATAATATCATTATTTTTAAAAATATGATAGCCGTGAAGTGTACAATATAATCAGATTCGATATTTTTTTTAACTTTTTCAGTGCTGATGGCGAGAATCTTTGGTAAAAGTTTGTTAAATGCAAATTTTAGGGCACATGCAAAATGCATCTATTCTTTCTTAAATGCAACGTTCTTCTTAATAAATTTTATGTATATACAATTGTGTATCAACTGTAATTAAATATAAATAAATACCTCTAATGACGAGGACTGGGTATTCACTTTCTACATTGCAATTGTTTAGTAAATCTGTATCCGATACTACAACCTAAACAAACAAAATCATTCAGAATTAATGTTGAAAATAAATAGTTTTCGTAACAAGGGTGTAAATATTTATTCCCGTGTTGCGAACATTATTTTTTGAAACAGTGGGTATGAAATCGCAACTTTAAGAATTTATGATATGTATTTATGTATTTAGATATATATATTGAATTAAATTGATCTAGACACGTTAATGAATATGCTGCGCAATGCAAACGCACAAGGAGAGAGAAGCAAAATCTTGTGACGTAAATAATTTAACATTGCTCTTTGTATTCTGTTTATGTACGCTTCAAATAAATAGGTTATGTTTGGTTTCTATTTGTTCTTAAACCTTCACAGTTCATAAACTGTGCACATTCTCACGTGCACATCAAGAATTAAAAAAATTTGACAAACGTTCGCGACAATACAAAATGGCTTCAAGAGCACGTCTAGACTTGAGTTTAAAAAATCTTTTTTAAGCCATAAACAATATTTTAAAACATTCTTATTAGTATTAAATGAAAGGAATTAATGACTTACCGTCTAACTTATCCTTCTTGCAGCACGAAATTTGTTTATAATATAAAGCTCAAGTATATTTCGTCTTTAAAAGCACTGCTTTACCAGTTGGGCCCCGGTCGTGAGCTTGAATTCGAAGAGACTTCTTCTTCTACTTCGTCTTTCTCAGATTATTATGAGCTATAGTGAGGCTCGACTTGTAATATTCGATTACAGTTTCACTCGCAACGCATTTGAGCCGTTTCTTCACGTTTCTTCATACGACATGCGGGCGGGCGAAAGCGGAAAGGAGTAAGCGCGTCCATCTTGCTCAGCACTTTCGATTCTGCGCTGTTGCGCTGAGCGCCGATTGGTATGCGGAATCGCGCGAAGATTTGAAACGCTTGAGGAAGGTGATCATATCGAAGCGCGAACCGTGCAGCAACTAAACTATTTCGGGTTCGACTCCAACTGTCCTTAATTTTTCTTTCTTTTTATAATGAAAATATAAAGTTGTATAGAATAAATAATTGAACTGAATGATAGCTTATATAATTTTATTTTGTGTAAATATAAATATTCACAAAGACAATAATACGTACTACAGTTTATATATCATTATTTCATTCTTTGTCTAAATTTATTTATTTACTTATTTATAAAATAAGTATTTGTAAAAACTATTTGTCTAAACTAATTAAGAAAAATAATAAATTTATTTCCTTTTTATTATAATTCAATTAATCACGTATGACCATGTTTATATATGATTTAAATGTAAAAGATAATATAAAAAATAATAAACATTTTATTATAAGTGAAATTAAATGACTCTGGATTTCTAAATTTTATTTATTTGTATAAAGGATGTGAAACCCACCAAAAGAAACCTGCTATATCAGCTAAACCATTTTTATTTGGCAAATTTTTACCTATATTATATAGATAAAGTTTATAATATTTCTCAGATCTTATTAATATTTAATTAATAAGAAACAAATTTCTTACGACTTTTAGAAAAAAAACTAAGGTAGGATCTTTGAAATATCAAAAATATACCCTGGTTAAATTTTCAAGTAATTCCATTCATATTAGCCAGAGAAAAGTGGGTTTTAAAAAATCTCTTTCGCATCCCCTAAATTGATATAAAACATATAAACATGATTTCATAATAGTATTTGTTACTTGCAAAATTAATAAAATCTCATTTTGTGATTTCGGAAATGTAGGGTAGTTATTAAAATCTTATAATTAAAATAAATTATATATATATTTTATGTTATTTGATATAATAGATACGAAACATATATGTTACTAAGAAAAACATGAAAATTCTAAATAAACAAAGTATTATATAATTATAATAACGGGTAATAATTCAGATACAAGACTGATAAAAATTTGAGTATAGAACAAAATTAAAGCGTAAAAAATGGTAAGATTGAGATATTTTGTTTTATATTCCCTGCCATTATGGTGTTGGTTTATTGTGATAATTGGATCCCACGTTTTTATAGAATAATAATCAAGTTGTATCTTATATTTCGTAAAGATTTTTTATACAATAATAATCGCATTAAGATCATTTATAGCACTGTGTGACCTAAACCCGCACTTAGGTCACGCTTATCCGTGACCTAAGTGGCGCTTTATTACACAGTGTAATAATGAATTCACATAGGCCACAGATCCCTACTATCCTATAATAAAAACTAAAAACACTCAAAATAAACGTTTTCGTTCATAATAATAGAAAGAAGAAGTAGTAAACCTCAGTAAATACGCATGTCAAGAATCAGAGAATAATTATAAATCCTTAAAATAATGCTTCAAATTTAGAGGTTAGTTCAACTGATTGTATATGACAATTTGGCGCGTATTTTGAATATTCAATCTGAAATTCAATTTAAAATTCAGTATTAATTTTTTTTCATGATTAATATTAGAAATTTATTAAAATGTAATTTAAAAAATTTCAAGATAGGGTAAATAAATATATTCTAATTAACTGGTAATAATAAACATTTATTATCTTTTCAAAAAACAAAATATCTTATTTATATAAGGTTCTATTCAAACAATGTATAAAAGTTGACATTGATTATTAATTAACTAATGAATTTTGGTTAAATAATAATTTGTTTATACGATTTCTAAATTCTTTAATTTATTTTTTATGTTTTTTGGTTTATATTTTTATTTTTTTTTATGCGGGGGGGCTTCGCCCCCCCGAAACCCCCCCTCCTTCCCCTCCCGGCCCACCCCCGCACCATACACCCTCCCCGATGTCGGTGGCGGGTTTATGTCACTCGTGCTACAAAATAGTATACGATACTCGTGACCTAAGTGTCCATAATTGCACGGTGCGACGGTATCGCCCTCGCTACGCTCGGGCGCTAACTACGCGCCGTGCAATTATGGGCCACTTAGGTCACATGTATCGTAATATACTATTTCAGTATGAAAGATCAGTAGTTTTACCCGAATGTTTTCAAAAAGCGCGATTTCAAGTCATTTAGATTATCATAATATATATAAAAAGCATTAGAGGCAGCTAGTTTATTTGTAGTTTATAATAATATTCTTTGGGTATATAAGTTAGTAAATAAATGCAATTCTGTTTTTTTCCAAACGGTTTTTTTTTTCCAAATGTTACGTGTAATAATTCATGATTCATAATTATAACAAGTTTAATTTTAAATAACTTAGTATATTAAAAATATATTAAACTGTATTACAATTAAAACAAGTTTTGAAAATTGATACACATGTATATTAATCTCTAATTCAATCACAATGATTATGAAGTTAAGATACTTTTCTAGTTTAAAAGTGTTTGGATAATTAAAAACATTATTAAAATTAATATACATATATTAAAATTAACATGTACTCGTATGTATACTAATTCCTAATTCAATCACAATGAATTTAAATTTAATACACTTTTGTTTATTACACGTGTATTAAATTTAAGAACATTTTTAACAGCGTTCTTAAACTAACATACATTTGTATATTCTTCATTTTTAACAAATAAAGCATGTAAATTGTTTTAACCGTGAATTGTATGAGTAACATACTTTTAAGGGTAGGTACCGGCTACAATTACTCTTCGACATGTTTGTATTTTTCTTAGGATCTACAAAACATATTGCTTAACCCATGTATACAGTTCTTTTAAATCATCTAAGAGACTCGTAGAAAATTTGTGTAAAAAATATAAATTTGTAGAAGATAAATTTTTAAGATATCGTTCATTTTGGAATAAATAACACATTAAATCACACACATCACTCTATCTTCTCCTACAATTTTGAAAATTTCCTTTCAAAAATTTTTCTTCGAGTGTCTGTCAGAAATTTTAAAAAACTTTATGTATGTATGGATAAAGCAATATCTTTTAAAGATCTTGAGAAAAAGATAAAAATGTCTAAATCAGTAATTGAGGCCTCCGAACGGATAAGGGCATATAGCGTGATATCGCCGGATAAGTATTGTCCAACTAGCCAATTTTCAACATCGTTTCAAATTAAATTTCTTTAATTGATATATAAAGAGAATACTATTGCGTAACTTTTTGTACTAAAACTAAATTTTTATCTATTTTAATTTTTTAGTAATAAATGAAAACCGTTATTTTTCAAATTAAAAAGTATTTCACATTTTTCACGTCAACTCGGCATAACTTACTCAAATATGAATTTATATCATTGATACTTTTATGTAATAATGTTTAAGATGTTTTATGAGATGTATCACGTGAAAAAAGTACAAAAAAGTAATTTGGAAGTAGATGACGTATTTTTAAATACATTTTGTCAAAATCGTGAATTGATTTTTTCGATTGCAAAAGTTGTGTTACAAATTTTCGATTTATTAACTTTTAGCTATACTAAAACCTTCAATACGAGCCATAGAAGTTTTTTGAAAAGTTTCAAATTCAAACTCATTATCCATAAAAAGTACTGGCAATTTTTCTGTCTGCGTGACACCGCGCGAACAGCCGTTGTGAACGATGCTGCCGCGCGCGCAGTATCACACTGACGCTAAAATTGCCAGTACCTTTTAACGATAATAAGTTGAAATTTGAAACTTTTCAAAAAACTTCTACGATTTATAATAAAGATTTTAGTATAAGTAAAACTTAATAAATCGAAAATTAGTAAAACAACTTTTGCTTTCAAAAGAATTGATTTACGATTTTGACGAGATGTATTTAAACATTTGCCACTTTCTTCCAAAATATCTTTTTGTACTTGCTTCACGTGTGATATCTCATAGAACATCATAAAGCTTATTAGGTAAAAGTTTCATTGGTAAAAATTCATATTTGAGAAAGTTATCAATACAGTACGGATATCCGATATTTGACGTATTGCATCCGAAGTACGGCAACATATAAACATGTATGCGCTTATATGCACATATATGAGCATATGTAATAATATCTGATTAGATATGAGCATAGATGATCATATATGATCATATCGATGGATCCTAATAAAAAAGACGTACCTCGCGAGAACCAATTAGAAAAGACTTATCTTTTTTATGTCAATTTTTGCTTCTTTTTAACACTGAATATCATTATAACATTGATTTAAAGCTTATATTTAATATCATAAAGGCATACATCGTAAATCACTTTATATTAATACGTAAATAACAAATATTGTTTAAACTGTATTATTATAGTTTTATTACTTCAAAGTTGATGAAACAAATAATCTAAAGAAAGATGCTTCTTTTCTAGTTGAAGCTCGCGAGATACGTCGTTTTTACACTGATGAGAAAAATTTGATATATGTTTTATGTTTTAAAAATTACGTTTTTTACTTATTACTTACAATAAGAAACTTAAATAGCTAAAAATTTAGTTTTAGTACAAAAAGTTGCGCAATAGTATTGTCCTTATATCAATTAAAAAAAATAATTTTGAAGCGATGTTCAAAATTCACTAGTCTGACAATACTTATCTGGTGATATCGAGTAATGCGCCCTTTTCCGTTCGGAGACCTCAATTCTAGATTCTCCCTCCCCTCAATGTACAATAAATTTGTACTTACAAGGAGAATCCACAACCTGCGAGAAACAAATTTTGATGAGGTTTTGGGAAATAGGTTCTAGTACATAAAAATGATGCCTAGTTCCCGTCGCTTCATCTCATAGACCTTTAGAGCTAAGATATGGTCAGTTGTTTTCAAAATTCGCGTATGTTAGTATGCAAAGGTACTATACTTAACAGCATAACTCTGCAAATAATTTTTTAGTTAGAAAAATTATGTAATAAGACAAAATAGTTTACAAAAAAAGGTGTAGTTTAAGCTTGGTTTTATATAAAAATTTTAATTTGTTTCAAAGTTATGACAGATCGATAACGACAACGAAAAATACATGAGAATTTAATATTTTCGGCTTTTTCTTTACCTATATATGTTTCAATTCTAACTATTCATGGATTTAAATTATGTATATCCAAAATACCGAGACTTTAACAATAAGTTAAAATATGACTTTAACAAATGAAAAATAAGACTTTAATGTTTTTCACTTCTCTACTTAAATATGATTAAAAATAAACATTGTTTTAAAATCCGAATTTTAAAGATATAAAAAATTTAACATTTTTCAAAGAAACTATACTATTGTCTATAAGAATACATTGTTAATTAAATGTAGATGAGTTTTATTTTCTATTAAGGAATGCGAAATACCGATGTCATTGATAATTTTCCGGCTTTTCACTTTCACATATTTTTTCTTGATATTAAACATATATATAAGACAAAACTGATTGAAACCTTGAGTCAAATAGGTTAAAGGTTTGGGAGATTTCCCCATATCACTAGAAATGTCCAGTTATGTGTCCAAAAACGGGTTAAAAATTTCATAACAAAGGGGAAAACGGGGTAATGCTGGTCATGGGCTAATTCCGGTCACTCTCATTTTCAATAATCTAAACATTTATAGGTAATAATTCGAATAGTATACCAAACGCAAAATAAAATGCAATTAATCTAGTGTTCAAACAAACTTCTATTCAGTATTATTAACGAATTATACACAATTAAAATTTAGATCTACATTTCTTATAAGAAATCTGGTCTATAAAATAACTTTTATCCATATTATTTGTTACTTTATGCAGTTATTTTATGCAACTTCATTAATTTGAACAATCTAAGAATACGAAGTAGTAAAAAAAAGAGTATAAACCTATTGTTTTTTTGTCATTTCAATTTAAATTACTAAGCAGAATTGGGGTAATACCGGTCACAATGTTATTTATATGACGCTCCCGAAAGTGAGGCTAAGAAAACGTTCCACTGCTATCTCAGGTAGAGCAACTTTGCTTAAGTGTTTTTGATCGAACATTGGCTATGTGTTACATATTTTACTATGTAAGTGCGAATAATAATGCGACTGATCGTATGAAGGTTCATATAATTGATTTAAGGAAATATTTTACCTATAATATAACTTTGTAAGAGTAGTCCGTATCTTCTGTCCTTGTCTAATCACGTTTTTGCTGTTTATTCAAATTGTAGTTTGGTAATTAATTGAAAAACTAAAAGTTGGCCCCAATTGGTATTAAATTAAGGAATATTTTGAGATCTTAAAAAGTATCTAACATTATATCCTTTTCGAGAAAACTTCGGAACGAATAAATGTTAGATACTTTTTAAGATCTCAAAATATTCCTGATTTTAATACCAACTGGGGCCAACTTTTAATTTTTCTATTATCAATCTATAATTTGAATAAATAGCAAAAACGTGATTAGACAAGGACCGTAGTTTCGGACTCCTCTTAATAGCGACCCGAATTGTACCAAGTCTGACCGGTATTACCCTTTGATGTGGAGTAAATCCAGTCAAAATGCTTCTTTTTATTTCGTCTTATAGCTTCGATATCCAAAATTTTTATATTAAACCAATAATAAATATTTAAAGTTTAAATGGCTCGACATTACATAATAAGTATTTAAAGTTAATAAAAAACAATTTTAAAGTAGAAATAACAAGCAATTTTGCTTAGGTGACCGGCAATACCCCGTTCTCCCCTATAGTTGAATAGCTGAATATTTTACAACTCATTGATAATGTGATTTTTGTTATAATAAAGATATATTGTAAGATAGATATTCTAGTTTTTAGTAATAAAAAAAACAAATGCAATGTCCAGTAATAGAAGTAAGACTGAAGAACTTTTTGACCACTCAAAATAAAGATCCATCTATCTTCTATCATTATTATTCTACAGATATATAGTTATATATACATTTGAATGTTTATTTGGAAACTCTTAGTATTAAGGGGATAAAAGGCGTTAAAATAGGAAAATTTGAAATAATGTTAAAAAGTCTATATTTTTCCTAAAAACAGCTTAAATGATACATTGTATGCTTAATTGTATTATGTACATAACAAAGAAGCTAAAAAATAATCAAAACAAAAATTATCCAACCTAATCTATTCACGGTGGGCAGGATGGAGCGATAGGCTTGACCAAAATGACGATAAAATCGGGTTGCGGGGCGGTATTCGGGCATAAATGTACATCTCAAATCCGTTCGAATCGAAATTCGATCGGCTCCTGTTTTCGAGATATCGTCAATTTATGTATTTTAGCTAAATTATTGATAGAAGCTAATGAGTTATATATATATATATATGGTCTGTATGTGTATTATACATATGAGTAGAGAAAGCTGAAGTCACATATACGAGGTCTGTCCCAAAAGTATCCGACCTACGTTCATATCTTCGCACGGAGAGACTCAGGCGACCTCTGGAGGGTACGAACGTCACCAGCAACTCCTAACCTTCTCGTCAGTAGCCTGAGATACCGATGAAACGCCTTAGTTCCCGCGCAGCGTGTATTTGTTTACAACGACTTTCTTGCGTTCGTCGCAATTTGCTTATTGCTAAAAATGGCAGAACGAACCGAACAGCGAATTTGCATAAAATTTTGCTTTAATCTCGGTAAAAGTTGTGCGGAAACTATTGAAATGTTGCAAAAGGCCTTTAAAGATGAGTGTATGGGCAAAACACAAATAAAAGAGTGGTATAGGCGGTTCAAAAGTGGCCGCACATCTGTTGACAGTGATCCTCGTTCTGGTCGACCTTCGACGGGAACATCGTCGGATAATGTCGAGCGTGTGCGTGTCGCAGTTGAACAAGATCGTCGTTTGACTGTGAGAGAACTGGAAGATGAACTTGGAATACCAAAAAGTACTGTTTGGCGAATTTTAACCGAGAATTTGGGAATGACTCGTGTGTGTGCAAAATTCATCCCGAATGCTCCAGCGCACGCATCAAACCTTGTGCAGCAGTATTTATTGAAACACAGTGTTGCGCAGCTCCGCCAGCCTCCATACTCTCCTGATATAGCTGATCCCTGCGACTTTTGGCTGTTTCCTCGATTGAAAATGCCGCTTAAAGGACATCGATTCGACAATAAACAGACTGTTGAAACTAATGCGACGAATGCACTAAAGGCGATTCCGAAGTCTGACTTTCAAGAGTGCTTTAATAAGTGGAAACATCGATATGAGCGTCTTGTTCAATCAAATTGGGACTACTTTGAAAGATACCACCCCCCGGATGACAATGAATAAATCAAGCGCCGAGAAATCGAGGTAGGTCGGATACTTTTGGGACAGACCTCGTACAATAGCCATAGACTATGCGTCTATTTACACACACAAAAAGTATATATATGGGTCAATCCATGCCAAAACGCACACGGTTCTGCCCAAAAATGGTAAAGACTTAGAAAAACTTGTATAGGGTCAAAATTTAGGGTTTTTTATGTAGAATCAATAGCTGTGTGGCGCTTTTGAAAATTTTCAAAATGGCGATCCCAAAAACCAAATTTTCTTACCAGTTTTCCGAAAATTTTCCGATTAATCGTTCATAAAAATATAGATAAAAGACGAAAATTGTGAGTAAAGGTCATTTTATATGTTTTCGGGTATGCTGAATCCGAATCCGCTGACCGTTTAACCTTATCACTCCAGGATTTGCTCTAACCTCAAAAAATACCTTAAAAACGCTCAAACAGGCATGATTATGGCTAGATAAAGGTTCGTGACGATGCATTTGTTCGTTTCAAGGGTCGCGTATTTCAAATCCAAGGTCCGTTCAGCTCGTTCAGTCCAAAATTTGCCCCTAGCCTCAAAATATTTTTCGGAAACGCTCAAATAGGCATGATTACGGCCAGATTAAGGATCGTGACCATAAATTTATACGTTTTCGAGATCGCTGATTTTAAGTCTAAGGTCCGTTTCTTTTCGAACAGATCGCTGTTGCAATCCGTTCAAATTGGTAGCTCACATAGGCAAATCACTACGACCACTACCAGCTAGGCTTTGCAGACATTTCGGGCTTGCTTCTGCAGAGAATATGATTTGCAGTGGATATAGGAAAATATCATATAGTAGTAATGATACTCATAATGAAGACGTGAATCACAATTCCAACAATGATGATACTCATGATGAAAACGTGAATGACAATTTGAACAATACTTCTGTATCTAACAGTGCAAATGAAGATAGCCTAGAGAAGAATGTGCAATTAGATCTTGACAGTTCGACTCCTTCAAATGCTGAGGAAAACCTCCATGAAACCATCGAAGGTTTAAGAGAAAAATTTTCATCGTTGTCAGAGCATGATCCCGACAGGATAGCTATTCTAACCATACTGCCATCAAAATGGTCAATAGAGAAGATTTCTTCTCTATTCAATACTACGACTTACTCCATTAGAAAAGCTAAAGAATTAAAAGCCACGAATGGCTCTTTTTCTAGACAACCCCCAAAAATAGGTAAATCGCTGCCACAAACTACGGTTAATAGAGTGAAACTATTCTATGAATGTGATTCTAACAGCAGAATTCTCCCAGTATATAGAAATAAAAAATCTGTTGAGATTGATGGAGAAAAAGTCCTCAAACAGAAGAGACTGACATTGTTTAGCTTAAAAGAATTATATTTCAAACTCTGTGGAGAGCATCCAGATACTACTATAGGTCTTTCAAAGTTTTGCCAATTACGACCTCAAAATTGTGTTTTACCCGGAAGTAATGGTACTCATATTGTTTGCATATGTATGATTCATGAGAATGTCAAGCTTTTGCTCGATCCCATCAATTTATCTGACCTGATGGCTAAATCAGAAATCCCATTAAAAATCTATACCGATTGTCTTAATCTCATGGTATGTCGTAATTCAAATAGAGAATGTTTTTTTAACGAATGCAAAAACTGCCCTAATTACGATAAGCTCAGATCCCAGCTTGAATCAGGTTTGGAAAAAGCAGACGTAAAGGATATAACTTTTAGCTCTTGGCATTCGACAGATAGAACAACTATGATTACATCAAACGTATTATTATCAGAAAATTTTCAAGAGATAAAAAGGAAGTTGTTGTAGAGATTTAAAGTATAACAGTCCATTTCTGGCCATGAACCTGCCCATTTGAGCGTTTGTCCCAAAAACGTATAAATGTATGGTCACGATTCTTCATCTGACCGTCATCATGCCCGCTGAGCATTTTTGAAGTACTGTTTGAGGTTAGCGACAAATTTTGGGCTTATCGGGTTAACCGGACCTTAGACTTAAAATCAGCGATCTCGAAAACGTATAAATTTATGGTCACGATCCTTAATCTGGCCGTAATCATGCCTATTTGAGCGTTTTCGAAAAATATTTTGAGGCTAGGGGCAAATTTTGGACTGAACGAGCTGAACGGACCTTGGATTTGAAATACGCGACCCTTGAAACGAACAAATGCATCGTCACGAACCTTTATCTAGCCATAATCATGCTTGTTTGAGCGTTTTTGAGGTATTTTTTGAGGTTAGAGCAAATCCTGGAGTGATAAGGTTAAACGGTCAGCGGATTCGGATTCAGCATATCCGAAAACATATAAAATGACCTTTACTCACAATTTTCGTCTTTTATCTATATTTTTATGAACGATTAATCGGAAAATTTTCGGAAAACTGGTCAGAAAATCGGGTTTTTGGGACCGCCTTTTAGAAAATTTTGAAAAGCGCCCCATAGCTATTGATTCTACATAAAAAAACCCTATACAAGTTTTTCTAAGTCTTTACCATTTTTGGGCAGAGCCGTGTGCGTTTTGGCATGGATTGACCCATATATATATAGGTATACACTGATGATGATTGGGAAAAGAACGGAAGTGACGTCAGATCAGAGAAAAGAACAGATGGAAAGGAGAAAAAGAATTTTTACCGAAAAGAGTTTTATCGAGCAAAATTTCAAACAGCTTTATTTCATTAATGGATGAATCTTTTCAACCGAAACTTTATTTTAGGTAGATGTAAGACTAAAAACTCTTATAAATAAGTACCATAGATTGCATATAGCTAAATAAGCGTTTAGTATTGGTGCATACAAAATTTTGAAGAGGTTAGAGAAACACAACTAGGCGTATAAATAAGGCGACGGCGCGCCCCTTGGCTTCGTACTGAACCTTAGTTCTTATACTTGCCATCGGGCGCTACCGCGCCCCTTAATTTCCATTGTTAAAGTCGTTTTTCTCAGCTCTCGATTTTTGGCCTTAAAAATGCTCGTCGCACAAATGCGCGCGTTGAAATAATTTGTTAATAAAATATGCTGTATCAACTGCACAGAAGCCCATTCGATAACACTACTGGATTTAATTTCGAGGAATCAGAAAACGATCCCCAAAGTTTCATAAAAACTGTGACCTAAAGGTCTGACACTTTCCTTATTCTTTCCTCCTATATATATATATATATATATATATATATATATATATATATATATATATATATATATATATATATATATATATATATATATATATATATATATATACATATATATGCAAGATATTCAACATTGGGCATATGCAGTATAGTGCTAACATTTGTAGCTGTATGTATGGTGCTAGAACCTATTAGACCAATCTACGACTGCTGGGTTTCATTTTGTGGTACCGAAAAACTGTATTCAGAGTTTCAGCCAAATTTGCCTCCCGAAGATCTGACACTCTCCGTGTTAGTTGGATATAAAGAAAACTTAGATAAAGCGGATATCCATAACCTAGTATGAAAGCTAAATATACCGGTTATACTTATTGAAAATATAAATTAAAAGAAAATATTTTGAACAGCTTTCGTAAACTTATAGGTCAATTAAACCACTTCCATAGGCATTTCTTGATTATTCGACTTCGTTTGTAAGGTCTTATAATCCTTATTTTTCTCCTCCTAAAATTTTCATCAAAATTAAATGACCAAAGATATTAATAACCAGAGTTCTATATCATTAAAAATTAAACCTTGGACTGGGGAAAAGAATTATTGATAACATGTGTATACACTATAAAATGTTTAAACATTTTTCTAAACATTCATATTGTGATTGTTATAATATGTAATAATATCAATTGGGGCTAAATTGAAAATTATGTGTATTTTAAATAATAATCGGTGTTTTTTGTTGTTTAAATTTTTTAAATGGAAAGCGGTACAGGATGCAGGCCTGGGTTAAACCCAAAAAAAGACTTTTTTTCTACAAGTCCTGAAAACTTTATATGTTTAAAAGCAATTATTCTGAAAAATTCTTTGCTATCAAAGCACAATATTGCCTTAAATTTTACCGTCGTAATACTTCAGAATCTTGACCCAACATGTCACAATAAATCACTGTTTTCAATACCATATTTAGTAAAGGAACTTTGATCCTCACACGATTCAAGGTGACATGATGAACGAAATTTCTTTTTTCGACGGTTATTCGATTCCTTTTGAAATGTATTACAAAATAATCGGATCACTTTTTCGTTAAGATTTTTTTTATTATTTTTTTTTCGGAAATTTAATTAATTTTTTAAAAAATGTTAAAATTTTTTTTTTTTAAAATTGATTGGATCTCAGAAAAAAAATAATAAAAAAGAATTAACGCAAAGTGCTCCGCTCTTTTTGTAATACATGTCAAAAAGAGTCGAATAACCGTTAAAACAAAATTGTTTGTTTATCGTGTCACCCTGAATCGTGTGAGGATCAAAATTCCTTTAATAAATATGGTATTGAAAACAGTGATTTATTGTAACGTGTTGGGTCAAGATTCTCACGTTTTACGACGTTAAAATCTAAGACAATATTGTGTTTTGATAGCAAAAAACTTTTCAGTGAAAATTAATACGTGTAAACAACAGAAATATTCCGCTGATTACGTGAAGTAAGTAATATTGTATTAGGAATCATAAGAATTTATAAAATATAATTACATATTCATGATAATAAAAATATTCAACCCCATTACAGCTCAGCGGGAGAATTTGCCACGCTCGCGTGCAAAATCAGCTTCTATGTATTTAAAAATTCCTCATTTTCTTACACTTTTTTTTGTACTTTTTTCAAGTGTTATATCTCATAGAATACTCTAAAGATTATTATGTAAAAGTAATAATAATAAAAGCTCATATTTGAAAAAGTTATGTCGAGTTAAAGTGAAAAATGTGAAATATATTTTTAATTTGAAAAATTACGTTTTTCACCTATTACTAAAAAACTAAAATAGCTAAAAATTTAGTTTTAGTACAAAAAGTTGCGCAATAGTATTCTTTTTATATATCAATTAAACAAATTTAATTTGTTTAATTTTAATTGGCTAGTCGGATAATACTAATCCGGCGATATCGCGCTTTTCCGTTCGGAGGCCTCAAATTTTTTTCAGTATAATTGCTTTTAAACATAAAAAGTTTTCTGGACTCGTAAAAAAAAGTCTTTTTATGGGTGTAACCCAGGCCTAAGAAAGTTTAAGTAGCTTATATTAAACTTCAATTACGTATCTCTTGAAATCTTTTTTTCTCAGTCAAGCTATTTCGATAGTTTATTTAACATAATATGATCATCCTGGATAAAAGTATATAATGTGGTGTCTGTTTTCTTATCAGGTTCGCTTTCTTCTGGAGAACAAAGCCGACGTCAATTTGTCGGTTTACGGTAGACTACCGTTACTTTGCGCGTACCACGAATACGACACCGAGCCCAACGATAATACAATATTACGATACGAGTGATCTAAGTAGGCCATTATTTCACGGCGTGTAGTTAGCGCCCGAACGGAGCGAGGGCGCTATACACGCCGTAAAATAATGAGCTTTTACTTAGATCACGAGTATCGGATACTATTTTATAGCACATGTGATATAAACCCGCCGATTGAAATCTAATGTATGTAAATGCAATATTTACTTATTCAAACGAACGAAAAGCGTAAACATTTCAAATCCTAACATATGCTCTTTTACACTGCGTATTATTTTTCCCATGCTCAGCGGTGTAATTGTACCGTGAGTAGAATGACGATCTCTTGTCATTTTACCGCTTGACCGGTATATTTACCATGCTCAGCGTAGGTCTCGATTGTTGCGCAAGCTCAGCGGTGTAATATTCCGCAAAAATTTTGACTGCGTTGTGTATACTACATCTTGTGCTTGATTCGTTTTCCATTCGTGTTTGAATATATACTCAGATTCTCATAGTTTTTTTCAATTTTTTTCATATTTTTCTTCCAGTTTTTTCATCCATTGTAGATTTTTCAAAAGTTTTTTTAAAGTTCCTTTGAATTTTATAAGAGTGAAGTGAAAAATAAAGCTGTTCAAACAGATTAGTGAAATGAAAAGTTTTTTATAGTCTATTATTATAGTTATGGTGATTATTTAAAATAGTATATTTACAGTTGTAATATTTAATAAATAGTTTATTTGATTTGAAAATTTGAATTATATTGTTTTTGTTTACTATTATTATTATATGTATCCCTTTTAATCCTATCTCTCATCATTTACAATTATTTGTTATTCAGAAAAAACAGAACAAGTTCAACTATATTTACAACGAATATTTACATAAAAAGATAACAAAATTTAATTGAATATTCAAAAAAATGCGCTCTGCCGCTCTAATGTCAAGTGAAACTAATCTCAAATTCAGAAACATATTTTACTCGATCAACATTATTTTCTGGTATATTTCGACGGTATATACAGGGGTTTACTTCTTCTTCTTTCTATTCTTATATGTAACAATACGCTATAGAGTGACTTTTCTCATTAATTATCGATAATTAGGAGCCCATGACTTAAGTAAATTCATTATTACACGGTGAAATAATGAGCTACTTAGCTCACGGATAAGCGTGGGCTAAGTGCGGGTTTAGATCACGCAGTGCTACAAAAATTTATTCTTGCTTTGGGTAACCCAAAATCGCAATTCGTATGAATCATAATATTGTATTATTGCGTCCTGGCAGAGAAAGCTTTGCGATAATAAGACAGAGCTTTTGAAAAAATGTGATTTGAGGTACTTTTGAGTTTTAGTATTTCATTTTTCTTTATTTTAAAAATATTATGATCAATTTAATGTAATTTTTAAAAAATCGTACTGGTTTTTCACAACAGAATTACATACAATAAATAATTCATATTGGAACAATTTATAAAGTTTGAGGAAGCTGGGCGTCAATGAATTGGCAGCGGTTTTCTTTAACAATTCAGCATCAATGAATCATGAAAATATCTAATATAAATACAATATACAGAATTAAATATAATGACAAATGAATTACAGAAAACCAAATTTGATAATTGGTTGCATGGGTAAAGAAAAAAGTAGTTGTGCTTAATGTTTTTATTTCGGTCTGTATCATTAGAGCCAGAGCTGGATCCTGTTTACAGAGTTATCATAATGCATGTAAGTGTGCTTCAATAAATCCGTTATCTGCGGTTACAAATTCTACATTTACATAACATTTTAATACGTGATGAACGGCTGCGTTCTTCATCGGATACACATCCGATAATATCGATTGATAATAATTCCTTATATTATAAAAGTCCAAGATACGTTAATAAATAATATAAAAAGACGCGTATGTATAAAGTATATATAATACATTGTATAAGTATTTAATGTATAAAAAGAGCCTTGTTTTTCTAAGTCTCGACACAGCGCGCATTTGGCTTGTTTCTCGGTCAAATGCGGCGTCGAGGGAGCTTACCTTGTATGTAAAAAAAATGTACAACACTTCGTATCAAACGTAAAAACTACATACTTTCACTCGTTTTCCGCATTCGCGCGTCTCGTTCTACTCGACAATCATTGTCTTTTAATTTTATTTCCTTAAAAAACTCACAATTTTAAGGAAGCACTTTTAATTATTAACGAGTCATTGGAAGATGTTTCTTTGTCGTCTAGAAAAAGAAAGTCTTAAAATATCGACGCGTTAAAGACAAAATCAATGATTATTGTTTACATTATTTACTTTTTTTCATTTGAGTGTCGTATCTCTTTTGACTTTGCATATTTTAAGATAGCGAAAAAGTTGTTTACCAACCGAGTAAAGTATCTATAAATATCAGATTCCTCTCAAATCTCATATTATTTTTTTTTTTTTTTTGATAAAGCTATCATTTTTAAGCTTACATTGCTACATCTACACGGTAAACGCGATTATTCGTTGTACGTTTCTTACTCCAGAAAAATACTTCAAAAAATCGAATGTCCCACAGTCTCATATGCACAGTAGAAACATTCGTGTTCGTGTTGGACAACGAAAAGTTTCTTTCACCTACCGAGAAAAAAAACTATATATCGTCGTACCAAAAAATGGATTGGGTCAAACCACTCGTTATAACGATAAGTTTCTAGCTTGGCAGTGTATGGAGATCGCTCTCGTCGAGTACAACACGCTCGATCGACCGAGAGCGATACAAACGATTTTCCGCAATACATTGCTCAGTCGGCAAGGAATGACCCTAAGTACGTGTAACGGAGCGCGCGTCTCATCTATATATCGAATCGAGAATTTCTCTCCCGGCATTTTCACACGAGGCAAGAAGCTCCGAAAGAATACATGATACACGCTAACCTGTAAACTTCACCGCGCACCATCTTTCTACAGATTATACTTATAAGTTATAAGTTATATTACACGATTTATCGCTATTTATACTTTACTCTTATAATATTTATGTCAATACTGTAACAATCGAGTCTGTTTTTCTTTTCTTTTTTGCTTTGTTTTTGATAAATCTTCTATAGTCGATAGAATCTACAGCTTTTAAATGATCGCTCTCCCATTCGCTCGGGCTCTTCGTTTCTCTCGCTCTGACATTGCACGTCCTCTGCTCGGTGCGTCGCGCGGAAACGCGGCGAGAATTGCGTCCATCTGGATTGCCAAGGGTGTTTATCGACTGCTCGCCTCTGGATTTATGCGAATGGTGACTTTGTTGTTGAGGGACGTGGCGAGCTTGTCGACCAGTTGGCCGTTCTCCTGGTTCGCCTTGTTGTTGGCTTCATCTGTAGCGATTGGGACCTCGTTCTCCTTTAAACAGATTTGACGAATTATTAGGTTATGGTTTGGTGTATCACTGAGAATAAATGTCAGCACTGCTTCGTCATTTGATTGTTGAATAGAAGTAAGAGATATGGCTGTATAAAGAGGGTTCGTCAATCTGTTTATAAATTTTAAGGGG
Source organism: Gastracanthus pulcherrimus (assembly GCA_949152435.1). Lineage (NCBI taxonomy): Eukaryota > Metazoa > Arthropoda > Insecta > Hymenoptera > Pteromalidae > Gastracanthus > Gastracanthus pulcherrimus. The sequence goes on along the minus strand of OX424572.1, from coordinate 21,569,119 downwards.
GGACCTCTTCATATAGGTTATTTTGAGGTAGATAAAATATAAATAATCTAGATGCTTTGTTTCTACTGTCGAAAGGTAATTACCGTTCGCATACGCCGTTTAAAGTTTTTCCCTGTATCGCGAATTCATCAAATTTTTCCAAATTAGAAGCCAATCTTTGTCTCTATGGTGTTTTAAAGTTTGATGCAGCGACACGGATAGAGTCAAATTCGTAAATTATTCGTAAGTTATTTTCAATAGAATAGTTAGGGTTCAGAAGCAAGTCATTGAAAATCGTTTTGGAGGGTTTTAAAGTTAGACTAGACGACTGTTTCGCAAAATTATTCGTACAAAGTCACCAATATAGAGTCAAATATTCTTCTGTCTGTAAATGGGTGATGCACTTTAAGAATACGAAGCGATTCTAATACGTGAGAATCTTAAGGGTATCTATATAATGTACGTAGCATATTTATATGTAAAGGAGGTATCCGGTATCCCTCAAACGATTTAAATCGTAACTAACAAATTCTATTACGTTCACAGTTTCTCTTGGGTGAGTTTACTACTCGCAGTATATCACCCGAGGAAAAAATCGACTTTTTTCTCGAGTTACATATAGTACTTTATGCATGTCTCAACTGTGACCACTTTTTGACAATATTGTTAAAAGACAATCGTAAATCAGGGTTATTGGTAGAACTTGATGAAATAAAGGAATTTGGACTAGTTTCTAGTGAAGTCACTTTTTCCCGCTAATCATTTTTGCGGACAAAAAGTGTACTTTTGGTCTCGCTTTTCAGAGAAAAATGTGGCCATTTTTGTTCAGATGGGCATACAAATATTTTTAAACAGTAAGTCGATAAATACCATGTTCCTGCCTTAATGACATATTACAAATATTCTATATGTATTAATTACGTCCATACATTCCCAACTACTGATTACAAAATCTTTCTACGATTGTAATTTATTTTTATAAATACTGATTCATTCTAATCAATCTATTTTCTTACAAATCCTACGATCAATAGCTATGTGAAACTAAAAGGAATAGAAAGAAAGAAAATAGGCAGGAGGAGTCAAAAGTATATAGCTAAGTATAAATTAAAGAACTAAATAAATCACGTGAAATGAAACCAAAAAATTAAACAGTACAATAAGAAGTGTTCACAATTCTTTTGAATGCGTCATCTCAAAATTTTGTACACAAAAGATATTTTTAAACATTTAATTATTAATATAAAAATATCGTTTGTCTAATAAGTATTAAAATAATAGACCAATCCAGTTAGAAATTTGTACGTATGTATACATTATTAAATTTCATATGCCACAAGCATTTTTTCTTAATGAGAAATAAAAATGTTTTTAATTTCAACCGAGTCGATACTTAAGAGTTATTGGAAACGCTACGTTTACGCAAAAGTTGTTTTATTATAATATCGATGTTCTAATCAGTCTATTTTCTTACAAAGTCAAATGATCAACTGCTACAATAAAACTAAAACAACATAATAAATAGAAATAAGAAGATAAAAGAATAGCAAAGAAAACTAAAGAACTAGTAAGTTTTAACCGTAGATTACTGTCATCCTATTCATATTCGCTGTCTGTCACCACGATATTATCTTGTAAAAAGATGAAAATATATTTCATACACAAATCAAATGATACTTTTAAAAATGCTATCAATATTAAACACGATTATTTGAAGCAATTTTCAGAATTTTTTGTATTAATTCGTAAGCTTGTTGCACCTGTTTTTAAGCTTATTTAAATTAATAATAATACGCAATTTTTAAAAAAATGTCTTTTTATTGTAAATAAACAAAGGAACAAGTAATAGTAGCACGCGCTTTTGAAAATACATGGGCGTGCACACATAGACCGTCCAGTCAGTTTGAAATAAAAGAACAAAGTTTAATTACTTTGTTATGAGAATGGCTATAACTCGACCGGAATTAACAAAAACAAAGAATAAAAATTGACAAAATAGAGGCATTTTTATGAACGAAATCGGTACTGTTAAAATTGATTTTTTTCTTGAAAATACTCCTATCGTGTTGATTTTTAATAATTTGTTGTTGTTAATTTCGGTTTGAGCCCTAGCAAAACATACAACGAAGATAACAACATTTAGTTTTTTTAATTTTGTGCCACTGGGACGGACTATACACAGGTACTCGCCAATAGGGACTGTTTTCTCAAGAGCGCCTACTATAATCCCCTTTCTCTGTGTTTACCAACAACAAGTATCAGTGCAAACAACCCTACATACGTCTTCAAACTATCAGGAGCAATAAGCTAAAAAACCTCCCACCCAGAATAAAAAAAATTATGAAAATTGCTCTTGGAAACTTTACCTAAATTATCCGTCAAGCATCTTTCACCTTCTCACAAAAAGATATCCAGCTCCCAGCGAATACGGACAAGCTCACAGCAATCATTACTCGCTATACCCCCCAGATCACTCCAAACCAAACCAAATGAAGAAACCAAAAACGAAAAAACAAAACAAAAACTCACCCCCTCGGTCTTTTTTCGCAAATTTGATCTCTGCAGTGTAGCAGCGAGCTCGTTGTGCAGTCGCGACGCGACTCTGCCGCTCTTCGGCGAGTCTTCGCCGTTACACCTACCACCGTTGAGAAAGCCAAGCCTCGAGGGCTGCTTCGCGTCTGTCTCGTTATAGGTGCCGATTCTAATGGCGACCTTGCTTACGGCCTTGCCAGGACCGGCGGCCGAGGTTATGGTCACGTTGGGTTTGGGTTTGGTTACGGGCTTGGTGAGAGTTGCCGCCGTCGCAGATGAGGTTACGGTCAGGTTGGGTTTGGGCTTAGGTGTTGGCTTGGCGAGAGTCGTCGTCGAGGAAGCCGAGATGGTCACGTGGGGCTTGGGTTTGGGCTTGAGGAGAGTCGTTGTGGACGTGGACGTGGATGTGGATGTGGAGAAGGACGTTACTTTGATGGAATTGGTAATGATGGGGTTGGAGATGGTTGAGGAGGTGGTGGTGGAGGTATTAGAGGATAAGAAGTAGGTGGACGTGGGTTTTGGCACGTGTTTGTTACTGGCTGGGGAGTCCTTGAACTTGATCGACTCGATGCTCTTCATCTCGACTCTTTCGTCGTTGTCATTGGGCTTGTTGCTGTTTTGGTTCTTGTTGTTGTTGCTGATGGTGTTGTTGTTGTTATTCGTCTTGGTTAGGTTGGTGGAGCTAGCGGCTGGTTTGAGACTAGTGGCCGTGGAATTTGTGCGCTTTTCCTCGTTCTGCAAAAGTAGGCGCCAGATGCTTGGTTTCACAGAAGTTTTGGAGGGTGGAGAGAATTGATTTAGAAGAGAAGTGATGCGGTCGAGTGGAGACACGTAGATAGTGGATGTTTCAACGAAGAAGAGATTACGAAAGAAGGTGAGATCCATTTTAAGGTTGTTGTGTTTAGTATAATTAAGCCTTGCGAAAAAATTAGTGTACAGTGAGCAAATGCAATAAAAATATACGTTATGAAGTGAAAACAGTTTTGATACTGATGTATATTGAGCAAACCGAGATATAGTTAATAAAAAAATATACCTTAGCACTACTTTTCATTTTTTATTTGATTTAATTTATCAAGATCTAAGTTTGTTTCAGTTTATTTTGCAGTAGTAAACTATTAAAAAAACCTGATTTTTATGGTCAATTGGAAAATGTACGGGGCATTTACCAAAAAGTAGATGTTTACAAAGTTTACAGACATTTTTACAGTGAAACATTGGTGTCATATAAACCTTTCACTTTTTGATAAATGACCCATAGATTGAAATAAAAAGTCACAAATAATTAAAATCGAATAAAAAATAAAATAAAATTATGACAATGCGATAGTAACTTGATCTTCAATTAAAAATATGTAGGCTCATCTCATTCTTTTTAGTTCTTAACGTATGTTTTATCATTATATATGCGCACAAATATATTTTTTTCGATGAAGTCTATTCATCATGACACAATCACCCTAGAAGAAAGTTGAAAAATAGATTTGATACAGCGTTTGGGTGATAGTAGAGATGAAAGTAGCGGAAGAAATTTATTATGATGTAAATCATTAATTTAAGAGTGTTGCTTGTATATATAAACTGTTCGAACAGTTATAATGGAAAAATGGTGAAGACTCATTTAAAAGCGATGATGTGCGGTAGAATACAGATAGAAGAAAGTGTTTGAGATGACCACTGAATGGTTGCATGATTAATTTTGATATCATAATCCTTTGAAAATGTGAAGCTTAGTTATTAAATAAAAGCCATTTGATTAATCGCGTAACAAGCACGTATTGGTGCAACAAGATGATTCGAAAGTCAGTGATAAAAGGGCAGATCGCATAGTCTTGCCGTCTACCAAAATGAAAGAACGCATCTTGTATTAATGAATTAAGGTACAGAGGGAAATAGAGATATAATAGAGATGAATGTCCATAGAAAAGCCGAAGAAGAAAATGCGACAGTTCATTTTGTGCGTGACAGTGAGAAAGTGACTATTTACAAAAGAAATTTCGATGTATGCGCATGAAGAAAATGTTACGCATTCTACTCTCTATACGTTAATTATATTGCATTTATCTAAAAAGCTGTATAATTTTTATTTGTTATTTATATATCTCCCTTGCATTGTGATTAAAAACATAAGATACTCGAGATGTTATACTAATTAAAATTCAAAATTTTAAAAAATTTTAAAATTCTATAAGTGATTAATGTAATGATTAATAATTTGACACTAATCTCGTTTACTGATTTTCGGATACATAATAGGTAATATTCTGTAAAATGATTCTTTTTTGACGGTAAGTTATAGTAAAAATATTAATTTTTATTTTACAAAAAAAAATTAAAAGCGAAAATATTAAAAGAATTGTTGATCATATTTTGGTATAAAATTAAAAATGAATACTGGTAAAGCCGATAAACGACTATTTAAAGTTCTAAGAACAATTACAAAACTCGCAGCTCCAGAAATAAAATTACGAAAGTGAGACTATCGAGTATCCTATACATCCTTCAAAAATGTACTTTTTTCACATCCATCGACAAATACAATCGCGAACTATCCAAAAACCACCTGAACACTTACACCCTCCTTACATTCTCCAAAATTCGAATCTTGTACACGTCCACTGCAACAATTACCTTCGCGCGTACGCGCAGGAAGATTAATGACTCGAACACACAGCTCAAACGCAGCGACGAATGAAAAAAAAAAAGAATCCCTCCGATCAAGATAGTCGATTTACACGACTAGATAAGTAGCCTCGTGGGCATGCGCTTATCGCGGAGACATCATCGCATTATTGGATTTGAGCGCCAGGACGTGTATCTTGAAATATCGACGAGTGCTGCTGCTGCTGCTCCTGCTGCGACGATGATAATGTCGTTGGGTGTATGAAAAATGGAGCTGGCGAGGCTCGTGTTCGTTGAACTCAGAATTGTCGTCGAGGCGTGTTGTATGTTGTATATAAGTATACATAATATGCTCTTTACTCGAATGGTAGAGTGTCAATGGTTGCGAGTGGTTTTTAAATTAAATTGTCGTGGGTACCCCAAAGCAGTAAATTAATAAATTAATATAAGCATAATGTTAATCGTTGTTAAAAGCAGAGGTAAAAAGAGGATGTTGACCAAAATGTAAGTTTGTAGATTTGTAAGAAAATTCTTTTAACAATGAGTACGTTTCCTTCCATTAATCGATACTTGACCAAGTTTTTGCTGTCATCACTTTTAATAGAGACTCGTTCTGTATCTTGATACAGCTGAGTTCGGAAAACAGATTTTATTTACAGTGCGCGGTGATTGAAAGAGAGGTTTAATCACCGCGCACGATCATGAGTGATGATTCCTTCGACGTAGAAAAAACATACGCCCCTCATGATGCGAAAAAATATCTCACCTGTTCGGTGCTTTGCTCCTGGCTGCGCTGCTGGGTGTTGCTGAACATCCTCTGATGGGCGCGCTTGAACTCCTCCATAAGCTGAGTGATAAGAAACACGAGATTGTATAATACAGGGTACACGATTTCGTACTTGAGTTTGGTATATTCGCACAGTCGCTGTTGCGCATTGACTTGCTAAAGCTAAAAGTTGGTGGGAGAGGATAGAGACAGGGAGGTAGGTTTGCGAGGGTCGAGTTGTTGCAAATTAGGATATTGCATACAAATAAAAAGTTGATTTTTCACATGAAATAGGTAGAATAGCAAAAAATAATTAGGTCGTATTTTTTCTTTTGTCATAAAAATGAAAAATTTGAAAGTTACGGACGTTTAAAGTTTCCAAAACTTTCGATATATATAGTTATACTCTAATGTTACGTGACGTCATGAAAATATAACATTGTGACGTCACGCCAATTTAAAATGGCTCTAGTTACTTCAATTTTCGTTAAATTACAAAAATAAAAAACGCGACCTAGTTATTTTAGCATGAAGAATTTGAATATGGAATAAAAAAAATCATGCAACAACGAATTGTGTAAGCAAGGAATAGGAAGAATAGTCATTGTGAATAGTAATTGTGAAGAATTTGATAAAGTATTAACGAAGATTCTTGTTTCATATATTAGTCAATTATTATCAGTATATTATGTGCAAATCTCTATCATTCTTCTTTAAAAAATCGACGGTTTACAAAAAGTAAGTAATATTGCTAAGAAAAGAATTGATTATTGAAATTCGAAACGTAGAAGAGTTAAAAGCTCTAGAGATTAATACATTATACCCGATGTTCCAAACGAAGTCCGAAGTCATAAATATATAACTTCATGAAATTTTATAATAAAAAATTTAAATTCATGCAATGCGTTAATATTACGGTGCACGTGAATTTTATTATGTCTAATTGCTCTGCTATATCTGTAGCATTATTTATGTCAAGTTTCTTACGTTTGAACTTTTACGTAAAATGATAGTTACATACCCTGCCACACTCGGCAATTTCTGCTTAAAAATAAATTGGTATTTCTATCGCGTTCATTTCATTTACACATATTCCAGCTTAACTTTGCTCGATACGCTACCTGTTCCAAACACCGTTAACAAAGTACACCTACACTTTTGGCCTTGTAAACCTTTTCTCAAAACAAGAATCTCCGTAATTGCTCGATACCCAACAGTGTCCCACAACGTAACGGCTCTCCCAAGCTCAAGCTAGAAAGAGCAAGTTCACCGACCTTGTCGTGCGTAACTTTCTGCTCCTGGGCGCGCAGGGCCTCGGGATTCTGCGGCTTCCGGGCCTCCGACTGCTGCTGCTGCTTATCCGCGGCGGACGCCTCCTGCGCTGCATTATTCATGCTCCTCTGCGGGCGCAAAATGAAAACAAAAAAAAAGAGGTTGTAGCGGAGACAATAAAGAGAGAGAGAGGGAGGGGAGAGGATGCGATAAGTCGCATATGGAGACTCGATAAATCGTTGGGTGAGAGTAGCTTTCTTACGTATTGTGTGCGTGTGTGTGTGAATTTCGAGTCTGTCGCAAGCGAGCGCTTGGAACAAACTTTAGACGAATGGAGAATTGTTTGAATTTTTGGTTTTAGTCGGATACTAGAAAATTTAATTTGATGATCATTTTAATCATCCTGAGGAAAATATGTGCAGTGTAGTTTCAATAAAAGCAGTTGTAGTCATTCATTTTCAATACTCGTATTCTATTGTGGGTGTATTTTCCCAGGAAAACAAGAAAGGCTGCTAAGAAATAAAAATAGAAATAGGGAATTATATATTCATAATTTGTGAAACTAGGATAAAGACCAAATAAATGATATAATAATATAATTCAAGCTAAAGCTTTAGGTATAGCTCACGAAATAAAGTTTACTTCTGACTAAATTTTTCGAAAATCCAGAATCTCGAGTTGCTATTGTTTAATGTGTAGACTTTATACATAAAAATAAACGTAAATTACAAAAAAATATAAAATGTAAAATACATATAAAAAGCATATAGGGTCAAATTCGTGGAACTTTAAATTTTTCACATGCTCTTTTCATGTTGGTACATGCTTTAATATCTTCTGGTAGTGCAACTGCATTAATTTAAATACTAAATTTACGATTATAATTGAACGATTTTAAATTTGTAGCATGTGGTAAATTAACAAATACAATAGTGAGTTAAACTATCTGAAATTTTTATTCCAATAAATGCTACTATCTTAAAGGAGGATGCTCACATATTTATAATATTTTATCCGTTGAAGGGGGACGTATAAAACCAATGCCATCATTTAGAACTTACTAAAATACGAATTTTAAGAATAAAATTTAACCCCGCCATGTGCGGAGAAGTTTAAGAAAAATGTGGTGAAAATTCGAAATATAAGTAGATAGTCCCGAGTACGACTAGACTTTATACATGTGTTTAAATGGGACAAATCCATAAATATTATTTTCTTCAGCTTTCCCCGCACTTTAGGTGGTCGAATTTTTTTATTTACATTCATACTAAAACGAGCTTTCAACAATGGCGTTGGTTTCATAAGTTCTCTCAAGGGGGCCACCATGGGCAGATCCTTTGCTCGTTACATTGCCCCCTTTCCCTAAACAAGAGGTAACGTACAAAGGGTCATCCTACGTGTCTAGCTTTTTCAGGTGAAATCTCAGATTGTAGATACCTACAGTTTTGAATACAAATTTCGGATACAACCTAAACCGTAATTTTAAATATCGCATTATTCTACAATAAACATCATACCTTTATCATTTCTTCTATATTTTATGATAAAAGATACGATAGAAAGAAATCAAAATAACCCAAAACTTCATTTTCGAATTCTTTGAAGATGTGGATCTTCGTGTTCCAGGCAATTAAATTTTTCACAAAGAAGGTTGTGTAAAAATTGCGTATTTTTGACCCCAGGGAACTTAAAATCTTCATCATTCATTAGTAATTTTTATTTTGTGCACTTTAATGTTACAGTTTCTCTTTCTGTACAACCATGGAAAGTTAAAAAATACTTTAGAATTAAATTACGCAGTGAACAGTTTTAGTGCCAGTATTGCAATTTAATATCGATTTTCATATTAGAAATGAAGTACTTAAAAAGATTACACTCAACTAATCCAAATATCTTCCCATAATCTGCAATCCCCTAGTACTACCAGACAAATACAATCATAAATCCCTATGCGGAAAAAATGCTTTGTTAACTTAACAAAGTCACTTGGTAAAATACGCACTAACTGTTTTCTTTATTACACTTACCAAGTAATAAGTGTTAATTCAACAAATGGGTTAGTAAAATTACCTAATCACTTTATAGACTCAACAAGTTACTTGATAAATGTAATAAAAAAAAAATAGTTAGTGCGTATTTTACCAAGTGACTTTATTAAATTAACAAAGCAATTTTTTCCGTGTATAACCTCCCTATCTCTTCACGTGACGAAACCCGGTACCCCACTCCCACATCCATCCTCTCCCCTTCCCAACCTACCCCAAAGACTTCCCCTCCCCCCACAACAATTAACCAACCTGTTTGGCCCGCCTCTGCAGCTCCTGGGTGATGGCCGTGCCAAGATCAATCGGCGGCGGCGGTGGCGGCGGCGGCACGGCCTTCAGCGTCCCGCCACCCCCACCCCCACCCACCAATCTGCCGGGCTGCTGCGCCTGCACGTGCACCTGCACCTGCGCGTCGAGCACCGTGGGTGCGGGCAGCTTGACCGAGGCCGCGGCCGCGGCGATCGAGTTGGCGAACACCGAGGCAGGCGACGTGGACGCTGGTGGCGCCACCGGCGGCAAGAGGAGAAGGGGCGACGGGTGCTGCTGCTCGCAGGAGGACGAGGTCGAGAGCGAGGAGGAGGTGGAGGCGCCGCAGTCCTTGCCCCCGCAGGACGACTCGAGACTGGACTCGGTCTCCGTCGAGCCCGTCGAGCCCATCGACATCGTGCTGCCCATCTGCAGGCCCATCGCGTTCATCGGCTTGGCTTCTGCAAGGGGGGATGGGTGTTTCACAGGGGTGTTTGTTAGTGATAGTGTAGGGGAGGGGGAGGCTGAACGATAAGCGGAAGAGATATAGTGTGTGTGAAGGTGTTGTTGAATGATTAACGGGGTGTCAAAGTCAATTTTTATCTTTCCTACCTTACCGACGGGGATTCTAAAATAGTGACTGTAATTAAAAGAATAAACTGAATTATGAAGAACTAAGAGGTCATTGCCCTTTGTTTTGTAATTATGTACCAATGTGCAAACTTTCGAGTGAAAATTTTGCGGCTTACATCAATGGCTTGGAACGACATTTCATGATAAAACGGAGATCTACAAAAGGTGATCCGAAATTTCGTTCCAATGCCATTTATATATGCAATGATATTATTACCTGAAACTTAGAAAAGTGGTAGAATGTAACAAAAGGAAGGGCAATGATGTCTTGGTTTCTCATAATTCGATTTATTTATTAATTGTAATCAATTGTTCATACCTCGGTTAAAGATTTTAGGTTATGAATTCCGGCGGGAAATTTGAATGGTTTGACACCCTCTTAACGATGAGGAGTATACTGAAGGGGCCCGAAGAGTAGACTAAGGTAAAGTAGGTAGTACTTGGACACTTTTTGAAACGAAAATACGAAATCAGTGTTTGTAGAGCCAAAACTCAATATTTTGCCCAAATCTTTAATCTAATCGTTAATTCGGCATGTTTTACCGTTATTAATACAAGAAAAAATACGCTGATATACTTTTTTATACTAAAAATGTAAGTTTAAAAATTGAACTATATGTCGCAGTAGTTGGACATCATATCTCAAGCTTGTCCCAGTACTTGGACATAGTTAGGACCTAGTAGTTGGACATATGAATTAAATGTGTCCAACTACTGGGTTCAGAAAAAGTAGTGGACGTAAACTTGGACAATACATTCGGCATATTACTGTTCTCGACGTAACCTCAAAACGTTATATTTACATTTATAACAAATTTAAGACGTAAATTAACATAATTTTGGTTAAATTACATACTACACATCATAAACAATCCGTATGAATGCCAATGAATACATCTTTTTATCATCTTTATCAATAATTACAATCTTTGTCACTGTCCAAGTACTGGTCACAATTTTCATTTTGTCCAAGTACTGGGCACTTTACCTTAGAGGTGGCTCCAATATTAGATATGGCACGCTAAATAATTAAGCGGCGTCCCGGAATACGCGAATAAGTCACTTTTCTGTTGCAAATTGAGTTTTGAGCGAGATCGGTATTCTTACGCAGTATGACGAGACAGAATGTTTTTGATGAAATTTGTGATATCGCAAGAGTGGATATTGTTAATTAAAGAAATAAATGGACTTTTGTTCTTTAAACACAGGGCGAATTTTTATTTTTCATCCGATTTTAATTTGAAAGCTCTTATTTTGATCCTTGAATAATTTCAGAGGGACTTACCGATGGAAAAATTGATAAATAATTAAAATCCAAAAAGTTATATCCAATTGTTTATAAGTAAAGTATAAGAATAGTTAAATATGCAAGAAACTGTAATGTTTGATAAATGAATTGTGTATATAGTGTTTCAAAGCTGCGACTTTCTACACTTTCAAAGAAACCGAAGTGCTATCATAGAAGATTATAAATTAGTCAGTCGGAAATAAGTTTTCAGTTTTTCTGATTTCTTAACTTTTGGCTGTCACTTAGTGTGATATCTACATATTGCGATACAGTTTACTCAAAAGTTAGCAAAAAATTCCTTTACAGAGATTTTCACATTGATTCTTGCAGTTTAAGCTTTCTTTGCTATAGGGTAAGAAAGTAAATTATTTATTACGCTATTATAAGTAATCAATTTGGAAGAAATTCTATTCTGAAACCGATTTTAGAGTATCAACTACCTTAATTAATAACTATTAAATTTCAAAAGGAGAGAAGTATCTAGTACGACTGCGTATACGTTAAATATTTAGTCGAAACTTTCACTAAATTATCTCCGAATCTATTGAGTTCACTCTTACCAATGTAATTGTAACTCAGAATGAAAATGAGCGTGAGAATATTGAAAAAATTAAAACAGATGCTAAAGATTCCTTCAATTCTCAATTTTTTCTTTTGCAGCATGAATAAGAAAATTATTAATTTCTTATTGTTTAAAAATATATTTGTATAAAAAAAAATTAGTAAGGAAATAGTTAAAATTATTATTTTTACCAATCTTTACAGGTAAAGAAAACAATTTTAAATTTCAGATTGAATTGGCTATAATTATATCTTTAGTTCAAATAATTTCAAATTTAAAAAATACACATTCCTGTACTAACGAGTAACTAACACATACGAGTCCATAAAATAATACAACTCTTCCCTCAATCCTATACTGTAACAACCTTCTTCCTTCCACAACCATTATTAACAATGTAGAAAAAAATGCGAATCAAAGGGTTAAGGTACAAAACTGTTCCATCAAGAAAAGCACAGGAATGATGTATGCAAGACGGAAGAATTACCAGCTGGCCACTTGTAGGGCATGGCCGGCGGCATGGACGGCGGTGCCGGCGGACAGGTCTGGTGCACCTCCACGGTCGTCACCGTCTTCTTGTCGAGCTGGCGCTGCGAGCCGCTCAGCGCACCGTTGACGCTCTCGGTCTGGCCATTCTCCTGCAACGCGAACACAAAGATGTAAGTTATCCCGGACGAGAAAGGATATATAGGTACAGTGGGAACAAAATTCTCAATTATAATATAGAACTTTTTTTGGTATACCGTCACGGACCCAGTTCCTGATCAGTTAAGGCGCATCGTCACGTTATTTGCTGTGTCAAATCGTAAAAATGAGCTATTCATGGAAAATAACATTTCTAGTAACAAATATAACTCTTAATCTTTAATATAAAATTTTAAAAATACATAAATAATTAAAATAAAGTTAAATATAAAGCTTCAAAGGAAAAAAACTGTGGGAGCAATTCCTGATCACTTAAGATTTGTATGGAAGTAGTTTCTGATCATATCAAAACCCAATTCCTGATCATATCAAAACCCAACTCCTGATCACATATATTATTGACACATAAGTCTTTTATATGGTAAACAAAAACTTATTAAGCAATACTAATATAGTAGATATACTAAATATATAACATTTTTCGGTTGTCTGATTATAAATGTGAAACTTAAGCGAGGTAAAAGTGTTTGGTTATTTATGCTCTGTCGACTGCACGATATAGACTCTCGTACGAGCATATATTAACCTATAAAGTGCACATAGTGCCCTGGTAGAAAATTATCTAGTTTTATCGAGGCCCTCGATTATTCCTATGGCAAACTAGATAGATCTACATAGTTCTAGATTAAATTTCCACCAGGGTGTTGTGATTTATTTTCACGATTTATACGACTTTTGTCTGATAAATTATTTACGTATGGATTAAAACTACTTATAGAATTGTGTTGTTATAAATATTTGTGTATTTTAAGATTTTTAAACACACATATAACATATTATTAATACTGATCAGGAATTGGGTAAACGATAAGAATATGGACCCAATTTCTAATCACACGTTTTATCAAATAAAAATAATATTTTATATGAATGTTTTAGGTGATTTATACAAATAAACTGTTAAATAACTTAATTGCATAAGTTTTTCTACGATCCGTTACAAAATTTGAAAGAAATGATGTAAATTTCTTTTCACCACACTGCGCGTAAAGTGCTGACTGTACGCCCTCTCAGCAGGCCGTACAGTACCGCATGGACTGCCTAGGGAATAAAGTGACTTGCGCATGCGCGATGCGCCTTTTTCCGCTCTCGACTGCGTCTCGAGCGGTAAAACAGCGCGTCGCGCGTACACAAGTCACTTTACTTCTAGGCAGAGCATGGGGTACTGTACGGCCTGCTGAGATGCGTACAGTCATTTCTTTACGGGGGTGTGGTGAAAAGTAGTATACGCACCTCTGGAGTACAGTAGGCAAGCATGCACTGTGTGAAATGCCGACCTCGCTTCGCTCGGTCGGCAACGTCACACAGTGCGTACATTGCCCACTTTACTCCCTCGATGCATAATGTACTATTGCATGCTCACTTGTAGCCAACTAGAGTAAGATGGTATCAATCATGACGTTGCCGACAACGTCCAACTTTAACATTTTTTATCTTAAAAATGTATTTTACTAGTGACTTTTAAAGTTTCTATATATGACTATGAAATAGTTTACTATTACTAATTATTTTTTTAACACAAATGTTGTATACATTAAAGTCAAAATAAAAATAAATGTAATCAAATGATCAGGAACTGGGTACTGATCAGGAACTGGGTCAGTGACGGTAGTTTTGCGCTAAAAGTTTGAATAGAGAATAGATAGATGTATATTTGAAGGGCTGCTGGGGAACCGAAACTATTAAGATAAGTGTACGTGATTGCACGCGAGAAGTTATTTGGCTCGAACGTCAAAGATCAACAAGTAGGGTTTAAATTTGCTAAATTTGTTTTTACGTCTATATTACGTTATAATTCAGGCAAAAACATGTTTATTTATCCTTCCTTGCAATAAAACGTCTGAAATATAATTGACAAAATACCGCCTTGTAAAGTACCGAAGCCCGTTTAGTGAAAACTCATCATTATTTCCCACGGAATCCTTTATTCTCTTTTTCCTCTCCATGACTTAAAATGTACAATTAGTACTATTATATTGTACGAATTGATGACAAGCTGTTCTATATATACGGCGATACATATTCATGAAACACGATCTCTGATATTTGCTATTAAGCTACAACGTCTCCGCAATGTACAAAATATTTTATTATTGCGTTTGGCATACCACATAGTAGGAAACGTTGTAGAACCTCAGAAACGTTTCTACCAGAATTTCAAAAACGTTGCAGAAACGTTGCAAAAACATTGAAATGTCCGCTTTGCGTGACAAGAGAAACCTCGTAGCAACGTTTCCGCGACGTTACCGACCACTTCGTGCTGGCCAAATAATTAATTTCTACGTTGTAGAAACGTTGCCACGCTCCTTAACAGAAACCTAAAAAGAATGACGTAAAAATATAAAAATAAAAACGTTTGCAGAAACGTTTCACTCAAGGTTCCCGCTACGTTCTTCCGCGAAGTTACCGACTACTTCACTCTGGCCAAATAATTATTATCTACGTTGTAGAAACGTGTCCACGCTCTTCAACACAAACCTAAAAAGAATGTCGTAAAAAGATAAACTAAAAACGTTACATAAACGTTTCACTCAAGGTTCCCGCAACGTTTATCCACGGCACTCTAAAAGCTCTCCTCCCCGCGTAGCCAATTCTCCAAAACCACGTTTTTCCGCAACGTTTCCCCCTCCATATCCTCACCTTGACGAACCCGTCGTCTGCTCCTGCCTCGAACTCGCTGATCCCGTGCTCGCGCCTGTACTCGGCCCTGCGATCGATTTCGTCCCTCGGATTCGCGTCGAAGTCGTGGCTCTCGTAGTCCTTCGGTGGGACCGGATCGTAGAGGGGCTCCTCGTCGGGGGGCTCGGTCGTCGCCTCGTCGTAGAGGCTGCGCATCATGAGGGGCGGCATGCGCGGGGCCGCGCCACCGTCCGAGCCGCGTCGCGCGTGCTGCTGCTGGTGCTGGTGGGACTGGGACGGGCGTAGAGTGCCGCCGTAGGGCAGCGGAGGCGCTTGCTGCTGCTGCTGCTGGGTTATTCGGATGACCGTGGTGTTGTTGGCCTTGCGCGTCCATTCTTGCGACTGGGGATGGGAGGTATAGGGGGTTACTGGTGTTTGGTGACTTTTGGCAGAATTTGTTTTGATACACTGTAGAGCGATTAATTAAATTGAAAGCTGTGTTGTATTTGTACGCTGAATACGAAAGTGTGAAATTTGAGTTGTATGTCGTGAGATTTTACGCCAAGAACGAGCTAAGCGATTTTAGTCTAATACAGGTGGATTTTCAGTATAAGTGTAAGTGGAGTAAAAATATTAATCGAGCTATTCATACAAGCCGTGACCTAAGCCTCTTTACCGAGCTCTCTTTGCCAACTATTCTCGTTAATTATAGTGTACTAATATTGAAATCAACTTCTGCATAGCATCGAATGTACAAAATTATTTTAATACTATTAATCGAAAATGTAATATGAGCTGATGATATTTTTTCGTTGTCTATCTTGGGGGGTTTCACTCCATTTTAGTGTGACATTTCACTCTAACCGATTTAGCGTATATGCTTATAGGTGTACTGCATTTCCTCTGCGATAGTCATACAAATAGTATGAGTTCGTTTTTATTACTTTTTATTAAAGTGGTCATTGACTGGCTGATTATACCTGATCATTCACTGGATAGACCGGTCGAGTAGCCTTAGGTTGTGATTGTTTGTTTTACCATTTCATGAAAAATTGTAGTAGACACAGTTGCTTCAAACTTGTGCTTTTCGTCAGTCACATATGACTGATATCACGTTGTAGTAAAATATACGTAAAGAGCAAAATTTAGAACCCTCCACAACTGTTAATATTATTACTTTTAAGACAAATAAGAAAAAATACGACCCAGTTAATTTTCACGTTTGTTACCTAACGCACACAAAAATACTAATTTTTATATTTCTGGCAAATACCTGATTGAAGGCAAGACTGTAATATTACTTCTGTAAAAGGTACCTCTGGTTTATAATAAAAATGCAAAAAAAAATTTTCATCATTTAAGAAAGAAAGCATCCTTTAAGGTGATGTTAAACCCCGTGTTTCTGGTAAATACGGGGAACCACTTTTTTCATTCATTTCTCAATCTTAAGAAAATATCTCTATGTAAAGTTGTTCTTTTTGATTGGGACAACAACTTTCCATAGAGTTAATTATTCAAAATTGAAAATGAAATTAGAAAAGTGGATCCTCGTATTTGTCGGTGACAGATGGCTTTAGCATCACCTTAGGCTATCGGTACACTACCGACTGAAAATGACTAAACTAACCAAACTCGTTAAATCGTCAAAATCCTATTTTTCATCTCGCGCGAATCCAAAAATGTAAATCTCGTTCAGCCTACGGAAACTTGTCCGAACAATGGAAACGAGCGTTATACAAAAGTGCAACAATATAATAATACAAGAATTACGCAACAAGCCGGACAAACCTGTTCCATGTGGCCCCAATCCGATGGACCCGAGCCGTTCGGCGGGCAGCAGTTTCTGAAAGAAGAAAAGAGCACACAATACATAAGCACTGGCAATTACAAAAAAGATGACTCAAATTAAAAAACCACAAAATTCACACGTTTACACAATCATCCCAGCATAATACCTACTTCCTAATTTTTAATTGAAGCTGCAAGCGAACAAAGAGACCCGCGATAAATCAAACACCTCCCGAAAAATCTCTCTCTTTCTCTCTCTCTTGTCCCCGTCTTTACATAACAAGCGCGAAGAAAGCATCGAGCGTGCTTTCTAAAAAAGAAAAATAAAAGCAAACCAAGAGAAACGGATATCCCGGTAATTGAGCCACAACACGGACGTCGCGTCGTTCCCTAATTCCGAGAACGAGAGTAGAAAACTGGAGCTTATATGTGGCGGTTATAATATGAATCCGCGGAGGCAGAGAGGCGCGTCGTGAATCTCCTTCGTCTCGTCGTGCCTGTCATTAGTCGGCGCGCGCGCGCGCGTTGCATGACTTTCACTGTGTATATTGTGCGAGGGAAGACGTTGGATGAGAGTGTTTTGCTCGCGATGCTAAACGACAGTGGGTAAAGAAACCGAAAGTTTATTTGGGATTGAAGGTTGCAAGTTAGATCTATATGAATGAATCTTATTTTAATGTTAATGAAACTGACTGTCAATCATGGGAAAAGTAAAGATGCTGTTAATGAAATAGATAAGTAAATCTGTAATGTCCTTTCTTTTATTAGATTAAGATGATATTTTCTTACAAAGAATACTTCATCTCTATAACTGAAAGATATTTATCAGTATTTCACTCATCTTCTCTTTTATTTAGGCTATTTTGTTTATTTTTTTACTCTTTCTTTATCATTAATTTCTTTATTATAATAATATTTTTAATTGTAAAAAATTAAATTTTTTATATTTTGTCGTCACTATCAAGACATCAAGACGAAACCCTTTTCATTAATGGTTATGAACAATGGTGCGATAGCGCCGGATGGCAAGTATATGTGTAAAACGGTACGAAGCTGAGCTCCTCCCCTCAATATTTTGATAAATTATGAATAATCAAAAAAAATAAAATATGAATAGTTTCTTTTAAAAATACACTTTTTTTCTTAAAATTAATGTACCTACAATAAGGTATTATTGTACCAAAAATCGGCTTTCTTACTAGTTTTTTAAATTAAAATAAAACATACTTATATAATATTGCGTTGTTCATTTACTTGAACCGAAAATCTTATTCAACTCATCCTTCAAACAATTAACCTGTCAATGAAAAATATACAGGAATTTAAAATCATAAAACACCAGTTTTTCCCTAACAATCCATACAAGGCGAAATTCAATTCAGTCACATTAACTAAAAACGGACATTCGGTACTTACATACAATAATACACACTAATTCGTGAGATAAGACACAAGCCGCCGGCGACGCGCAAGTTTGACGGCTTTATTAGACCGAGCGACGAAAGTTTTTCAGCGCCGTCGCTCGCGGCTTTTATGTAAGAGACCGAAATTAAGATGATGCTCGCGCGCGCGTCGCAATCCTTCATCTTCACGCTCGCTTTTATTTTTCTCTTAACGAACTTTCCCGCGAGGAGTTATAGGTGTAAATTAGCCGATGACGCGACTAATGTCCACGACGTTAAGCGCGGTCTTTCTAAATGTGGGTATAATGTGTGCATAGTTCTTTGTTGTTTTTGACAGAGGGAAAGGAAAATCGGTGACGTTTAATGAAGATTAGTGTATCAAGACTTTAATGTTCACGTTAGGATTTGTATGGGTCCGCAAGTTTCTAGTATGCGATGTACAATTATAGATTGATTGAATAAGGAATGCACTGGTTTACTTTCTTAAGATAACTGTAAGAAATTACAGAAGTTGGAGAGATCTGATTTATTGATTTGTCTCGCTAAATAGTAATATCAAGCCTGTGCCTCTTAAAAATCTGTTGCTTTTGGGACGGATTACTGTTCTAAAATAAATTTAGCAACCTAAAGACACATTCTTATAAAAAAGTAAATCTAAAATATCGTCACCCTATCCAGAATTAACCTCACGAAGGAACGTGCAATTTTATACTACGTTTAGAAAAACATTTCTAGGTATTTTTTGAAAATGGGAAAAACTATTTTGAAATCCAAGTTGGATTGATGAGAAACAAACATACTTTTTTACTCTTGTCCATGCCTGGGCATTAAACAGTTAAACTGGGGAATAATGAGTTATAATTCTGAGATTGATACTCGCGAGCTCGAATTACAATGTTTAACGGATGATGGACGAGAAAGTTACGCAGTAGGAATGATAACACGCGATTCGAGCACTGATAAGGAAAATTAAATGTTAATCAGAGTAACGACTAATAAACACCGAGCGGACAAAAGTAAGGCCTTTTAGTAATGCGATATTGTATCGCGATATTTCAGCTACCTGAGCGCAAGCAAGCTCGCTTTCACTTTCGATATCGAATGCAGTGCAGGATTATTTCTTTTTTTTTACAAATAGATATTGAAGTACCTCGAGAATATTGTAGTTCAATACTATTCCATATTTAGTTTTAAAAAATTATCGTAAATATTATCGTATAAATTACTTACATACTTTTATCTTATTATTATTATTTATTTACGTTTTACTTGTGTGTTATGCAATATTGAGTCAAGGTGTAAGTTTAAGTTTATTCTAGAACTACTTTAGTTTAAGCATGTAGAAAATTGTCGCATAACGCATTACTCCTGAAAATGATGTAAATTAGCTTATGCACCTGACTCTAGTTTATGCGATTATGACATCTCATCGTGCGAGAATGAGATCCCGTTGTTATTTTATAGTGTCAAGGTGTTGTACTTCAAATGTTTCATTTATATTTCAATGTTTACTTTAGTTATAAGAATTGTTACAATCGCATGTATATATAGCAGTGTATGTTTAGTTAAAAATTTATTAGGTTTCAAATAGTTTAATTAACTTAATGAGAAACAAAAGACATTAAATGTTTGCATACTTTTCAGTTTATTAACTTAGTTAATTAATACTCTACGTATTCAATTTGTGTACAAAGTTTCCTATAGAGAACCTGACGCACGTCTATAAAGTTTCCCTCCATGGTATCAAATGCGCTTTTAGTTTAGTTCTAACTATCCATTCCCACACACACACACATACACACACACAAATTTCAACATGACAGAATTCACATTATATATGACTTGTTTCTCGCTTCAAATCATTTCTCGCGGCTCTTTCAAATCTATTCTTAAGAAAATATTTTGTCAAGAACTATGAATGTTCAAGATAATAAAACATAGAATGTTAAAATTTGAAAAAGCTACAAAAGACATCCCTACTTAGCGGATTTACTTCACATATTTTCACTAGCTTAAACGAATATAAGCTTTTAAATAAAAATAAAATAATAACATTTTTCGACGTATACTGAACTGAGAAATATTCTTATACAAAAAATGTGAGAAAATGATGATAAAGTTATTAATTTTTTTGTAATCGTATTGTTTTTGTAATAAAAGATAGAATAATGAAATTTAAGTTAAAATGATATTAAAATTCATAAATATAATTGTTAAAATTTGTCAAAGTTTAGGTACCCTGTTTTATCCCAGTTTTCCCTAGATTATTTTTTAATATACACCCGACAAAATATTCTTCTGATTACAACAGTTTAAATTTTTTTAAAATCCTCCAACGAGGTTAAGGGTAGAGTACACTCAGAGGGGTAAAAAAATGAACTTTTTTTCTTGATAAAACTATTTATTAAAGCTCACTTTATATGCTGCAAAGCTCCAAATTGTTTTATAAAGCATCCTATAAGTTTTTGAATATTTTTATAGTATATAATTACATTGCTGTATATGCAATTTGTAATCTTTAAAGTCGTTTTTCTCAGGACTTCATTTTTGGCCTTAAAAATGCTACTCGCGCAAATGCGCGCGGTGAAATTATTTGAAACTCCACAAGATTATTGTTTTTTACATTATAAACATATCTACAGAGCGTTTTTTCTTCCTAACTCTCTTATAAAAATTTTACTCATATAAATAAAAAAGTAATATATAATTATATGTCATAAGTTCGTGTGGAAAACGTGTATACGAGGGTTATGATGAAAAAACGCTCTATAGATATGTTTACAATGTAAAAAACAATAATCTTGTGGAGTTTCAAATTATTTCACTGCGCACATTTGCGCGAGGAGCATTTTTAAGGCCAAAAATGAAGTGCTAAAAAAACGACTTTAAAGATTGCAAATTGCTTATACAGCAATGTAATTATATACTACAAAAATATTCAAAAACTTATAGGATACTTTATAAAACAATTTGGAGCTTTGCAGCATATAAAGTGAGCTTTAATGAGTAGTATTATCACGAAAAAAAGTTCATTTTTTTACCTCTCTGAGTGCACTCTAGCCTTAACGAAACCATGCATTTGATCCAATGAATTTGCAGTATTTTTAAAAATATAACACTTTTCGACAACCAACTTTTTGACAATCAACCACATTAGCACACATTTTCACATTTCCCAGCAAAATTCTTTTACTCTGCAACATATATCTTCTTTCACCATGCACCAAAACACCCATAAAAACTCCTCTCCATATATATAATTCTTAAAGATATCTTAAAGATGTACTTAAGAAATAAAATTTCTAAACTGCACATTTATGAATCATATTAAAACTGGCCGGCTTAAAAGCACAAGCTTATTTAAACAAGTTATATCAAAATTCAAAATCAATGACATAGTAATAAACTGTTGTTCACATAAAATCCAACTTATACTTCATACGCTAAAAGTCCTATTATCCCAGTTTCAATAAGATAGTTTCACAGATTTCAAAATCATCATTCAAAAAACAATCTTAAAAATATCATCTATTTTAAAACCCTTGCAAAATCACCACACACACACATACACACTCAAAAAGCCCCGTCTCTCCTATAAAGTACCCACTCACCGTCCATTTCTGTTACACCCCTGCTGCATCATCCTCGGGTCGATCTGCCTGTGCTGCGGTGAGGACGCGAGCATCTGCATGCTCCCGGCGACGAGCGAGGGCGGCGGCGGTGGTGGACTCGGGCCCACGAGGCTCGAGCTGTCCGAGTCGTAGCCGGTGGAGCCGCGCATCCAGAGTGCCTCCGGGCAGTCGTAGACGTGATTGTTTGGGAGGGCAAGGGGCGCGAGGGGCCGATTGACGATGAGATCGAGGATCGCGGCGTTGCGCATCGACTCGATGGCCCGCTCAAAGGGGAGATCGGTGAGGGACTGGCCGTTGCACCAGAGGATTACGTCGCCGGCCTTGAGGCCCGCGGCCCGGGCTGGACCACCCTCCCTCGTCCCCTGGAAGAAGACGGTAGACAGTTAAACTTTGTTGGTTGGTGGATTTTTTATGACGGGTGTGGGAATAATGGAATAGCGGTGGATGGAATTTGATGCATTGGAGAGGTTATTTTTCATTGAATAAATATGTAGAGTTTGTTGTGGTGGAGATATGTAGAATGAAGGCTGGCTGATGTAATCACCAATATTTGGAAGCAGACTGTAGACAGATAAACTTTGTTGGTGAGTGGATTTTTTATGACGGGGGTGGGAATAATGGAATAGCGGTGGATGGAATTTGATGCAATGGAGAGGTCCTTTTTCATTGCACGAATATGTAGAGTTTGTTATAATGGAGATATGGAGAATGAAGGCTGGCTGGTGTAATCACCAATATTTGGCAGCATACTGTAGACAGTTAAACTTTGTTGGTGGGTGGATTTTTTATGACGGGGGTGGGAATAATGGAATAGCGGTGGATGGAATTTGATGCATTGGAGAGGTTATTTTTCATTGAATAAATATGTAGAGTTTGTTGTAGGGGAGATATGGAGAATGAAGGCTGGCTGGTGTGATCACCAATATTTTCGGTTTTGAATAATAGGCAAGATTGCAGAATTTATTTTTTGATCGGCACTTCTGATAATGGTAGAGAATCTAAGCTTACATGTATTGCTTTTTGAAATTGAACAAGAAAACTTTATTTGCGATAGTTATTGCTTATTAAAAGTCCTTTGAGTGGTGTCACATCGTTAAGACATCAAAAGGGATCGGTCGGAGTGACGTAACAACGTTTTTAAAGATGTAACTATAACTTCTTTAATTTTGAAGATACCGTGAAAATTCCAAAAGTTTATATAGAAACTATACCACTATCTGCAAGAATTCTCTGTTAACTAATAATCGGTATTCTTCCCTATTATTAATGAAAAATTATAGATGCAAAGATTTGTATAAATCTATATTGTTACTATGTACGTGCTTATTTTATAAAAATAATAAATATATGTACTGTAGATAAGGTAATCTAAGGATGGAACTCAATTCTACAATTTATGATTTTCATTTACTAGACAGTTTAGCAATAAATCCTAGCTCCTGTTAGTAACGTTATTATTTTCTCTCTGGATGGTACAGATTTATTGGTGGATCCGGTACTGTATTTTAAATCCTGGTAAAATCAACTTCTATACGAAGGCTAGCACCATTGAGATTTCTTGAAAAAGACTACCTTTTTCAGAAGCCACATAAAAAAGCTACCGTTTTTTAGATTCGTTGATTGAGGCTAAAGCTTTTTTAAAGACTTAAAAGAAGGCATAGTATCCTAGTAGAATAGATTATCAGAAATAGGCGAGCCACGATAAAACTAGATCATTTTCTATCTATTTTGATAAATCTGAGTTTATTTATTATGTATTTATAAACGGGCTTATAATTTTTTTAAGGGAGCGTCAAAGTATTGTCGCATCTGCCGGGATACGAGATATATTGTTTACTAAAATCTCTGAGAAAATGACCAAATAATTATTGTGTAGCATCTATGTTAAAATATTTTTTATTGAAAAATATCTTGTGTTTGAAATTAAGATATCTAAATACACTAGCATCTTACAGACATAAATTCACAAACATTTGCAAAAATAGACATTTGGTTGCAATTTTTTAATGGCTTTATTTAAATTTGTGTAGGTTTTACACATATATGGCAGGATTCATATTAAAAAAATTACAAATAATATCTTTACGTTTATCTGCATGTAGTTATTTCAAAATCTCAGACGAGAGTTGCATTATTTTTCACTTTGCATGTAATTCTGTTAAGATACTAAACTATGTGCATTTTTTTGTTTTTATTTGCCAAAATATTATTTTGTACAGTTACAACAGAGACTAATTAATTAAAGAAAAGTATTTATTAAATTTAGAAATAAAAGTCATTTTTAATTTGAGACAGAATTTGAAAGAATTTGTCAGAGTTTAATTGAATTCATCAGAATTAATCAAAATTAGTTTGGAATCAAATTATTTAATTTAGTTGTTCAATTAAAATAATATTTCAATTGCTTGAATTAATTGAAAAAAAGGTGAGTAGTGAAAGTATTCACAATTCTGACAAATTCAGCAGCATTCTAACAAATTCTGTTCAACAAGGTATGCACTTGCTCATGACTACTTACAGTATCCAGGTGTAGATCAATAATAAATTTGGAAAAGCCTGTCTGGACCGACTCGGTCGTTATCCACTGCACCTAGTGCTTGTACACCCAGGGGAAATTACGTACAGCAATCGACTATACGTCCGGTTCGGTAAAATTCAAAAATTCCCACAAAATGGAGACAAGAAATGAAATTCATCACTACACAGTCTAGTAAATTCGTTACAATAAGAAATTTAGGGATCCAAATTTATTATATTTCAATAAAATTTTTTTATACAAAAAATCATTTATATCATTACTATACATTTTTGTTTCCTAGAAACATCAAAAACTTATACCACATGTATTAAGTAAAACGCTGTTTATCCTTCACAGTTAGAAAAATCATTTTGACAATTCTCATCACATTTCGTTGACTATCAATTTTACTCATCAGTCCCAGGCCAGATGTACAATGTACTGTGTACCGAATTCTGCATACAGCTATTTTAAGCGAGACAAATTCGGAATTATTTATATATGTATATGTACCTGAACTGTGAGCCCGGGCACGAGTCCTCGGCAGACGCCGCAGCCGAGTCTGCCCTTCTCGCCGACTAATACGCGAATTCTGATCTCGTTGCTGATCGCGTCGCCGTACTGTAGTTGCTGCTGTTGCTGCTGCACCATGTGCCACGTAACCGGATCATTTGGATTGCTGAAGCAAAAACAAAATCAATAGTAAATGACGATATAAGTTTTATTTGTTATTTGTGCGAATCTCTGGTCTGTCATGAACATTGAATGACGTTAAATTTAATTTCTGATTATCTGTGAGGAAGTGCACTCGATGAATTAAACCTCTGATCTTTTTGAAATATTCTAATAAAGTTAGCTCACATGCAGTTGAAAGTGTTTTTTATTCAAAGACTGTTTGTAAAACGCTGGATCAGACGTAGCTACATCTTTTTATTTGTATTAATATAACGTGATACTTCTTCAATTGAAAATATTCAAAGCATGCTATAATCAAGAAATGTATTGAATACCAAATTTGATATTTTCTCATACGAATTAACAGGAGCAACTTACTCTTTGACTGGTATCATTCCAACGCTTCTAATTTTGAGTACGAGTACTTGCTGATTTTTGGCGAGGAGAGCGACCTCCTGGTGAACGGCATCTTCGACTGGATACCCATTAACGCGGAGTATCTGATCGCCGACCTGGAGAGAATGACAATTTTCACAACATAATCTATATTGTAATAAAGGAGCTGTCTAAAAGATATTTGCGGAAGCTCTTTTCGATTAAAGTTTAAAATGTACTCAAAGTCTGAAGGAAAAAATTTGATGGAATATCCTGATCGATAAAACACTCCTAACGGTTTATTCCTTTTGAGAGCATTATATACGATCGAAAGTCTGCAGGAAGCTTTCGTAAAAGAAAAGCTCCTTACATTAAACCTTTGATCTACCATTTCTTCTCAAATGTAAAGGAAAAAAATCTTGTCTACCAGTACTTTCGTGGTTAATACAAAATGTAAGCAAGGAAGAAGTAGAGAAATACTGTGATCTCTACTCATTTTTAGTGATTTTCGTAAATTATTAATAATATAATTTATTTTTAATATCTACCTAAAACTAATTTTTACTGTTACATTAGCGTATTTTAAGTTTTCTCTTTGAATACAAAATGTTTGCTGCATTAATGATAAATTA
The DNA here is from genome assembly GCA_949152435.1 of Gastracanthus pulcherrimus. Taxonomy (NCBI): domain Eukaryota; kingdom Metazoa; phylum Arthropoda; class Insecta; order Hymenoptera; family Pteromalidae; genus Gastracanthus; species Gastracanthus pulcherrimus. The sequence goes on along the minus strand of OX424572.1, from coordinate 21,542,827 downwards.
ATCCAAATTCGGTTCAAAGACTAATACTCAAAATACTGAAGAAAGTTGTGTATTATTATTAAAAAAGTATTACATTAAGAACAGCGAGTGTTGAAATTTCTAAAAATTTATATTTACACTATAATTTAAAGACATTTGAAACATATTGTCTAGAGATATAAAATATAATATTTCTTAAAATATATAACCTATGTTTGGAAAGTTATATATGTCAGAAGCGTTTAAAAAAATCCGGCATTAAGCAAAATGTCTAGTCATTTAGCGAAATCGCGGCAAGGCGTCGAATTCTTGTTGATATTCGTTGCATTCGTCTACATGCCTGGATTCAATTAGGCATTCAATAAATTGCTTTGGAATTCAATATAATATTTAAAGTGACTTTGGCAATTTGACGAAGCTCATTTTAAAACATTACAATAAGAAGTGGAAAATAACAGACTTGGACTATAAAAGCTGGACTGAACAGAATGACCTCATATTAACTATACCTATTACTGTAACTATAATTCTAATGTTGTTATATATATATATATATATATATATATATATATATATATATATATATATATATATATATATATATATATATATATATATATATATATATGTATATATATTTTATTATATTTTTATTTTTATTTACCGCATTATGAAGTAATATGAAATGCTTTGATTATAAATAAAAACTATTTACCATAAATAAATGGATTATTGAACATTTTAGTATTCAGACAAAATTTGATGTAGATCAAACAATTTTTCGTACGTAGGAATATTTTGAAATGTAACGATTTTATACGCAGTATACAAATGAAATAGTATGCATAAAAATGAATCTGATAGTAAATTAAACCAACAAGGAAATAATCATATCATAACAGTATTAATATTAAAATTAATGTATATCTTCAGATATTAAGAATAATTTATGAAATTAACCTATATCGTGACCCTACAATGCCCTATACGTTTACTAATGAATTGCCAGAAAATTGCCAGAAAATTGCCAGAAAATGTTTACTAATGAACTACTAGCATACTTAGCATTTCTTCGACAAATTATGTGACAGCTAGGAAAATAAGCACTTTAATGAACACTGCTATTATGAACTACCAATTTCTATCTCTATCTGCAAAGGTTCATTAATTCTGTGTTATACATATATTACCACAGTGGTGTGAATTGGGCTTAATCAGATATGCTTTTACCATATTCCTTTTAATTTACCGAGCAATACAAACATACACATGCCCTTCGGCAACAGCGACTCGTCGTACATCTTAGTCGTACACCGATGGAAGCGAGTCGCAACTGCTTAGTACTCAAGAACCTTCACTGGTGCGAATTCGCACCAGCACGACAATTGCCTACTCCACGCACCCGGCAATAATACAGCCATTATACACACTTGGCGTAAATAGAAAAATCTCCGGCATCTCGACACTCACCCTGAGTCCGTTCCTGTGCGCCTCGCCCCCGGGCACGACGTCGCTCACGTAGAAGCCCGCCCCGTACTCCCTGCCGCCCCTCAGCGAGAAGCCAAAGCCCGAGGCGCCCCTGCGGCGCAGCTTCACGCTCCTCGTCATGCCGATCACGGCCATGCGTCCACCACCACCTCCGCCGGCGGCTGCGGCTGCGGCTGCTGCGGCTCCTCCGAGGGTATTATTGCCGTTGCTGGCGGACATCATGCCCGGGGAGCTCGACGTGCTGCATGCGCTCGAGGCGCTGGACGTGGTGCCGCTGGGAGAACTGTGGACAGAGAGAGAGATATTGATTTATTTGCATAAATATACAAAAGAATATGTATACATTTAAAAAATTTACATACCCAGGCGGAAATAAAATTTAACAAATAATTATTAATAAGAATAAATAATTTCTTATAATTTAAAAAAAAAGTTTATAACTGTTGATAACTGTTTATAAAGATAGGATTTGAGACTATAATAACAGTTTATAAAAGTTATCAACAGTTTTTTTCTGTTATGAACAGCCAAAAGAAGTTTATAAAAGTTATGAACTTTTGTTTACTTTTTTGGACCGTGGTGCATAACCAGAAAAACGATCTGTAAAAAATTATTATCAGTTCTAAACTTTCTTTATCTAGTAATAACAGTTATTAATAGTTTTAAATATTTTTAATAGTATTATAATTATTCACTTTTTGTTCGAAAGAAATTTCATTAATATGAATATTCCAAAATACAAATAATTATTAATTTCAATTAGTACAAATTACTAAAAACTAGTAAAAATTTATAATACTTATTAACAGTTATTTATTTTATTTACTGATCAAAGATTCAAATTTTTACGAAAATCCAAAAAACTTATAAAAGTAAATAAATATTTATATTTATTTGTAACAGTTTTAAACTATTATAAAAGTCTCAAATCCTGATTTTATAATCTGCTAATATCGGTTATAAACTTTTTTAAACTATTATTATAGAAGATCATTACTGCTTGGGTAGTTATATTAAATGTCATAATAATTTTCATTTCGTATCCACATTATATTATAAATATAAAATATCACATTAATTTGTTGTAAGACATTAGTATGTTAATAAAATAAAAACGTATTCGGATTCAATAAGAATAAAATCACGTCAAATACATTACTGGATAATCGCAATTGTGTTTGTCAGGTACATACATAATTTCGCTTTGGTAATATCTATCACATTATGGTTTATAGTAAAAATACACGCATACTCACAAATTTTCATATACGCATGAATAGCCGCACATCAAACTCACAGATAAATACAATCACTCCGATAACATGAAAATAAAATAAATAAATAAATAAATATGACAATAGAGTTATGAGCTTCATAGCCGCCAGTTTAATCTTGCATGTACTCACGCATCACGGTTAAATTTTAACAGCGATGGAGGTGAGAGAGAGGGACTTTGGGGAGATATGACAAATATTGGGGAGTTCTTTTTGGTGGGTTGTGTGAGTTCGGGGAATTCTGTGGGGCAGATAAGTTTTTATGGTGTGAAACGGATAGTGTGAAACGCGGTGTTGATGGATTATTGCTGTATTTATAGTAGATTTTTTGTGCGTAGTAAAATTAGTCTGGTTACAATAGTGTAGATTATTCATATAAGAATCTGTTTATTATATGGTATTAAATTCTTTATTTTGTGACACCTACTTCTTTTCCTGTTTCTACTCATCACACGTTTAATTTTTTTTACCAGTTCTTGTATTGTATGAGCAATGTGATGTAAAATAATATATCGAGAAATGGAGAAAAAGATTTTGCTAAGCTTTCACTAACATATGTTATACTGTAGTGAGACGCTATTCACACCGTGAAATGTCTTAATTGACTAACCTCTAGGTAGGTAAAAACATACTCTAAAAATTAAAACTTATGCTTCTAAGTATGCAACAATATGTACATTGTATTTATTTCTGTTAATAAATTAATTCTAAAGAGAATGATAATGAAATGGTCAAAGCATCATCAACAAATAAATAATCATGAATAACATTTAATATCTAAAATATGCATTTATATTATAAGAATATAATAATGATAAGAAGAATTATCATATTCACTCATAAAATTGAAAAACAATATACACTTTGTTTCTTCGAATTTACTCTTAAAAAATAATTTGTCATTCTTTAAAAACGCATTCTGCTCTGAATGATAGCACGGGGAAAATTTGTATCTGTTATAGAAATTACTACATACTGTAAGAAAGAAAAAGTTAAATGTACACTTTTCAGAAAAAGAAACGTCTCGTCTGCGTTATTCTAAAAGAGTGCTCTAGTACACTATAGTAACGAGAACACAACTTTTCTCACGGCAAATAATCATTTGCCTTTTCAGTGAAAGCTGATAAACCCGCAGTTCTGCGCTAAAACCTAACCATTACGTCGTTCGAGAAATTGGCGATATTACAGTGCGCTCCGATATAAAACACCGGGCACTTAGAGTAATTTGAAAACCTTTCATTCCAATGCGTCATTACGGAAAGTAAGGCGCGAGAGAGTTTTTACACGCGTGGACGCGTGTCGCGTCTTGCCGTACCCGGGAAAATCTACTGAAAGTAGATGCACGGATGCGAGATGCGAATGAGCGACAGCTGAATTTCTTGCGTACATCTTTTTCCTTGTATAAAGAAAGCATCTATGGAAATTTATGTCGAATGTTTTTATGACTCTGATCGATCGATCTTTCGCACTGTTGCAAGTCTGGGACAGTAATTGACAACAATCGTAATAATTGGAAAACAGAGGATTGCAATAATTGTTTGTGAATATAAGTAGCATAAAGCTCGCTTTAGCACTAATTTGGTCACCTTGTACTAAATATTCAAAAGGCATGAAATTTTTTTAGATTGTTAGGTTAATAGGAGAGATTACTTTTTAATTTCTGGGACTATGACCCTTGTAGAGAAGTGACCATTTGGAGGTGGTCCTTTCTTATCAATTTTTATAGAGACGTCTTGTTTCTCGTATAAAAAGCGTTTAATAAATGATCTAATTTCTACTAAGAATCGAATGTGATCTTTATAGTAAATTTAATATCTCCAGCGTTGAATCTCTGCATATCATGAAAAAATATATATTGAGAAAAAAAATTAAGTGGATACATAGAGAAAATTTTCTGATAAAAAATACAACTAAAATTATAGTTTACGTGAAATATTTAGACTTTATAAAAAGGTTTACCTAGTGGATGGTAAAAATTGCCAGAATTCAAAGTTATAATTTACATTCATGAACGGTAAAAATTTCGAATTCGTATCAGTAAAATTTGCCATTTATCAACGTAATTTTTCCTTATATAAATTCAGAATGTTTGCAACCATTTTCACGGCAATATTTACCAGAAAATTCTCTTTGTATAAAAATATTGCTTAAAACATTTAATTTTCGAAGATATTTATTCCATTATCATATAATTTTACTGATAGATGAAACTAAACTTTAGCTATTAGATGTATTTCTACTTACAAGGAGATTATCAGGGCTTTGGGTAACGAATATTGCTGAAACTTTGGGATATGTTTTCTTGTACCTCAAAATGAAGACTATGCACGATAAAAGCGAGTAACGCTGACCCGATCATGAGATATAGTTGTATACATTAGTATTACCCATATACACAATGTTAATAAAATCATATATATATAGATATGTTCGCAGTGTTCACGTTTCCACCTGTATCCCATAATTGGCAAGGCGTTAGACTTTCTTACCATTCAAGGTCTTCATTTTGAGGTACAGGAAAACATTGCCTAAAGATTCAACAAGATCCGTGACCCAAATCCCTGATACTCTCCTTGTTAGAATGAATTTATAGATAATTATAATATAATAATATTAACTTTTTGAACTAAAACAATTTTCTGTAACATCAATAAATATTAAGTGAGGTTCGCATTAACTTTTTGTTTTTATGTATAATTTTGTCGTTTCAAAACTTATATTATACACTGTCATAATTCTATTGACTTAATATCGGCAATATTTTTTCTTGCATTTTAAATCTTAACATGTATATTACTCTATGAAGAGTATAATTTATAATAAATAAATAAATAAAATAAATAAACAGTGCATTTCACCGCTACATCCCAATCGCATCCAGCGCAATTTTCTTTTTCTCCATCCTCGTTTCTACATGAATGAAAAGAAAAAGAAGTAAAAAACCTCCGCGAACTGCTCATCCCGAACTACATCCAAGAATCGCTCACGTACATCCGCGATAATCTTAAACGACTGTAAGTACACGAAGGGGGGGGGGAAGGGGAAAATGGCACCGACTCTCAGCAAGTGCAGCGGTCGCGCGCAAAACGTCGCGCTCATTAGAAAATAGCGCGTTAACGGTGCGGCGAGCGGCGAGCCTGAAAAGAGAAAAAAAAACAACGAGAGAGATGGCACATGCATCTCTGTGTGTACAAGCAGAGTTTCTCTTTCTCCCGCGTTATGAAATCGCTGCGTGACGCGAGAGGTGCTCGCTCGCGACAGAATATAGGATGGAAAAGACGGTGAGCGTGTTCCTCGGGGGAGTTGAGGATTTAAAAAGCAAATAGGAACTAGGTTGAAGAAGTACAGATTATCTTTGTTTAATCGTCTTTATGATATTGGCAATGTGAGATACGCCCGTTGGAAGTGTGGTTTTAGGAAGTTGAATCTGAAATAGTACATATTCGGAATCGTATATTTGAGTTCGATGTAGTTAGACGTTCATATAAATTAATAATAAAATATAATTTTGGTTAGGGTTTTAATAAAATACTGCTTCCAAATATATTTTGTGCTAATAACTGATGTTTGGTCAATGAACTCGCTGTATATCTAAAATAATGAAAAGTCTAAACAATTAAGAACATCTAAAGATATGTAAGATTGGCAATCAGTTTAAATGACTTAGAAGTTACATAAGTCGAAAATTTTAGAGAATATTTGTTATAGAATTTAGTATAGGGTAAACTGCCCAATAGATAGACGATGGCTAGTAGATGGACGATTTGCAGTTTATTTAATAAAAAAGACAATTTTTAATCAGTAATGAATTTTATTTTGAAGAAGCATGCACAAATTAGCGAATAACCATTCTTTTACCAACGCTATCTATTAATAATAATCTGTACTATAAGTTACAGAATCGTCTATCTACTGGATAGTTTACCCTACAAGTGTTTTATATTTTGCTTCCTCAAAAAGGAAGCTTTTTTCGATTTACATTGGAATAAATTGCAATAAACGAATACCGAATACGTGAAAGCAAATGTTTTAAAAGTGTACATTTTTAGTTAACAATAAACACGCTTTAGTATAAGTCTATTATGAATAGATCAAAGTGGTTGAAAAATCATATTTAATCATAAATAGCTATCAAAGTTCAGGAACAGTAAGCTGAAAAAATAATTTCTATTTAAACCGATGGCCCTCCTTAAACGTTTTTAAATACTACAAGACCTTGGTATTGAGAAAGGAAAAGAATTTTGATTTACAGGAAGATAAAAATAACTCATGTTTTACGGCGAATGTAAAGTTCAGAGTATACAAGTTCAGAGCCGCGAAGAACAATGAACGTGCGTATAGTTATATTAGGAAAGAGAATTCCTTTTTATTGTCCGAAGTAAAAGTTCGCCCTTCAAGGTCGCAAAGTCAAAGATGTGCAACAGACGCGCTTGAGTTATTGAAGTTCAACCTGTTTTACAAGCGAATAATTTATCGAGTAAGACTCGTAAAAGCAAGGCGATTGCTTATATACGTTTACGACGAAAAAAATTCACGTACGTGTTTATGGTGTGTAAAACGGTAACCTACATACATTTTTCTGTTGTATATCTAAAAATATCTCAATACTGATTGACATTCTTGCATTTCATGTTTAACAAGAAATTTAAAAATAAAAGTCAACTGCGCAAACGCGAGTTTAAATGTAAGAAAATCGCCGATGCGTTTGAATTGTGTTGTGACAATCTGATGTTTACCGTCCGCCATAGTAAATTGTATTTAATGTCATAATATATTCATGGTTACTCGTCAAATTATGCCGAATCTATTAGTACCAAATTCACAAAAATCCATCAAACAATTTAAATTTTGTGAGGGAATAATTATGCTTAAAACAGAGCTTCCACATAAGTAAAATCTAGATTAGTATCGGTCCGAATTTTATTCAATTAAATACGTCTGAAAAATCTTTTAAATTATCACTTTTCTAAAATGGTTATAAAAATAAATAATTATAAAAACGATTATATTCAACATTCATACAAAACTCAGTAAGAAATGGCTACAGCTACACGAGAAAGTACTAATTAGAATCTATTGATACGTACACGTTGATTGTACCAAAAATAAAACTGTCTCTCTATTTAATATAGATTGTAACATTTTTCATAACACAATTTCCAACTCCATTTCAGGTCTTTCTCCTTGGTCCGCGCGCAAAAAGGGAACATTTCAGCCTTACGAAACTATACACATCCTCCACTTTCAACCGTAGACTCAACTTCTCTTCAAAATGCCACTCGCGCGTGTCTGAAACAGCGACTCCGGCCTTCTGCATTTTTCTCTCTCGCGCACACCAGTTTAAAAATCCTTTTACCCAGCCGCAAAACGCTACAACTTAAAGCACACCGTTCCCCCAGCGCCATAATCCCGCAAAAAGCCACATAAACAATCGCTCATATTCCACGCTATCCACCGAAAGAAAGAAAAAACAAAACTCATACATATTCATGCACTTCATAACACTCTCCGACACGTTTCACGTTTCGCGCTCGCGTCTTCGCATTGCGCGGCTTCGCGTTCTCTTCCATATATTTCTCAACCCTTCGCAATCACCCCGTGCGCGCATGTCAAGTCCAATACTCATTGTCAGCTGCCGCTGCGGAGCTCCACCCACCGAGTATAAAACGAAAGCGAATCCGCGCTCGCGGCGGGTAGTATATCAGCGCGCGAAATTATTTACGGCCGTTAAACGAAGCGTCGCGCGGAACGGATAGGAGCGTGATGTGCACGCACGGGAGGTTTGAGAAGAAGACGAGAGAGAGAGAGGCTGCGTCTACAATTGGTTGCACTTTTGTCGAGCGCTTTGGTGCGCAACTCGGTGCGCAGTGCGTATGATAATCTAGGGTGAAATCACCTATCCTCGTAGAGTATCGCATCTAGAGTTATTGTATTTTCTTGGCTTGGCGGTTCGTTGATTGTTATGAATATTTTAAAATCTAACCTTTAATATACTTATAATCTAGTACACATTATTTACATAGCAGAACCATTTAAAATTATATTCCAAAACAATTTGATACGAGAATATAGCTCTGTTTATACCTCAAGGATGAAAAAAAAAAGCAGTTAAAATGGATGTCAGATTTTTGGATTATTTAAAAATAAGTTGTTACTGCTTATTATTCACCTATTTAATTATAAAAAGAAGATATAGAAATAGAATCCGGAGATGGTGGACTAAATCTGATTTGCGAGAACCAGTGCGTCAAGAATATGGTGCTTATAAATCTGACATCCATTTTAACTGCTTTTTTTTCATCCTTGAGGTATAAACATAGTTATGTTCTCGTATCAAATTGTTTTGGAATATAATTTTAAATGGTTCTGCTGTGTAAATAATGTGTACTAGATAATAAGTATATTAGAGGTTAGGTTTTAAAATATTCAAAACAATCAACGAACCACCAAGCCAAGAAAATACAATAACTCTAGATGGGACACTCTACGAGGATAGGTGATTTCTCCCTAGATTAGCATATGCACTGCGCACCTAAGCGTCCGGCAAAAGTGCAACCAATTGTAGACGCAGCCAGAGAGAGAGAGAGAGAGAGAGAGAGAGAGAGAGAGTTGCAAGGTCGGGCGGCGTGTTAAAAGTGCATTAATACCAGGCGAGAGAGAAGTGCATTTCGTGTGCAAGTGATGGAGTGTAGTGTATAAGGTATGAATTGGATGTGTGTGAGAGAGAAAGAGAGGGAGGTTGAGAGAGGAACGGTTACGCGGGAAAACGTCGGTTAGGTGAAGTCAATCTTTTGGTAGTGGTATCGAGAATCGCATCGCATCGCTTCGATATGTACTTGTAATATAGAGATGAATGTGGAAAAAATGTGCTGTGAATATGCCTGGGTAGGAATGATAGAGAGTAATAATCGGGAGAAAAGTAGGAAGTACTAACTTAATGTGGATAAAATGATTGATTCACTTTTTAGAAGTATAGAAGTTGATATTTGAATTCATATAAATAAGGGTTCCAAATGTTGTGAAATGGAGTTGAACAAAGGCTTTTTTTTATCCCTGACGTCCCTTGGTAAAGGGAGAGATGAAGAAGTTGAAACGTTGAATTAAAAATAATATTAAGAAGCTGAAAAAATGATGTACTAGTTAAAAAAAGAATGTAACTAGTTATTACTACAATTTTTAGCATTTAGAACGCCTATAGCTAAGAAATTTTTTATGAATTTTTATTCATTCGATTTATATAAGATACCATGTATTTTAGAAAAACTTATTAAACTGTTAAAGTTTTTACAGTAACTTAAAATATAGGTTCTTTATAAATAGCAAGAAATCTTCAAATTATTGTCATTATTATTATACATAAATTGTAATTTCTTGTAAATCTATATTTTAAAACTTATTATTTTATAAATTGTTATAAATATGTCGACAGTCTGTCATGCATAGTAAAATGTATTGTACGATTATACTATACAAATTAGATGTTGAAGAAAAAGAATAACATTTTTGTTAATACATAAGTCAGACAATGATTAGAGTTGAGAAATGACTTATTACAGAAAATGCTTTAAAAAAATCATAAAATTAATATGCGTTTCTGTAACGAATATTGTAATTTTGAAGGAAATCTAAAGATTTCAAAAAAATCGAATAACATTTACACACTTACGCTCAAAGCTAATTTAAAAATAAGTAATAACAAAAAATCGCGTTTAAAATTTTACATAACCACTTTTTTCTTAAATAAACCTAGATATCCCTTAAAATGCGTCCAATATCATACCTTCGCACACATATATCATTCATTTCACCATTTACAAACAAAAAACTATCTAAAACTAACCATTCCACCCGAACCGCTATAATACTACACGATTCACCCCTCTCCCACACAACAGTCACCCCAAGAACATTCTATCCTACATCACCCGTGCCATCAGCACCTATAATTCCCAACGACCAAAACGTTACATACCTATAAAACACAACACCGAGCCACGACGACGACGTCGTCTTCCTTTTCCGTGTCTCAGCCATTACAACCTGCGTCGTTACACCATTCGACTCTTTTCTTTTCTTTTTTTTTTTCTATATAGGTACGTTCTCTCGCGGTGTCTCTTCCTCGTCGTTCGAATTTCATCGCTGCCGGTGCAATTATACGCCGCGCGCTCGAATTCAGCCGCCTTTCGTCGAATCGCCACGGTAGCGCGCTCGTCTAATTATCTAATTACGTTATCTGATTACTTCCGAGGAAGGATAATTGAACGGTGCAGTTTGGCGTCGTCGTTGTCGATTGCGAGGATACGCGATTTATCGCGAGCTCATCTTTCTTGAGCAGAGCTTTTCTGTTGTCGTTGATGGCTGCGATGGGTATATATGGGAAGCGTTAGCGTCGAAGTGGTTGTCGTTTGTTTGATTGTAGGACGCTTTTGTTTGATAGGATATTTTCTAGATGTGTTTGTCTTTATTTGTAGTAAGAGATTTGTTAATTAAGGTTTAAAAGGGAATATCTACAAATCTTGATATATGGAGTTCAATAATTTACTGGTAAATTTAACGTAAATACTAGGGATTTGTGCTTATTTTGAGACCATTTTATATACATTATCAAAAGTTAACGAAGAAAAATATCCTTCTTAAAGTTTGATTTAGCGCATGTTATAAATAAATATCCCATGTGTCAGCTACTCAAGTGTGAGAATCTACAAATTTTTCTTTTACTATTTGACACCAGGAACAATGCAGAAGTTCGTTTCGTTTGTCAGCTTTTTTATTCGCATTCTGTACGTAAAATATCGTACAATTATTCAGATGTAATTATACATCTGAAGATCTATAATTTTGAGTATATTGTTAAAGTATGAGTTGTATAAACTCAAAGTACAAATAATACTCGTGCTAACTTTTTTTTTATAACATTCAAATAAATATATCCTAAATTCAAAATGTAAGTTTGATGATACATTATTTATTTTAAGGGAGATTGGTACAAAATCAGTAGCCTTAATTATTTACCGAACGTAATAACTAAATTAAATATTAAGAATCAATAATTGGATACACAAATATGTAAGGCATAATTTATCTAGACATGTATCGAATCATATGTAGAATTAAGACTATTAATAAAGTATGTTACGTATCCGCTCTACACAACTCTTCGCTAAAGGATTCTGATATAGATCATTGAATATTTCGAAGTTCAAAAATATTTCATAAATTAACACTTTTTGAGCAAATTTCATTTAAAAACTTCATTTTTGTTATTATATAATTAGTTTTTAGTATAAAATCTATTAAAAATAAGCACCGAGATAATTTTATGAAGTTCTCAATCATATACTTGATTTCAACTATAAATAAAATTATAAACATGTTAAAACTCCATCTCAAGACACAAACATCATAGTCACTCAAAGAATCGCTCGTTTGCACAAACAAACGAATAATAAATTCAACGTCCACCCAACCGTCTCGTTAAAAACACAAAAACATCCTTAATTCTCGAATCACATCCTCCTATTTAATTTACAACATCTGCCACGTTCAACGTTAGCTCTGACAAAGAAACACACATAAAATCACGGCCCAGCTTATATAACTTTCTATCGGAAGACCGAACCTTCGATTCCGGAAAATTGATTATAAAAACAACAACAACGTGCGCATGAAATTTCCTAAAATATTACGCATTGTGTGTCGGAGGCGATGATTGATATACGTTATACATCAGACCCGCGGCGATTTTCTCGCATGCGCCTATATTATAGCTTTCTCCGAAGTGGTAGATCATCGGCTTCCATCGGGGTCCGGAAGTGAAATCCTTCATTTTTATTGTTCGGATATCGATGTTTTTTATTTTTGTTATATGGGTGATTGTCAGACATATGGTAGTTTTTTTCCTAATTATCGGACCAACCTAAAATTCTACTTTTGGGTGGAATTTTGGTATAGAATTTTTATTCACGGTAAAATGAATACTTTTTCCTAAAACCCGTTTGCAGGTACCAGACATTTTTTATACGTATTTTTTATAATGATTACCGGAGTAAAACGATAATTTTTGCCGCGGTAATTACATTTTTCTATTTTATTTATTACGTCGCTTTTAGAAGATAATTGTTAAAAAAGCAGTACCTGAATAAGAAGAATAACTATTTTTTCTCCTTATTTCCGTCGTGTTATCTATCATAAAGGTATATTTTTATCTCATTTTTTATAACAAAAATACACCGCAGGTCCCCGGTACTACACCTTTGCCTGTTCCAGCGACGACGACGACGACGAGGAGAGAGATAGAGAGAGAAAGCTTAGACAGACAAACATAACAAAAGAGAGAGATTGAGAGTTATATACACGCGCGAGTTACTTACCGACCGAACTACCGATTTCAAAGGGTTCCCGAAGTCACGTGATCCCGCGAGCAAGCGCAGGAGCCCGCCGTGGACCCGAGAGGTGCGATATTCGATAGTGTGCCATCAGAGTCAATACTACGCGTGCGAACGCCACAAGCACTGTTAAGGAGACGTCGGATACCGACAGTAGATTCCTACTATCCTACACACGTATTTCGTTATTTATTTACAAAGTTAATTGTTTAATGACAAAATAATAGCTGTCCCCAATTTGTTTTACAGTAACCTAATTATATGTCCAAGCTGGTTTCATATGATTGTTTTGTTTTCGAGAAAACTTTGACAAACTTAGTATGTAAAGGTTAATCTCCACGTAGTTGGCCCTTTTAGTGTGTCAAAGTTTTCTCGAAAACAAAACAATCATATGAACCCAGCTTGGACATATATGTAGATTACTATAAAACGAAGCGGGGACAACTATTATTTAAAGAAAAATATGATTTCTCTTAAAATTATGAATGAAAATTCAATTAGACAAGGACAGAGATATCCGGCGTCCCCTTAAGGAGACGTCGGATACCGACAGTAGATTCCTACTATCCTACACACGTATTTCGTTATTTATTTACAAAGTTAATTGTTTAATGACAAAATAATAGCTGTCCCCAATTTGTTTTACAGTAACCTAATTATATGTCCAAGCTGGTTTCATATGATTGTTTTGTTTTCGAGAAAACTTTGACAAACTTAGTATGTAAAGGTTAATCTCCACGTAGTTGGCCCTTTTAGTGTGTCAAAGTTTTCTCGAAAACAAAACAATCATATGAACCCAGCTTGGACATATATGTAGATTACTATAAAACGAAGCGGGGACAACTATTATTTAAAGAAAAATATGATTTCTCTTAAAATTATGAATGAAAATTCAATTAGACAAGGACAGAGATATCCGGCGTCCCCTTAAGGAGACGTCGGATACCGACAGTAGATTCCTACTATCCTACACACGTATTTCGTTATTTATTTACAAAGTTAATTGTTTAATGACAAAATAATAGCTGTCCCCAATTTGTTTTACAGTAACCTAATTATATGTCCAAGCTGGTTTCATATGATTGTTTTGTTTTCGAGAAAACTTTGACAAACTTAGTATGTAAAGGTTAATCTCCACGTAGTTGGCCCTTTTAGTGTGTCAAAGTTTTCTCGAAAACAAAACAATCATATGAACCCAGCTTGGACATATATGTAGATTACTATAAAACGAAGCGGGGACAACTATTATTTAAAGAAAAATATGATTTCTCTTAAAATTATGAATGAAAACTCAATTAGACAAGGACAGAGATATCCGGCGTCCCCTTAAGTACGATGCTTAAACGTTAAGTTTCACAGTATATATATAGTTGTATACAGTACAGCTGATCGACGTCCGTATTCACACACACACACACACTCACACATACACGCGAGCACGCACGTACGCACGGATGCACGCACGCTCGCATGAACGCACGCTCGCACACACGCAAGCATACACGCAAGCATGACCGCACGCACGCACGCATACACACACACACACTCACACACACAAGCACGCACGCACAGACTCACGCTAGCACGGACGCACGCACGCACACAGACACACGCACGCACGCGCACACGCACACGCATTATAATCATAATATGAATTCATATATGTATCATAATATGAATGCATACATATGCAACCTTTTAACAGTTTTATTTTTATGATTTAGGCTCTTTAAAGTTCTAAAAATTTACATAAATTCATAATTGGCTAGGGGCGCATTGATTCTTTGTTGGAGACACCATCAGCTAATGACAATTTGAAAGCGATTGTATTACAAGTAGTTATGGGCATTAGCGTAGGAATTGTGAATATTTGTAATGGTCAACGAATTAACGAGATATGACGCGACCAACTAATTTAATACGTATATAAATCTGTTATTCTAACCTCGAAATAATGTTTTTCATTTATTATTATTTAGATTATTATCGATCAAAAAAATTTACACATGTTTAATAAAATAATCTTTACTTGAATGTGAAATAATTAGCGAGATGAAACGCCGACTTTTCGAATAAGAAAATAAAATCGATTTTTTCATTTTCTTTTCGAGTTTCAATTTGGTTCCTCATAAAATAAATGGATGAAAAAATAGCGTACGTAGTTTCTAAGGCTGCTCATTCACTTCCACAAAAATTAGCGAGATAAAAAATAAATATATGGCTACAAAAATCATTCCTTACTTTTAGGCTAATTTTAACCTTATTAAGGATCAGCCCAATTTTAGGCATGTCGGATATTTGTTTCAGACCTTAAGAAAACGATTCACGCAAAAATTGAACGTTCCAAATTTCACCTACATAAATAATAACGATAATTTGAACAGTAATTTAAACGTTTTATCTCTCCTACAAATGAATTTTTCAATTGACCCTAATGTGCCAAAAATGCGAACTTTGAAATTGAATATCTTTTTAAAATGCCTCTAATTATATTCTCCAATATACGTGAAAATCAGATGTTAATCTTATAAAAAAAGAACCTCGCTATGACTACCTTATAATTAAATTTATCCCGCGTCGAAACAGCCCCGCTACCATATATACATATATACATATATATATATATATATATATATATATATATACAACATCGCGCAGGATTTTGTTGGTGGGGATATATTAAGGCGAGTTGGATCAGCTGCGGCGCGCTAGAGCGACACTCGGCGTGCATGGGAGTTGGGACTCTGGAAATCGCGACGGGAATCCTGTTATTCTACGTTGAACTTTGTGCCGATTCAGTTGTACTTGTACCTATTAAGTAAACGCGCATCGGGGAGGATGAACGAAAGGAGTCAAGGCGAAATCCAAGCCTTTTCGTTCCATTTATCAGCGAGGCTAGTGATCATCGCACGAATCGCGATGGGAAGGTGACGAGGAAGCAGCACCAGCAGACTGATATCGAGAGACTCCAAGCCCGTGGATGAGGAATAAGTAGTTCGAGTTTCTTCTCTCTTTCTTTCTCTTTCTTGCGAGTATTATAAAGCAGGCTCGCAACAAATTTCACAGTTGTAATACGTATAGGTGTGAGAAAGTTTGTTTAACGCTCGATTAAGAGAGCTAATGGGTGTATATTAGTAATATGCTATAGCTGCGTATTAATTGTTGTTGTTCTTACCCTCAGTATTAAGTCGAGCATTAGTCGCGAGTGATAACGTTTTATTTGGATTCTCTTTCCTTCTCTCTTTTTTCTCTTCGTTCGCAGTGACCGCATGGTTTCACGCTTGCAGCGGTGCGCTTTTATTTTCTTAATATTATATTTGTATTACTTACTGTATTATATTATCATTTTAATGTAGTGAAATTGACAAATTCCCAATCAACAATTTTATTCAGAAAGATTTACATACTAAAGTTTGGTTTTTGTGTCCTAGAAATCTGCCTTATCATACGTAGATAACTTTGTTCCCTCAGCACATGCACTGCTTAGATTCTTCGAGCAGATCTTAGGATATACCTATTCGCTGTGAGCATGTGGTATAGTATATGTTATCTTATTTTCAAGAATAGCGCCATCTTATGGTTGTGTGACGTGATCTAGGTAGTACAAAATACACAGGCTCTTATGGACATTCAATGAAAATAATATTTTTTTAATTACTAATGATCTGAGAATATCCTTATAATTTCTTTTAATAATAAATAAATATGTCAATTCAGGAAAGAAATTTGAGATCACACAGATTGTCAGAAACTTATAAAAAATTATTTTCATCGAATGTCCATAACTAGAGCCTGTGTATTTTGTACTACCCCGATCACGTAACTCGACTGTAAGATGGCGCTATTTTTCTGTACAATATCTGTCGTGCTCACAGCGAATAGTCTCTTCTGGAGAGTCCAAACAGAACTAGCATTTCTGCTGATAAAACAGTAAAATTTGTCAATAGTTCCCCAAATAAATTTTCTAAGGTTATTTTTTTCTAAATTTGAACAATTCTTTAAGTCTTTATAGACTGTATCACAAAAAAAGTTCTGTGCATGATAACACCAGGAATGGTAATGGGCACATATCGAACAGGCACTTTATACAGCCAATAGTTCGACGACCTGGTTGGAGAAAATAAATCGCTTCGTTAAAGTTCTTGCGTGTAACAAACACTCGGAATGAACAATCTAGAGAGTTGCAGAGTGTCTATAATGAGAATTGATACGCAAGCGATCTTCTAAAGCTAACATTAGTCGGCAAGGTAAATACTCCAATTACTGATCTAAAAACATTCTGACATTAAATATATATCTTAAAATATATATACTGGTGCATACTTCCTCTTTTAAGAAAATCAAAACACTTTTCATAAACTATTGCATCAGCAGCTAAAGTAAATCTGCCGCATCGCCTCGGAATAAAAAAGATTGTTACATCTTCGGCGACATTCGAATTTCCACCCACGCCGCCGGCGAAACGTTATACACGCCGTTACACGCAGCGATTATCGAACACGGCGCATCATCCCGAATACCACGCGACACCTGTAAACCTTACCTATACATCTTATTACACACTCGGCATGCATTATTATTCTTGTGGCGCGTGCGCGGGTGACCGTTACACGAGCGGTGCGTCTTCTCGTCGTCTTGTTTACGTAAGGTGAATTACAAAACGTGGCGTGTTTCGGTTTTTTTCTTTTGCGTTTGCGAAGTGAGGAGGATTTATTATGTGATTATCCTTGATTTTCTGGATGATTGAATTAGGAGTGCTGTATGAAAAGTTAAGAGGAAGTAGTATAATTGATGTCTGTGTTTATTGTTATTAATATTATTTATTATCGACGAATGGAGTATTTATTACGTATTTCGAAAGCTCATTATATGATTCTCGGTCTAGTCATTTTAATGTGCTGTACAATAAGCTATCATTTAATATTTTACCGTAATCTTTTGTCAATTTATTTTTAACTGAAAAAACGTACTAGAATTAGATAAGATTATTAATCGAAAGCGACTTTATCGAAAATTTACTACTAGTTCTTAACAAAAACAGGCCCATTTTCAAACTTTATTACCTAGAATTCAGTGGGGCCTTAAAAAATGACAACTTTATAATTAATTAAAGTATAATTCAAATAAATAAGGTATACTAACAATATTTTGTTTTGTACATTCTTAGTTCCCCTATTTACTATTCAAATTTAATTGTTGCAAAATAGACAATCCAATAATACGTCCAAAACTGTGCAAATTTAAATTATGCAAGAAAAAGAAGTCGATGGCACTGAATTTATCATGTATCAAGTTATCAGTTTTGCGAAAATTCAATCCAGATAATAAATTTACCTTGAGCCACCTCAAAAACATAAAACCAATTATTTCGCCAAGATGTTCTGCAATTTGACCTATGACTCCGAGAAAGCAGCTATTAAACCATCGCTATAAGGTCACCTTTAATACCTTTTTTACCGATAATCCAATCGCTATCTAAATGATCGATTGGCAAGTAACACATCGAATCATAAAAACCCCAAAAAAATCAGCACAATTATTTTATTCTTCATCCTTTCTTTAAAACGAAAAATAAATTCTTTCAAATTCGCCAAAAAACGAAGAATTACAACCAACTAAATCTCGTCAGTCGAAAAGAAACGTGCGTGTGTCGAGTCAATCCAATAAAACCGCGATTCCGTTTTAACGGCGTTTCGCGCTCTCGCGTATATACGTACTTCCATATTGTACTCTCAACTCTTATGTATACTGCACGTAAAGGCGATTTAGAAACTGCGGGCGCGCCTCCTGTCGAATATTTTTGTCGTCTCCCCGACTTCTTGTGTATACTACTACTACTACTTTACAACTATACTATAAAGCTGGCAAAGGTGTTCAGAGTAATGCCGCGAGCAAATGCACTACAGACCAATATATACATATATAACTATATTGTGCAGGAAGGAGGTATATATATATATATATATATATATATATATATATATATACCCGCCCTCGGTAAATGCACCAGCGGAACTTTATCGTTATTATCGTTCCAATTACTTTAATTTACGATTTTATCATTCGCGAGAGTGAGATAGAGAGAGAGAGAGAGAGAGAGAGAGAGAGAGAGAGAGTTTTGCGGATGACTGGGGCACTGGGCTGCTGTTGTTGCTGTCTTATTGCGGGCGAGCTCGTGATCGAGTTTGGTTGTATACACAGGTATATATTATGTACTTTGTAATTATTGTGACTGTCGCTAATGGAATTCGTATGAATTATTTCCGTGGTCGCCGTTGCTCCTGGCGTCTCATAAAGTCAGTCGTTGTAAGATTAATTTGACATTTCGCAGTTTTTTTCGCTGAAGGTTGATCTCGTAAATTTTCTTCGGTGACTTATCATTTTTGAATGCCGTTTGTCTTTCATTTGATAAATGTTGCTTTTTTACGAGTCTATCATTTATTTGTTTAGTTCGTTGATTTTTAGTGTTACCTTTACGAGTGATTTGGACTAAACTGTCATACTTATGAGTTAAAAAATAAACAACATGTGCTAATCTGTAGTTTTAACGCAGCTTCCGAAGTTTTTTTGTTTTCGATGCAGTATAGAATTCTATAATTATAATTGTTCGAGTACTGATTTATTACGATGTTTATTATTCAGTATTATAGAAAATACTGAATATTTTTGTTAAAAGGCGGTACTACCGAAGTGACCATTTCATCAAATTATAAAGTTTAAACAATATAATTTTATAAAATTTATTTTGAAAGAACTGTCAACTTAAAATAGTACTGATCTCTTAGAGTAGGTACTTTAAAATGTCGAACAACTGCTTTATGTTATATATGTATTCTCTATCCCATATCGATACAGCATTTGAATAAAATGATGAGTACGACAATGAATATCGAAACTATGTATAGAAATATAATTTTACATGTATTTTTAAAATTATATATTAGTTTTTACATTTGATAGTGCCAATTGCATACATACAAAGTGTATCATTCTCGTATAATTCGCCCTTACAACATATGCATACATGAACAAAAAACTGTTCACAGCTGCGAACATTTTTCTTGCTTTATAGATAATTACAGGCAATACCTAAAATAAAAAGAATGCTGCAAAAATGCAAAATACATTACTTTTTATTAAATTGTATGCTTCAGAATCAAATTAACGGTTGCTTTCAATAGTATTTTCTTAAAAGTCAAAGTTACTTTTCACCTTGCTATTTGACAAAAAAAGCACTCAGACCATATCAACAACATGTTTATTCGATTAATATAATATAATTTCTCTCAAGTTCTATAAAAACCAAATTTAAATATTTACCGTTTCTGGTTCCAATATAATTATTCGTGTAGAAATAAGTATATTTCTGTAGATTCCTGGAAAAACGACTTAAGTCCACTTTTCATGTTCTTGATATATTAAGGTTTAAAGTTTATAATTTCTATTTAAACTAGTGTTAAAAAAAATCATAATCAGTTGATAATTTATTTTTACACTTTCTTGCGTTTTTGCAATTTTATCTGAAAATATACTACGTAAGTAATTAAGGATACTAAAATCAAAAAAATGTGGACTTCACCACAGACTCTAATCAACAAAGAATCAACCGATTTCCAAACAGAAAAATCAGAGTAGAACGAGCCCGCGGTCACTTCCTCGTCGTCGCTCGTCCGCTCTCGAAATCGAAATTTCTGGGTCGTTGCGCCTCGCTCTCCGCCATCCACGAGGTCGCTCACGAAAAATATCAGGGTCAGCTCTGCAGTGTGTACACACGTATGTACACGTACACGCGCTATGGCTACCGCTGGAGAGCTGCGCGAAAGTGAATCTTCGGCCTCGCGTGTGATCGAGAGGCGAGCGTTTTGTGCCTGCGAGCAGTGCGAGCGATGACCTGGTTCTTGGGTGGGTTTGGGTATACACGTGTGTATACAGTGTGGCGGAAGCGACCGACGCTGATGATGATGATTCGGGAATGCGGTGAATGAACGAGCGAATGGAAATGGAGGGGATCTCGATTGTGGCTCGGTAGTGGAGAGTTGTGTGTGTGTGAAATGTGGAGGGAGAGGAATATTGTGCATTGAGAGAAGAACTGCGGGGATTTGTATGTTGGGGGTAGGGTGCAATTGTTCTCTGTTAATGTTGAGACACCTTATGAAGGTATTAAGAAGTAGTGCGGGATAATTTGTTGCTTGAAGAATGAGTGCTGAATAGAGTTGTGATTACTGATCGTACCTAGTATGGAAAGTTTGGACAGTTTGGTTTACGATTATGTATCTTCAATGGACAATAGACATTTATCATTTAGGATTACTGTCTATTATTCAATTACTAGAACTACATCCTGGAATTGAAATTGTTGGAATTTTTTTTTAAATAACGATAGAATTTAGAAATAACGATTTGAGTGCGTTTTTTGTGTTTTCGAGATACTGAGGTTTTAATGTTTGAAAACATCATGTCAAGAATACTTAGAACATTCTTCCTTTTTATTCGAGAAACGATCCATGTGGATTTAAGTCATTTTTTCGTAAGATGGAATAAGTTTGGGTGATAAAGATGATTTAGTGTTAAAAATAAGTCCTTATAACGATGAAGAAAATAATATAAACTTGTTTTTGTCGCGTTCTGGATGGACTTTCAATATGATATTAGTTGGATTTAGGTTGCACGTGAAAGTGGACCGTTAATATGCCGAGAATGGTATAAATTTTATGAAGTTTTTAATAGACGAATATTTATGTGACGTCAATTTCATTATGAAACCAATATTATATGAATAAAATAATAAAAGCCTTTATCACATATTTTTCAATTGATTTATGTCATTTTTTAAATCCAGATTTTAAACAAATGGACCAGTTATTATGCATTGTACTGTTTCCAATTATACATTTAGGGATACGTTTCAGAGTTTCCTGAAAGAACTATATTTAAAAAATTTTAATTTGATATAAATAGTTTGTAAAAAATTGACTCTAGTCGTTATTCTGAAAAGCTACATTCCCTTAAACTTACGTGATGAAGAGGTTTTAGTTAAGTACGTAACCGCTTTTGGAACTCACCTGTGACATAAAAGAAGAATAAATATTAAGTGTACAGTCCTATAAACAACAGAACATTATAATATACAAACTTAATTATACATTTTCCAAATGAATTTATTCCACTGTGACTCTGAACGGTCCATAATTTATTAATGAAACAATTGATACTTAATGCTTACACTAGAAAAATAATTTAAAATTTAGAAATAGTTATACATTGATTCATTCATCATTCATCAACAGATATCGAGACTAAATTACAGTGCACCAAAGATTTTAATGGTACAAATTCAACAATATACTGTCCTATACACACGTTTTCCGCGTGACAAGGTACGACGATGATTTGCGCGGAACTCGTCATCACCATAAAACGCCGGGAGGATATAGTTAAATGTTTCGCAAAATTTATAGTCCGCGTATATATACGTCAGGGATGTAATTTATTATTTTCGGTTCCGCGAGGCTCACCATTCGTACACGCAAAATTATGCGCGCCTTCAAAACTTTTGTACTTTACAGGCTAATTATAATTCGGGTAAATTTTCACTCTCCGTAGATACGTGTAGTGATCGTCTGCATGTCAAGTTACATTTAAAGTTGTACTTGCATATTTAAGAAAAAATGTAATTTGTGATTTTCCTGCCATTTTGACTATCGATTTATTATATGGACAGTGTTGTATGCTAATTCAGCCATGCCAATGAACACATACGAGTTTTCATGGGGCATAATGATATATCGACTGGAACTCGTTTGGAATTTTTCTCACTAGCGAATATGCGTGTTTTTTTTTAGAAAAGTATGTACACCGGATAATTTTGCTATCTAGTAATTATTATGCTTAGAGGCTAATGTGAAAAATTACAGAAGCATTCCTCGGTATTAAGAATATTAGTGTAGGCTTGTAGAGCTTAATAATAGTGATAACAGGTCGTTTTTTAATTAACTTGATGGTCTCTATAAAGTTAACGATAATCGCGCGCTATACGTGAAAAAACAACCAGAATAGACCGTAATTGGACGAGTGGTGCACACTTTCGATGTTCTTCCGAATAGCATAACTTTTTAGAGAGCCGTGAATGATCGCAGCGATTTATCCTTTCTAGAAAAAGGCTTCTTAAAACTCGGCGGAGATTGGCTATTTGATAGAGGCGTGAAAACGAAATCTATTTGAATTTCAAGCATTTGAACATTTGAATATTGTGTGTACATACTTATAAAAATATGTATAGCTGTGGTGAACCGGAAAACGACTTAAGTCCACTTTTTTGGAAAATTGACTTTCTAACGATTTTGGTATCCGTGCATGGTATATTTTCATATAAAATGGTCAAAAGTTGCAAAAGTTTATGCATTAGTTTCCTTTTTTCATAATCTATGCTTTTCTTTGGCATAGGTTTAAATGGTAATTTAAAAATTTAAACCTGAATATCTCGAAATTTCAAAAAGTAAACTAAAGTTGTTTTTCCGGTTCAACAGAGATATATAGTATAGTATAATTTAGCATTCTACGAAGTTTAACGCACATACTTTAGCGACACCTTCAAAAATAAATAAAGTAAAATATTACGGACGCCAAATTTTTTTGAAGGTGCAATTGAAATATCTGTTTGGAACTTTGAAAACTTTGAAAAATGGTAAATTATTTTTATACGAAGGACAAGTGAGTTTAGGCTTAGTCTACATTTTAATATTTTCGTAATTACAGATAATTAACCATTTCTCAGTTGATAAAAATCAAGGCGGCAAATTTGAATTTCCACAAATTTAAGTACTTAAAATAAGAAATTTCCACATATCTAGTCTCACCCGTCAACAACAGCTTCATATAATCATAAATCTCAGTCTACACACATAATACAAACTTAAAATAAAAAAAAAAATAGTTTTTCAACTACCAAAAAAACCTATATGCAGCAAAAAAAATCCAGCACACTCGAGTGTGTACACTTTCCACTCGTTTCGCATCTCTCCCTCTCTCTCCCTCGTCGCAATTCTCATTTTCTCATTCTTCGTCCGAAACGCAAACTGCCGTCTCCGATGCCCACGTCGAAGCACCTTTCTCCCCTCGTAAAATCGACGCGCGCACTTTTCTCCCGCTCTCGCTGCGCGCATGTTACGTGCGTCGCCGTTCGCGGCGTTACGTCGCGGAAGTGTAACGCGCCGCGGACAACGGAAAATTAGCGTAAAGTGTGTGTTTTAAGAGGCCGCGTTGTTTTTTCTTCCTTCCGACGCACATGTAACGCGGAGTGTGTCTATAATTCGGGAGGGGAAGCGTTTTGAGAGAGAGTGGATGATGATTATAGGAGCATTTATCTTCCTTTGAGTTGTATTTTTAAACGTCGAGGGTTTTTAGCGTTTTGGAGGAAAGCGCGTGGTGTTTGGGCTTGCGTCAGATGTAAGCGGAGATTGGGGAAGACTTTTCGGGATTGTTAATGAGTCGTAATTTGACGGGGGGAGTGTGTAAATTTGAGGTGACTGATGGCTGCGGTTGGGTGATTGCCAATTTTTCACTTTTATGGAGGGGAATTAGGGTGTATTAGAGCTCTAAGAGTATGAACAATGTCGTTAATTTTGTTAAGTTACCGCTACGTTTTAGTAAATTGCATTGTTTTCGTCGAGGTTTTTGCTCCTCTTACGGTGAACTGAATTTATAGCTTGTCGAAAATAAATCTGTCAAAAACTCGGTGTTCCCAAGGCAAAAGGATAAAGGCCCATTTTACGAAATATTGAGTTAATATACTATCATAGCATTATGCTCTGCATCTGGTCTGTGTATTTTTATTAACATTTAAAGACAGTTTTAAATAATATTTAACATTTTCTTATCGAAATCTCTCCAAATTGTATTAATATCAATTCTTATACAAAATTGTTCATTGTTGTTTAAATTAGTGAAAAACTGTGTACTCAAAATCTATAAAATCCAGATCTTTTTCCTAGCTTCCAAATATATCAACATACTCATCGTCACATTATCCTAAACATTTATTACCTAATTCCTACACAGTTATTTCTACCAAGACCCTAGTAAACACAACCATTAAACCAATTAAACTATCTACACACTCTCCATCCGATCACTTTGTTTTTGCCCCCCCCCCCCCCCCAGCAACGAATCAAACATTACACAGATACCCAACTAAGTTTCAGGTGCGCAAAAACGCTGCTCCCGCAAAAAAGACACAAACAATAAACCATATCGACCGATAGACCACGCGTCCACGAGATCGCGGTGTGTATAAAAATTACGCAAGCTTCTTTTTCATATATATATATATATACGCGATCCTTCCGATGAGTTATCGTCCGCGTTTTATACCTTTCTTCCGCGTGTTTGGTAGCATTGTTGCGGAGCGCGCTCGTAAAATATCGGCTTCTGCGACGCACCGTGGAATCGGTCCGTTTTTCTTCGCTGTATACTGTGTGTATGTAACAAGAAAGGCGCAGGACCGTGAAAATAAGAGCCGATCCGAGTAATGGTTGTTGTAGTGTACAGACCAGTTCGAAAGTTATTCTTTTTTTGTGAGAAGGGTGATGGCGGGTGTATTTTCTGCGGGATGGTCGAGTTGATTGGTTGAGGGTTTGAGCGGGATATTCGAATTTTCTATGAGAGTGTGTAAATAAGAGAGAGAGCATGATGCGCGTAATGGATTAATGTAGTAGGTATTTTAGAGTCACATGTGCGTGATTTTTGACAAAAATGAAATGCAGGATGCCCATGGGTTAGGAAATTTAGGGCTTAAATCGACTTCAACATCTCTAACATTGGGGCAAGTAATAAAAGCTGGATAATAGAAGTTATTGTTGTTTAAAAGATATGACGGCAGTTATTAGATGGATTATTATATATAATTTAATTTCTTTAACTAAATTTCTCGAAACTTACGATTTGTTATAATGGAATGTTTTTCTTAAGCGTCTATGAAGTTACGATTCATGCGAGATACATACCTCCCTTTTGATCTTGATCGAAATTTTTTTGATAATCTAGAATTTCTTTTTATAACTAACAAGCTTCTCTGTTCTTGGAGTTATGAGCTACACTACACTGTAGCACAAGAAATATACAAATAATGTGAAATATAAAAAAAGAACCATTGAAATCGAAACGTGACATAAATTTTTGAATGGGATTGTAACACTACTTGAACATACCGAGAATATTATGCATGAACTTTCGATGGCTTATTTATAAAATAGGATAAGTATAGTTGTTGACTTTTTCGCTTTATATAATATACACGAGTATTTTGTGTAATATATAGCTATTTAAAAGAAAATTTAACACAATTTTACAATTTAGAAGTTATGCTTAAAACTGTATCGTGAGTATTACAAGCTTGTTAATGGAAATTTGTAAGGATGATTGATGAATGCATCAGCGTAGCGAAGTTACAAGCCGTTAAAATTTAAACAATATCGTTACAAAGTCGTACTAAAAATATGAGAAAATTCCGAAGAAAGTCGGACTTCCCCCGGCGACCAGCGTAAAAACGAAAGCCGCTGCCCGCGATCGATATTATTCCACCGCGATCATTATGTCTTTATTTTTGCAAACGGCGCGCGAAATAAGAAAAGCCGAGAGTCCGTAAAAGCGAAGCCGCCTCTACGACTATCGAGTTTATATTGTTCGCGTGCGTGTGCGCGGCTCTCGATTTCTTCCTTGAAAGTTTGGAGAAAAAAGGCGTCGATAAAGTTAATCACTCGAGGAGCGCGCATTACACTCTTACCTTGTTTACGATATTAAACGCGCGGGAGAAATTTGATCGACGTGTGGATTTTCACTTTCGTCGTGTTATTCTTTTTAAGGGGGAACGAGATTTATTGCGCTTGCGCCGCGAAGAAAAAAGGTTAATCGTTGTTGATTTTGCCGTGACTTTTTGTGGAATGTCGACAGTAATTCGGATCGTGTGTAAAAGCAATGATTGCCGAATATAATACTTTCGTTGTTATAGAAAAGAATGGGGCATTCGTTTCCTTCCGGGAGAGTACAATAAACTTTTAAGTTCTATCGTTTATTTGTATACGTTGTTATGCGTTAGGGAGTGATTTGGATGGAAGTAAAAATTTCAAGTTAAGGAAGATACTATTTTCATTAGATCACATAAAATCGCACCTAACTCGAAATAGTACGAATAGAATAATATAGCATCGAAGATTTGGTAATGAAAGCTCAACGCAATGAAAAACACGAAATACACCGTTGTTTTAGTCATTTTTACTTTAACTGAGGTGTAGGTACTTTCCTCTGAAACCTTTCAATTGCCACCACATTCTTTTTGAAAGATACGTTTATTGTATAACAAAAATATTGTTTATAGATTGGATAAAATATTAGGTATTTCTTGATTATATGCAGTTCAAAAAAAAGTTATTGAGAACCGAGTAAATAAATATTATTTGTTTGTATTACGAAAATATATCTGATCTTTCATGTTTTTCTTTCTTTTTATATTAATAGCATCATGCAGTGTTCATCATTATTTTCATAAATCGAATCAAACCACAAATTTCAAAATGTCAGTGACAATCGTAAATTTTGGTACGATAAAAATGATTTTACAACAAAAACAAACTGTTTCACTAACAAAAACAAAAAATAAACAAAAAGAAAGGATAAGAATGCACGTACCCACGTTGATTCCAACCACAAAGAAAAGAAACTTAAAAATTCCTAAGTCGTACGCACAATGCCTATTTGCCTATTCGTTTCAAACGATCGATTTTGTCGCGCTGTCCGCAAAAATCTCTGCGCAGCGTCGATCATCCGAGAAAGAAAACACGGAGAGTTCGCGGCTGATGGAAGGAGTTCAGTGGAGGCGTCGGCGCGTAAAGGAATAGAAACGCCGCCAGAGGTGCGGATTCAGCCGTGACGCGGATTAGAAATCGAACAGCGCTTGCCGGCAACAAAGATAAATCATATACAATTATTTGGATGCATTATTTTTATTTTGAAACGGGTGGATGGAGTGTTTATGGGGGTGATCTACGATTTCCGCGAAACGAGCGCTAGAATTGTTGCCTTCGGGCGTGATGAGGATGGGTTTGTTTTCTTTTTGTATTTTGTATTATTCTTTTGCTGAAACTTCACTGAAGGGAAAGAAACGTTTGTTGATAGTTGCTATCACCTTGCATGGGATGGGATTTTATAAGGCTCTGCATTTCAAATTTGCATTGTTTTAGTGAAAAATGGTACAGGTCTTTCTGATCATAACTCATTTTTAGGCACAAGAAAACGTTTGCTAAAGACTCGTCGCACACCGCTTCCAGGAATGTGATAGGCTCTCTTTGTACACTCTAATAAAATATAACTTATCTGGGGTTACCGCAAGATTTTTGAGTAAAATTTACTATTCTATTGTGAATGTTAAATAAATGCTTGTATTAAAGACAACTATTTAACAACTTCATTTTGAAACAGAAATATTTTACTTTTCATTATTTTAATACATATTTAACTTTTAATTCTTAACTCTGTCTGGCACAAGAAAGGGTTAATAGTTCATATTGCAGTAAGAACAAAGTAAATAATGTTTTTTATGATACATTATTCAAGGAATAATATTAAAAAACAAATAAAAAATATTCTTTATTTTTTTGTTACTTTTATTACAATTGTTTTGTGTAAACTTGATACATGTCGAAAAAATTAACATTAGAAACCTATATTCTAAAAGAAATCGCCACCATATAACTAAGCCTTCTTCTGTAGGGCAGAAACTATAAAATGCAATTTTTAAAGATAATAAATATCTGAAAAAACGTTTACTATCACTTTTTCATTAGTTCAAATAGGTCAATTCTTTATCATTGTTCTTTCCTAGTAATTGTTGCTAGAAAAATGTAGTTGTACTGATTTTGCACTAAAAATTCTTATTACTTTTTTAGTAACAAATATGTACTATTTATTTCCTACTTCATTTTTCTCAGTGCTAACATTGTATACGCATTTCTACGATAAAATAGCTATTAGCTTTATTGCTATAAAGTTACGCACTTTTATTATCCAATCCACGTCTTTCAACACTACTCATATAGTTTAATTCCCTATTCAACCCTGTATGAAACATTTATATTTTACTACGTTGATTAACTTCAAACACACCTATTAGGTTTACACTCGATTTTTTCGATCCAACTGCGCGAGCATTCAAAAATTACGCAACAGCGACGAAAAAAGTATTCACTGCGAAATTTAAACGATACATGCGCTAACTACACGATACTTCGGGTATTTCAATATTTCATTACCGTGCTTTACGACGCATTGTATACTTACTCTGATCTGATTATTTGCTCGTTGTTTTATAGTTTCTCGTCGTGTTCCTTCTTTTATAGGTTAATTGCGCTTCATACAAGCATAAAGAAAATTTAAACGCATCGTTTATGCGCGTCGATGATACGTTAAGATATATACGCGCGCGCAAATTATACCGCGCGCCGGTAGAAATTCGAAGCCGGAAGGTAAGAATTATAAATTGTTCCGCTCACTTGTGTTATAAATATTTTTTCGTGTCTCGGTTAACAGTACCACTTTTAAACGTGTTCGATATACAACTAACGTAAAAGTTAATTGTAAAATACGTTATTGCCAAAACAAAGAAATATCCACATCTTTGTTTCCGCATGCAGCCTGGCAAAAAAATGACTTATATATATAACTATATAAATATAATATTTTATCATTACATATAACTCTATATATATCCATACATATTAGATAATTATATATGGTTTTATATAATTACTATAAATTCAAATTAATAATTACTATATATTACAAAAGAATTATACGCAACACATAAAAAGTTTTTAAGAAGATGACAAACTAGTCACGGACAATAGTCACGGACACGTACATCTAGAATATGTAGATTTAATATCTTCTAAACTAACTCATCAAGACAAGAATTAAGTAATATTCAACAAAGTATTAATATAAAAATCTCTTGTTATATATACTATAACAAGACTATGTTTTTACCTAACCTTTTCAAATTAATTTTCGAATAGTATGAAGAGCTTTTATATTTGAATTAGCTATATTATGTACAAAAATCAAGTTAAAAAATTTTTGTTGTCTCACTTGCACGAAATGCGTTTTTTCATGCCCATATAGAGGAACTAAATCGAAAATCAGCCCTAAGAGAGTTTAGGTCCCTCCTAAACACTCTAATACGCTGATTTTACAGTCTTACAAGCGTGTGTTTGCACCGTGTCGAAGAACGGCCAAATTTAGTTTCGCTTCATAGGCATACAAAGACACGTTATCTGTACATGTTTGACAATATATACGATGTGCACGTGGAAAGGCCTTTTTCGTCCTTGTCTATTTGCAATACTCGTCTTCAGCTCGCAATACGTACTCGCCTTCAACTCGTATTGCAAACCTCACGTGCGGCAGAAAAATGCCTACTTTTCCCCCATGTTACACAATATACTATTACTTAATTGACATCGTCTCGTTCTAAGGGTACGAATGTGCTATAGGCAGGATATTCTTATATATGGTTCTATATGAGCATACATAGTTATATATAACAATATATAATTACATGCAAGCATCTTGAAAAATAACTATATAAGATTAATATATAAGTGTATATAAAATGTATGTATAACTTTACAAGTAATTTTTTCCCTGAAGTTATTCAAAAACACCAACGCGATAAGCCAAGGCATTTAAGTACTCGTATATCTCCTCGAAGAATTCGAAGCCGGAAGGCACGCGCATTTAATTTATTATCATCAATCTTCCTCGAACGCGAAAATATCGATGTAATCGCGCGTGCGCCGTAAAACTCGAGCGCGCTGGAATCACAATGAGATGGCCGCGCTTGTCAAAAAAGAAAATGAAGAGTGAAACTACGCGCATTGGCATTCCGTAGAGGTGCGCGCTTGAACGTAAAATGGAAAATACCTGCACCTGTTGCAATATTTAAGAACTTGCGTAACCTTTCATTTTCGCAATTTATATATTGAAAAGCCGTTGGGGGATCCGATGTGCTGTGTATACGTCTCGTAAGGAGAGTCCGCGCAACGATTCTTTTGGTACTTCGTCGTTGTATTTTTGTAAAATGGATGGTTTTCGCCGTCCGAGAAAAGAATATATTTGTACGTAGTTATGATGTATCTTAGCTTATTAACATAAATATTTTTCTTTTCAGAAAATTGTGGGTATTTTAGGAGTGAAAAGTTACAATATGCATACTGGAAATTCATGTACTGTTGTCTTCGTAATTCTTGTGTTTAATATATATGCAATACACCGTACAGATATAGTAGACTTGTAACAGTTTTTTCTGTTTGCCATTTTAAGTATGAAAACTAGGAGTGATGTGTCTGCGCCCGACACTTAAAAAGATAGACACTTTTTTGTAAGTAAAAATGAACACTTGCAATTTTTAGGTATTTTTTTACTGTCGCATAATATGGCTAGAAAATAGTGAAATTTTAATTTATTAATTTTAATTTCTTTAAAAAGTCTCTTATGTTAATTTCTTGCTTTTTCATATAAAATAATTATATTAATAAAAGTAATTACTTTTAAATAATAAATCATTTTCATAAAGCGTATGACGAATAATAAGTAAAATATTAAGTTCCATTTTAAAATTATATAATCAATAAGTTTGTCCATACTGATCGTTGTAAACTAATAACTAAATACACGCTTTCTTTATAAATATTCCATGACATTCTTATTTATTCAATATAAATTTTCATCTGGTATAAGGAGTAGGACATTAATATTCAACAAAGCTTTTTTAAAAAATAGCTACATTGAAATTAAAAACAAAAATCTTGCGGGTTTCAAAATGAATATATTTTCAATTTACATAAGCAGCTATAGTTTTATATATTTGTGGGACTAAATAGAATGAAAGTTATATTCGTTTCTACGAACTACCGAGAACACCGAAATCGCGTCAATTTGTTTATTTGTAAATGAATTTTTAACAATTGTGTAAGAGTCAGCGCTATCTATAAAAATCAGTTCTTTTTACAAAGCGATTTTTTCTCAGAAATAGGAAAAGGTAAAGAATTTAAAATTTACTGCGAATATGATTCTCGGTGTTATTGAGCACCCTACATTTTTAAAGACTTTTGAATAAATGTTTCCAAAGTATAATCGTTAAAAATTTCGTTTTCATCTACAACAAAACAACAAAATTGACTAAACTTAAATGAACCTTAAAAATTAAATTTAACCGTGCATATCCAGACATATGTTGTTTCACACACTTACCCACACACACACACTAGCATGCACACACGCACGCACACATACACACATATACACACACGCACACGCACGAACACGCACATACGCACACAGACATTTTATAAAAATAGTGTATTTTGACCATGATTTCCATCATCACAAAGCTTCATCGATGATGAAGTAAAGGTAAAATAGTATTATATTGCACTTGCGTATAATTATATTTTATTGCCACTTTGTCATTTAGTTTTGTGCGGAAACATATATGCACGGAATCGAATCGAATAGAGGAATAACCTACATCCTTTCCTATATTTTTATATTTAACCTTCCAAGTCCGAGATATAAAAATCGTTTTCGAAAATTCTGAAAAATAATCAGAGCTGTTGCCAGGCCTTGGGATTTGGATACCTGCGATATTTTTTTCCTTTTCAGTTCTCGGCTTCTTTGCGGTCAAAAATAACTTTGGCCCCTATTACGAGATCGAAGATAGTCTACTTCAACTGGATAAACATATTTTTTTTGCGTGGTTTCAAGTTTAACATATAAAAATTTAAGAACAAAGAAAAAAAGATATGGCTTCTAAAGGACCTTACGGGACTTAAGGTGATGCTAAGCCCACTCGTCATAGAAAATAACGAGGAACCACTTTGATCATTTAATTGTAAATTGTTGTCACAATCACAAACAATACCTTTCCATAAAATTAAATTAAATTAAAAAAGTGGTTCCTCGTATTTACCGGTACAACGAGGGTTTAATCACCCTAAAGGTCCAAACCCCCGTAAATAATACCCAAAAATGCACATAAGTACAAAATTCCTCCAAAAACCCCACAAACTGTTCACAAAACCCACCGCGCGATCTCTCTTTCCGCGCCTTAATCCTATAAATACCATACCAAAACACCCATATCCACTCCACTCCACTCCACTCATCGCTACCCACACACACACACACACTCCGCCGGTGAAAAGTCGTCCTCGAGGTCCGCGACCTCAAGGACGATCACCGCCGCGCCGTCGCGTGCATCCTCCTCCTCCTTCTCTCTCGATCCGAAGAGAGAAAGAGAGATATATATATATATACGGCGCGCGGCCGACGTAATGTGTGTCAGCGGGTCACTGACTCTCTCGGCCGAGCCGAGGCGATGTGCCGCCGAGCGCGCGCGTGAATTTTCTCGGCCGAACGGAACGGAACTTTGGATGTTTATTAGCGGATATGTCGGACGGTGTGTGTGTGTGAGAGAGTTAGTGTAGTGCGTGTGTGATGGAGGATTGAGATGATGGGTCGGAGGTTTGGAAGTTGGTGAATTTTGTGGGTAAGCTTCGTGGCGGTTTTGGAATTTTGAGTGTATGTAGTGATGTAAGTTGCTTTGGGATGCGATGGATTCTTGAATTGGATCTGTAATGATTTCGAGATTGTGGGTCTTTAATACACGAAAATAAGTTGTAGGGTTAGTTTTACATATTTAGTTTCTTTCAATTTTTTTACTAGGAAATACAGTTTGGTCGCAGACTGTTGGAGTACACAAATTAATATATCTGTTTAACATTTACTATGCAAATGGTAAATTTGACTAGACAATATACGTGAAGTACTTTTTAGGTTTTATATCAGATTCAAATCAGAGACTTCAAAAACTTTTAGAAACTCATTTTTGTCGGGTTTGCTGTTTATTTAATAAAAATAAGCCTGAATTCTTCATACCCCATTTCGGTACTTCGAGGTTCAAAAAGGATAAAAAGTAATTATAAGACTTGATGATGAGATGAACATTTTTGGGGATACTTACGAAGTTTAATTTAGGGCTAAATTAGGAATGGAGAAGTGACAGTGTAGTGTGACTGTTTTAAGCTTTTACTGCTGCGAAAAGTCAAATAAACTATTTACAATATAATAAACCTAGTTTAACCAATAAAGTCTAGACTATCAAAAACTGATCGATCAGGAATGTAAATTTGCATTTTCGTGGAAAGTTACTCATAGAAAAACTGATGACTCCTTAGAGAGTTATTATGAAGTGTTTAAAACCATAATTGAGTGAACCCACTTTGAACATTTTTCAAACTTTAATAATCATTTCAACATTCGTGTATTATCATCAGATAGTACTTAAATTATTTAAATAAATAATCAACCAATTTTCTATAGTAAATTATCAATGTCAATGATGAAATTAACCAACTATTACTATATAATTCGATCTAATTTTTATCACAGACATTTACAAAATTTTCAAAACGAACTTACCCTACAAAATACTTCCAAACCGTCTATTACACAAATGGGGGTTTTTGGGGCTGACGACGTGTGATATGGGTAACCGGGAGACTGGTAAACAAAACGCAACCTCGTTTCTTCCTATGCGCCTCGAGCGTCGGAACGCGGTCACGCTGCGCGCGTGTGACGTACTCGTCACTCGTATGTTAAGCGTATTATACACGTGCGTGCAGCAGCTCGAGAGGAGCTGATTTTGTTTCCCACAACGTCTGCGTTATAGGCTGTTCAATTAGCGTTGAACAATCGTTCGACTTATCGAGGAAATTATACATTGCTTTGAATGTTTACTCGGGAGGCTTTGTTTTACGGTGATGATGGGGAATTGCGTGATGTTGGTTAGAGGTACATGTCGCGTGTTGAAGGTATAATTGTATAGTGGTAACTCTCTAATTCGAAGTTTAGTCCGTTTTCCTTGAGGAAATAACTATGCAATTAAAAATTTTCTGAGCTCAGTCAAAATGTAATTTGTAAGAATGAATAATTATAGATATCGTGTAGTCCCGTAATTATTTTAATTAGTGTGAATTTACATTTTGTTACACATCAGTACTTCATTTTTGGCAAAATACTTACATTAAAAATCGCTATCTGAAAACCTCTATAATTTGAAAGAATTGCAAGGCGAACCTGCATTTGGACCTGGATTTCCACCTGGATTACACATATATTCTAAATTCTAAAAAAGGTATTGGCTGGATGTTTAGATAGATTTCCAGTGGCAAAAGTAGATTCAAATTCTGTTTAACTTCCTGATGGATTACCTACACAATCACTTTTCACTTATAATACAGCTGGAAATCAACTTAATAATACACCCAAATTCAACTTAATCCAGGTGGAATCCAGATAGAATCCAGGTAAGAGTGTAGTTGGATTCTTTTACACTTCCTGTTGAAAAGTTCTTTGTAAATTACCAGCTGGATTTCAATCTAGATTCTATCTTAGTTCCAACTGGATTTTGCTGGATTTTTATAAATCGATTTGCACCCATAAATCCAGGACTTATTGCTAACTGGATGTCGAACTGGATTTTGCGTAAAAATTATTTTCAGGTAATCTAACAGATAATATAGCTAAAGCTCAACCTGGACTACCAGATGTCTATTAACCTAGAATTTTAGACACATCCAGCTGGAATCCAGGTGAAAATCTAGGTGAAATCCAGGTGAAAGTCCATCTAAAACCCCACCTCAGTGCTTTTAATAAAAAGGGATATTCCACTTATACCTTGATGAAAAATTGTGCTTGACTAACCTGCTGGATTTCTATTTTGATTCCACCTACATTCCACCTGGACTTGGCCGTATTTATAAATCGATTATCATCTGAAAATCCAGGTCTCTCATTGCTAGCTAGATTTCAACCATAAAAATTCCAGCTGGCAATCGTTCTAGTAATTCCAACTAAAACCAACTGGAATCCAGGTGAAAATCCAACCAAACAGGCAGAATGAAACATTGAACACAGCTGCATAAGTTAATTTCTTTTTCATTCTCTCTTCCATTACAATAAATTCTATACATAAACACCCAGACTGCAGTTCCGGGCTCCTCTCCGATGCACGCGCGATCCTATATTCCTCGATACATATGGATCGAAATATAGGCGCGGACCTTAGACCGGTTTTCTCGCGCGCTCCCGTAGATAACGAGTGATAACGCGCGCCGCGCTGCAATACCGTTTTGTCGCGAGCGCTCGTAGCGTTGGGAGAAAGCTTTGTTCGATCTCGCCATCGACACCCTCTCTCCGCACGGCCGAATAACTGGACATCGGATGTATATATAGATACTCGTGCGCATTCTAATATATGTGGTTAACTTGGAAAATATATTGAAGTGAAAATATACGAGAAGTAGATTCAAATTCTATGAATAGTAGAATTCGTAGAGTAGATAGAGTGGCCTGGTGCATAAAGAAGGGACATCTTTCTGTGATGTTTTATTAGATAACTTTTGTCTTGTGATGGTTGTACCCTCGGTACAATCCGGGTCGAAAGTTAGTTAAAATCATTAACAGTAGTTCAGTTTAGTTCCAATTCATTATTTGTTAACAATTTTATGTAAAAAATTGCATTTTGTTTTAAAAAATTGTGTGCATTTGGAGAGTTAAATCATTATTATGTGTGTACGAACATAGCTTATACGAACTTTTCTAACTTACGCAACGGGTATGGAGAATATCAAGACAAATGATCACATCTTTAACTCACCTGTAACAAAAAAGAAAATTATTATTAATTTTATTGTCATCATTATTGTACACACATAATTAAATCACTCATAGAAATAAAAATGAATGAAACTATACATTAAGCCAATACTTGCTAGACGTTTACTTACAGCAAAATATAATCTACTTGCTGAAAAAAAACTTTATTTCAAACATAAAATCGGCTTCTAATCGGAAACTATTTTCTTAGCTTTTTAATACAAAAATCTATCTAACTCAAATAGAATCCATTTCATAATACCAAGAGGACAGAATTATTATCCCTTGCACTGAAAAATGTAATAGGTTATTCCAATTCGACAGACAAGCAATATCTGCCGTAGTTAGTCAAGTAGATGTAGTCAAGTTGCAGCTACTTGAGAGCCAAGTAACATCTGCTTGGGCGCGTCGTACTATTAAGGAGAATCTACTTGGAGTCAAGTAGAAACTACCGAACTTTTGATCAAAAGTAGCTTGGCACGTATAAAAGTATAGATACTGCTTGACTTCACAAAGCTGATATTGCTTTTTATCTTTTTCAGTGTACAAAAGTATATTCCATTATTGAAACAAATTTCCTTTCTCAATAAAAAGATTCTTGTAGCATAACGAAATCTTAACAGCATCATAATTAACATTCATCAATAACAATAAATGAATCTTAACAGTAAATCCTAACAATAAGTAACCGATCTTCCGACTGTGACCCCATAAAAGATTGCAAAACTCGGCTTACATAATCCACCACCCACACTCAACGCATTAATCACAATTAAATATTCCTCTTACAACACCATCACACTACAAACCCCTTTTCTCCTCATCTCAGCACTCAACCATCACGCAAAATCCAATCCACAGCCCCGAAAAAACCCATCCATCCTCTAGTACATCCCGGCACATCCACAACTCTCCCATCCCTCCGCAGCAGATTCCATTTCCACGTTTTATTTCCGCGTGCGCCGCTTTTCCCGCGCGCGTCGACGAATGAGGAAACTGAAACTCGCACGACGAGTCGCCTCGCGCGCCATTAGAAATCGCGAGGTGCTCTCTCGCGTGGCCTTTTTCAGCGCGGTGATGCGCGCGTCGCATGCGAAGCAAACAACAACAAAAAAAAAGGAACGCAGCGAGGAGTAAGACGCAGACGGAGAAAGAGGCGTAATTAAAGAGCAAAGCAGCGTCTCCTTTTTCCATTATACCGAGAAGCAGCCAGGGGGGGGAAGAAAAAACACATCGGGTGTGCCGACTGCTGAGGTGCGTTGAACCTGTATTGCGATTGTGAGATGTGTGTGTGTGTATACGTGTGTGGGTGTAATATTGTTGGTGATGGTTTTGGTGGATACGGAGCAGGTACGTGGGTGACTGTTTGTGTATTGTGTGGAGACGCGGTGCGGGTTGAACTGAGCAGAAGCGTTATGTGGTTTTCTTGAGAATGCGCGAGGGATTCTGGAGGCTTCTTTGACTGATTTGGCGAGGAGCGAATGGAGACGGTTGACGAGTATTTTGGTTGTATTATGAGGTTGGAATAACATTTTGTTATTTTAATATAGGTTGGATTTTAGAGTGGTGGACAAAAAATTGTCTTTGTATCAGAACAAATTTAATATATAGTAAAATGGAATTTTATTATGTTGGTAATCTCTATCTTTGTAAAATTTTAGCTAAAAATATTATCTTCAACGTTCATAATTATTAAATTTGTATGAGATTTGTTATGCCATTTACTTATAGTTTAATTTCCATAATATTTTTTAATTTTTTATATTATTTATTCACATTTAAGCTAGTGCCTAATGGGCTAATACAAAATATTTACAAATTCGGCAGTATCGATAAAAAATTTGTATAAATGACGCAATAAATATCTCTCTAACTTTACAAATGAAGATCGTGCCTACTGTTTGCAGATTTTTCTTATTATACGTGCTTGAAAAAAATGTATCAGCCTTCTAAATCGTAGAGATCGTAACAAAACCTTTCAATTAAGAAAAAAGTTTAACGCTCTTTGTCTTAGGGGAAGTTGAAATAAAAACTAGATGAAGTTAAGCATCTTTCGGTATTCGTCTGTTATTACTACTTATGTATATTTAAACGGGAAAATATCTATCTACATTTTATTTTCAATTGCTTCAATGGCAACCGTGAAAATTAGAATTTTTTACCCTTTAAATAATGATATAGATTTCATAGATTTTGTGGAAATTCTTTAATTCTTTAATTTTCTGCTTTGAATTAAGTTCTTAATATCAAACAGCTTTATAAGTATAATACTGTTACAGTTATGTAATTTATTTGATAATTTGTTCCATGAGATTATACATCTAAGACTAATAGAATTTATACCGTAAATCGATTTGTATTAGGATTTAATCCTATAGTTAAAGGAAAGATCGTATTATACTGATTATGTACATATTTAATTAGAATTAATGTATCTCGAAATGTGGTCCATTGAGAATAATTAATAATAAATTTGTTAGAAGATTATATCATTGTAGCTGTGAATGTGTTTCATAGAATGTAGTTTAGAAGGTACTGAAATAAAAGACCGCAAATCGGAGCTATATGTGATCATATATGCATAATAATCATGTATGATCATTTAATATACATATATATATATATATATATATATATATATATATATATATATATATATATATATATATATATATATATAAGTTTATTTCTAAGTGGGTGTAACGGCTTTGATTCCGTAAAGCAGCTAATTGTAATATACATTGTAATATACATTATAAATATTATATGCATAAGTAAAACCGAGTACATGTTAAGGAGACGAAGCCTTTGCACGAAATCCTTTATAATTCTAAGAATTTGCAACATATGACAATGTATATACACTGGCTTACAGGATTTTCAATCTTTTCACTGAATGGATAATAATATAAGCATAGAAACTTTTATCAAGTTTGATTCCAATAATGGATAAGTTTATTGCAAATAAGCACTAAAAAATTAATTTTAAAAATTAATGTATAATTTAAATTTAAATTGCAGTAGTTTATGGTTTTGATATTAAAAAATTAAATAAAAGTTAATAAGTAAAGCAAGACTTCAAGACAAAACAAGACCAAGACGAGACAGGGCTCCTCAAGACCAAGACAAGACCTTATGTGTCGATACTTTTTCGAGACCAAGACGATATTTTCAAAGAAATATTGTCTTTGTCTCGTGCAGCCCTAAATTCTAAAATGGCTAGGAAATTTACTACGTCTAACGAATTCACTGCGACTAAAATAACATTACAATTTGTAACGTAATTCTTCGCCATTCAACTACGTATATCTATGTGTAACTTAAGTAATTGAGAAGTGATATTACTTAGATTTTTACAGAGGAATATCTTATTAACACGTTTTAGCCAAACATTACATAATTTAAAATTGAATGCCGTAGACTTTAGTATAATTTACGCAAGAAATAGTGAAAATCCAGACTAATATGACTTAGAAAATTACCTATCTTTTACAACCGCAAATTTTAGATAGGCTCTATTTCTTAATTTGTTTTACTCGAAAATGTAATTTTTAGTTTAACCGGTTATACTTCGGAAAGATATAGCAATTTAAAATTAATTTATAAGAACAAAGAATTTCATATTGGATCAATTAATTTAGTTTGAAGAAGTTAAGTGCCAATGAATTGGCAGCGGTTTTTAACATAATATAAGCAAACATTTATTTATTTAAAAACAGGATTAATTTCTATTAAATCACTCATATTTTCATATAAAATAAATATTTTATAACTGCCGTCTATGTAATTGAATAAGTCACGTATTAAACTAAAGAAAATATTCTTTTATTATAAATTAATTATTCGCTACTTCAAAGCACATATTTTCTTACATAACTTAAAAAATATTTAGTTCATTTAAAAAAAGGATTATTTTCCATTAAGTCATCTATATTCATAATTTTAATAATTAAATAATAGTTTTATTATCTTAAATTTTAACATCTCACTTTTTAAATTTGAGAAAAATTATTCTTGTACTAAGTGAATATTTGTTTAAAATTTTTTAGCTTATATCATGAATTTTCTAAAAATGACTTATTTAAATCAACCGAATATATTGTTGTTCTTTTTTACGTATCAATTTTAATTAAGCATGTTTCAGATAAAAGTAAATATTTTTTTGTTCAAGATGATCGATTTTTGTATTTAAGAAAATGTTTTCTCAAAATTGACTTCTACTTAAAAAAATGCAATATCTTATTTTAAGAAAATCATTTTTTAGATTTAAGAGTACATAATTTAATTCAGAGAAATCTTTATTTAATCACAACCAATTTTCATTGAGATAAAATTGACTTAAAACCATATAAATATTATTTTGAGCCAAAAACAGTTTTGTTATATCTAGTAAGCAATCACTTAAGTTAAGTAAATTGATTTCAAGGTAACATATTCACTTAAATCAAGCAATTTCTTTTATCAGTGCGTATTTTTTCTTACTATTTTCTCTTACTTATTTTTCTTAAATTTGTACTCATAAATAAGCAATTTAACCTTTAATCAGCCTTTCAGCTCGTAACTTACAATGCATAAATAAATAAACATCGATTGCTTAAATATTTCAAAACACTTCGACGTTCATTCCTCCAGATAAATCTTCAACGAAGGCTATAAAGTAAAGCTCGACTCATCAATAAAATCACCTCTCGCACAACAAAGAACATAAACATCTTACTTCACCTTATATGAACATCGACTACATACGCACACATACAATCATCGATTATAAAGTTGTCCTCTTGTAAAATATCCCACAGAAGCCTACACCACGTGCACGTAAATTGTATTATAATAAAGACGTACGTGCGAGCAAACGAACGTCCCTCCTAATAATTTCCGTATTATTAAACAAGAAAACGATTCTCAAAGTCTGTCTCGTACATGCAGACACACTCCGACACGTACGTCCATATGTATACATATATATGTATATATACAAATGTACAGGTTCGCTCGGTAAGAATTCGACTCGCGAACTCGAGACTGCACGGACTTTGCGCGTGTTGCATAACGCATATGTCGGGCGCGAGTTTCGTTCGCCGGGTTACACGTTTATAATATACACGTATCCTGTGGCGTGTGCGTGTAAAGTGTCTTTTGGATGTATGAGGTTTTGTTTGGAAGTGGGAAAATCTGCGCACGCGTGTGTGTGTGTGTAATTGTGGAAGAATGAGGATTTTTGGAGTTTAATGTAGCAGCATGGATTAATTTCGTTCAGATGCATCTTCGTGTGTGTGTGCTTCGTGTCAATTTCTATAGTACATGTGTTACGCGAATTGTTTCATTATGTAGATGTGCTAAGATAATTTTATACTTATTTATTTTGCTTTCGCAATTATTATTTCTTTATTACCCATAGGTTGGCATACCTACATAAAGAAACTTCTGGGATGAAGAAGCATTCGTAGAATAACATCCAGATGATACTTTCCAAAAGGGTACGTGAGTACAGGAAATTACTTTTTTACAAATATAATTATAGCGTTGATTCAATATTGCTTTAATATTGCACACCATTTTTTAGCAACATTGTCACAAGGAAAATATCGACAACAAAAGCTGACTAAATAATGCGAAAACGGACATAATGATTTATGGAAATATTGTTTGAAGATTATAAAAAGGTTATATCGCTCATACGTGATATTAACGAAACTAGTGAATCCTTGAAAACAATCTT
This sequence comes from Gastracanthus pulcherrimus, assembly GCA_949152435.1. NCBI lineage: Eukaryota > Metazoa > Arthropoda > Insecta > Hymenoptera > Pteromalidae > Gastracanthus > Gastracanthus pulcherrimus. The sequence goes on along the minus strand of OX424572.1, from coordinate 21,500,213 downwards.
AGGACAATATTGCAAAAAGATTGGGTGCAATATGGATATATAATATAAGCGATTGCTTATACTTAACAATTGTATTATAGTTTATTTTATTTTATCAAGAAAGATAATATTTAATTTTTTTAACAAAATCAAAATACCAGTTGTGAAACACTTGGTTTACACCTAACAAAGATGTACAAATTTGGTTATTGTATCATCATACGTCCTCGAACAAAGTTTCAAGTAAAATTTCTCATGACAAAGGAGCGAGCAAATGAGTAACATAAAGTCTGACCATTTTCTCTTATTTTTGAGTGATAATCTTCTATCAATTCAACAATATTTGATATTACTCTCAAAAGTGAATCTCATTATCCTGGTACAAAGCCTTCGTACCATTCGAGAATCATCACCTCCATAAAACTACCACTGAATCGTGCTCGAGTTCATTCATAACCACCGCACGTACTTATATCGATGAATCATGGACGACTACCAGCGCTTTGTCTATTATTCACGACGCTCGATTATAGAAATTGAAATAATATTCCGAACGCTAATTGACTACTGAAACGGCTTCGCGAGATCGATCGTAAACAATGTCGTTAAAAGTAGACCTCTCGTGCGCAGTGTAACTTTTGACGCACCGTCTATAGACCCGAGTATCACTTATTCGCTTCTCAATGAGACTCTGCAGCGTCACCCTCGATAATTCACCTCTGAAGTATACGGTGAAGTCATCGCGATATTTTTCATAACGCGCACGGGGTATAGTAGTGGTAGGGATGGAAGAAAGAGATTTTTATGGATTGAAGATTATTTTACATTTTTTACTGATTTTTGGTGTTTTTTTAAGGTAGGTCTGTATTACGTGTCGCAATGGTAAAATGAACCACAATAAATGACAAAATTAATCGATTTGTATGCTTGAAAAATGATTTTTGTTTACGTTTATTTAAGTTATAATCCTATGTTTTTGTAGCTTTTTATTTCTTTTTACAGTAGATTATTTATGGCCCTATAATAAAATTAAAATATATGTATTTATAAGGTTGTATTTAAGTTATAAATCAATGTTTATTACTGAAAGGCCTATATTTATTGATAAGAAATTATTCAAAATGCTATATGCTCATTAATTTTAGTCTCAGACTTCCATAAAATTTTATTTTGCATTCTTGTATCATAATGAACCTGTCCAATTTAGTTATTTATGCAATTCGTCTCTTATTTAAGAATAAAAAAAATATTTATTAAATTTTACTCTACTTTTGAAGTTAAACTTTTTGAGTTATAACTATTTAAAATAAAATTTATGAGAGTGAATTAGACAATATTTTTGAAAAATGTATAAATCATACTATTTGCAGTTTCAGAATGAGATGATGTGATAAAATCTATTCCACATGGAACATTATGAACATTGAAAAATACAATTGAAAAGAAAAGTAATGTTTATAAAATTAAAATTTCCCTATTATTTAATTGTAATTTTAACTTTTATATAGGTACTCGATACTTTTATCATCAGAATGTATCACCTAAACTATATTCAAATAATACTTAAGATAAATTTTAGATTTCTTAAAGAATAAAAGTAAAAACTATACTTTGACCTAATTTGAGTGCTTACCTTAAAAAATATAAGAATGTTTTTATTTGATTTCATGAATATTTTGTGTAAATTCTATTTTAAGACTACTTGTTCCTCGTCTGTTCTCAATAATAAATTCGCATGTCTAGCATTCTTACCTATGTAACAAGTAATTTTCGTACATGCATTACATCATAAATGTAGCTGCTTTTTCTATAATTACATATTGATACTACCGTATAAGTGTATTCACGAGTATGTAGCCCTATGCTATATAGCTATAGAAACATAAATAAATTAAACTCTCTCTTTCTCACACTATAGGTAAGGTAAAGTGCCATGGATGGTTATATTGTTCTACTTGTTGTGTAACACAGTTTAATAACAAATGCCCGTGTACTACTCATAACTCTTCCGTTTTCAGTCAAACTTCACGTAAAACCCCATGAATATTTGAGAAAAATATGTTAAAATTCAGTCACTAACATAATAATTTTTAACAATTAATAACGTTATTTACGAAGAATATTTTGAGAAAAAATTCTTATGCAATATGTGTTGTTGCAATTTATTGATAATTGTAAATATTATTTTTTTCCTCAATATTGTCATGACAACTATATTTTAGTATTTAATCGCAAATTTAAAGAGAAATTACTAATTTATTACAAAAATTTATATCTTAACAAAACTTGCATAGGAAAGCCCGGTGAAAATAGTTCTAACCTGTTTACAAATATTTAAGAAAAAAAAATTAAGAAACATAAAATATCATTAATCTTCAAGAATTTCTCCCAAACATCTCCATCTCTTACACTCTCCAACCCAATCTAATAGTTTCTATCAAACTCATTCCCTGTTACAAAATCCACACAGAACTCATTGCATCGCTCTTAAAAACCCACTACAAAAACCGAACCCCCCGAGCCCGACAAAAAATACACGGATCTACACACTGGGAGAGAAACCAGAAGCGAAGGAGATTCTCGGAGACACACATAGCGGCGACGTTTTTGCCGCGGCGGCCACACCTGCCGCGGAACAAATGGAAATAGAGAGAGAGTCGCGGCCGGGACTGGAACTGGACGTGTTGTTTTCAGGAAGGAGAGAAATCGAACCTACATTCGCGCGCGCGCGTGCTGAAAAAAGAGGAGAAAGAAAGGAAGAAAGAAATCGAAGGAAAAAAGAGATACAGGAAAAAAAAGGAGAGAGAGATTTTCACAAAACGGGGTAAACGCGCGCGTTTACGCGTCGATTTCGGTATATTATGAATTTTAGATTTTTAGGTTGGGGTCAGGCGAATTGGAATTTCAGTGGCTGGAGATTCTTAAGATGCATTGGTTTTTCCCGTAAGAGAGATTTTTATAAGCTTGGTGCTGTAGTGTTGTATACTAATTGCGTTATTATTCTTTTGACAGCAGTTTATACGTTAGTTAGAATGATTTATCGCGCGTTAAATTACAGATCGCTTGATAAAGTTGTTTTAGCTTTAAATTCCGACTTAAGAGGCTTATATACAACTTTCATGTAGGAAAAAGTTTATTCTTTGACGTAAGTTATATGTTCGATAATTAAATCATTTGTCATAACAGAGTGTGTGACAGAGTTTTATATATAAATTATTGATGTTAGTTATTGCACGATTCGAGTAAGTAATTCACATTGTGCAAGACTAAAAATATGGGTGATTCTTAAGATAGACGTAAATGTTTCTCTCCTGAAATTTGTTCAACAATTTTTGAAATGTGTACTTTGAAACTTTTTTCTTATTCAATATATATTGCGGTCTCGCCATTTCTTTGTGAACTCCTTGGTATCGATAATATTCTTATATTAAACATATATTCATAAATTTAATAATTGAAAATTGTGGTATTTATCTCGAGAATGAGCTTACGATTTTAATTCTTCAATTTACGCAATGAAAATTGCTATGGGAGTTTACAACAATCATAAAAAATTGACACTTCTGTGAGAATCACTCATCTGTAATTCTCATAATCGAGTAATCCTAAATTACAATTACATTCTTCTGCATTTAAAAACTCACGAATCAAAATCCATCCGCTCCTCGAACATAACATAATTATCATGTCAGTCAAAATTTGGCGCGCGGCGCGCATTGAGATCTCGTTTAGGTGCGCGTTACGCGAAAAACGAGTTCCTCGACGGGATTATAATTGCCGTGCTCGCGCTTGGTAACTTTGTTACAACATAACTGGTTATTATCGTATACAAGCGCGTCGCCGGTAAAACGAATTTGGAAATTGTAAAACAACTCCTGGTAAATAACGAAGAAATTCAATGTTTTATGCAATATCGGGGCGATACATCGATACATAAAAAGTGACTTTCATTTCCTCTTTGTCAGAAGTAAATACTTTTTATGCAGAATTCAATAATGTAATATTATTGGAATTCTATACTGGTGGTACTGATGTGGAATGAGTAGTGCTATAAAATAGGAAGATAAGTGATTTTCTATAAATATTCTTATATTGAATTTTAAAAAAGTTCTACAAAAATTGAAAGAAATAACATTTTTATTGTATGTATAATATTTATATTTTGTTTACACCAGAATTCAAACGACATAAAAAAGCACCCGACTGTTTAATAAAACAGTATGAGAAATTATGAAAAACTATGACATATATAATCATACTTCATTATCGATTTTCTTATTATTTTTCATGGTTTTCCTTAAATATTAGTTAGAATTTTCTGGAAAATTACGAAAAATTATAAAAAATTATGGTAATCTATAGTGTTGAAAATTAAGGTCTTTTGCATAATTTGCATAGTTTTTCATTGATTTACACGTTTTTTCATATATATTCCTGCTAGCTTAGAGATCTTTTCTAAATAACAAATACACAATGATAACTTCTTTATACAGATGGAAGATTCTTCATACTACCCCAATCATCTGGAATTTAATCATCAATAACAAAATAATAGGTTAAAAGTTTAAAATTTTCGATCAATGTTTATAAATAATGTAATCAATTGATTGTTAAAAAAGTGACAGATTAGTAATATATATCAATCCAATTTACAGTACAAAAAAAATTTATAAATTTCTCTCTCCTAATTCGATCTTGCATCGATACACCTTCCTACAACTACAAATAAAACACTTCCTACATTTCTTATCTATCTCCCCTCAAATAATAATCGTTCGTATACGTTCTACGCGCGATCGAAAGTTAAAAATAAAACGCGCCGCGGATAATAATTCAATCACGCTAGAAACGCCGACGAAAGTCGTTCGCTCTCGCGCACCAACGAGCAAATAGTTTTTACGACTCTAAAAAAAATTATAACGCAGTTGCCGCGCGCGGACGATAAAACAAAAACCGAAAACCGAAGGCAAACGAAGCGAACTTTACGACTTCCATCTACATGCATTCCAAATTGAAAGGAAGCCGCCTTGGCAACTGCGCAAATTCGTTTTGCGTATTACATTATAATATATATATGAAGTCGGGACTGCGAGACGCATCTGCATATGAAATATAATATTGCAAGTTTTTCTATAGGGCGTTGTGCAAAAAACGAGTGTCGCACTGCGAAATGGTTAGGATTATTATTATTCGCAATTGAAAATGATCTGCCAGGTTGTGAATTATCCGCCAAGTCGATTGGAAAATCGATTTGGCTTTCTCTCGCGAGAAAAATTATCGCTGCTCTCGCAGTCGTTCTTTTGTACAATTGACATTCCGTCGCTCTTTTTTTCGAAACTCCCGAGGCTCTCGGAGCTGTGGTCGTAAAGCGAAATTTGTTGCTTTCGATTTCGAGCGCGCGTACGTCGGGAAATATTAGCGCTGGGCAGAGTGAATTTTGCGCCAGGCAATCATCGTGAGTTATTGCACTCGCGTACACGTTGCTTAATTCCTTTTTAAGTATAATATATAGGTAATTTATGTATGAAAAGAAACTGCAGAGAAGTCTGCATATATTTCTACGGGCTTTTTACTGAACTTTTAGAACTTACAAAATATTCTGTGGATTTTTCTGAAGGGTTGTAGACAGTGAATTTCTCAGTGGGAATATATTGCAGAAATTTCACGCTTCAAATTTTTGATTATTTTTGTGGAAACAATCTGTAGAATTTTACGCAAGGTTTTTTTGCATGATTTCCTGCAGAGTTTTTGACATGATTTTCTGCAGAATTTGTGCACGATCTTCTGTTGAATTTTCAGAATTTGCAGTTTCTTGCAAGTTTTTCTACTTCGTTTCTCTAGAAGGTTTTTGTCTGCTGATCTGTCTGCAAAACTATATTCTGCTTCTGCAGGCAGATTTGCATGAAAATAACGTATTTAGAATAACGTATAGAATCATCTGTTCTAAAAACTTGCAGAAAAACCTTAAAGTTCTAAAAATTCTGAAGATAATGTTGTGCAAGTTTTTTTCCACTAGAGTAAATCATGCCATCATCTAGATGATAATACCCAAATGCAATATCTGATGTAAGAAGAGTTAAATATTTCTTGAAAATTATAAATTCTAAGCGCTAAATGTTTACACAATTATACTCTTATGGAAAACTATGCAGGTGAAAAAACGTAGAAAAATCTGCAGGATTTTCTGTAGATTATTCTCATACGGCAAATTTTTTATGCGGCTTAATAATTTAATCCGGTACTTTCGAAGGAATTTTACAAAAATTATACTAATTGTCAAAGATCTCGATTATGGTGAAATAACAGTAAATAGTATAAAAATAATATATAAAGCTTCAAAGCTGTACGAACATTTTTCGTTTAAATTTAGGCACCTTACATTTTAATTTTACTTGAAAGAGTAAAATTTTAGAGTACTTTAAGAAGATTATTGAACCGCATAGATCATTCAGTGGTTCGATAATCTTACAAAGTTTAAAAATGTAAATTGCAGTGCACGGGCTATGCGATTAAAGGTACAATTTTTGACGTATTAAATTAACACTTTCAGGAAGTCTTCGGTAATCTAATGATACTTAGAAAGAATGTGAGGAATTTCAAAAACATGTAAGTATAAGTGTCGGTCAGCCGAAATGATGATTATCCAGATCATTGAAAATACTAGATAAATACCCTAAAATGTAGTAACAATAACACTTTCAACTTTGCTAGGCTATTCCAAGAGTAATCAGCTACTGAAGAGTTTCTCAAAGTTTTAAATAAATTAGTTAAAAATTTCTTCAACAATCTTAGAACTATGGAATTGCATCGAAATTGTTCCCCTTCACTTAAAGAATTCGTTGACCATTTTTTAAAAATCGTTGCACGTTGGTAATATTTATTTAACTTTAATATCTTATAAATGACCGTAAAGAAGACCATATACTTATATTTTTGAAGCTTTTGTATTCATCTAGCTCCAATTTAGCGAATCAAATGCCCATTTTGCAATTAAAACAGAATTTAATTGAAAAAGTTCCTTGCGCATTTAAGTTGTACGATATTCATCCAATAAATGTGCAGTTGCTTTATTATGACCCTTACCAACAAAAGTTAGTATTTTTTAAAGGCCTACCTTTCATTAATATCCCGGGAAAATATACTTCCATTTTAAAAATATAAAAAATATCACATTTTTGTATATGAATATTTTATTGGAAAACTTAGAAACATAACACTATCTTCTTTTCATACTGATTAAAGAAATATTTGCTGTAAGTCATAGTTAGATTAATGAGGGCTATTCTGCCATTTGGTGGCGCTAGTGTGACACGTGGGTCAAAACATTGCATCATACAAACATATATAGATATACTTGCAATGTTTTGACCGACGTGTCACACTAGCGCTCCCAAACAAGAGAACAGCCCTCATTGGTTCTGAATGCGCGAGCAACTTTTTGAAGTAGGAGAAATAAGAGTTAAGAAAACACATTTAAATATTCAATTCTACATAAGAAACAATGTTAATTACTTTCTTTAAATGGTTGTAACTTTGTTAATTCTGATTTTTTTTATTCTATTAGGTCTCAAAATATTTTTACAATAGTAAAATTTCAGAAAATGCTATACAAAATTTTTCTACTTTAACCAGAAAATTTTAGTGAAGCCGTCAGGATTCAAATTAATTTATTGCGCTTATCGATCACACACAAGGTCCCTTAAATTGACTATCATTGAAAAGCAGGCAATCCAATGTTCCCACGGCATTTGTCATCTAACAACCACGTACTAAAACACTTATCCATTAAGTACCACCTCTGTAAAACGAAATTAACAAGGAAAACCCAGCGATGATTGACAAAAAACGCAAGTATACAACCTCTCCCATGATCGTTCGTACGTATAAATAAAAACGTAAATTATGTGTGCGCATGCGCGCATGTGAGCATTTGCATAAGGCACTAAAGCAAACAAAGCGAGTAAAAGGCAATTAACATAAAGTATCCGAATCGAGAGAAAGAGTCCGCGCTTATTGCGTAATATTGCCGATCGCATGCACACATACATGCATACACATCCTATACATTCACAAGCATTAATTCACAATCCTTTATATACAACGTATGTGCGCCATTATACATAGGTATATATGGGTGATTCTCTGAAAATGCGTACATTTTATGTAAACTCCGTGGCAATTTTGTAATGCTTTGAGAATAATTGACGTAAGAAAATAACTTTTTTCGTAGAAGAAATATTAATTATTTTAGGATAATAGGTACAATAAACTTTGGAATTTTTGAAAATTACCTATTGAAATACTTTTCTACTTCAAAGTGAATTATAAAGTTATACAATATTGTTTTAATCTTTTTACGGTTTAGCTCCCCCTCGCTCGCTTTCAGCTAATCCTCAGCTTCCCCTCAGTTTCTCCTCAACTCCTTTTCAGCTCCCGCTCAAAATAAGATAAAATTTATTTTTTCAAATGTTTTTTCTCAGACTTTTTTATTATTTTACTTGCAGCTCGCCCCCACGCTCTAAATTCTATGTATTTGGAAAACCAAGCAAGTAACGTAAATTTTTAATGAAATAATATTTTTTCACTTCATTTGAACTATTCTATTATAGTTTCTGAACAATTATAATTTAATCAAAGTAATTTTCTAAAAGTATCAAGGGCTTCCATTTTCTTATGTACAAAAATCACGTCGAACAAATATTGTCTACTTGCCACAGTCTTCTTATGGTGATACGATATTATAAAAACAAAATCCGCTACATAACTTAATCCTCATTTTCAAATTTCCCTCTATAACAAAAACATAACTAAATTCCGAAAATTTTACATTCATTGAAATAAAAAATTCGCAGTTTTCACGCATCGCCTTCTGTATCTTTTTTTTTGCGAAGAAGCATCCATATACAATACGTCTCTATTTCTCTCTCGCACACCTATATATATATATTCGCAGTGGAAGTTCAGCGTGAAATCCCCGCCCGGCTGTTTGGTCCCCCTTTCACCTGCTGTCTCCCTCCCACTCATCTCCGCGGCGCCGCCGCAGTGATCCTGTGGTGTGTGCACTGCGGCAGTTTCACACGTGTGTCTGTGTATATATATACCATACGTAATTTAGAGAAGCATCTCGCTTTCCTGCAGTCGCTATATATATACATGAAGATGAAGAAGCGACTGCAGGAGAGCGAGATGCTTCTCTAAATTACGTATGGTTGTTATACAGTATGGATGCAAAGTTTGGGTGTGTGCTTTGGAGGGTTCGTATAGGTATATTTGTGAAGTATCTGGAGGGTATGGAACAGTGGAGTTTTGAGCTATTTGGTGAATGTAAATAATCAAAGTTTAGATATATTTATTTTTGCATGCTCTTATGTATTGACTGTCAATGAGAACTAGAGTAAGAGGTCAGTATCCTGCATCAATTAGAGTGCCAGTCGGAATTTGTGTATAAAAAAATATAAATTCAATGAAATAATAGCTTTTTAAAACAAATTATGTTTGCATCAACTTATTTTTGATTTTAAAACTTTTAAATAAAAATATGTGTCGTGAAATACAGTCAATGGTGCAGGATACGGTAATTGACGATCTTACTGTATACCATCTGTTGATTTCGAGGTTTCGACAGTTACGAATAGAATCACTTGCATTGGATATATTTCAAAAATGCATAATATGTTCGCGACAGTCAAAATTGGCACAGGGTGAATATACCTCAAAATGAAAATTATTTAAGTTTATAATGAATTATATATACTTTTTTTATGTATTTAATTTCATTGAAATTCGCCTCAAAGAACGATAATAGATACAGTTAATTTCAATAAAGCATATTGCACTAAATACAAAAAATTATAAATCAATTGTAACTTGTTTTTTATTAAAAACATTTTAATTTTTAAAAGTTTTGAAATAATATGCTTTCATAAATATTTTTGTACTTAGCGAAGAAACTTGTTCAGATGTGCACATATGCTGCTAATTTCATCGTGGGGAACATCTGGCTCCAAGGCCTTTTACAAAGATCGTTAGTCAAATTTTGAGGTCATATGGGCTCAATTGTAACATTTGAAATTATTTTCGTTGAATTTTCACAAATATATTTAGAAAACATTTATTCCACATATATGTAGTATTATTGAAGTTACTTAATTTTAGACTAATTACAAAAATGACTTGTGGCGTGTCCTTAAACGTATAATACTTACGTTGTTCAAAAATAATTTTTATGCTTCTTAGGATGAGTAATGAACAAAATTACCACCGTCATTTATCGTCGCTTCAGCATTTTGAGCTTTAGTGTATAGATTATGTCAGACTTGGCGCTTCGTATAACGCATATACGTTCATAAATATATAATCGGACGCGCGCGCGCGCGCGCCACAGTCGATAGAAAGAGAAAGAGAGACACAGCGGCGCGCGTGCACCGCGTGTCATGGGAAAAGGTCAGAAAAAAATGCGCATAACCCACCAAGTTATACCCTCGTCCACACCACACACACACACACACACACACACACGATTATACTCATACATATGTACATTGAACATATACACAATACATACACAAAGACACTCATACATATAATACATACGTACATGCATATACACACGTTCATACACACAAACTCATACATATATGTACAGATATATTTGTAGAGATATTAAGATTTAAAATTTTTATTTTCCATTTACACTTATGTCAAAAGAATTCATAAATAATAGATATAGTCACGTATTTTTACACATTTTGGGCATTTTTATCCGAAACAATACTATGTAAGGATACCAAAATCGCTCAAAACGCAATTTTAAAATATGTTTACTTATGTCATTATACCGGAAACTCACAGATATGTAAGTACACACTAATGCATGCTCACACACACTGATATACATTGATAAATATATACATACATTCATACACATTCTCACACATACTCACACACACATACACATGCATACACATTCATATACATGTACTTTTACACATACACACGTATGTGTATGTGTGTATACGTATATGAATGTGTATGTGTGTATATGTATATGAATGTGTATGTGTGTATATGTATATGAATGTGTATATGTGTATGTGTATATGTGTATGTGTGTATATGTATATGAATGTGTATGTGTGTATATGTATACGAATGTGTATGTGTGTATATGTATAAGAATGTATATGTGTGTATATGTATATGAATGTGTATGTGTGTATATGTATAAGAATGTATATGTGTGTATATGTATATCAATGTGTATGTGTGTATATGTATATCAATGTGTATGTGAGTATATGTATATGAATGTGTATGTGTGTATATGTATGTGTGTATATGTATGTGTGTATATGTATATGAATGTATATGTGTGTATATGTATATCAATGTGTATGTGTGTATATGTATATCAATGTGTATGTGTGTATATGTATATGAATGTGTATGTGTGTATATGTATAAGAATGTGTATGTGTGTATATGTATATGAATGTGTATGTGTGTACACACATGCATGCGCGTAAAAGATCTGCAACGAAATCGAACGATGAGAGAACTCGTGGAAAGTCCATCGCGGCCTTAGTTCGCTCGCTCTCTCTCTCTCTCTCTCTCTCTTTCTCTCTCGTTCTTTCTCTCTCTCTCTCTCGGTAATTACGGCGCGTCGGGGGCATTTTGTCGATGAGCCGGAGATTAAGCGCTCGTCCGGCGCGTCTGGCGCACGTATATACATTTTTTACGAGCCTCTTCTTATCGGTTATATATACGGCCGTAAGTCGCGAGAGAGTCCGTTGTTCTCGCGTATGTTGCTTGTACGTTGTGACCGAATTCCCACACGTGAGAAACTTGGAATTGGGGATGCGGGGATTTAGGGGGTATTCTAGTGTAACAGATGGTTTATGTTGGGGGTTTTGTTGGGTTTTTTTTTTAAACTGGTTGTTATGATAGTTTTGCGCGTGAGCATTTTTCTACATGTTTTTAGTATTAGGGTTTCAAGAGTGAATGCAATTTTCGTTAATTCGAGATAGTTTTAATTCACGGAATTAGCGCACGCTGAAATTATGCATGACAAAAAAAGTAGTACATTTAAACTGATTCTTAATTTGTAGGAGTTTGGCTATCGAAAATTAAAAAAAATACTATAAGCTTTGGAAGTTGATAGTCAGACTCTTACAAAAGAATAATCATTTTGCATTTTTTGTTCTAGATATAGACAACTCACTAAATCAAGAAAACTGTGATTTCTTATACATGACGTCAAAGTGCTTTTTACAATAAATATCAATAATTTTCAAGTAAATAATGTATAGTTAATTAGTTTTGAATTATTACTGGTTATAAAGAATAGAGGCATTAATTTTCCCTAAATCATTCGCAGTAAAAAGTCCATTACACTAGAATACCATCTTAAAATAACAATAACAATAACAGTAATAATATATATTTAAATCTATTTACCGGCAGACTGCAATTGATTAAGAAAAATCTCGATACGATTCATTTCAATCTCACATTCAAAACTAAAACCTTTGCGTATACTTATTACAATCATTTCTGCATTCACAGGTCATTGCACAATCCTTCAATTTGATACACGTTCACCCGCAACTTTTGATTCATGATATCAAATTATAGCCCATTAGGCTTGATCCATCAACTCGCACTTCTAATCCCGCTCAGATAAAACCGTCTACCGTCACGGACTTGGCTTCTCATCATTAACGAAGAGTAATTCCAGATCATCGACTCTTGTTTTCATAAAAGTCAATTTCAAAGTAAACTTTTTTAGATAGTCAGTACTTATTTCATAAGCCTGAAAATAATTGTTTGTAGCCAATTATCAGGTGTTTTTGTTGCCTCAAACTACAGTAAATAAAATAATCTACAAAAAGTACTTATACAAAATAAACCACAAGATACTTAAAAAAATATATATAACATCGTTCACTCGAATTTCGACCTTGGATAATCAATAACAATAACAATAGAAACTTCCAAACAAAAATAAAAGTAATAATAAATCTTACAAAAGATACTTCCAATAAATTAAAGCAAAAATATTACAAAACTACTTATAAAAGTGCTTACAAATCATTACGAAAAATACATTTATAACAACTAAGAAATATTTCACGACCCTCTAATAACGTGCACTCACGGTCCTAATCAGAAACCAGGTCAGTCATACCCCACGCCCAAACTCTTTTGTCATTTTCCCCTCGCGCCTCCAACGCAACAACATATCCCATGCACCTCATATGCCTCCGCTTCTTCTCCACAACGCGCAGCGCGAGAAAAAGGAGTCACGCGCAAAAGAGAAGCAGCACTCGTACACCGAGCATATGAATCAAGTAGGCGGGGGCGGCTAGATATTATTAAGATACACTCCGCCACTCGTTTTAACAAAAAAGGGAGAATGACGAAAAATTCGCGTTGCGCAATGTATGTTTTTTTTTTGTAGCGCGTTGCGCGAGGCTTGAGGCGCATCTATATGGTAGGTATGTGTGTATGAGAGATGTATAGTGCGGGGGTTCTATGGTCTTTTCTCACGCATGCGCGCACCTCTTTCGGCCGTTTCGACATTAATTTTGCGCTAAAATCCCGAGGCGCTATGTGTGTGCTTTGAGAGTTGTGAGTTGTTGGTTGCTTAGTGTGTATGGGATTAATTAGTTTTCGATTTCGTAATGGATGAATTATTTGACCTGGAGGGGAATGAATATTACTCATGCGTGGATCGGTATTTATTTATTTATGTTCTTTTTGAGTGAAAAAAGTGATGGTATGATGGATATGTGCGGCGTGGGGCCTAATTAATACTATACGTTTCGTTCTCTAAAACTATATTTGAGTACATACAGTAGCGTTAAAAAAATGTACTTCGTGAGAAAGAAAAAATATTTTGAACAAAATGTTACGGTCATAAGCGTAGGATATTGTCTACTAAAAAAACTACTTAAAATGATTAATCTCTGTTATTCTTTATTAGTTTTTATGCCTCAGGTCTCATTTCACTCCTGAAACAGTTTATCTATAAATCGCCTTGAAAAAAATTCTTAAGTTATTGATGTGTAAGAAGGATTAAATTGAGACTTGAAAAATAAAAAACAATATCCTATGCTTATAACGTCATAATTTTGTTAAAATTATATTTTTTTTCTTAAAGTACACTTCTTTTATATACATTATCGCTGATATAAGCTAATCTTAATAAACTGTAATGTAATACAAACTTTCATCTATATCATTGATTTACAGATAAAGAACCTCCTTAATGTTGAGAATTTTTTCTTTCAGTATATGAGTGTCAAGTGTATTTTAAGAGTTCTCAGTTCTTACATTGGAATTAATTAATTTTAAATTACGTAATGTGTGAATTTTGCCTGGCGGAGAAATGAATTTATTATATGTCGATCGGTCTTTTCTTTATTTTTGCGTGAAAAAAAAAGAAAAGAATGACAGCTGTGATGGATCGGTGGGATGTGGCGCTTAATTATTATGTTTCGTTGTCAAAAAACTCTTGCATTTAGAGAGTTAAATGATTATCACGGCGTGTGTGTATTATGAATGTAAAGTGTGTGAACTTTTGTAACTTACGTAACAGGTGTACAGAGAATGTTAAGTCTAGTGCTTGCATCTTTAACTCACCTGTAAACAAAACAGAAAATTATTATTAGATGAGTATAATAGTAAAATATTGAGGTCAAAATAGAAATGTAGTTATTCTAAATCTCAAATCGTTGAATCTAATCTTCTCAAGATTCTTTGATTACACAGAGAGTAACTTATAATACATACAACAAAAGTTACTATAGTCAATTAATTCGTTACGAATCATTGTTTTTTTTTATTCTTTTCATTCATTATCAAAAATCATTGATTCGAAGAAATACCTAATTGCATTTTGAATGATATTACTATTTCTATTTATAAATTTGAAAGATACTTGATTTTCGATAAAACTGTACCATATTTGTAACAATAAGAGCCGTATTAAAAATAAAAAGTACCAAACGAATATTAAAGCTCACTATGATCATAGCAATTCTCGTATAAAATCAAATCTTATACATCCCCAAAGTACAAGCAGAGACAAATAATTCTGCAATCCAATTTCTACCTCTCCCCGCACAACTTCTCAGTCCATTTATCACCTCTATCATCATCCTACTCGCGTCTCGCGTCTAAAAAAACCGCAACGTCTCGCTTCGTCCATTTCCATAATTTTCCGTAACGCCGCTTCTCGCGCGCGAGAAAATTCCCGTGAGGAATGCGGCCGTCTTTCAAAAGGAGGATGCCCATCTTTCCTCCTCCTTTCTCTCGTAGGTATATCTCGCGAACCCGAGAGAGAGAGAGAGAGAGAGAGAGAGAGAGAGAGAGAGAGAGAGAGAGAAAGAGAGAGAGTGTACCGGACGAGCATAGTAATCCACAACGGGACATTCCTTTCGTCACCGAGCGGTTGATATCGTGTGCGCGTGCATATATGCACGATCGACACGGACGATTGCTTCTTTTATGCTATATGAATGGAGTTGCTTTGTTTCGAGGAGAATTGATTGGAGGGGGGGTTTGATTGTGAGGTCAAGCCTTTGTGGTAATTAAAAATTGGAAAATGATATTAATATATTTGAAGGTGTGCCAATTTTTATATTGAATTGCACTTTTAATTTATTTTTCGCGTGGATTAGAGTCATATTAAGGTGTTTTTAAAGGTGAAGAGTTTATGCATCTCTTTTGTCGGTCCGTAATAGTCATAGAGACATTAAAATGAAAATCGTAGCATCAACGTTTACACGTTGTGTATTTTTATAAGCGATTCTTCAATGGATTGACTTGAAAAATTTCAGGAAATCTTCAGACCATTATTCTCTAAATGATCGAATTAGAATATGGCAAAAATCTTTACTCAGGTTTTGATCAAATCTTTATTTGTGCACTACAGAAAGATAAAAATGTGAAATGTAAATAGAACTACTAAAAAGTAAAATATGAAATTTCGAAAGTCATTTACGTTTATTTTTTAGAGAATGTTCAGAAGATTTCGTAAAAGATTTAAGTCAATCCACCAAAAGATGCTTCTACAATCTTAAATCTCGTAAACGTCAATGCTAAAATTCTCATCGAACCTATCCCTGTATTATGGACCATAGAAAAGAGGTAAATAATACTTACACCTCTCAAACTATCTCATAAAACCTTATTTAACCTGAAAAAATGAACGCAGACAACGCAAGTAAAGCCATAAACCCCTGTTTAATCATCAAACATTGACACAGTCTCTCACCCAGTTAACAAATCCAACCCATCATCATCGCCAATCCTTAACCAAGTCAATCCTCCCCAAAACCCACCACATCTCTCATCAATTCAATTCAACTCAAATCCAATCCATCTCACCTCGTTATTATGCCATTGCGCTCGCGTGTATACAAACACCTCAGACCATAACTGTAAACAGGAAATTACACCTGGCACTTGCACAATGCACTTGTACACTCGTATACGTGCACCTGTGCGGAGACACCGATGTGTACCAGTCTCTTCGGTCTCTCTTTCTGCGAGCACAATCGACGTTGAAGAGCCTGCGCGAGCGCGATGACGCAATGCACAGTGTGTAATATTCGGCGAAGGATTCCGAAGCAAGGATGATGATCTCGAGGAGGACGGAGGACGGAGGATGGTTTGGTGCTGTGTCGGATTATGCCCGAAAGAAGGTGCATGTATACAGCTGACTGTGGAGAGCGGTGTGGTATGGTGCACGAAAGTTGCAACATCATCGAGAGAGGAGAGATGCGATATGAGCGTTGGAAGTGGTGCGTTTCACTTGTGTGTGGGCTCGTGAGAAAGGTTGAGAAAAATTGGTTCGGTGATGGGGATTTTTCGCAATGTTCGTTGGAATGTTTCTTAAATGTGGAAGATTTTGATAGTTATTTTTTATGTTTGATGGGTTAATATTAATATTCAATGTTTGAAATACCAATGATTGATCGATATTTACATAATTGTTATTTGTCGTAATATTATGCTTGGATTATAAGCATTTTAAAAGTGAAAACATATAATTATACACATAGTTATATTGATAATAATATATCCTAATATGTTAATTACTCCTATTGCATTTTATTGAAGTACTCTATCGCTGTTAATGTATTGATGTAAGAGTAAAATAGTATTAAATAGGCATAAACGCTAGCTTTGTGATGTCTTACAAGGAGACTGTCACACCTCCGGGTTACGGACTTTGATGAAATTTTAGGAGATGGTTTCAATGGGCCCTATTTCTCGAGATATAAATCATTAGACCCCAACTGAATGTAATTTTAGTAAAAAGAAACACCTATTTTTCTCAACATAACTCTGCATGACTTTACATGAAAAATAATGACCCAAATAAACGCCGAATCTAGGCAAATAAAGCTTTAATTTAAGCTTTGATATATATAAACATATTTTTCTGAGTAACAGTTAATAACAAATTAAGATGGTGACTGAAAAGGTGAAAAATCGACGAATTTATAACAATTACATTTTTTCGCATACTGATGTATTTTCCGTCACCATCTTCGATTGTTAATAACTTTTACTCAGATTAATATTTTTATACGTAACAAAGCTTAGATTAAAGCTCTTTTTGCCCAATTCCAGTGTATGTGCGAGTAATTTTTTCATGTAATAACATGCCGAGTTATGTTGAGAAGAAGACATTTTCTTTTTACTAACATCAGACGTGTTTGGGGTATAATGACTTATATCTCGAGAAATAGGGCCCATTGGAAAAAACTATGGATGCTAGGCTTCATTTTTATGTATCAGAACATTCTTCCCAAAGGTTCAACAAATCCCGTGACCCGGAGGTGTGATACTCTCCTTGTTTGTCATGTTTACGTGAAATACAAAATATAACATCAATAACTTCTAATTTTACTTTATTCTGATGGAGTTTAATTAAATTATTTTTAATTCAAATATTTCGAACCTTTTTCGTTACTATAGTATCATCGTAACTATCTACTTATGTTACACAAACTAGTTATGGTATTTGATAAAATAAAATATCAATAGTTTCATAAAATACAATCAAGAAAAAATCGATCTTTTAAAAACAGCAATATTAAATAGAAAAACGTGCAGTAAAAAAGGTTGGGTATGGTTACACGGATAAATATAACTTATCACACTGATCTTTGGCAACAATGAATTGCATTCCATTATTATATTAAACAATATTAACAAGGATAGTGTATATTCGAGAAATTCGTCAAAACGAAATAAAAGATTAACGTGAAGTCAAAGTATTGGCAATTAAATATTAATATAATATTAAAACTTATATATTTTAACTCTTCGTTTATAATCGCAATTTTTCATGTATTTTTCGAGTTCATACTTTTGCAGACAGTACTTACATTATTCAAAAAGTACTCTTAAATAACTCACTGAGAATATGCGAGTGTCACTGTCATTCGACCTTTCTCGTGAATTCTTTAAGAATTCATTCTAAATTCCGTTTCTTAAACTTATATTCATACTAAATTCTTAAAGAGGTCTGAGTGGCGTCTGGTAAAGTAACTTTATGCCTAATTCTTAATATTAACATCTTATGTTGTATGTACTGTAGTCAGTACTGCAAACGTATTTATAAATAACTAAATATAATTTTGAATTATTAATAATAAAAAATGACAATTTATGTTAAAATAGGCAGAAAAAATTCAATATTTTTTACAATATAGAAAAACACGCTTTTTAAACTGACTGTAAATATTTCTTAACAAAATATTTTTAGGAAATTTGTAATTGAATTTCAAACAGTTTAGAAAGAGTTTAGTACTGATATGGAAGTTTACAAAAAAATGTATGTTTATATAGGCAGACCAAAAATCTTTCATGTAAAACCGTCAACAATCTTTTACAAAAAAGAAAACGGTATCTAAAGTAATTTTTAAATTTTCAAACACATTTAAAATTACAGTCAAATTATATAACAGTTCATATAGACCAAATGATGAAAATTAAAAAAAAAATCTTCGTCGCGCTTCGTAAATGATTCAAAATTTTAACAATGACTTGTTACCTTATTTCTTAACAAAGGCAATTTATCTTATCTCATTGCCTGTATTTTATTCTTGGCACTCGAACCTACTTAAAAACTTCATAAAGATTTCACAGAAGCAAATTCTTGCCTTTCCATCTACCTTCCATCATTCCCATTAGTCATCCCCAGAATCAACCCTCTACCACTACCTCCTCTCCACCCCTCTCCTCTCTTCATCGCTCCACTCCATTACACACACATACATACACACTAAAACCTCTATCGCTCTCGACATTATACATTTTCCACCGAGCCACGTTCCCATCGCGTCCCGCAGGAAGCACAAAGTCTCCACCGACGTGAGTCACTTTCCCCCTGCACGTAATGGCGCCCCACCGTGGGGTTCTCTCCTTTATCGATTGCGCGCCACCGTCACCGCGCCGCGTAAGGTTATACAGGGAGACGCTTGAGCGGGGTGGAACGGCCGAGCGAGTTTCTCCCTCGCGTGAGTTACGCTTGTTTTGAACGTCGCGGCAGCCCAGGAGAAAAAGAGAGAGAGTATGTTTGTCGCGCGACTGCGAGACTGGGAATTTTCGAGCGGAGTAGGAGGGAGGATGAGTTATGGCAGGGAGGTGGTGGTTTGAAGAGGTAGGGGTCGGTGCGAAGAGTGGAAAAACAATGTTGATATTTTTACCGCTTTAAAGGGCAGTGTTAATGTGTTTTACTTGAAATAGGCCTTTTGGGAGGAATTTAAAAGGTATATAGATCATTTATGCTTTTTGACGCCTGATACGAGCCAATAACTTTTGTGGAATTTTGAGAATGTCATTCTATTAAAAATGAGCAAAGTAGAATTTGGATAATATTGAAAAATAAATATATTTTATAGTTATTATATTAACGAAGATTGTTATATATCAACGCACATTACGAAGACTAGCATATTTCAGATTTCTGAAAAACATATATAGTTTTTTTCAGATGGCTCTTACAACATCCAGCACATTTTAGTTTCTCTGATAAAGAGTAACATTTTTTTACGACTCATAAATTACGTAAGAGACTTCTTGAAAGGATATACTGAAATGGACTTACATTTTTCGAGAAATTTGAAATATGATAATCACTATAAGCAATCATTGTCATGTAACAGAAAAAATTAAGTTTTGACATAAATCTAACTTCTCTAAATTCTGTTTAAATTTACTTTAAAAAAATGGTGAAGATTTTTTGAAATTTTAATTTATTTCGGTAAAAATCTTGCTTATATGATCGTGCATGTCGCATGACATGAACGTTACTGCTGAAATTCTCGTTTCAGTACATTCAAGTATTATAGATCAGCAGAAAGATATAAATGATCCCTACCGGTTAAAATACCTTAAAATATCCCTTATATTATGCGAAAGAAAATTTGAATATAGGTGTAAAAGGAAAACATTGGTTAAGCTATAAATAATTATATTGCTTTTCAAATTTTAACACAGGCTTTTGACATGACTAAGTCTTTGCAGAACGATTTTAAATTTATCTCTGTGTTCACACAAAAATTTCCAGAACCATAATATTTGAGAATGCCAAGGTCTGGCTATGAAGCCTTTTAGTGCTAAAGACGGATGTGCGTCAAAAAATACAATAGTATGCCAGAAAGATACTGTAGTGACGTACGTAATTGTGTGCATTATACATTGACGCGTATCCTTCCTTTATTTATATGTAGTACTGTAATGTGTCTTTTCATTGTTACATTGAGAAAAATTGTATAGCATAATTTACTATTACTGCATTAGTGTATTGAAATAACACAGTGTTTCAATAACAACCTACCATTTTTATAACAAAAAAATAAAAATAGCCGCTATTTACAGCAAAATTTAATAATTACATTCACTTTAGAGAAAATCTAGTATATCCCCCAACAAACCGTCAAACAACCAAATCCCATTCAAAAACAAATCACCCATATAATCCAAATTCCTAATCTTCACATCGCACGCATCCTTATCGAAATGATTCCCGTCCCTCCCTCCCTCTCCCACACCTGTAGGTGCATGCACGCGGATGTGGGATTCCTGGCATCCTGTGCCGCTCGGCTGCCATCGGACACACTCTCGCCGCAGACAAAAGTGTTGCACTACACAAGCGGGCTATATATACAATGTCTAACCGCGCGCAGCCCGCGCGATGTTCACACTGCGTATAGGTATACCGTTACACGGGAGCCGCCGCACGCTGTGATATGTAGTCCTGATGCTAAAAAGGTAATCGCGCGATTTGAAGAGCTATAGGTGTACTTGTAAGGGAATTTCGCAGCGTTGGTTTGTTTGCGTCGATAGTGTAGTGTTTTGTGAGGATTGTAAGAGTTATCAGTTGTTTTGAGGGTTTTGTTTGTTGGGGCGTATAATGTTGGGAATTATTGCTTCGTTAGGGATTGTACAGTAGATGTGATGGTGGCTGGAAATAATGAATTTACGTGTTGTTTATTAAAGAGGTTTATCGGAAACAATCGATTTATGTAATGTTCGATCTATAAATCGATTCTATAAATTAGAGGAGGATCTCGTAACTCGTTATTAATGAAACGATCGCAGCGTGTAATGAATGATCTCTGTCAAACGAGTAGTGAAGATGCACGATTTATCTCATACTTTTTAAATGAAACGTTAGGTAAAATTATATACAAAAGTGAAATAAAACAAATAAAACGTTTTAGAAAACAAATTTTTAAGTAGATTTTATGAATAAATATTTCTTATATGTAATGTACTAAAAAATGTTATAAAGTTTTTTCTCGGTATCTGTCATGTAAGTTAAACCAACAAAAAGATTTATTTACGTACGTAACGAAAAGTTACATTTTTAATTTAGTTATTAACAAGGTAGTTTAACCGTTATAAAAAGTTATCGATTTTCAATTAATATTTTCAAATAATGTACACATTCAATCATCAAAAAATGAAATATGAGTTATATATTAAAACTCTTTTCAGTAAATAAAAAACTTACTATGCTTGTAATATCAAGTATCTTTCCCATTGTGAGAATCACTAAAGATCCAAAGATAATAACAATAATATGTATTTTCCCATAAAATCAAACCAAGCAACCTAATTACAACCTACAATAAATCAACGAACTGTAGGAATCACTAAAAACAATACAATCAAAAAATGCATTATGTATTTCCAAAGAAAAATCAACAGAGATACCAACGCACCTGTCAATGAATCACTTCCACCAAACGAATTCCAAGAGTCACTAAGACTCCAAACGCACACTACTTGCCACCGTCGCAAAAATGCAATATGTATTTTCAAAGAAGAATGAAAAGAAAAAACGGCGCACCGAGATACTGGGATTACGTTGGACCCGCTGCAGCGAGAATTCACACGACGCGACGCGAGAAAATCACATTTCGAAACAAAACTGCACTCGCGCGCGCGCGGCCGCGTTCATTCGATGTTTTAATCCTTTAATAAGCCGGCGAGCGCGTGCAACAAAGGATAAGAGAAAAAAAATGAACGGTATACATTGCGTGCGTATGGTACCTAATACAACTGATTTCGAAATCCGAGCGACACGGCGCAATTTTTGAGTTCGCGTGTGTATATATGTATATGTACCTCTGGCATTAGCGACGATTACGTAGGTTCCTTTGAAGTATTTATACGTAAATCTGGCGATGGAGGATAGTCCGGAGTAGTTTGAGTGTTTGCGCAGTCGTTTTACGAGGTACGGCGAGAGATCTGCGCGCTCGCGGTCTTCTCGGAAAATCGATTTGCATCGTTTGCCGGTGTTTTGAGGCGAAGTCGAATGCAGGGAGGTTGATGGATCGTTAAATTTTGTCGGGAGATCGGTGATTGTTTGGTATTTAACATTCCTGAAAAGTGGGAAATTACTTGGTATAATGGGGTTTCCATTTATCGATAATTTAGACGCTTTTAAGTTGAAGTTCTTTTCGGATAACTTTGAATACTAAGGGGACAAGACACGGATAAAACTCTAAAGAAAATATAAATATTAAAATATTAATTTATTTATTTCAGACTCTGAGTCAACATTTTTAAAGATTTTTAATTTTCTTGTTTGTGTAAGAGACCTAAAGTTTGTATACTTAATAAGGTTTTCTTTGAATCTTTGTTTCGGTACGAAAATGAATGCACTTAGATTATAATTGCTGAATAGAAAAGCAGGTGATAGGTCGCGTAATTAAGACTTTCGTTAAGCTGGATAGATTACACAGCATCATGTGAATTTATCACTTTATATTAAATCTCAGCGTCCAAGGTAGGGTCTGCCTATCCATAACCTTACTGACGTTATTGGTTTCTTCTCTAGTCATGTTCGTAACGGCTTTCTTTAAAGAGATCAGGTTTAGCACAAAATTTTTCTTGTTTAAGACCGGATTGCTGCTCATTATCTTTTTTTTACATAAATGATGTCCTTCTTGTTACAAAACATTGTTTTTAAATTTAGAAGAAATTATTGACTATCAAATAATGTGCCCTTAAACTTCGAAGAAATACTCTAAAAGTCGTAGGATCGACAAAATTCTAAAAATAGTAAGTGCGATTTACGAAATTTCCATTAAAACGTACTTCTATATGGCAACCAAACCTGATCCTAAAATCCTCTTATCTGATCAAAAACTGAATCCCAGACGATACCCTTCACCGACTGTTATACCAATCGCACCAAAATCTCGACAAAACCATTACACGTTCTGCACTTCCTGACACCCAACAACAACAAGAACAACAACTAGACCTCTCTCATCTTCCGCGTACATCCCGCAATCAGCGGCTCGTAAATCAAATTCCCAGACCGCGGGGCTTTATTACACGCAAAGTCGTCGTCGGGCGGCGGCTTATCGGCCCGAGCTGTGCACGTCCCTCGGATACACAGATAAGTCTGTCTCTCGCTTCCTAGACGCGAAGGCCGTCGCTGCTGTTCCGCTGTAGGTTCCTCTTTTGCGAGGACGACTGTGACTGTATACCTGCGTAAGAGTCGAGGTTGTGCGTTTGTAATCGGGGATCCGGGTATTTTTGAAGGTGCCGCTCGTAGATTTTGGAGCGCAAGGTTAATGGCTTGATTTATATTCATTTAAGCATTGACGTGCGGACATATAGAATGATGTGTGTTGCGAAAATTTTGTTACTATGGTACAGGTGGATGCACAAGGAAGTATGAGAAAGGTGATTTTGGTGTATGAATTTAGAAAAGAAATGGATTATTTTCTCGTATTGTTTCGAATTATATGAAAAATATATAATAGACAGTAAGTTCATAAGTACAAGGTTTAATAGGTATGGATTTAGATCCAAATTAAATGTAAAAGATAAAGCTATTTTCAAGAGTGTAATTAGTTACACATTAGCTTTATCTTTTACATTTAATTTGCTCACCATTTGTAATAATTTTCATTTACATGATTAATTCGTTCGTGATTTATTAATTTATAAATGTATTAAGAAACGAAATAGCAATAAATTACACGAGTGACATTTTTTAATATACTACAGAGGTATGCAATAATTACAGTGTAATATTTTTTGTAAGGTAGAAATTGGGACATTAGGATGCGTTCCTATCTGACATATTTCACCATATTTTATACAAAATTTTTGTACCTCAATATACTTATTTCGTCGGGTAAGCGCATGAAGGCGCTAACTCAAAGACAGAAGCAAGAAGGAGCCAATTAAAGAGGCAAGAAGGATCCAACTCAGAAATAATCTTTTTAAACCCAAAAAACTTTCTGAAAATCAATGACTCGATCATTATTAATGATCCTTGATATACGTGGATCCGTGGAGTCGCGACCAAGTTTCATAATATATACGAGTACCGAGTTTCATTAAAACTGATCAATTCATTGATATTTGGCGAGCTCTCTTTATTTCTCGGGTAAAAAAGAGTTATTTATGAGTTGGCCCCAGTTACTCGTGTCTCCTGCATAAACATGTAAATAAACGATTACGATAAAAATCAAGAGAAATTCAAAGCAAACAGGAACTGAGACGTGAGTAGATTAAAAAATTGCTATTGATTTTTGAGAATTCAAGAGAAACAACGATTTTCACAGAAGCATCCAAAAACCTCTTACTCAACGTTACTTCCTGCGCAAGTTAAACGAGTATGTATTTTCCAAATGTTTTCTTTCCGCTTAATTCGAACGCGTTCGCGACTGCGCCGGCAAAGTCGAGGTCGTCGCATCGCCTCGTAATTCACCTTCATCGGAAGCGAACGAAGCTCGTGACGCTCAATGCACTCGAGAGTCGCTCTTATGACTGCTAACTTTCACCCGCACCGTAATACCGCTTATATATATCGTATAAGTTCGTGTGAATTGGAAAAATGCGTGGATAAACGCGCGCATCGTGAAATGTGAATTATCTCGCGGTTGATCGATCGCGGTTTATGTATATATGTGTATATAGGAAGCGAGTGATCGGTATATAAGTTTGAGATGTCGGATCGCGAGGATCGCGGTATGTATTTGTGGATCGAGAGTGAAATGCTGCGGGGTATACAGTTGTTATTTAATATGTAAGAGGACGTGTTCTGAGATCTGTGTAATGTTTGGTTGATATTACTTATGTATCATTTCCGAGGTTATTATTCAAGTCGCTAATATTGAGAAAGAAATCGATTCGTGATAGTTACTATACGTACAATCAAGTACAACAAAATTTATTTGGAGTTACACCAGGTTTTAAATAAATGCTGTTAGTGAAAATCGTTGTTTAGTAAAGTAATTATATATAATTTTATAATTGAAATATATTTACAAAGCACGATCTTTTAATTCATAACAAGTCGATTTGTTGAAGTCGATTTTTATCGACTGTGTCAATCTTATAACATACCGATAATATATTAGTTTTAAATATATATAGATCAAGCTAGATAAAATTCATCAACGTCAATGCCCTTCATCTTATGATTATGTATCACTGTGTGAAGTTTCCAGTGAACATAATATCAGAACAGTCTATAAGTGCTATTTAAATAAAATCTACAAGTTCATTCTAGCATGATCTAGAAATTTCTTTGAAATCGTATTAGTTAATATACAAGGAATGACAGTGATATTCTAGCTTTGCTCGGTCTATACCTTTAATTATACAACTAATTCTTTACTTCTCGTTCAGTGATATTTGAAGCGGGTAATAAGAATTTTTGCACGGTTCTGACATTTCATTAGTAACCTATACTTTTCCTAGCATTAATATCCTACTATAAAATCTGGAACTTTCTTCCCACCCCATACATTTTAATCTTTATCCACTTCAATAAGCAGAATATCAATATACGGTTATTATAATCCTCCAATTTTTACGAATCACGTCGATACGTCATGTCGCCTCACCTCGACTTTAAAAACCCATACACGCAGCGCGTAACAAGGACACTGTTATAACTGTACCGGATAGCGGCGAACTGTCTCTCGCACTCGATCTTCTGCATAAGATCGCATACCCCGGCGAGTAATTAGATACCGCGTTTGAGTCATACAATATCTAATACGCGCGCGACCGGTGTATATATAGACGTGCATTTTTCGGATTCGCCCACTGCTGCTGCCGCTATAGTATTCCAATCTATCCGATAGCGCAAGGCCAGTTTTGCAAACAAGAGGTCCGCTCGGTTGTATCGTGGGTTGGGATCTCCTTTGGCGAGATATTAGCAGCTGGTCTTGAGAGTTTCACGCTCGAGTTTTTATCGGGGTCGCAAGCTTCGAGATATTTTGTGGAGGATGGTAAACAGGCTTGAGGGCATGGGTTGCCGATAGCTTGTGGAATAGTCTGAGTTTGGAGTACGTTTTGGAATATTGTGGAATATTTGATGCTGTAAACTGTGTTTTGGGAAAAAGAAAATGATGTAAGTTTGTTTAGTATACTGGTATTTTTAGGCACTGGTACTTTAGTATAGCACTACAGTACCTACCTTTGTGGAAGAAAAAGGTTTTTGAAATTTTCTAACATTTTATGTCATAATTTTAGTAAATTTTTGGATATTATATTTTGATAAGTATAACAACAATTTAAGCGTCTTGCGTACTTCTTATTAGGTTCTATTAAGAACTTCTGGATATTCGTGAAATATTTATAACACAAACTGTAACTATCTTTTTTGTATTATAAAATAATATAGTTAAAAAATATTGAAAACTCCGGAATTTATGTTTTTTACAATCTAAAGCTTCCAAAAAATATTTAATTCCACATCCTGATATGTTTACCATTTTGTTCCGGTAAATATGTATGCCATTGTTGAAATTTTGAATACATGATATTTATTATATTTCAGTGGGCATAATGAAACGTTTTTCGAAAAATTCTATTTAGGATTATAAATTTTTGAAAAATAGAAAACGACAGGTAGATTTTCCAATTAATTATTATACGTATTCTGGAAAAAATCATCATTTCTTACCTCTTCGAAATACTAAAAGTAATTTCTCATTATAATTCCAGTCAGTTCTATTAAAGAACGATCTGAAGAACGATCTGCAAATGTACATTTTCCCTCAATATCAACCCAAGAAAATACGTTATTATCTCACTATATCCACTCTCGCACTAATCTCGACGTTTCCCCTTTTCCCCCCTGAAATCCCTCAAATCACACGTACAGCCACACGCACGCTAATGACTCGGCTGATTGAAAACACACGAGGAAACACAAAGCAACTCCTGCGACAGGTACATTTATAACGATTTTTCGCGGCGCGCTCGTCCCACGGTCAGCGAAACTCGGGCGCAACGCGCAGCAATTTTGTTCGATTCCCGCGAAAGTTTTGCGATGCCAATCGTCGTCGTCGTCGCGATGGATTGACATCTTTCGCACCGAGATGTCAATCACCGCGAGAGCGAAACACGCCCTTTTTAATATCCGCGGATCGACTTTCCAACGCCGAATGGAGAGTGGATGATTCCGCGGAGAGAAAGGATCTCGAATGGGATTTATGCGAGGGAGAATGGCGTGTGTTATGTATTGATTCAAGGGGATAGACTTTTAAGGATAAGGTAAAGTACCCAGTACTTGGACAAAATGAAAATTGGGACCAGTAGTTGGACAGTGACAAAAGTTATAATTACTGGTGAAAGATGATATAAACATGTACTCATTGGCATTTATTGACATAGTTTTTAATATTAAATATATAATTAAATAACTATTATGTCAGTTTACTTCTTAAATTTGTGATAAATACAGATATAACATTTTGAGGTTAGGTCGAGAATTGTGATATGCCGAATGTATTGTCCAAGTTTACCTCCACTTCTTTATTCTAAACCCAGTAGTTGGACACATTTAATTCATACGTCCAACTACTGGGTCCTAACTATGTCCAAGTACTGGGACCAGCTTGACATATGATGTCCAACTACTGCGGCATTTAGTTGAATTTTTAAACTTACTTTTTTAGTATCAAAAAGTATGTAAACGTATTTTTTCTTGTACTAATTACAGCAGAACATGCCGAATTAACGATTAGATTAAAGATATTACAAATATTTTGATTTTGGGCTCTACAAACACTGATTTTGTATTTTTGTCTCAAAAAGTGTCCAAGTATTGGGTACTTTACCTTACTTGAAAAATAAATATAGTATAATGGAATATAATACAATTTCTGCTTATAGTATCGTACCCTGAGAATAAATCTATTACAATTTAACGAGATAACTGATCCCTATGCATTAACAAATGTTTTATTAGTAACGCCCCTTATTGAAAATTAATATTTATATCAACTTTCAACTGTAGGTATATACAGTTAAAATTTAGTTAATCTTACTAAAATAGTACCTCACATAAATCCTATTCTCAATCCATAGTTACTCATATTTTATTACGAGAGCATCTCTCAATCCAATAAAAGCTTCGATATAAAAAGTCTCAAATCCGTTCACTAGCGTCAGACTTGAAAACGGCAGCAGGTTCACGCAGAGCTACCGCAAAACAAACTCCTCTCGTTGACACACACAGTTCACAATACAAGCAGTACAGAGTAAGAGAGAGAGAGAGGGAGAAAGAGAACGAAACTCGTATATAGTTGCCAGTTGCATTGTGCGTTATGACTCGCGTCTATTGTAATTACGGCACGCGCCCCGCTCGCGCGCGGAGTGTGTGTGTGTAATGAGAAATCGCGCGAACTGGATCTCGTTTCCCGGGGCGCGCTCGCGCGGCTTCGTCCCGTTAATTATCGCCTCCTCCTTGGGCCTGCGTATACGTCTAGAGCCCATGCATTCATCCACCGCGGGCATGAAAATCCGCGTGCACGCGGATAGAGAGACACAATGGCGCACGCGAAGTTGCGCCATTTTGGGGGAGAACGAGTGTCGTCAGTCCAAAAGAAGTTACTGTATGTGTTTTTTGAATGTTCTTTTTATTGTCTCAGATAGCTACGGTAACTTGCTTCGGGTAGGTGACATTTATTTTTTAGTACGTATATGGTTGAATACATAATTCAGCGATTTGGCGCATGAAAAGTTGCGCCATTTAGGGAAATACAAGTGTTGCCAACCCTTAGAAATACATATGGTGACTTGTTTTAGGTTAGTGACACTTATAAGTCCTCAAGTTTGCATGCGCCAAATTGCGCCATTTTATCTTCAGCCTAAGTCTATAATCGCGTTAGAATAAATTACTGGCTTGTTAATAGAAATTAACAGAGAGATGCTTTAACCGTTTTCATTGAATATCGCTTATTGTATTTACCATAAAACAAACGCAATTACTGCATAAACATAAAAGATGTACCTTTGTATGCGCCATATTCGGAAAAATAAGTGTCTTTGCACCTTTGCTTGCGATCCAGGGAAAGCAAGTGTCGTTAACCTAAAACAAGTTACTGTATGTATTCTCGTCTTCTCTTTCACTGTTTGACTGTCACAAATACATACGAAAACTTATTATGGATTCGTTGCATTGGCACAGATGCGCCAAGATACGGTGTATTGATATCTTCAATCTAACTAGCTTGCTGCTTTGCGCATACAAATCAAAAGAGGCTCGCTTAAACCTTTCTTCATCAAATAAGGCTTATATAAAATAAAACTTATAATTACTACGTAAAAAGTGATAAGAATAATTTACTCCAATTGTTCGATACACTTCACCATACCCTTGTAATTACCATACGAAGTATAATTCAGATCCGAAAGGTCAAAGGCAGTCTCCGTTGATCCGTACTACAGAAACCCTGCACAAGTACACAACTCGTACAAAGCGAGAATGGCTTCGGCTCTCTTTTCCATCTGTCCGTTCCCATTTTCTCGCGGCTGCGCGGGCACGCGTCTCTACCTGTATACGTGCATACCCTATACGTGTCTTGTTTACGCGCCTCATTCGCGCCTCGTCCGAATGGTACGTGCGCGTTCCTTATTTTTTCCGCCTATTTCAGTATTCTCATTTTCGACTAATAGGAGCCGAGCCGGAGTGAAATGCTCTCACGTACGATGTATGTAAGGCGCTCTCTGCGCGCGGCGATGCTCGGAGAGGCTTGCCCCGTTAGATCTCGTTGTGTTGTTTTACGTTGGCCGAGAGGTGCGTTAGCATGTATATTGCGTAAAAAATGTGTGCATGTGTGTGCGAGCGACTTTTTGTGTTGGATGGAGAGAGAAAAGAATGAGGTGAATGGCTAGGACGCTTTGGTATTGTGATTAGATTTTATAATGATGATGGATTTTTGTTGTAGCTGCTTTCGAGTGTAATATGCGGCTGTTCGCTATTGAAACGTTGTTGTTGTTGTTGTTAAATGAAATAAAAGTTATTGGTGATAATTAAAAAGACTGTAAAAAACGTATTTATCTCTTTATCTCTAATAAAAAACATTTAAGATATCCAGGTTCCTCTTCTTTCTTTAGTAATATCTATGCAACATAAAAAAGCGAAAAAATGTAATGTTGCATAAATGATTATAGTATAGATAACTATTTATTATAACTATGAAAAAATTGTAACGCAAGTATATTCCAAAGTTAATTTATCTTTTCATAATTTTTATCTTAAACTTTTATTTTTTGATGGAGAATGTTCATGAAGATAGCGAATTTTTGTAACTTGGCATAACCTATATGAAAGCTATATCATCAGTTACAGAGTTACAGCATGGAAAGGATTTCAATTTAAAAAATGAACCCCTATACCATTGATGGACAAAGTTGAGAATAGCTGCATACAAATTTTCATCATCGACATTATAATATTATATATATGGGTCGAATTATTTTAGATTTTTTTAAGTGAAACCACACAGGTTTTTTGCAAGCATAAGAAAACCGCGATCGTGAGTATCTTCCTTTCATTTTTTAAAGAAATGTTAATAATTTCTGAGTTTTCTTTGATTTTAGTTAACGTTAGCCAAATTTACTAGAAAAATTTAGTTGTAATACCGGTTTTACAATAGAAAATCTAGTGCTATTAATTGTAACTGATACTTTTTACTTCGCTCGGCGCTTTTGGGTTTGTATATTCTTTCTGATTATAATACGTTACATAATCAAATCTGTGATGATGAGAGCCGATGAGTGATCATTCACGATGATTAATCAAAATATTGATTATAAGACCTGCATTATGAATAACTTGTATTGATAATCTTGATTGCATACGATATTCTGAATAACTTGAAAATTTTGCAATTCTTATTCGTTTTTATGACTCGGAAGCCATTGACCGCCTGAATAAAAATGTGCTAAGCAAAAAAACAATTGCCTGTGCATGATATAATAAGTCTTGAGTATGCATTTTTTAATAGTATTCAACAATATACGGTGTTTACTTTCAGTTTTCAGGCTTGAAAAAAATGTTTTAAGATGAATCGGTCCAAGTTTCCGAGTCACGTTTTTATGACCTTTGCAATGCGAAATATGAGGAAACAAAAGAAACAAAGGATCCTAAGTCTAAACCGAATTACAAAAATTGGAGTAATAAAGATTCTGTCTACAATTATCCGAGCAACTTATTATTTTCGAGAGCGAAATCATAAAGTCTTTGTGTCTCAACCGGTCTTCAAGGATTTTAACTTTCCGACCGAAACACTTCAAGCTGCACTCGTGGAGTTCGCGCTCCTATAAAACAACAACAGCAGCATAATAACGATATACGCAACCTTTACCGAGTACGCGCTCAAGAGTCAATGTTATGGGTTATCGCGCACGCAATCGATTTTCGCGAGCTTCGTTTCGCGAACAAACAAATTTTACGACTCGCAATCAAAAATTACCGGCATAGGACGTTCGGATCTCTCTTTGCAGAGCGAATACGAGTGATTCCCCGAAAGCACGTAAGATTTATGTGAGCTCATTAGCAATTTAAAAATTTAGCGTATCTAATTTTTATTCGGGTGATTTGTTTCATAGGACCAATATCAATTATTTCAGAAAACAGTGGAATTTTAAGTGGTGGTCTTACTAAAGATTTCGAAGTACATCTCTAATAGCTCATAGAGAATACTTCACTGTCAACCGAGCTTCCTAAACCTAAAAGAGGAACATTTTGGTCAATCAAATTAATTACCTTTCTAATATTATTTTTTTTTATTAACTTTTCGATTTGTTTCATCAATACCGCCAAAATTAAGTTATTTTATTTACGAATTTCTGCATTAAACTTAGTTTATTAAAGCATTTTATAGGATTTCGAGACACCAGTGTTACCCCAAAAAAATACATTTATAACAAAAAATATCCGAAGCTGTCATAAACCGATTAAATAGTTAATTTTACTATATATTTTTTGTTATAAATGTATTTTTTTGGGGTAACACTGGTGTCTCGAAATCCTATAAAATGCTTTAATAAACTAAGTTTAATGCAGAAATTCGTAAATAAAATAACTTAATTTTGGCGGTATTGATGAAACAAATCGAAAAGTTAATAAAAAAAAAATAATATTAGAAAGGTAATTAATTTGATTGACCAAAATGTTCCTCTTTTAGGTTTAGGAAGCTTCGGATAAGTTTTTATCTTATTACTATTATTGCAAACTTTTGGGTGTACACCTACACGCTTTAAATAACAATCTATGACAAAACCCCATCATGAACGACATACTATTTTTCGTTACAAACTGTGTTTAATATCACTACGAACAGTTACTGAAATTATCCTCAGTCTGTCATTATTGCTTCCATACTGCTTCCGCACAACTTATGAACCTTCCCAAAAACGTATAACACGTCCCAACCTAAAATAGCATCACCCCACAAAAAACCTCTTATAAACCTCCTTAAAACCTTCCACTCAATTCTACAACGCTAACAGACACTCACATCCCCAAATTTCGAAGCAACATCCTCCATTCACACCTCACAATTCCTCTCCACCCACTTCCATAAAACACAAAAACAAAAAAAGGGTGCGACTCCAAAGTCACCCAAAACCACACTCTCGCGACACCGATCGCCACCAGTGTCGCCAACCTGCTGGCACGCATATAGAAAGTCCGCTTATAACCCACCAGCCAGGCTAACGACGGTCCACGAGCTATTTTGCAAGATCGCTCATAATCGTCATCCGGCGGTTAAAGCAGCAATGCGCGCACTGAGCGTCGTAAACTCCGCGAACTCGCGTATATAACACAGGGTCTTAAAGTCTCTCTGTGTGTTTCTCTCTCTCTCTCTCACGGGACAATTAGCCGCTGAACCATTTACCGCGTGCAGTGCTAGCCAAGCGGTGGGTATACGGATTTGCCTTTCTCTGTTTTATTTCGACGGGGGTCTCTTCGTGTGTGTTTCTGATGTTTTTTTTAGTGCTGGGTGGGTGTCCGATGTGGAATGTCTTAATATTGGGGGGTTTGGGAGGTTATTGAGAGTGGCGGTGGAGGGTGATGGTGCTGGTAGGAGGAGAGGGTTTGGGAAGTTGGGGAATTGTTGTTGGGTATGTAAAAATGGGTGTTGGAGGGCGTTTATTCGCTATTATAAAAAGTTAGTTTCTAACCGATAAATGCCCTATTTTTTAGTGTTAGCGAATAAATGCCCTATTTTTTAGTGTGCTATTGTAGGAAGTTGCTTCCTTAATAAGTTGACTATGTGGAAATAGTGATATTTATTTACAAAACCTGAATTTTTCAGGGGATCCTGAGGAACCAAAAAGAGAGATATTCGTTCTTGAAGATTGAAATTTTAAATTTTCGTGCTAATTAGATTGCCTGCAATATTAATATTTGAGAATAAATAACTTGTTGTTTCGTACCGCAAGGCCATCTGAATATTTAGGGCTTTGTATATTACGTTGCTATGTATGTATAGTTAATTTTCTTTTTAATTAAAAGAACATTTTTTTACCGGTGAACGTCCTTAAAATGTTGCTTTTATGGACAAAAAACTGATCAGAATTGTATATAGTACTCGATTTTTTAGTGTGATATAATCAATCAATATAATCAAATTTTTGCAATAACGATCATTAAGATATTTATAGCAATGGAGACTCATAATAAGGTATCATTTATACTATTTTCTAACTAAAAAGTAGAAAGTCAAGAATTAAGATTTAAAGATAAGACAAAATTACTCAAAAAATTTTAACACTTAGAAAAACGAATGGTTTTCACGCCAATACTTGTATATTTATATGATAACTATTCTGATATTGGTCGAGTAACCATACATATTGATGTCGTAGCTATATTATAGTTATCTGTGATATTGTATGGTTCATTATATGGTCGTCACAGCAAAATAATATTTCTGTTAGAGCAATAACAAAGTATTGTTGCAGCCGTAATACGCAGTTTAGTTCGATCAACCAGAATCTGGATACTCGAGCAATACATTTCTTTCAGTGCCGCTTAAAATTGATTAATTTACTATTTATACAATAAATCGTTACTTTTACCAAAAGCATTATTTTAACTTAACAATGAAATAGTGTTTTTACTAAAAAAAAACTGAGAATCCCTAATAAATTGTATATTTAGTAACTTTCGCCGATCTATAATTTCTAGCGCATGGATGATCTTTTTTGCTGGTAGTTTTGTACGCTATTGTTTGGTTTTTATTGTGTACTGCACAGCGGTGGCGGTAGTTCGATCGATTTTATTGTGTATACAACTTGTCAGAAGTTTGATACCAATGAAATTCAATTGTCGTATTCGATCCATAAATTTCTGCAATAAAGGGAATATCCGGTGTAGCTGGTCGTAACAATCGATTTTTTTTACATAACTTGATAGCGCTCCATATGTATAGAAAATTTTTACTTTTTTTAAATTGGAAGAAGATATAGTTTAAAGATATATGACCAAACAATAGCACTTGGAAATACTTATGTTATGTCTTATTATGCATATTTTTCCGTCGATAAACTTTGAAAGTTAAGAGGATTATTATTTTGAAATGCTTTTATTGTATAATAATAAAACTTTTGCAAGATTTTTTTGCAGAATCAACATTTATCTATTTAAAGTACGTTTATTCTGGTAACAAATTTCGGAATTCGGCTAACCTGTTGGCTAATTATTAGCCAGTTTCATTTAGCTAGTATTTAAAGTATAAGTATACACTCGTATAACTAGATAATAACTTATACTTTTGAGATTACAAATGTAAAAAATTGTTCAAATTAAAAAAGAATCTAAAGTCAACGATTCCGTTAAATTGGTTTTAATAATGCAGATAAAATATTTGATGACCAACGATAAAAAATTATATTGCTTAGGAAGCATTTTATATCTGAATCTATAAATAAAGGTATTCGTTCAATAACGCTGATTTTAAGTTAAAACCCATCTATAATACGGCTACACCTGTATTTTACGGCCATATAGAATGCACTGTACAGTGAAAAATAGAAAAATTCAGATATAAACGATTGGAAATTATTAATACAGAGGTACGGTCACGGCACGAGTTTCTAATCAACTGAGGCCTATTCCTGGCCAGTTTTTGTTTCAATAAAAGTCAATATTACCAAAACTCATTTAACTGTAAATACACATAGCTAATAGTCATTTCTTCATACCAATCCCATAAATTTGAAGTACGATTTCTTCCAAAATATGCATACACATTCTTATTAAAAAATTATCCATCTCCCATCGCAAAAATCATTACCCATCCTCCACTCTCAACTCCTCTCTCACTCTCTCCAGCACACCTCGCATCGATTCCCCAACCAAATCACGTCCTCTAACCTCCGTAAAAAGAGAAAGCCAAAGGCCCTTCGAGGCCCTCCGCAGCACGCAGCCTCCTCGCGTGTTCATCAGCGGCATCACACACACACACACACACACACACACACACACACACACACGATCCCATCATGCATTAAACATCTCGCGCGCGGTGTGCCGCGATAAAAACCGAGAGAGGTGCACATGCACGCGGGCATATTATACACCTATACAGTAGAGAGCGCGGCGCACGGTCTTTCGTCAGATGATGCGGGCATGTGTACAGCACGAATTCGGGCCAAGAGGCGTTTTGGCCCACTTGCATGTCTTTAGAGAGAGAGAGCGAGAGAGAGAGTGGAGTATCGAGAGGAGAATTGGGAGGAGGGGTATCAGGTGATGCTGGGAAGAATTTTTTGATTGAGCGATGATGAGTTTCGGGAAGGTGTGGATGGATGATACGTGGTAGAGGATTGTTTTGAAAGGGAAATGGAGTGTGGTTGAGTGTGGATGTGTGCGTTGGTTTTATGTAGAGGATGGATTGAGTCTTGTTTATGTGAGAGGAGGAGGGAGGTTGTAGAATGCGAAGAAAATGATTGGTAATAGTAACTGAATATAAGTACTAGTGGTATACAGTTTACCTGAGGTTCGCGAAATTGAAGTAATATAAGTAATATTCACTACTGTATTTTTCTTTTCATAGAAACTGTTTATAGTAACTTTATAGTAACTATTTGTTGTCTCAATCTTATACAGTTAGAGCTAAAGTTCTTAAAATAATTGTAATTTCTCTGATTTTTATCTGTAACGCTTAAATTCTTAACTTTTTATGTTTAGTTGAAGAAAATCGTAAATAATACTTTCCTTTTTAATATGCGTTATCAAAATTGTCTTAATAACTGTTACATCAGTGAAAAGTTCAATTGATATAAGTTTTGCATCAGGAACTGCATCTAATAATTTTTAGTAATGGAACATTTGTGTACCTATTTCATTCAGTGTACATTTATTTGCGATTTTACCATTAAATTGTTGTAGCAAATTTATAATACGCTATATGGTATAAAGAAGCATAGTAATTGGTAATTTCGTTGATTCTATCACTGGGTTGAATTTATAAACATATAGTAATTGTTGATAAACCGAAAAGAAATTTTTAGGTGTTTTGATGAAACATCTTCTTTTAATATTTAATCATATTAATTCTAAAATAGCTATTTTCTTTGGAGCTCTCAAATATCTTATTGAATTGCTAATAAATTTATAAGAGAAAAAAACGCGACTCTATGAGGAATTAAATCTGTGACCAACTTTTGTTAATGAATCGATCGTAATCTGTTAAAAAGCACCAGAGTGAAACTTAAATAACAATTATTTATGGAGTATTCCAATTAAAACTTATGATTCTTAATTTTGGACGTATAAAAACTTATTGCACATCTACTGCTATGATTTACCAACAGATGAATGACTATAATTAATCATTAAATAACGATTCTCTAACGATCTTCGTAACACAGAAATCTATCGAAGCAATTCATCAGGATTTAATCCAATGATCCATCACAATCAGACTCCTCAACCTATAATCACAAACACTTTCTTTATCATAAAAAATCGTTTCTCTTTGTAAAAGCAATAAAATGTATTTGTTATTGACCAAGTACTAGATTTTTCACTACAAAATCGGTACAACTAAATTTTTTAGCATCAGATACTATGAAATGTTGGTAAATATATATTTAAAAGAGTATACAATAAAATGTTTTGTTAATATTACAATTTCTGTGTTAAAAAAATGGCGTTAAATATTCTGTGTTAAAAAAACTGCTTTAAAAATTCTGTGTTAAAAAAACGAACTATTATGTTTATCTAATTTACAAGATGCTTCATTTTTTACACCAGAACGATCCACTGTCAAAACACTTCCAGCAGGGAACAGCATTCTCAATTAAATCTTCTGATTCTTAAATTATCATGTACAAAAACGTATTACACATTCCACTGCAACGTCTTCCTAATCAATCAACCATCCAAACAATCAATCGTTAAACAATGATTCTCCAACAATTCATAGTTCTTCCCGAACAATTCACTCAACCCAAAAATTCACCAAACCGCTCCTCATCGCCATTTAATCCAATGATCAATCGCATTGTCACTCCTCTAAAACCAATCTCAAAAAGGCAAAAATTCCACCTGCAATCATCGTCCCCTCCCAAAAAAACGTTTCCTAGGCACCTTGCAGGCATGGAAGACGCAACTATGCAACTCACCGGCTCAGAGCAAAGAGAGAGAAGCAGCAGCATGCCAACGCAACGGTAGATTTCCGGTCGATCGATCTCGCGGACGACGACGACGACGACTACGACGCGAGAGGAGAGCCGACACAGCGAATTTACGAGCAGCAGCACCGGAGAGTGTAGGTAGTAGTAGTTCGAGTC